>JANAVB010003400.1:68506759-68544259 GCA_029216955.1 Iris pallida | reverse complement strand
TGAGTTGCTTCTGCTATCGAAATCAGTTGACCTAAGCTGTTTCCGCAATCGTATGACTCATGAATATGCTCGATGCTACACTAGATGGTCCATACAATAAGTTTGTATTATGTTGCATTCGTCTGCCACAAGTATGTGGTGACTATCACGCTATCTCTGAGTGCCATCGGAGAATGTTGGTTGCACAAAGTGCAACAAGTTACGAGTTGTTGGTTGTATGAGGTGCAACGAGTTATGGGACATTGGTTGCACGAAGTGCAATGAATAAAGGGATGTTGGTTGCACGAAATGCAATGAGTTATGCATTGTTGGTTGCACAGAGTGCAGCAAGTTGAGAGTTGATCGTTTCATCGGTGCAACGAGTCGGTAAGTGTTGCGTTGCGTCTGATTATAAGAATGGATTGTCAATATGTAAACAAATCGAGCGATGGCTTCGAGCACGAAAAGTGAATTGTTGTACGTGATGCAACGATGGAATCGATAAATCGTAAGGCGATAGGAACGGATTGGCTCGGTTGCGTGGCAAACTTGAGCGAGTGAACCTTAAGTTAGCAAATGTTATGTTGTGATCTGTCATGACTCGCACCCTGTTTAGGGGCACGAGAACGTGGGTACGTCCAGCCTATGCCGCAGTGTCGGCGGTAGAACGCTGTATAGGTCGTCTATAACATCTAACATCTAACATCTAACAATAAGATATATAAACCTGTCATCTCCGCATGGAGGTATAATATAACATCTCAACTCTATATCTCAATCACAAGTCTAGGGAAGATAGAGCAAGATATGGAATCAGATAAAAGGGAGAAACTGAATATAAATAGAGTTATCACACCTCACAAAATAGATGTTCAACACAAATAAGTACAAGTCCTGAATAAAACTAAGTCTCAACTAATAATCGGAATAATCCGATACAAACTGAAAGCTATAAGTACTAGACTAAACTAGGCACCCTCTACTGAGCTAGATGCCCCTCAGGCTCCTGAATGTCACCCTCATATGCCCCATAGAAGGTAGGGCAGTCACCATCATCATCTGTAATATTTTCAACAGGTCCAGTCAGGACATGAGCGAGTACAATACATCTCATGCAGTTCATATCATGTTGGAAAATATAAAGCATGCAAAAGAGTAAGATACATGAACTGTAAAAAAATATATATGAAAATGATAGAGATTTGATAACTGGAAATATCTATATACATGATAAGTAAGAACTGTAAGTAACCTATGATTTAGAGCATGAGATGGTTATATAAACGGGTTAGGACAATGCAAGGGTAACTCCATCATACGTGAGTGTACAATGGACATATACAAGATTTCACAAGATAAGATTTTGATCACATAACTATTTCCTACCCACCCTCCCCAATCAATACACAAGGATCCAGTCAAGTTACGTTACCTTGTACAAGATGTTTTTATCATGTTTGCTCACGTGATCATGAGAGTACAAGATTGCATAAGAGTATACATAAATAGCGGTGTACATGAAAAACAAGATGTTCGTGAAAAGCACATGACAACTGTATCTGATGCACCCCGAGGGGGATAACATCGTATGACAAGATCCATATAGTACCAATCCGTGATAATAATGTGACAGCATCATGTAAAGTAATCTAGAGCAAGAATATAAATCCTAACAAGTATGAACTGATCAGAGAATGTACTCGCCTGTCACCCTGAATGACTGTTGAAAAATAGATGTCTGAACTGGAGTCTCAAAATCCTAGTTAAAGCAATTTACAGGTTATGATGTATTCGAAAATAAGATAATTGAAGTGTATGATGCAATCTATATGATTTCTAAGTCATTCTAGACCAAAGTCAACTCTAAGTCAAACCTGGTCAACTGGCTAGGTCAAACTAGGTCAACAAGTCCAGATTGGTCAAACTAGGAGTCCAACTTGGTCATACTAACGCACACCAAGCCAAACTAAGTCACACTAGGTCAATCTAAGTCAATCTTAGTCAACAAGGTCATTCCATGTCCAATTAGGTCACACAAAGTCAACTCTTGGTCAACATCCCGTCAAGGCTATCTAGGGTTAGTCAATACAAGTCTAAGAGTCTAAGGGTTCAAAAAGCCTATTGTCAACTATAGGGTTAAACCTTACACTAGGCCTATAAACCATATTACAAAATATAACCTATAAATACAAATATATATAAATGTATACATTCATGTATACTTAGTTTACATACATACCATAGATGCCTACCTCACATTATTACATACCTACATAACCATATATGCATTTATTCATATACTACATACCTTCATGTATTACATTCATTCATACATTGTATTTCTACTTTCATGCCATTCATGCATTCATTTGTCATTATAATATACCCTGTCATTAACTCACATCATTATATATCTATAGGTATATATATATATAGGGGTGTCACATGTGATTGTGTATCAATATAATGTGTGAAGAGTGAAGTGTAGGCAGTGCTGTAATCTCAGATTTCTCTAATTCAAAACCATTCTCAGTTTTCATGTGTAGATTAATGTGTGTGTATGTGAACATAGGAGAAAACAGTGTGAATTTGTGTCACTGTCTCAGTTTTGATTTCAGTTTCAGTTGTAGTTTTCAGGTTAGGCAGTCCATTGCATTTTCGAAAGCCAAACACCAACCAATATGATAACCCAACATACTTAAACTCAAATATATACATATAATCTATCAACCCTATAGCATAATAAATCCAAACCAGTTAACATTCAATCTCAGTTATAATGTATAAACATGTGTGTGCATGCATATATTGTTCAGTTTCAGATTTTTAGGGGTTTTGAACATCAACCCCAAACCAATTCCTCCCATACAGAATCCTAACATGTAAGAGATGAAACCCTAACATAATCTCCATCATTCAGCTATGTGTACAGTTCAAACATTGTATTTTAAAACATGAAATCGAACTAATCATTCAAAACCAATGTTTATGTGCTACTTGTATATAGTTTTCTGAAATGACAAGTTCGAACACCAAAAACTCAACTAATTCACCCAAAACAAAACCTTAGATCATAGCATATAGGTTTAGCTAGATAACAGTATGTTAAACATAAATAATAACATGAAATTAGCATTTACATTACGAATTTAAATTGGAAAAACAGAGACTAATTTCTCTGATAATAGCCGTATCAGGAAATTTAGGATGCTGAGAATTAAACATCTAAAACAAGTTAATATTACAATTTATTGGTTGGCAAAGACTCGTGTATATGCAGTGTGTCCCTCGAGTCATCTTGTGTCCACACGATGAGACACAACGTGTCCAGACACCTCGAGCACACAGACACACACGAGCACACCAAGTGTCGTGCAAGCGTGTCACAGAGTCGTGCGCATGACACACGACACGTGACACGTCGTGCTCGTGTCCAGACACTCGCCAGGGATAGGGATACATGCCCAGTGGCCTGATACGTGTCCGCGTTGTGTCATGTGTCGACACGAAGTGCGTATCAGAGCGAAAAAACCCAACTGCACAGCCAGTGCATGGCCAGTGAGGGTCAGATTTCGTGTCCGACACAACACGAACTTGCCCCAAACCTTAGGGGTGGCCTGTCAATGTCGGCCCCCACCCCCGTGCCAAATGGCATGAGTCCACGTGTCCAATTCGTGGAGAAAACAGTTTGTGTCATCAGGGCACTGTGCTAGTGTCGTGTACAGTTTCGTGTCTAGATTTGGACACGAATCCGACTCAAAATCGTGCTCAGTCAGTGGGGGTTCGAAAATACACATCAAGAGATTTCCAAATATGAAATTAGTTTTGAAAATGGAGAATAAAAAGTTCGTTGAGGCATTTCATCAAACACATACATAGACACGTTGATACGTGCCTGATACGGACACGAAATGGACACGGTTTCCTACCAAACTTAAGGGACAGCTAGGGGACACCTAGATCTACACACCCATGCAAAGAAATTGGAATTAAAACACAATTTAAGGGGGTTTACCTATAGGTGTCCAATGGCAAGAAAAGTCCCAAATTAGAGTGTTCCTCCTTGCTAGCTCGGATCCTAAATTGCTCAAAATATGGGATTACTCTCCATAAACAGAAAATATGAGAGTATTAGGCTCTAATGCTAGAAACTATAGTTAAAAAGGAATTAAAATAGGAAATCTATGGATTGGGGAAGAATAGCCATACCTTTTTTTTTCCTATGTGTTCATTCAATACAAAAGAGGCAAGAACTAAATGAGGAGAATATTTATAGGGAGGGAAGCCCTAGTGGCTGGTCATAATGAATGGGAATTAGGGTTAGGGTTTTGTCTAGTGGGCTTTGGGCCAATTTGAATGGTCATGGAAATCAAGTCATAGTCTCAAGTCATTGAACCTAATCATTAATCCTCCTATTTCAAACTTGATCCTAAGTGACCTAACTTGGGTTGACGTAAGTTGGGCTAGGGTCTCACCATGCTAATAAAGTCACCATAACTAGGGTCAACATCTAGGTTAGTCTCTTAAGTCACAACTAGTAAAAGTCAAAATTAACAACCACCAATCCAATAATTAATCAATTAATTCCAATAAGTCAAAATAACCAAATTACCCCTAGGCTAAAAATGATAAATAAATATCAAAATCACATGGTCAGGCTCTAGGTCAGACAGTCTTTAGGGTTTCACTAGCTGCACATCAAAATTATAAGTCATGGTTTTTAAATTGTTTAAAAATGATTAAAAATCACCAAAAATCATATTACGATTTAAATATCATAAATAATAAATTAAATCACAAAATTTCAAAATTACCCTCATTTAGAAAATTGGGTGCTACATGATTGATATGATCACCGAGGCATGGTTAGCTCAGAATGAATGTCGAACTCGAGTGAACGAGGGTGCACGTTGGCCAAGTTGTTGTACCCAACTTGAGTAAGCGAATGCTAGATCAGGGATCGGAAAGGATTGCCACGGGATAGTTAATTTAAAATAGATGTCAGACCTATGCGGAGTGTAATGTCGAGTAGTGACTCGATTTTGAGTGGTATATGCAATACGACTTAAACGATCAATGCATCAAAATATTTTTTATTGATAACGATAGGCTCGATTTCTGAGTGGTGTATGCAATACCACTTAGCGACATCTATGTCAGACCGTTTGAGGATTGCGATAGATTACGTCGAGACGAATGTGTGTGTCGTGATAAGTTTCTCTGCGACAAACGAGGTAGTGTTGAGACTCGAGTGGGAACGTTCGTGCAAGAATGCTTCAATGAATTGTGTTTGTACGATCAGATGCGGACTCACCTCAATTGATTATGAGTCGAACAAGAATTTGTTGGGCTGCGAATGGCAAGGGAATTTTGTGTTGAGAAAATAGTTGACTCGGTCGAATTTGAGTTGAGTAGTGCGAAGACTTGTTCGGAATGAGTTCCCTAGATGCGAAGAATCGTACGAAGGCATTTGAGTCAGTGCGTAGAGTTGATAGCACGATTTGGAAGTGTAATTTGGGAATACGAGAATGATTATAAGGAATTGAAAATCATGTCACTTGGTGATGATAGTTAGCTACAACGAGATGGACCTTGATGCGTAGGAGACTTGAGTCGTATTCTAGTTAGGATGATAACAGTAATTGCAACGAATTGGAGTTTATGAGAAAGAAAGATGTTCAAGTTATACACATCGACGATGGTATTGAGGCGTATCAAAGACGATAAGCAATAACTTGAGGATACTTTGATCGAATGAACAAAAATTATGTTGAACAATGTTGTTGGATGAATAAGATGCAAGTTAATTTGATGTCAATTCGGATGATACCGATGATTATAACGAATGGAATTCATGTGAAAGGAAGATAATACTTGTCTAAAACGTAAAACAAGTTATGCAAGGTGATTGTTATGTAAACATACTTGGGGATGTCTAAATGCATCGGGGAATTTGAGAATGGATTGATATATTACTTGGGTAAAAATGAAAGTGTCTTGATTGTTTCGATGATAACCACAACATTGACGTTCATGTCTTATGCGAGCACAACTCCAGCCTCGCACATGCATCACACTGGATTAGGGCAATCTTTCTGCGGGAGTGCTGGTGTCACGACCCGTACCCTAGAGTAAGGGCACGAGACATGGGTACGTCCAGCCTACGCCGCAGTGTCGGCGGCAGAACGCTGTCCTAGGTCTCATGCATCTAACAGTATAAGGCTAAGCAGTTTATACTCTCCGAATGGGGGTGACATAGCAGAATGTAAACTCAATCACAACTAAGGAAGAAGAAGTACGATATGATATAGAACTCAAATGAAATACAGATGATCAGAAGAGTCTAAGTGTCTAAGATAAGAACTCAGCAAACATCTAGAAATACAAAGTTTCAACTACAGAATATGAAAGAATATATACAATCCAGATCTCAAATGACAGAAATAGTAAAACCTAGACTAGGGAGCCTCAGTCTCTATAGCTAGTGGATCCGGCTGTGAATCCGGATCACAGGTATCATCTAGAGCTGTCCCATAAAAAGTGTCAACACCAGCCTCCTCCTCGTCCTCTGTAAACATATCAACGGTGCCCAATCAGGACTGAGCGAGCACAATACATATCAACAGATCATAACAGGTTAGAAAATATAATCATGCAGTAAAGTAAGATACAGAAAACTGAAAGAAAGTACATAATGTAAATAGAGAGAGAACTGTAATATAAATATCTACTATAAGTAGAGAACTAACAGTGGCTAGTGAGTCAGAGTACAATATAGACATGTAAATGGCATAGGATGATTCTGATGCTACACTACGGAATGATTCTGATGTTACACTACTTGGATATTATTTACATGTCCACTTCTACTCCCCCGTACCCCCAATCAATACACAAGGATCCAGCCAGGTTATGTTATGATTCATGTAACGGCCCCCGAAGGGTGGTACATGATAGTCCCATAAATGGGGATTCTAGGAAATACCCATAAATGGGGGATTCAAGGAAGACTCTGTGATTATGAGAGTACATGTCACAACTGATTCAATGAACCATGAAGCATAGTGATACACAATGTAAGTAAAACGCACAGAATATGTAGTATCCGATGCTCCCTGAGGGGATAACATCTCAAGAAAGGATCCATATAGTACTAATCCGTGTGACCAACATGACAGCATCAAGTAAAGTAATTTAAAGCAGGAGAATCATTCTAACAGGATGTGAAATGATCAGAGAATGTACTCGCCTGTATCCTGAGTATCTGAAGAATATCTACTGTCCGAGGAATGGTGTCTGTCTCCTATAGAACAGTACAAGTCACTATAAGTCTAAAATGATAATAAGATGCAATTCAGTGCATACTACATGAATCTAGGTCAATCTAGACCAAAGTCAACGCTTGGTCAACTCTGGTCAACCCAAGAAGTCAAACTAGGTCAACTAGGTCAAACCTAAGTCAAATAAGTCTATACTAGTCTAACTAGTCTATTCTAGGTCTAATCAAAGCTATACAAGTCCAACTAGACTCTAGACTGGCATTCAAGCCACACCCATAGGCTAACAGCCCTAGGCTATGTCATCTAGGTTATAGGCCATAGGCCCTATCCTCTAGGCAATAGCCATACACTAGGCCAAATACCATATATATATCACTATTCACATATATGTATATATATATCTACATACACAAATAGAATATGTATATCACATTACACATTGAAATTTCCATACACCCTACACTATCATTTACACATTGACATTAGGTTAGACATTGATATATAGCTATAGGCTCACATACACATATAGCCATATATATATTATATATACATAGAGATAGATAGAGGTATATGTGATAGTGTACATGTGAGCATGGCAATGGTTTGGACAGTGGGCTATAAACTCAGTAAAAGAAACAGAGAAGGAAGGGAAAGGAAAAGAAATCAATTCAATTCAACCAAACCCCTCCAATGCAATTCAGTTCAAAGTAAAATTCAGTGTACAGTTAACAAGTGGTGTGTGTGTGTGCAAGGTGAGCTCACAGGAAACATATGTGCTGACAGGAATGTGGGGTTGTCCTATGTGTGTGCTGAAAACCCAGGAAACAATATGATGGTGTCAGGTTTTTAGGGAATGGCCTGTGTAAGTTTTCAGATTTCCTTAAACTGTGTGATATGCCAATCAGTGTACATGTGTTCAGTGAAACATTTCAGTGAATACAAAGAAGTTCCAGGTTTCATAATTTAAACCCAGGTGAATCAAACTCAAGTGACAAGAATGGATTATAGCTCAGGTTTCCAGGTTTTCATCTTTTAATCAGTGAATCAAAACTAATTTCAGTTTAATTCCTAACAAAACTAACATATATTATATTTCAAAAATTCTCAGGAATCTCATAGACAGTGATTCCTTGTGACAATGTACAAATTAACAATGTGCATTTAGGCAATTTAGAGCTTGTGTCTCAGTTTAAATCAGTGAGTTACAAATCTTATGATAAATTCTCAGGAATCCTATTTAACTATATCTCAGTTAACACATTCAGTGAATCAACATAAACTCAGGTATTCAACATCTCACAGGTTCAACCCAAATCAGTCAGTCCAAATCTAATTTCCATATTCAAATCCCATTCAATAATCACAATACAACTAAACTCCCACACAGATAACATGCTATTTAATGTACAATAAATTAATCATAGCAAAATACATGATATTAAATTATTAACATGTAATCGAATGGAAAAATAGTGGATTAAAGATCACTGATACATTAGTGTATCAGTCGGTTAGGGATTTTTCCATTCCCTCATTAAAATAGCAATTATTTAATAAAATCTAGGTAGGTAATTAATGTACCATATAGGCACGTGTCATACAATAAATATGGTGTCCAAAATCAGGACACAACGTGTCCAACATCACGGACAAACCCAATGCACTGGACTGGGTTCAGTCGACTGGTGCGCGTGTCCAGTGCGGGGTGAATCCTGCACTCGACACGAAACCAAAAGACACGAGACTTGGGGAGTGTCGTGTCAGACACTGCCCCGAGCTCCAAGTCAAAGAACACGTGCCCATGTGCCATAGATAGCTCGTACGAGCCTGCTGGCAGCAGGGCAGTACAGCTCACATGCGCGTGTGCACGGGTACGACACGACACCGACACGACACGAGACACACTCAGTCGAGCAAAAACACATAAGCCACATCAAAAAACAACTTTCTATTCAAACACAATTTAAAAACTCGATCGAAATGCCCACTGTGGCATTTCGTCGAACACTTGCGTTCACCTACTGATACGTGTCCGATACGGACATGTACAGGACACGAGAGGGTACAAATCCTATTCCTACAGTACAAGGACACCTAGGGCTTGGTGATTATGCAAAGAAAATATATTTTCATGGGAGGAATAGAGTTTTACCTAGGTGTGCTCTTCACAAACAAAAACCTTCAAGGAGGAGCTCTCCACTAGCTACTCAAAGTCTCCAAATTGTGTCAAACCTGAGATTTGACTCCACCAACAGTAGGAGAACAATATTTAGAATACTATGGAAGAAATCTCAATGAAAATGGATCATTATTGAATAAACTATGAAGAAATTAAAATGAAGACAAACCTTTTTCTTAGGAAAATGGTGGAATGGATGAAAAGAGGCACAACTTTCAAGAGAGATTTTATAGGCAAGGGGGGGGGGGAGATCCCTAGGCCGGCCACTCATTAGGGTTAGGGTATTAGGGGCATCTAAGGGCTAGCAATGCATCAAGCCTATTTGAATGGCCTAGAATCTAGGGCTCCTTCCTAGTCAAGTTGCAAACCACTCCAACCTAACTAATCATGACTTAACCCACTAGCCAATACTAACTAAGACTCATTGTGGCTAACTAGACTGGCTATGACTAATCTAGGTTAGGTCCAATCTAGGTTAGGCTAATCTAAACCACATGAAAATTAATTAATTAATATTTAAATGACACCAATCTAATTAATCAATTTAAATTCCAAATAATATATATTAAATTCAAATAATTCAAAAATGACAAAAATACCCTCAAACTAGAAATGTGGTAGTGACAAATCTACCCTCCTTAAAAAAATTTTGTCCTCGAAATTGGAAGACGAACTAACAATGAGAAGGATAGACAATCATACCTCACGGTCCAAAAAGATAAGGGTATCGCTCGCGCATCTCATCCTCCCGCTCTCAGGTAGACTCTTCTGGAGAATGATGCCTCTATGCGACGCGAACCAAGGGTATCACCTGGTTTCTCAGTACCTTCTCTCGGCGATCCAGAATCTCCACAGGCTGCTCTGGATAACTGAGAGTAGGTCCAACCTCAATCTCCGAATGATCAAGCACATGGCTAGGGTCAGCCACGTACCGTCTCAACTGTGATACATGGAATACGTTGTGGACACCCATTAGTGCAGGTGGCAAGTCTAGCCTGTAAGCCACATCACCGACCCTCCCGCTGATCACGAAAGGTCCGATGAAGCGCGGGCTAAGCTTCTCACCTCCACCAAAACGTATCGTACCACGAGTCGGAGATATCCGCAGAAAAACCATGTCTCCAACCTAATCACAAGCAAGGTCTCAAATTAACTATGATAAACAAACATGATTCAACAAAACACAAATAAACAAACCTAAATCTAATCCTACTCTAATCTGTACCTCAAACTCCAGCGGCCTCCGGTGGCTATCGGCCCAGTGCCGATGTCTGTCCTACGCCACGCGAAGTCTGTCCCTGATGAGCTTTTCACATTCTCGGCTGCGTCAACAACCATCTCTGGTCCCAGTAAAGCTCGTTCATAAACATCATCCCAAGATAAGGGTGTACGACATCTACGTCCATACAGTACCTCGAATGGTGACATCTCAATGTTGGCCTGAAAGCTGTTATTGTAAGCAAAATCCACCAAATGTAGATGATCCTTCCAGGAACCTCCAAAGTCTAAGACGCACGTCCGCAGCATATCCTCGAGCGTCTAAATAGTCCTCTCTGACTGTCCGTCCGTCTGGGGGTGGTATGCAGTACTAAACTTGAGCTGAGTGCCCAAGCTAGTCTGCAGACTCCTCCAGAAATGGGAAGTAAAGCAACTATTCCGATCCGAGACGATGCTGACCGGAACCCCGTGAATCCTGACAATCTACCGCATGTACATCTCCGTAAGCCTCTCTGTAGACGTACCCACCTTGAATGGCAATTAGTGGGTCGATTTGGTCAACCTGTCAACGATGACCCAAATCGCATCTTTCCCTCCTGGTGTACGCGGCAACCCAGATACGAAATCCTTATTGATATGCTCCCACTTCCACTCTAGAATGGGCAACGGCTACAATAATCCTCCGGGCCTCTGCCTCTCTGCCTTGACCTGCTGACAGACCAAGCATCTAGCTACGAAGTGGGCTGCCTCCCGCTTCATCCCGTACCACCAGACATGCTCCTTCAGATCTCGGTACATCTTGTCGGCACCAGGGTGTATAGAGTACTGAGATCTGTGGGCCTCCTGCATAACCTTCTTCCTGAGATCTCTGCTGGGCACACATAACCTGGAACCGTGCCGCAAGGCACCATCCTCTGCAAGAGAAAACTCACCATCCACCAATCCTGCTCGAACCTGCTCTCGGAGACACCGCAAAGCAACGTCCTCAAACTGTGTTGCCTTGATCCTCTCCATCAAGTTTGACTGTATCTGAAGGCCCCATAACTGTATCTGCACTCCGGGCACGATCACCTCAATTCCAAGGCTCTCCAAGTCTGCAAGCAAGTGCCGATCCATGGTCAAACACATGGCTGTCGGATACCTACTTACGGCATCGGCAACCACGTTGGCCTTCCCTGGGTGATACTGAAGTAGGATGTCAAAGTCCTTCATCAACTCTAGCCATCTGTGCTGCCTCATATTGAGCTCTTTCTGTGTAAACACATACTTTAAGCTCTTGTGATCTGTGAAAATCTCCACCCACTCTCCATACAGATAGTGCTTCTATAACTTCAGAGCAAAAATTACTGTTGCCAGCTCCAGGTCATGGGTAGGGTAGTTCTTCTCATGGGGATGTAATTGCCTGGAAGCATAGGCAATCACTTTCCCATGCTGCTGCAAGACACAACCCAGCCCCTTCCCTGAAGCATCACTATAGATAGTGAATCCTCCTGATCCTGAAGGCAATGTCAGAATCAGAGTTGTCGTAAGCCGCTTCTTCAACTCATCAAAATCTGCCTGACACTCCTCTGACCAAACATACTCAGCATCCTTCCGGGTCAACCGAGTCAACGGCTCTGCAACCCGGGAGAAATCCTGCACAAATCTCCTATAATATCCTGCCAGCCCCAAGAAACTCCTGATCTCTGCCACTGAAGTTGGCGCTGCCCATGCCTCAACTGCTACGATCTTCTTGGGGTCAACTGAGATCCCATCTCCAGTCACCACATGCCCCAAAAAGTCAACCCGGTCCAAGAAGAACTCACACTTGGAGAGCTTCCCATAAAGCTGCTCCCTCCTGAGAGTCTCCAGCACTATCCTCAGATGCTCCTCTGCTCCTCCTCGGTCTTCGAATACACCAAGATGGCGTCAATGAACACCACCACAAACTGATCCAGGTACTGGTGGAACACCTTGTTCATTAAGTTCATAAACACTGATGGTGCATTGGTCAGCCCAAACGGCATAACCAAAAACTCAAACTGCCCGTACCGCGTCCTAAAAGCGGTCTTGGGAGTATCCTCCCCCTTCACCTTCACCTGGTGATAACCTGACCTCAAATCAATCTTGGAGAACACCCGAGCTCCGCTCAACTGATCAAAGAGATCATCGATCCGCGGCAGTGGGTATCTGTTCTTGATCGTTAGGTTGTTAAGTGCCCTGCAGTCAATACACATCCGTACTGACCCATCCTTCTTCGGTACAAACAATACTGGTGCACCCTATGGCGACGAACTCGAACGGATGAAGCCCTTGTCCTACAACTCATCCACTTGCTTCTTCGGCTCTACCAACTCACTGTTGTTCACTCGATAGACGTGCTGAGAGATGGGTTCCGCTCCTGGAACCAAGTCTATCGAGAACTCAATGTCTCTGTCTGGTGGCAATCCAGGCAACTCCTCTGGAAAAACATCCATATACTCTGCTATCAAGGGGTGTGGAATCGTCTGCTCCTCAACCGAGACTCCGCAGAAAACTCCGCTGCTCTGCTCCGCCTGACGTTTGGAGTACTCGAACTCTGGCTCCCCCGGCACTCTGAAGAGAACTCTACCCCCTCTGCAATCAATGTTGGCGTGGTGCCTGTTCAACCAATCCATACCGAGTACTATATCGTAGTTCGGCAATGGCATTACGAGCAGGCTCACCTCCAACTTACGGCCTCCAAAAACAACACTCCGACCCTTACAAACATCACTCATGAGGATAATGCCATCCCCGGTCGTGATCTTGTAAGTCCTAGGCAACGATTCAGCTATGATACCGTGTCTAATCAATGATACTGATATGAAACTATGTGAAGCACCAGAATCGAATAATGCAAAAGCTGGACTGGAGTCGAGAAGAACCGAACCTGCGATCACCTCTCCTATCACCTCTGCATCCTCGGCCTCCATGGCGAAAGCTCGCCCCTGCTGGCCTCCTCTGGCCTGCTGCTGGTGCTGAACAAACCTCTGCTACTGTGTCGGCAGGGCTGGTCCCCTCTGCTGGCCTGCTGGAGCTCTGACTGCTGCTCCCTGAGCTGCTCGTCCCATGCGACACTCTCTCATCTGGTGATCTGTTGAACCACACACTAGGCACTGGCCCAGCCTCTTCCGGCACTCATTGGAGACATGCCCGGGCTTCTTGCAGTAAGCACAAGTGATAATCTGTCCTCAGCCGATAAAGCTTTCGTCAAAATCTCTTCGAAAGTGGCATCCCTGTTGCCCTTGGTCAAGGACTTGACTTCCTTGACCAGAGCCTTTCGGAACCTCTGGGCCTTCGTCGTCTCGCTCAAGCCCTCTACGAATCTGCCGAGGCGGCCGAACTCCCCAGCGTACTCTTCTACTGACAGGCTCCCCTGAACTAAGCTTTCAAACTGCGACTCCAAGGCTCGGAGCGCTGCATCTGGAAAGAACTTCTTATTGAAGAAGCCCTTAAACTCCTTCCAGGTCTGTCCAGCTACCCCCACCCTGGGGTCTGACTGATACCAGGTGCGAGCAAGATCTCGCATCCCACTAGCTGCTGCCTCTATCTGGAGATCTGCCGATATTCGGGCCAGGCGGAAGATCTCCTCTATATCCTCGATCCACTCGTCAGCATATAAAATTCCCTCCGTCCCCAGGAAGTCTCTGGGGCTCATCTTCTGGAACTGCTCTATCCCAGGTGTCCTCGGCTGCTGGACTGTTGGTCGAGCTGCGACTGTCGTAAGGGCCAACTCCATGCTCCTGGCCTGCCGGGCCTGCTGCACCTCCATAAACTGCTGAAAGTAGGCGAACATCTGTGCCACGTCCACGTATCCTGTAGGCGGCGGCTGCTGGAAAGGCACCTCTGGGATGACTGGGTCCTGCCTCCGAGATGGTGGAGGCATACCCCCTGCTGCTGCTG
Source organism: Iris pallida (assembly GCA_029216955.1). Taxonomy (NCBI): domain Eukaryota; kingdom Viridiplantae; phylum Streptophyta; class Magnoliopsida; order Asparagales; family Iridaceae; genus Iris; species Iris pallida. Next base: position 68,529,700 of record JANAVB010003400.1, on the reverse strand, counting down.
CTGAAGTCCCAATACGAGCAGAGGTGGCAGGAGCTGCAGCCTCCTGACCCTGCTGAACTGGCTGAGAGGTAGCAGTCCCCTCTACACTATCCCCATGAATGGTACGCTATGATCGCGTCTCCACCATCCTGAAGACAGATCAAATAAGGGTATCAATTGCTGAGAAAGAAGCGATATAACAAAGGCGGACAGTTAAAAATTCAAAAGAATTCAATTGACATTAAGGATTTAGATGGCAAGAATAGAGTTTTTCCTAATGTGATTGAGTACCTTGAAAACTAATGTCCTATATCCTACTGCAGGCTGTAGTGATACTCTGGTTCGAATACCACTACACTTCTAGTCTAGACCTGCATGGGCCACCACTAAAAATATGTCACGACCCGCACCCTAGAGTAAGGACACGAGACATGGGTACATCCAGCCTACGCCGCAGTATCGGTGGTAGAACGCTGTCCTAGGTCTCATGTATCTAACAGTATAAGGCTAAGCAGTTTATACTCTCCGAATGGTGGTAACATAGCAGAATGTAAACTCAATCACAAGTAAGGAAGAAGAAGTACGATATGATATAGAACTCAAATGAAATACAGATGATCAGAAGAGTCTAAGTGTCTAAGATAGCAACTCAGCAAACATCCAGAAATATAAAGTTTCAACTACAGAATATGAAAGAATATATACAATCCAGATCTCAAATGACAGAAATAGTAAAACCTAGACTAGGGAGCCTCAGTCTCTATAGCTAGTGGATCCGGCTGGGAATCCGGATCACAGGTATCATCTAGAGCTGTCCCATAAAAAGTGTCAACACCAGCCTCCTCCTCGTCCTCTGTAAACATATCAACGGTGCCCAATCAGGACGGAGCGAGCACAATACATCTCAACAGATCATAGCAGGTTAGAAAATATAATCATGCAGTAAAGTAAGATACAGGAAACTGAAAGAAAGTACAGAATGTAAACAGAGAGAGAACTGTAATAGAAATATCTACTATAAGTAGAGAACTAACAGTGGCTAGTGAGTCAGAGTACAATATAGACATGTAAATGGCATATGATGATTCTGATGCTACACTACAGAATGATTCTGATGCTACACTACTTGGATATTATTCACATGTCCACTTCTACTCCTTCGTACCCCCAATCAATACACAAGGATCCAGCCAGGTTATGTTATGATTCATGTAATGGCCCCGATTCGGGACTATGATAGTCCCATAAATAGGGATTCTAGGAAATGCCCATAAATGGGGGATTCAAGGAAGACTCTGTGATCATGAGAGTACATGTCACAAGTGATTCAATGAACCATGATGCATAGTGATACACAATGTAAGTGAAACGCACAGAACATGTAGTATCCGATGCTCCCTGAGAGACTTTATAAGAGGGATTCTCAATATAAGTGAAATGCACAGAACATGTAGTATCCGATGCAAGAACAAGTGAATGAGAGACTTTATAGGAAGGATTCTCAATGTGGTCGTCCACTATAGGAAGAAATTAGGGTTATGGTTTCACTAATGGGCTATGGGCCAAGTTTCATTAGTAAAGAAAATCAATTCACAAGTCACAAGTCATTGAACCTAGTCTTTATTTCTCCTATTACAAACTTGATTCTAAATGACTAAACTTGGGTGGAGTTAAGTTAGAATAGGGTCCCACCATGCTAATCAAGCCACCATAGCTAGAGTCAACATCTAGGTTAGTCTCCAAAGTCTCAACTAGTCAAAGTCAAAAATAACAATCACCACTTCAATAATTCAAATAAATTCAAAATTTACAAAATGACTAAAATACCCTCAAGCTAAAAATGTGGTAGTGATAAATCTACCCTTCTTAAAAAAGGGAGGTACATGATAGTCCCATAAATGGGGGATTCAAGAAAGACTCTGTGATCATGAGAGTACATGTCACAAGTGATTCAATGAACCATGAAGCATAGTGATACACAATGTAAGTGAAACGCACAGAACATGTAGTATCCGATGCTCCCGGAGGGGATAATATATCAAGAAAGGATCCATATAGTACTAATCCGTGTGACCAACGTGACAGCATCAAGTAAAGTAATTTAAAGCAGGAGAATAATTCTAATAGGATATAGAATATCTACTGTCCGAGGAGTGGTGTCTGTCTCCTATAGAACAGTACAAGTCACTATAAGTCTAAAATGATAATAAGATGCAATTCAATGCATACTACATGAATCCAGGTCAATCTCGACCAAACTCAACTCTTGGTCAACTCTGGTCAACCCTAGAAGTCAAACTAGGTCAAGTCAAACTAGGTCAACTAGGTCAAACCTAAGTCAAACAAGTCTATACTAGTCTAACTAGTCTATTCTAGGTCTAATCAAAGCTATACAAGTCCAACTAGACTCTAGACTGGCATTCAAGCCACACCCATAGGCTAAGAGCCCTAGGCTATGTCATCTAGGTTATAGGCCATAGGCCCTATCCTCTAGGCAATAGCCATACACTAGGCCAAATACCATATATATATATATATATATATATATATATATTTTTTTTTTTTAATATATATATATATATATATATATATTTTTATATATATATATATATATATATATATATATATATATATATATATATATATATATATATATATATATCACTATTCACATATATGTATATGTATATCTACATACACAAATAGAATATGTATATCACATTACACATTGAAATTTCCATACACCCTACACTATCATTTACATATTGACATTAGGTTAGACATTGATATATAGCTATAGGCTCACGTACACATATAGCCATATATATGTTATATATACATAGAGATAGTGTCACTACCACATTTCTAGTTTGAGGGTATTTTTGACATTTTTGGGGTAATTTAAATTTATTAGAATTTATTTGAATTTATGGGAATTTTTAGGAATTATTTTGGAATTGTTTGGATGAGGGTTGACTAGGTTGACTTTGACTAGTTTTGACCCTTGTAGACCAACCTAGAAGCTAACCCTAGTTAGTATGGACTTGGTTAGGTTATATGACTCTAGTCTAACCTAAGCTAACCCTTGGTTTGGTCAATAGACTCTAGTTAGCAATAGGAATTATAAAGTCATAAGTCATGACTTATGATTTAGAACCTTTGATAAATCAATTTAAGTCATAGCCATGTAGATTGGCCCAAAGCCCAAGAATTACAAAACCCTAGCCCTAGACATTGTGGCCGGCCACCATATTCTCCTTGAGAACCCAACTCTATAAATACTCTCTTAGTTTAGGGTTGCCTCTTTTTAGGAAAGTTCAAGTTTAGAAAGAGGTTTGTTCCTACTTCATTTAATCCATAGAAATTTCTATTTCATGTCCTTGTTCATTCAAATCTTTCCATTAGGTTTTAATATACCTATACTTGCTGTTATTGGAGTTTTATTTCAGTTTGTTGTTGATTTGTTGGATTGGGATATCAAGGAGAGGAGCTCATCAAAGGGAGATTTTCTAGAAAGTTCATCTATTGGTAACTTCTTCATTTCTCAATGAAATTTCGATTTCTTTATACATTTAGGAAGCCCTAGGAGTCCCCTAAGTGGTTGCATTAGTTTCGTGTCGAGTTTCATAGGTTTCGTGTCCGTTTTGGACACGTATCAGGAACCCGCAGTAGGTGTTTGTTGAAATGTCCCAAAGGACATTTCAACCTAATTTCTAGAAAGCTTTTGAATAGGAAAATTGTTTTTGATGTCGCTTATGCATTTTTCTTTGTCTGAGGGCATCTTTGTTTCATGTCGTGTCAGAATCGACGCGTGGACACGCGGTGCATACACGCGTGCGCGCGCTCAGGTTTGATCCCCTGCTGTTCGAGGGCCACAACTGTCAGGACACGCCACGTCGACACGCGACACTTGACACAGGGGTCGTCCTCATGACTGACACGATGTGTGTCGAGTCTCAGACCCCCACGTGTCGTGTCGGACACGCACAAACACGTGCATTGCTTTTGTACTGAACTGGGTTCAGTTGTTTTAGAACACTGATACGTGTGTCGTGTCACTGACACACGTGTCGTAGACCCATATTAGGGTGTCCTAGCCCTAGACCTAGTCGACACTTGGACACGACCACGAGGTCTGTGTCGTGTTGTGTCGTGTACACGAACCCCGTGAACACGTGCACGAGGAATGGCACAGTTATTGCACTGTTTTGTGTTTTGATTTGTTTTGACACATTGTGTCCTCGTGCTTGGACACAATGACATTGTAGGACACATATGTAATATATGTTTTGATTACCAACCAATGGGTTCGTATTTTAGCTTAATTTCTTATTGAAATCTCGATTACCCCTAATTTCTGAAACTGTGATAACAGTTTTCCCATTTCCAGTTTTTTCAGTTTTGAATATATGAATTTTGGTAGTTTTTTAACCATTGTATACTGTTTAATAGAGTGGTGTCAAACCTCATATTGATCTTCCTATATGATTCCTTAGTGTGTGTTCGATTTGGTGTGATTTGGTGGTTTATTGAAATCAAAATGGGCTTAGAATGAAAACTGGAAACTAGGTTCAGTTTTCCCTATATTTACATGTGAATTTAGTTTCAGTTCTGAATTTTGGCAATTGTTTTAGCCTACTTAATCACTGTTTATTGCATGTTTTACAACCTAATATGGTTTACCTATATGTAATCTAGTTATATGTCAATTTTGGTTTGATTTTGTGGGAGTTTGAGTTCAAAACTGAATTTAGAATCTATAGGTTGAAAACCTGAGATTTCATATAGTGTATTGATGTTTCTAATGTGTATAATAGTGTTTGTGTTCCCTTCAAAACATGGGATTTGTATTAGACTGAATTGATTTCAGTTTCTGTTTTCTGTGCATGGTTTTCACCCCTTTTCAGTCCAGGTTTTGACACTATTTCTCACACCCTCACACTCTCTTGTGACTGAACAACAGTTACACATACACACACACAGCCATACACCATGTTCACTCTCTCACACCCTCACTCCTTAATACACACAAGCACTCACATTCACACACATATACCCTCTCTCTCTATTTCCTATTCTTCCTAATTGTAGGTTGATGTATAAGTATGTATGCAATATATAATATATGTAGTATATACCTATATGCATATATGTTTGAGCCTATATCTATATATATATATATATATATATATATATATATATATATATATATATATATATATATATATATATATGTTAGTTCCTAATGTATATGTATGATAACCTAAAGCTAGTGTATTTATATGTTGTGTTAGATAACATATAACATGTGTTGTTGGTCTAGATAGCCTAGTAGTGTTGTGTACTAGCTAGTGTAGGTTGAGTGGCCTAGTATAGGCCAATGTAGACTAGTCTAGACTTGTTTGACCTAGTTTGACCATAGTTGACCTAGTTTGACTTCTAGGGTTGACCAGAGTTGACCAAGAGTTGACTTTGGCCTAGATTGACCTAGACTCATGTAGAATGCATAGTAGAACTTTATTTTACTATTTTAGACTTGTTGTGACTTGTGCTGTTCTGATTAGGAGCCAGATACCACTCCTCGGACAGTACTTTCATATTGGACACTCAGATACTAGGCGAGTACATTCTCTGATCATTTCATATCCTGCTTAGAATTATTTCCTACATTAAATTACTTTACTTGTTACTGTCACGTTGGTCACACGAATTGGTACTATATGGATCCCTTCTTGAGATGTTATCCTTAGGGAGCATCGGGTACTACATGTTCTGTGCGTTTCACTTACATGGCGTATCACTATGCTTCACTGGTTCTTTGATCACTTGTGACATATACCCTTATGATCACAGAGTCTCCTAGAATCTCTTATCCCATTTACTGGGTATCCTAGAATCTCCTAGAATCCCTATTTATGGGACATCCATGTATCACCCTTCGGGGGCTTTGCATGGAATCATAACATAACCTGGTTGGATCCTTGTGTATTGATTGGGGGTACGGGAGAGTAGAAGTAGACATGTGAATAATACCCAAGTAGTATCTTATCAGAATCTCTTCCATAGTGTCTTGTCAGAATCTCCTATGCCATTTACATGTCTATTATTGTACTCTGACTCACTAGCCACTGTTAGTCTCTATTTATAGTATATATTTCTATTACAGCTCTCTCTCTGTTTACATACAACATTTCTTTCAGTACCTGTATCTTACTTTAATGCATGATTATATTTTCTAACCTGCTATGAACTGTTGAGATGTACTATGCTCGCTCCTGTCCTGACTGGACCTATTAAAATATTACAGAGGACGAGGAGGAGGCCTGTCTGGATACTTTCTACGGGGCAGCCTTAGACGACACTTGCGAGCTGTACCCTCAGGAGGACCCAGCTCTAGCTGAGGACATCACCCCCATTGCCTAGACTAGTTTAGTTAGGCTTATCTTATTTTATGTTGCCTTGAGACATGTTTAGCTAGACTTATTTTCTGTTCAGAGTTTCTGAGTTGTATATATTCTTTCATTCAGTAGCTGAGACCATGTACCTCTGGATATTGCTGGGATTATCTTAGACTACTTTATCATCTATTTTCCTTGAGTTCTATTTCATATCGTGCTATCTCTTCCTTAGTTGTGATTGAGTTCATTTACTGCTATGTCACCCCCATTCGGGAAGTATAAACTGTTTAGAGATATATTGTTAGATGTATGTTGACATAGGACAGCGTTCTACCGCCGACACTGCGACGTAGGCTGGACGTACCCAACGTCTCATGCCCTTACTCTAGGGTGCGGGTCGTGACACGTTTTTAGTGGTGGCCCATGCAGGTGTAGACTAGAAGTGTAGTGGTATTCGAATTAGAGTATCACTACAGCCTACAGTAGAATATAGGACATTAATTTTAAGGTACTCAATCACTTTAGGAAAAATTCTTTTATTGCCATCTAAATCCTTATTGTCAGCTGATCCTTTGAATTTTAACTGTCCGCCTTTGTTATTTCGCTTCTTTCTCAGAAATTGATACTCTTGTTTGTCTATCTTCAGGATGGTAGAGACTCGATCGCAGTATACCATTCATGGGGATGCTATGGAGGGGACTGCTACCTCCCAGTTAGTACAGCGGGGCCAGGGGACTGCAGATCCTGCCACCTCTGCTCGTATTGAGACCTCGACAGCAGCAAAGGGGGTTCGCTTCCACCGGCTCGGAGGCAGGACCCGGTCATCCCAGAGGATACTTTCCAGCAGCCGCCGCCTACAGGATACGTGGATGCAGTGCAGATGTTCGCAGTTCATGGTCCGGCAGCAGGCTCGACAGGACAGGGGCATGGAGTTGGCCCTTACGACGGTTGCAGCTCGACCAGTGGTCCATCAGCCGAGGACACCGGGGATAGAGCAGTTTCAGAAGATGAGCCCGGGAGACTTTCTAGGGACAGAGGGGATCCTAGATGCCGATGAGTGGATCGAGCATATAGAGGAGATCTTCCGCCTGGCCAGGATACCAGCAGATCTTCAGATCGAGGCCGCAGCTAGCCGGATGCGAGATCTTGCTCGCACCTGGTATCAGTCAGACCCCATGGTGGGGGTAGCTGGGCAGACTTGGGAGCAGTTCAAGGGCTTATTCAAGAAGAAGTTCTTCCCAGATTCAGCACTCAGGGCCTTGGAGACGCAGTTCGAGAGCCTAGTCCAGGGGTGTCTTTCGGTGGAGGAGTACGCAGGGGAGTTTGGCCGCCTCGGCAGGTTCGTAGATGGCTTGAGCGAGACGACGAAGGCCCAGAGGTTCCGGAAGGGTCTAGTCAAGGAGGTCAAGTCCTTAACCAAGGGCAACCGGGATGCCACATTCCAGGAGATCTTGACGGAAGCCTTGTTGCAGAGGATGATCTTGAGCTTAGGCTCAAGAGGGGGTGAGACCCAGTTGGGGGCAGCAGCAGCGGAGGCCAGGCCAAGAGGCCCTACTTTCAGCACCAGCAGCTGAGGCAGTTTCAGCCACAGCCGATCCAGCAAAGGCCAGTTCATCAGCAGCAGCAGCCGAGACAGCACCAGCAGGGTCAGAGACAGGGTATTACTTGTGCCTACTGCAAGAAGCCTGGGCACGCCTTCAATGATTTCCAGAAGAGGCTGGGCCAGTACCTGGTGTGTGGTTCAGCAGACCACCAGATGAGGGAGTGCCACATAGCACGAGCAGGCCCGGAAGGAGGAGCCAGGGCTCCAGCAGGCCAGCAGAGGGGACCAGCCCTGTAGACGCAGTAGCAGAGGTTCGTCCAGCACCAGCAGCAGGCCAGGGGAGGCCAGTAGGGGCGAGGATTCACCATGGCAGCAGAGGATGCAGAGGCGATAGGAGAGCTGATTGCAGGTTCGATCCTTCTCGACTCCAGTCCAGCTTTTGCATTATTCGATTCCGGTGCTTCGCATAGCTTCATATCAGTATCTTTTGCGATTAGACACGGCATCGTAGCTGAATCGTTGCCTAGGACTTACAAGATCACGACCGGGGGTTGCATTATCCTCGTGAGTGATATTTGTAAGGGTCGGAGAGTAGTTTTGGGAGGCCGTGAGTTGGAGGTGAGCCTGCTCGTAATGCCATTGCCGAACTACAATATAGTACTAGGCATGGATTGGTTGAGCAGGTACCATGCCAGCATTAATTACAGAGGGGGTAGAGTTCTCTTCAGAGCGCCGGGGGAGCCAGAGTTCGAGTACTCCAGACGTCAGGCAGAGTAGAGCAGCGGAGTCTTTTAGTGGAGTCTCGGTCGAGGAGCAGGCGATTCCATACCCCTTGATAGCAGAGTATATGGATGTTTTTCCAGAGGAGTTGCCGGGATTGCCACCAGACAGAGATATAGAGTTCTCGATAGACTTGGTTCCAGGAGCGAAGCCCATCTCTCAGCATGTCTATCGGGTGAACAACAGCGAGCTGGTGGAGCTGAAGAAGCAGGTGGATGAGCTACAGGACAAGGGCTTCATCCGCTCGAGTTCGTCTCCATGGGGTGCACCAGTGTTGTTCGTGCCGAAGAAGGATGGGTCAGTACGGATGTGTATTGACTACAGGGCACTCAATAACCTCATGATCAAGAACAAATACCCACTGCCGCGGATCGACGATCTTTTTGACCAGTTGAGCGGAGCTCGGGTATTTTCCAAGATTGATCTGAGGCCGAAATATCACCAGGTGAAGGTGAAGGGGGAGGATATTCCCAAGACCGCTTTTAGGACGCGGTACGGGCAGTTTGAGTTTTTGGTTATGCCGTTTGGGCTAACCAATGCACCAGCAGTGTTTATGAACCTTATGAACAAGGTGTTCCACCAGTATCTGGATCAGTTTGTGGTGGTGTTTATTGACGACATCTTGATATATTCTAAAACTGAGGAGGAGCACGAGGAGCATTTGAGGATAGTGCTGGAGATTCTCAGGAAGGAGCAGCTTTACGGAAAGCTCTCCAAGTGTGAGTTCTTCTTAGACCGGGTGGACTTCTTGGGGCATGTGGTGACTGGAGATGGTATCTCAGTTGACCCCAAGAAGATTGTAGCAGTTGAGGCATGGGCAGCGCCGACTTCAGTTGCAGAGATTAGGAGTTTCCTGGGGCTGACAGGATATTATCGGAGATTTGTGCAGGATTTCTCCCAGGTTGCAGAGCCGTTGACTCGGTTGACCCGGAAGGATGCTGAGTATGTTTGGTCAGAGGAGTGTCAGGCAGCTTTTGATGAGTTAAAAAAGCGGCTTACGACAGCTCTGATTCTGACATTGCCTTCAGGATCAGGTGGTTTTACTATTTATAGTGATGCTTCAGGGAAGGGGCTGGGTTCCGTCTTGCAGCTAGCATGGGAAGGTGATTGCCTATGCTTCCAGGTAATTGCGTCCCCATGAGAAGAACTACCCTACCTACGACTTGGAGCTGGCAGCAGTGATATTTGCTCTGAAGTTGTGGAAGCATTATCTGTATGGTGAGAGGGTGGAGATCTTCACAGATCACAAGAGCTTAAAGTATGTGTTCACTCTGAAGGAGTTGAACATGAGGCAGCGCAGATGGCTAGAGTTGATGAAAGGATTTTGGCATCCTACTTCAGTATCACCCAGGGAAGGCCAACGTGGTTGCCGATGTCTTGAGTAGGTATCCGACAGCCATGTGTTTGACCATGGATCGGTATTTGCTTGCAGACTTAGAGAGCCTTGGGATTGAGGTGATCGTGCCCGGAGTACAGATGCAGTTATGGGGGATACAGATTCAGTATTTTCCAAAATCGACTTGCGATCGGGTTATCATCAATGATTTATTCGATCAGTTGACTGGAGCCAACGTGTTTTCCAAAATCGACTTGCGATCGGGTTATCATCAGCTAAAGGTACGATAAGAGGATATTTCGAAGACTGCATTCAGATCGATATATGGACACTACGAGTTTTTGGTTATGCCATTTGCTTTGACTAATGGTCTAGCCATCTTTATACATCTCATGAATAAGATCTTCCATCAGTACTTGGATAAATTAATGGTTGTCTTTATAGACGATATCTTAATATTTTCGAAAAGCCACGAAGAGCACGAGTAACATTTGCGAATAGTTTTGGGAACTTTAAGGAAGAAGAATCTTTATGCCAAGCTTAGCAAATATGACTTCTTTCTTGAGAAGGTTTCATTTTTGGATATTATGTCACAAGAGATGGTATATCGGTAGATCCGGGAAAGAATATCAACAGCTAAGGGATGGCCCATTCCTACCCCAGCCTCCAAGGTGAGAAGTTTTCTTGGACTTATAGGTTATTACCGAAGGTTCATGGAAGATTTCTCACGGATAGCTGGACCTCTGACTCGGTTGACTTTCAAAGACCAAGAGTTCATATGGACGGACGAGTGTCAAGCAGCTTTTGATGAGTTAAAGATATGTATGACCACTGCACCCATTCTAGTCTTTCCATCAGGACCAGGAGGATTTGTGATTTATAGCAATACATCTGGAAAGGGATTAGGAAGTGTCTTATGCAGCATGGCCGAGTAGTAGCATATGCCTCAAGGCAATTGAGAGTGCACGAGAAAATTATTCAACCCATGATCTGGAGCTCGTAGTAGTCATCTTCGCTATAGAACTTTGGAAGCATTACTTATATGGCGAGATGGTAGACATCTATACCGATCATAAAAGCCTCATGTATGTCCTCTCACAAAAAGAGCTGAACAAAAGGCAATGTCGATGGTAGGAGCTATTGAAGGACTATGAGATTGAGTTGTACTTCCATCCAGGCAAGGCTAACTTAGTAGCAGATCCATTAAGCCATAAGCTAATAGTGTATTTCTTGACCAATCAGAAGGAGATATTGGAAGACTTGCAATATAAGTTGTATTGCCTGGAGTTGATGGCGTACTAGCCAATCTTCAAGTGCAATCATCACTAGTAGATAGAATCAAGGCAACATTACCCACAAATACTGGTTTAAGGACTCATCCTTATAGGACATTACGATGTGGAGATCGTCTATATGTTCCAAACGAGAGCTATGGAAATAATTGATGGTGGAAGCATATAGCTCAATATACTCTATATACCCTGGAGAAACCAAGATGTACCCATTATTGGTGGCATGGAATGAAGCGAAAGATAGCTCATTTCGTAGCCAAGTGTTTGGTATGTCAACAAGTGAAGGCAGAGCACCAGAGATCAACTGGATTGTTGCAGCCGATTTCCATTTTTAGTGGAAGTGGGTGTAACACCCTGTTTTCTAAAATTAGGACATTTCCCAGTTTTCCAAATCGAAATTCAAAATGATTTTGGTTATGATTTATACATATAATTCCATGTTTTCAGTGTATGTATAAGTAGTGTATATATATGTGTGTGTGTAGGAGGAATTTGGGGGTATATACGTGTGTGTACATGTGTATATACATATATGTATATATATAGGTGTGTGTGTGTAACTGTGTGGTGTGTGTGTGTGATTTCTGGTTCTAGAAATCTGGAACATCCCCCCTTCCTGTCCAGTCCTCACACTCTCCCACTTTCACTCTATCTCACTATTCTCTCTGTCACTTCTCTCTATATATATGTATTATATATATGTTTTGTATATATATATATATATTTCATATATTGATATATATATATATATATTGTATTAGATTATATATTGTGTCATTATATATATGTGAGTGTGATTTGTATTATATATAGGGTATACATATATTGATATATATAGGTTGTCTTGTTTGTGGTACAGTTTAGAGGTAGGATTAGAATTAGGTTGAGGTACAGTTTAGAGATAGGATTAGAATTAGGTTGTCTTGTTTGTGTTTTGTTAACCATGTTGATTATCATAATTAAATTGAGACCTTGCTTGTGATTAGGTTGGAGACCAGGTATTTTTGAGGATATCTCCGACACGTGGCACGATACAGTTTTGGTGGAGGTGGGAAGCTTAGCCCGCGTTTCATCGGCCCTTTCGTTATCAGCGGAAGAGTCGGTGACGTGTCTTACAGGCTAGACTTACCACCAGCATTGGTAGGAGTCCACAACGTATTTCACGTGTCACAGTTGAGACGGTACGTGGCAGATCCTAGCCATGTACTTGATCATTCCGAGATCGAGGTGGGTCCTACTCTTCGTTATCTAGAGCAGCCTGTTGAGATTCTGGATCGACGGGAGAAGGCATTGAGGAACCAGACGATACCATTGGTTCGTGTCGCATGGAGGCATCATTCTCCAGGAGAGTCCACCTGGGAACGGGAGGATGAGATGCGCGAGCGATACCCTTATCTATTTGTACCTTGAGGTATGATTTTCTATCCTTCTCATCAGTTTCAGTTTCGTCTTAAAAATTTCGAGGACGAAATTATTGTTAGGAGGGTAGACTTGTAACACCCTATTTTCTGAAATTGGGACATTTTCCAGTTTTCTAAATCGAAATTCAAATGATTTTTGTTATGATTTATACATATAATTCCATGTTTTCAGTGTATGTATACGTAGTGTATATATATGTGTGTGTAGGAGGAATTTGGGGTATATACGTGTGTGTACATGTGTATATACATATATGTATATATAGGTGTGTGTGTGTGTGTAACTGTGGTGTGTGTGTGTGATTTCTGGTTCCAGAAATCTGGAACACCCCCCCTTCCTGTCCAGTTCTCCCACTCTCCCACTTTCACTCTATCTCACTATTCTCTCTGTCACTTCTCTCTATATATATGTATTATAATATGTTTTGTATATATATATATACATATATTGATATATATATATATATATATATATATATATATATATAGATTATATATATATATATATATATATATATATATATATATATATATATATATTTGTATTAGATTATATATTGTGTCATTATATATATATGAGTGTGATTTGTAGTATATATAGGGTATACATATATTGATATATATAGGTAGTAGATAGACTTGTGTATGTCTATATATATATATATATATATATATATATATATTATATATATATATATTAATATTATAATTATATATATAATTAATATATATATATTATAATATAATATATATATATATTATAATATATATATATAGATATATTATATATCTATATATATATATATATATATATATATATATATACTTTCTAATATAGGTTATATGGAAACCTATGACAACTAGCCTATGGCCTAAGTTACTAGCCTATGGCATTAGGGCTAACCCTAATTGACCTAATGACCCAAACCCTAACTAGTTGACCCTTGTTTGACTAGAGTTGACCAAAGTCAACCTTAGGTCAAACTTGACCTAATTAACCTAGAATTGACTAGGATTAACCTAAAATGACTAGTTTAACTAGTTTGACTAAAACCCTAACTAGTTTGACTATGGTTGACCTAACTTTGACTATTTGACTTTAGAATACATTGTGACTTGTGTTGCTCTGATCAGGAGCCAGACACCTCTCCTCAGACAGCATATTCTCTACAGACATTCATACAGCAGGCGAGTACATTCTCTGACCGTTTCATACTTGTTCAGGCTTTACTTTCTTGCTCTAGATTACTTTACTTGATGCTGTCACGTTGGTAACACGGATTGGTACTATATGGATCTTTACATGAGATATTATCCCTCTCGGGAGCATCGGGTACTTCATGTTACGTGTGTTTCACTTTTATCATGTACTCCTATGCTTCTATCATGCATGTGCACTCATGTGATCATGTACTCTCATGTTCACTGAGCCCTCATGTATAACTTCACGTATACTCATTTATGAGCCTCATGTGAAGTAATGTATAATAACGTAACCTGTCTAGATCCTTGTGTATTGATTGGGGAAACGGGGGAGTAGAAGTAGACATGTGAATAATTCCAAGTAGTGTAATCATGTATAAACTCAGTAGTGTAATCATGTATAAATTCTAGCCATTCATATGCCTATTTTGTACTCTACATCACTAGTCACTTACAGTTCTCTATATACAGTAGATATTTTCTTACAGGTATCTCTTTTACAGCGTATATTTCCTTTCAGCATTTCCTGTATTTACTATATTGCCTGTATCGTATTTCCTAACCTGATATGAACTGTGTGAGATGTATTGTGCTCGTTCTTGTTCTGACTGGACCTATTGAAAATATTACAGAGGACGAGGATGAGGCATGGGTGACTACATATTATGGAGCAGGACTAGATGACACTTGTGTTGAGGACCCTCAGCAGGATCCACTACCAGCTGAGGATGTTGCTCCAGTAGTCTAGACCAGTTTAGCTAGACAGTCTTTTCTACTTGTATTTTCTCTCACATTCTGAGTTGTATTTTGAGATGTTGAGATGTATAGACCCTTAGACGTATTGTATTATGAGTTGACATTCTGGATGTTATGTATCCTAGACACTTAGACTTATTTCATCTATGCTACTGTTCTCTTTGAGTTACTATCTATCTATCTGTCTTTCATTCTTCTACCTTAGATGTGATTGAGACTGTATATTGTGATGTCACCTCCATTCAGAGAGTATAAACTGTACAGGTACCTTTATATTGTTAGATGATTGACCTAGGACAGCGTTCTACCTGCCGACACTGCGGCGTAAGCTGGACGTACCCACGTCTCGTGCCCTTACTCTAGGGTGCGGGTCGTGATAGTGGGAGCACATTACCATAGATTTTGTCACAGGATTACTCGGAGTCCTAGAGATGCAGTTTGGGTGATCGTGGATAGGCTTACTAAGTCAGCCCACTTCTTACCCTTTATAGTGGGCCAGTCCATGAAAGTCTTAGCTGACATGTACATGAAGCAAATAGTGAAGCTGTACAGTATTCTAGTTAGCATCATGTCAGACCAGGATTCGAGATTTACATCTCATTTCTGGAGAGTATGTAAGAAAGCTTGGGTACCCATCTGAAGTTTAATACGACTTATCATACTCAGACTGATGGGCAGTCAGAGCGTACTATTCAGACGCTAGAAGATCTGTTGAGAGGTTATATGCTTGACTTTGGTGGATCATGGAAAGACCACCTCTATCTTGTGGAATTAGTAACAATAATAGCTACCAAGCGAGCATTCAGATGGCTCTGTTTGAAGCATTATATGGTAGAAAGTATCGATCCCCTATTTGTTGGAGTGATGTAGGAGAGCGGCATATTTTGAGAACAGAATTGGTCGTAAGCACAATAGAGAAGGTGAAGAAGATTCAAGGCCACCTGCGAGCAGCGCAGGATAGACAGAAACAGTGGACAAATCCTTATCACCGTTCTTTGGAGTTCAACGAAGGTGACCATGTTTTCTTGAAGATATCACCAACTAGAGGTATAATTCAATTAGAAGGACATGGCAAGTTGAGTCCAAGATACATCGGTCCTTTCGATGTCTTGGAGCGAGTTAGAAAAGTTGCCTACAGATTAGCATTACCACCATCACTAGAGGGAGTGCATGACGTGTTCCATGTGTCTCAGCTAAGAAGATATATGACAGATAGCAGTGATGTGCTCGATTAATCGAAAATCATATTTGGACCGAGCTTGTCATATCAAGAGCAGCAGTAGGAATTCTTGATCATCGAGTGAAGGCATTGCGAAATTAGTCTATTCCATTGGTTCGTGCCGTATAGAAGCATTACTCGCCACGAGAGTCCACCTGGGAGCGCAATGATGACATCCACAATCACTTTTTCCACCTGTTCAAAAATCAAGGTACAATTTTCGTATTTTAAAGTCCCCTCCTTCTGCATTGCATCCACCGTGCTTTAGTTTTAATTTTGAGGACAAAATTCTAATAAGTTGGGTAGGATATAAACCCCTTAAATTTTTTTAATGTTTTAATTTGTTCTTATTTATTATAATTTACAATATTTTCTTTATTAAATAGCCCTGTATTTAATTTATAATTTTAGTTAATATTAAGATAAGCAAGTAATTGCTAGATTACATGCAAATAGTAGGTAAAACTTGTACAAAATATTTATTAAATTGTTTAGAAGGTATTTTGAATTTAGTGAATTTTAGAAATTTATTAGATTTATTTGAGTACCTATAAATGAATATATGTATATAAAATTTTTTCAATATCTCGCGAGATATTGAATATCTCGTGAGATGTATTCCCCTAATAGACTCGACCCTGTGCGTAGGGATGAGATACAAATTCAAAACCCCACCAAACCTCGATTAAATCTTATCAATTTTTTTAACCTAATTCGATTTCGATTCTCTTCTGTCTAAAACTCAAATCCTAGTCGAAATCGTACTTGGAGTCGATCAAAAACAAATTCAAAACCCGATCGGATATATAGGTATATATATATGTAATCAGTTTTGGGTTTCTTTTCCAAAAACCTATAATTCTCCACATAAATGTAGCGTAATGACCTCAGAGCAACCCCCGACCCCTGGCGTACCGGCTTGACTACCTACAACCACTACTCACTGTTGTCGATCGTCGTTCGACCAAAAACAGAGCACTGCTCAGCGTTAGTAACCGCAACCAGGTACCAATGTTCTTCGCCAATTTTCTATGCACATGTTTGATCAATCTTCGATATATCGAATCCTACGTGTATTTGATATAACCCCCTACACTTCCCTTTAATTAGATTTAATCCATACTCAATAAATTGTCCAGAAATTCGACCAAAACATCGTCGAAAAACTGTCTTACAAACAACAAAGAGGACTGTCCATAATTAGAAACCTTTTTTCTGTCATGTTATTAGGTTTCTAGAATTCTAGTTGAACACAGTTCTAAAAAACCTATAGGCCTTCAAAACCCTTTTTATAGTTTTTTTTATTTCATCGCTTGTGCGTCGAGAAAACGGATTTCAAAAATTAGGAAAAACAGTTTCGAAAACAACCAAATTCGATAAAAATTTACCGATGCGGCATTCGCCCCGATAAACTAGGCGATGTGGCCGCTAACCAAAAGAATTGAAAGGTGCGTATCGACTTCGCCGACGTGTGGAATTCGACGGAACTCGATTTAAATGTGTGTGCACGACAAAATCGAGGCGTATTGGTCGAGATACCCCATATCAGCCATTTTCCAAACTAGCTTACAACTTTGTGCACGTTAGTCACCTCGAGACGAACTTGCACTACTGGACTCGTATTATTATTTTTTGGTCCTGTGAGCGAAGTTTGGCCCGATTCTGAGAAGGTCGATCAGACACTATTTTGGCGGGCCCACGACCCAATCCTATAGGCAAAATTGTGCACGGCTCACCGAAATCCAAATTCAGATATACATTTGAGTTCGTATTGTCAAATCGGATCCGTAGACATATAACATGATGACTTTAGAAATCGTAGGTTTTGGCAAGCTTTTTAGTACAAAGCGATTCCAACGGTGGACACCGATTTGACCTGAATTATGGTTTTGCCCCTATGTCCAGAATTGGACTTACGAGTAGGCGACCTTAGTCATTTTTATTATACCAAAAGCATTCGTGATGTTTATTTTAGCGTCCGGGGATGATTGTGGAAGTTGACTTTCATTGCTCCTTTGATCTGACGAGTTAGTTACTGGATGTTGTCATTTTTCTACACACCACCTCCAGGCAAGATACCTTGCCACTATTTGCTGTTTATTTACTGTCATTTTATCAATTTATTTGCTTTTATTTATTTTGTTGTCTATTTGTTTCTATCAAACTGTGCGTCCAAGTCATACTTGGGTACGAGTAACTGAGTTAGTCGTTTTTATTATTTTTAATTATTTTTATACATGATGACTTAGTGCTAGAGGACCACACCATTGATGTGAGGTATTGGTATATCTCATATAGCCTTGACACTTGAGTTTCCACGAGTTGTGAGTCACATGTAGGACACAGACTCGCGTAGTTGGCTAGCCACCGATACGTATGAGACGTGCGACGGATAGGATATAACTGCTAATAGAAATTGCATGTTTAGTAGACTTGGCAGTTATTAGAGGGTTACATGTGTCGTAGAAATGACACAGATAGGCATGGGGGTGGGGAGAAGATTTCTTTAGCATATGGGCCAAGTATTCACTTCCTTTTTTGTAACCAAAACCTTCATTGGAGATACGGGTATGACTACCCCTTTTACTGTTCCTGCTGGCCGCTGATGTTCGACGAATGTCATACTTTGAGGCCCTTGGTGCCCAGAGAGGGGGCTATGCCAATCCTATTATAGCCAGAGTACACATGCGTTGAGGGTTTGTTCTTAACTACATATTTACAATAGATTGGTTAGGTACCATGTTGCATTCATTCTTTAGTATATACTCAGTTTTTATGGCATATTTTCCTCTATCTCATTACGTCCCTCTGAGAACCTGGTGATCTCTCCAGGCTTAGATGACCAGGACTTTCGACAGGAGTACGACTCTGCACTGGATCCATCATTCTCAATTGAGGAAGTCTCACCTTCTGAGATCTAGTTATATTTGTTTGGTGTTTATGATATTGCTACATTTTTGTTTGATACCTTTTCCTTTATTTTATTTCTTTAAGGAGGTCGGATTCCTACTATTTTTCATAGTTGTTTGGTAGCAGATTGTCGCACCTGGCTATATTATCTTTTGACTCTTTTATTCATTTATTTGGACTATTCTCTTATTATTGTATTATGTGGATGAGAAATAGATTATTGTGACTGTTAGTGGATTAGTTAATTACAGCTTATGTGTGTGTACGTGGATTCCATATATTAGAGTATTCTTTGTGGCATGTAGCTGACATATTTCATATGCCTAGTCCTACCTATATTGGGACTGGGGTATTACAATGTTATCTCCAATTTGTTCTGTGATCCTCCTGATTGTCCTTGCCTTTGGCCTTCTCAGCTTTGAGCTTCATGCAATTCCTTTTGATATGACCCCTTTCGCCACAAAGATGGCAGCCCTTCTTGCGGTCCCAGGCGCAATATCCCGAAACTCCTTAGTGTCCTTGCTTGTGACTTGAGCCTTCCTTCCCGTAGGAAGCCATGCACCAAAGCGGACTCCTACGACGATTCAACTAGCTTGTGCCGTATCTTCTAATTCAACAAGCTACTTTTGACTGCCTCCATCGTGACAACTCCATCCGGTGCAGAGTTGCTCACCGACACCACCAATGTCCTAGCTTTTCGGTAGACAACTCAAAAGTAGTAGGGCCAAAAGCTCATCATCAATCACCTTCTTTATTGTAAACTGCTGATTGATGATACCCTGAACTTCATTCAGATATTGTGCTATCGAGGCACCCTCCGTGTACTTTGAGTTGACGAGTTGGAGAATAAAAAATACCTTGTTGCCAGCCGTCTTCCTTTCGTACAACGAATACCGCTTCTCGTATAATGGTTTTGCCAAACTCTCCATGAAAACGTGGGAAAACACCGAGTCGTCCAGCCGTTAGCAGAAGAATCCAACGGCCTTTCGACCAAGTCGTTTTCTATCTTCAGCAGCTTTGTTCGATAGCTTTGCACTGTCACCCTCCAACGGACCATACAAGTCCTTACACCAGAGTATATCCACCATCCTTGGCTTCCAAATCACCCAGTTCCCTCCTGTGAGGGTGACCATACGAGTGTTCATTTGCTCCGCAGACATGGTTGACATAACTCCTAAAGCTCTGATACTAGATGTTAGTATCAGACCAGAATGAACGGACCTCGCCCTGATGCCAGAAGTTGGGAATCGAACAAATGTAACAATGGTGCTAAGGTTATTCAGCGAGCGAAAATGAGCTAAGGTAGAGATTGTTAGATTGTACCTTATTTTCGGTTGAGTGCTCAAAAAGGGGATGACAGTAGAGTTGGTACTTTAGTCCCATATCGGATAGGCGACGGGATCATGAGATATAGATAATTGGAATTTGTTCAGGCCTTACATGAGAATTATCTTTTAAGGAATATGGGCCCAATTCAATATCGTACCTCATGGGCCATGTCCAGTTCGGATCACACCATATTCCCAATAAGTGGTATCTGAACCAGGTTATAGGGTGAGTTTAGGCGGCTCTAATTGGTTCGAGACAGATGGTGCCGAATGTTCATGCATATACATGGATATACAGGCCCTCTTCTCAAGGTGGAGTTAGGAGCATATGCAACTACACAGATTGTCTTCAAATGTGGTTTTGACGTATCCAATGTAACACCCAATTTTATAAAATGAGGGTAATTTTGAAATTTTGTAATTTTAGTCTTTTAAT
This sequence comes from Iris pallida, assembly GCA_029216955.1. NCBI lineage: Eukaryota > Viridiplantae > Streptophyta > Magnoliopsida > Asparagales > Iridaceae > Iris > Iris pallida. The sequence continues at coordinate 68,509,099 of JANAVB010003400.1, read as the reverse complement.
AATGATATTTAAATCATGATATGATTTTTGGTAATTTTAAATCATTTTAAAATTATTTTAAATCATGACTTATGATGTTGGTGTTTTGATAGTGTAACCTTGGAGACTGGTTGACCTAGAGCCTAACCATGTTATTGGTACACTTATTTGTCATTTAGCCTTGAGGGTATTTTGATCATTTTTGAATTTTTGGGAATTATTTGGAATTATTATGTGTTATTTAGAATTATTGGATTTTAAGTGATTTTTGGTATATTTTAATTTAGTGCTATTCTAGACTTTGACTAGTGTTGACTTTGGAGACTAACCTAGAAGCTAACCCTAGTCATGACTACTTGGTTAGACTATGAAACTCTAGCTTGACCTAAATTAGTGATACCCTACTCATTAGAATTAAATTAGAATAGGAATTGATTTGAATAGAGAATGGCTTGTGGTTTCACAAGTCATGACTAATGACTTAAGACCATAGAAGCCCACAAGCCCAACACCAAGTAAACCCTAACCCTAATTGATATGGCCAGCCAACCCACCTAGGGAATCCCCCTATAAATACTCTTCTCCATTAGGGCTAGCCTCTTTAGGAAATTTTACAAGTTGGAGAAAGAAGAGGTAAATCTCCAACTTCAATAATTCCCAGAAAATCCAATTTAATTCCTTTTCTATCCAAACCAATTGCAATATGTTCTAAATTCCTTCTACTTGCTGTTGTGTGGAGAAATTTCAGAGTGTGGACAATTTGGTAAAGTTTGGCTACCAAGAGGAACACCCCTTTTTGGAGTTTCTTTTGAGGATTTTGACACCTATAGGTAATTCCTTCAAACTTATTGAAATTGCTGTTATTACTGAATTTTAGCCTAGATCTAGGTATCCCCTAGCTAACCCTATATTTCTGTAGGTTTTCGTGTCCTATTCGTGTCCTAATTAGACACGTATCAGTCCAAGTTACCCACTGTTCGATGAAATGCCCCAAAGGGGATTTCGATATGTTTTTAGGAAAACTTTTGAATAGGAAATTAGGTTTTGTGTTTGCTTATGGTTTTCCTTTGGACTGAGTCGCTATTCGTGTCGTGTCGTGTCGGTTTGGACACACGAACACGCGTGTTTCAGCCGCACAGTTTTGTCCTGCTGCTCGGGGTGAAGTTTGTCGTGTCCGTGTCACGTGGACACGTGATACTTGACACACACCTTGGGGCAACCACTGACACGAGGTTCCCCAAGTGACACGAGTTCTCGTGTCGAATTGGACACATATTGAGCCCGTACTGGGTTTACACAGACACAGTTCACGTGGATTTTAGGTTCGGATACGCGTGTTTTGACACGACATGACGGCACGTCAACACGAGTCAGGATGACACAGTCGTAGCCTGACACTTGGCGAACTCGTGGGTGAGTGCACGTGACATGAAGTGTCCTGTGTCGTGCTCTGGACACGGCTGAACTCGTGCACGAGGAATGGTCCAGTTTTGTACTGTTTGGGTTCGGGGCTCTTTGGACACGGCAGTGTCCACTTGGGTGGACACGAATGACTCCTGGGACACGTGCACAAACCTTAGTATCATTACCAACCACTAATTTCACATATTAGTTTGTTTTTAGGCATTATTTCCATTTTACCCTAAAATTCTGAAACTAGAGTATCAGTCCTATTCAGTGTATTTCCAGATTTTTAAGTATGAACTTTGACATCAAATTAACCTCTTTAGAACTGATAATTATATGGTTTAAGATCCTAATATAGTACACCTACTGGTTAACTAACTGTATGTTGAGTTTGGGGGTGATTTGGTGTTTGTTTGGGTTCAATTTCTGGGGTGGAATGTTTGGACTGACCCTTAGTCACTGTAGCTATTTCACCCTTCACTGATTTTTCTCTACACCCCTTGACACATGTATCACTTCGCTATTTTTGTGTCCAGGATATCACTCTCACCCTCACACCCTTCGTTTCCCTATTTCTTGCAATCACACCCTCATGCCATATCACACACACTCACACACACATCCTCACTTGACAACACCCTCATGCCACATACACACACACACAAGTTTATTACCATTCACTGTTCCAAGAACCCACACACTCTCATGTCTCACTACACACACACACAACTCTCTTGACACTCTCACTTATACACACACATGCCCTCATGTGACACTCTCCTGCACACACATTTGTTAGCCTTCCTACCTCCCTCTTTATGCATATATGTAATGTATATATATAGTTAATATATATATTATACGTAGCCTATATACATATATGTGATGATGCCTATATGTATAATAATGTATAATGTGTATTAAAAGTGTCATGTATATATGTAGGTATGTACC
>JANAVB010003400.1:68501759-68504259 GCA_029216955.1 Iris pallida | reverse complement strand
CTCGAAGGACGTCAAAATCAGAGTCATTTATGACTCCAAGCAGGCCCTATCTTGCTGGATGGAACACCCGTTGCTCACCAAGCGCGCCATCCGGTTCGCGGTTCATGGCAGCTGCGACATCGCAGAGCGCAAACAACTTTGGAACAATCTCTTGGACATACATCTCCACCACAACAACCTTCCTTGGCTTTGCATTGGGGACTTTAACGCTATCACCTGCAGAAAAGAGAAGAATGGCGGCCGCCCTCCCCCTCTTACGGCCATACAAGATTTTAACAACTTCATTTTTAACTCCCACCCCTCCTCCCTTCTGTTCACCGGCAATGCCTTTACCTGGTGCAAGATGCAGGAAGACGACCGCCGTCAATATTTCTGTCTTGACAGGGCTCTAACGAATGCCCAATGGCACGGAATGGGGACTACCTCTAAGCTTTCCCACCTTAACGCCACTGAATTCGATCACGCCCCCTGCTGGTTTGAATTACTAGCAACTCAAGCATGAACAAAAGGAGTTTTCGTTTCCTGGATTTCTGGAGCGAACACCTCCAGTTCTTGGGCATCGTCATGGAAGCTTGGAACAGCGCGAACTCCGCCGAACCCCTCACTCGAGTGGCCAACAAACTCAAAGCCACGAGGAAAGCCCTTGCGTTCTGGAGCAAGCAGGCTTATGGGGACATTTTTCAGGCCATCCGTGAGGCTGAGGATGATGTCAATCAGGCAGAAATCAGGTTCATGACCGACAGATCCCTAGCAGCTAGGACTGCCTTTAACCTCACCAAAGCTATCCTTAAATTTTGACTGAAAGTTGAGACAGATTTTTTGAAGCAGAAAGCGAGGCCTAAATGGAACAGCGAGGGAGACAAAAACTCGAGCTACTTTCACGCCGGCGTCAATGGTTGCAGACAGAAACTCACTCTTCACCAAATAGTAGACGACAACGGGAACATCATCAAAGACCAAAGGAGATCCAAGCGGCGGCGACGGAGTTCTTCTCCCAACTATTCTCCAAGGAGACGGTTATCAAAGACACCACCTTCCTGGAAGAGATTACCTACCTCATCAGCGACGGCGATAACATCCAACTTGAACTACCTCCGTCTGAGCTAGAGGTGAAAGATGCCGTCTGGGCCCTTGACGAGCATAGTGCTCCTGGTCCAGACGGGTTTTCAGGAGTATTTTTGCACATTCTGGGACATCATCAAGGCGGATATCTACGAAGTGGTCAAATTCTTCTTTCAAGGAGCCACGTACCCAAGAGCCATCTCGAGCTCCAACCTGATCCTCATCCCGAAGAAGAACCTGGAGACATTCTGCGATTTTCGTCCAATCAGCCTTTGTACCTTCACCAACAAGATCATATCCAAGATCGTTGCCTTCCGCATGTCAGGTATCCTTCCCAAGATCATCTCCGAGGAGCAGAGTGGTTTTGTCCGCGGCAGAAATATCCAGGATAATATCATGTTAGCTTAAGTGTTATCACCTATATGAAGTTCCCGACAGTGGGGCAATATAGCTATCAAATTGGACATGGAGAAAGTGTATGACAGGCTGGATTGGCAATTCATGACAGAGCTTTCGAATTCTCCGAAACCTGGACCAACATCGTGTGGAGATCGATCAGCAACTCATGGTTTTCTACGATGATCAACGGTCAGGCCGACGGCTTCTTCAAATCGAGTCGTGGGGTTAGGCAAGGAGATCCTCTATCATCCACCATATTAATTACGGCGGATGCTTTGAGCAGGAACCTTAATAAGATGGCATGCACTACCAACTTCCAGCACTATCATACTGCCAGCGGTGCCGATATTACCCACCTAGCATTGCTGACGATATCCTCTTTTCCTTCGGGGACGTTGGGTCGGTAGATGTTCCACAATACTCTCCAGAAATACGTCAGGTGCGGGCCAGAAGGTCAACCCGGATAAAAGTGTCATCTAAGCCCACCACAATATCAAGAGAGAGCACGGGCTAATCTCTCCAACACCACCTCCTTCCCCATCAAGCATCCCCGTTCCACTATCTTGGCTGCCCCTCGTGTACGGAAATCCAACGCTGGCATCTTGAGGACCTGATCAAACGCATCAGGAAAAAACTTGAAGGATGGCATAACGCTACACTATCCCAGGGGGCAAGAGATCCTTATCAAGCACGCCCTCACATTAATACCCATCTACACCCTTGCGGCTTGCTTCCCCCAAAGAAAGTGCTTTATTATCGATCGAGATCATCTTTAGCAACCTTTTAGGGGCATAGTGACGGCATCGACAAGCATCATTGGGCCAGTTGGGATACCATGATGCGTCCTACCGGGGAGGGGGCCTTGAGATTCTCTAAACTTTTCCATATCGTTAAAGCATTCTCAATGAAACTGTGGTGGAAGCTCTGCACGAGTCAGAATTATGGACCAGGTTCATGAAGGCAAGATACTTCATGCACATCCACCCGTCGATGGCCATATCTAACAGCAGATCCTCCACGGCGTGGCGTCGCATGCTCA
>JANAVB010003400.1:68394259-68499259 GCA_029216955.1 Iris pallida | reverse complement strand
CTAGTGTAAATTATTATTATGTAAATTTCACAAGATTATTTATTTCATATTTTATGACTTGTATATTTTTACCACTTTGAAAATATATTAATATTATTTAAAATCCTGTAATTTATTACTGCAACAATTTGGTGTCCAAGCCTAGCATGAGTTTTTGGTCGCCAATATATTTTCACACATTCAAGACCTGTACAAGTCATATTGGACTTGATTATGGCCTTGGGTCCTGTATTTGAACTCTGGTTCAAATTATGTACATGGACAAAATACGCAGATAATTAATTGTTTAATTTCTGATTGTGTACCATGCTGTTTTGAATTTCTAAAAATACTTTAATTGCTGTTAAAATCCTGAAAAAGTATATTTAGATACTATGTTAATTTAGCAAATTTAGCATAATTTTTACAATATTTAATTTACAGTTTTGCCACAGTTTTGGCATATGAAACCAGAACTCATTTTCTGTGTACTTATGAAACTGATTTTTATAAAATACATGTACTGGTTAATAAATTCCAGAAAAATTATAATAAATTCCTATAATTAACAAGGATCATTTTGGTACTTTATTTTATGTAAAATTGAGCTTTTTGTCTATCTCAAAAATTGTTGGAACATAATGTACAGTTGATTTATTTATTGAATAATTACGACTTACAATTTTTTGTGTTATTTTAAGTTATAGCCGTATTGAACCTCACCCCACACTAGTGTGAAAACCCTAGAAAGTTAGTTATAGTATTGTGTCACCCCATATTGGTCTCCTATGCTAAAGTCACCATTTGGCTAGGTGTCCAATCAGAAAGTCGTGTTGCACCACTAAGAGTCTTAGTGTTTAACTTAGTATAAAAACTAAGTTATGTATTTATTTCTACAGTGACGAGTTACCAGGCATCTATAGCATTCTTATCGCTGCTTTGCTTTGCTAGAGGCAAGTACTTTCTACAAACTTTACATACTTTTACATCAATGAACTGCAAATCCAACCATGTTAAATGCTGATCCTTGGGGTAGCAAGTTAAATCTTCACATATTGTACTTTCAGTTACTACCATGCTTAGAACAGTCTTTATGTATCTCTCACATGATTAGAATCTGGGTTATGGGGAAACTGTTAGTAGCGTACGTGATCATGCCCCTTATTCGGACGTACGTACCGAGCAAGGTTGACATTTTATGTATACCATGTCGTAGGCGCACCAGCTGTATTTGTACGTATGTACATCTATCGCTTGTTTTACTAGTACGAAGTACATTTTATATACTTGTTCCACAGTATATTTTACACATATTGACGATTACGTACCTGCTACAGTTTTAAACATTACATATACATCTGTCTCTATGACATATGTGTCCTTGCCATGATAGATTATGTGATGCCATATTTCCAGTTTATTTCCCTTATGTTCATTTCTATGTTTCATATGCTAGTTTGTTAGAATCAGTACTTGCTCCCGTCCTGACAGGATAATGTTGTAGGTATTCTTACTGAGGAGGAGTTGCTCTGTGACTCATATTATGGAGTTACTGCCGAGGACCAGGCTTTGCCTTACGAGGATGTACCTGCGGGGAAACTCATCTAGTTTGCATAGTTGCTTGCGATATTTAGTGTAGTCATGTATTAGACTACGTATTTTGTAACTGGACATGTATCCAGTTTTACATTTTCAGACTTGTACTTGGACTTATTACTATATGAGACGACTTTTGTGTTTGGAGCATTTATGACTTTTATTTACTTATAGAACTGTTAGCACATTTAGTCTTATCTTGTTGTCTTTAGAATAGCTTACTACGCTTTATCTCAAGCGTAGGCTGGACATGACTCGGCCCGGCCCAACAATTTGGGTAGCGGGTCGTGACATGTTTTTAGTGGTGGCCCATGCAGGTCGAGACTAAATTGTTTGGTTACGTTATTGTACCAACCATGCCTGCAATTAGGAACTTAAGGTAATTAGACAACATTAGGAATGACGCTTAGAACACCTAGAGGAATACTAGGATTGCAACATAGGAAATACATCACATGCTTGCTATTATAATTAGATTTTCTTGTCTATGATTGCTTACTTTAACGAGTCCTTATAAGTCCTTTTTATTATAATTAGATAGTGCTTACTCGTTCATCCCAGTATGTCATACCTGAGAATGGCACACTCCCTATCCAGTCAGCTGACCAGTTGACCGACACACCTCCACCTATCATACTCCCCCAGTCCACAAATCCAGAAACCCAGATGCCTCCACCACCTTCCATATCACAGTCCCAGCAGGACCCGATACTTCCACCACCCCTATCACTATACCTACCCAGGCTTCCGTCACACTCGACGGGAACCAACTGCTCACTCTGATCCAGGGGTTCCTAACAACCATCAGGAGCAGACCACCCTACTCCGCCAGAGCATGGAGCGTTCTGAGGAATATACCGTGGTCCCACCACCTGTAGAGCCACGGAAGAGAGCGGGGACGATCAAGGACTTCATGGGTCTGAACCCCAAGGAGTTCTCAGGGACTGAGGGCATAGTAGTAGCAGATGACTGGCTAGACTCGGTAGAGAGGAAGCTCCTTGGAGTTAGGATGCCGGATGACCTCCAGGTCGAGGCAGCGGGATTTCTGCTGATAGACTTGGCAGGAGTTTGGTTCCGGAATGAGCCGTTATTTGCGAGAGGGAGGGCCACTTGGGATCAGTTCAAGACCCAGTTCAAGAAGAAATTCTTCTCGACCACCGCTAGAGTAGCCATGTGGCTACGATTCCAGAACATCCAGTAGGGGAACCGTTCTGTTGATGAGTATGCGGCAGAGTTTATTCGCCTGAGCCGTTTTGCTCCTAGTCTGGTTGCAGACCCAGAGGAGATGACGCGTAGGTTTGCCATGGTCTAGTTCCAGACATTGGCATTCTTATAGTGGCGAACGGTACGACTGACTACTACCAGAGCCTAGAGTTGGCCCGGAGCATTGAGGAGCAGTCTTCTGTCTTGCAAGAGGCCGGCTTCTGTACACCTCGAGGGACCGTCCAAGCGTCAGGCTTTCCAGCAGAGAGCACCGACGCCGCACCAGCAGACTTACCGTCCCCCTACACCACATCATTCGACCCCGCCAGTTAGAAGCCCCGGAATCCCGGCAGTAGCAGAAGGGAGCTATATGTTCTTTCTGCGAAGACCAGGGCATGATTATTCCATCTGCAGAAAGAGGTTGAAGCAGTGCTTAGTTTGTGGGTTTGCCACCCATCAGATTCGGGAATGCCCAGTAGCCAAAGGACCTAGAGGGCCGCTCCCGACTCAGCAGTAGAGGTTTGGACAACATCTACAGCATCAGAAGGGACCACAAGGGAAGACTTATAGTCTAGCTCTTGAGCCGGAAGCCGGAGCAGGTTTCGGAGCCAGATTACTTGGCTGACGTCATCACAGGTCATGTTTATTTGCATACTTTTCTAGCTCTATGCTTGTTTGATTCTGGTGCATCTCATAGCTTCCTGTCATTCGAGTTTATGCATGAACACTACTTAGTAGCTACCCCTACTGCGGAGATTAGTAGAGTAATGACGAGAGGCAGACCAGTGCCCATTAGAGCTATCTATAGATGCTCTATTACTATAGCTGGGAGAGAGTTTGAGGGACGATTCTTTGTGATGCCACTTTCCGGTTATGATATCATATTGGGGATGGACTGGCTTAGCTATGCCCATGCAGCTATAGATTGTCATGAGGGTAGTATTCTGTTCAGTCCCCCAGGCACAGCACCATTCAGAGTCAGGAGGACAGGGCCGGAGATCAGCCTAGAGCCGAACTGTTGTACGACAGTTGGGGAGTTAGCACCGCCACACCCTATCTTTAGAGAGTTTATGGATGCATTCCCAGAGGATCTTCCAGGACTTTTGCCTGACAGAGATGTGGAGTTCACTATAGATTTAGTACCGGGTTCATCACTAGTATCCCGGGCTTGCTATAGAGTGAACCCCAAGGAGGCTCGTAGAGATGAAAGAGCAGATTGATGACCTATTGAAAAAGGATTTCATTCGATCTAGTGCTTCTCCATGGGGAGCGCCAGTACTCTTTGTGCCTAAGAAGGATGGTACAGTTCGGTTGTGTATTGACTACCGGGCCTTGAATGCCATCACCATTAAGAACAAATATCCTCTGCCCATGATAGATGATTTGTTCGACCAGTTGAGTGGGGCGAAAGTGTTTTCCAGGATAGACTTGAGATCCGGGTACCACCAGGTGAAGGTCAGGGCAGCAGACATCCAGAAGACGGCGTTCAATACGAAGTACGGGCAGTATGAGTTTCTGGTGATGCCATTTGGTCTCACAAATGTACCAGCTGTCTTTATGAATTTGATGAATAAGACTATTTCATCAGTATCTGGATAAGTTTGTCGTAGTGTTTATCGACGACATCCTGATATACTCGAAGATGCCGGAGAAGCATGTAGAGCACTTGCGGATAGTTTTGGGGATTCTGAGACAGGAGAGGTTGTTTGCCAAATTGTCGAAGTGCGAGTTCTTTTTAGACCGAATGGAGTTTCTCGGCCATGTAGTTACTAGAGAGGAAATCTCGGTGGATCCCAGGAAGATTGCTGCAGTTGAGACATGGAAGGCTCCGACGTCAGTTTCAGAGATCAGAAGCTTTTTGGGTTTAGCCGGCTGTTATAGGAAGTTCGTCCAGGACTTTGCTAGGATAGCTGAACCCATGACGAAGCTGACATGGAAGGATGCAGAGTACATTTGGTCAGAGGACTGCCAGGCAGCGTTTGAGGAGATGAAGAGGAGGCTGACGACCCGCTCCAGTTCTGACTTTACCTTTAGGTTCTAGAGGTTTCACCTTATACAACGATGCTTCAGGAAAGGGGCTAGGATGTGTCCTACAGCAGCATGGGAAAGTGATTGCTTATGCATCTAGGCAATTGCGGACTCATGAGCGGAACTATCCTACCCATGACCTAGAGTTAGTTGCGGTGATCTTTGCACTCAAGTTATGGAAACATTACTTATACGGAGAGCGTGTGGAAATCTTCACTGACCACAAAAGCTTGAAGTATGTGTTCACGCAGAAAGAGCTGAACATGAGGCAAAGACGATGGTTGGAGTGATGAAAGACTTCGACATCGATTTACAGTATCATTCCGGGAAGGCAAAATGGTGGCGGATGCATGAGCAGGCATCCGATGGCATGGTATCTGATGATAGATCAACATTTGCAGGAAGATCGGAGAAGCTTGGTATCGAGATAGTTCGGCCAGGATCAGTGATACAGAAGATGGCGCTTGACATTCAGTCAGGTTTTATGGAGCAGATCAGGGAGCACAGTCTACAGATGAGAGCCTTGTATACTTTGGGCCCAGACTTTAGTTGGATTGCTGGATGACTTCACTGTAGCAGAGGACGGATCCTTGAGGACATGGCAAGCCGATGTGCATGCCGAAGGGAGAGCTGGTAGAGGCAGTCTTGCAGGAGGTGCACCGATCGAGATATTCTATTCACCCTGGTCTAACAAGTTGTACCGTAACTTGCAGTAACATCTTTGGTGGCACGGGATGAAGAGGGATGTATCACATTTCATCTCGAGATGCCTAGTTTGCCAGCAGGTTAAGGCGGAGCGCCAGAGGCCAGCTGGTCTGTTGCAGCCGTTACCATTCCCGAGTGGAAGTGGGAACACATTACGATGGACTTCGTCTCAGGGCTTCCTTGTTCCCAAGGAGGAAACGATGCCATTTGGGTCATCGTGGACAGGCTGATGAAGTGTGCGCACTTCATACCCTTCAAGGTGGGGCTTTCCTCCGAGAAGTTGGCGGAGCTATACATGCATCAGATTGTTCGCTGCACGGAGTACCAGTGAGCATTGTGTCGGACAGAGACAACAGATTCACGTTTCACTATTGGAGGAGCTTGCAGGAGGAGTTGGACAGTCGGCTCAAGTTCAGTACAGCGTACTACCCGCAGACTGATGGGCAGTCCGAGAGGACGATACAGACACTGGAGGATATGTTGAGGACCTACGTACTGGACTTTGGAGGATCATGGAAGAGCCATCTGCACTTGGTAGAATTTTCATACAACAATAACTACCAAGCTAGCATCGGTATGTCTCCCTTCGAGGCAACTATATGGACGACGATGCCGTACACCGCTCTTTGGGACAATGTTGGGGAGAGAGTTATGCTTGGGCCAGAGATGATCACGGATGCAGCAGAGAAGGTCGGGATGATCAGAGACAGGCTCAGAGTAGCTCAGGATAGGCAGAAATACTGGACTGATGCTAGTCGCAGACCGATGGAGTTCGTAGACGGTGATATGGTGCTAGTGAAGATATACCTACTAGAGGGACGATCCGGTTCGGACGAGGAGGGAAGCTGAGCCCCAGATACATCGGGCCGTTCGAGATACTTGGCAGGATCGGAGAGGTAGCTTACAGGGTTGCACTTCCACCCAATCTAGCAGGAGTTCACGATGTCTTTCACGTATCTCAGCTGAGGAGATATGTTCCGGACCCCAGCCATGTGCTAGATCATTCAGAGTTGGAGATCGAACCGAGCCTTGCAGTTACTGAGTAGCCCGTGGAGATATTAGACAGGAGGGAGAAGAGGCTGAGGAACAAGGTTATACCCTTAGTACGAGTAGCTTGGAGCCATCACTCTCCAGGTGAATCTACTTGGGAGAGGGAGTCAGACATGAGGGAGAGATACCCTTACTTGTTTGATCCAACCACTGCGAGGGAACCACCCGTTCCCGTTTGATACCATAGAGGTTAGTTTCGATCGTAGCTTTAGTCTTTTGATTGCATTGCTTGCTATGTTAGAAAATTTTAGGGTCTTCAATTCTTGTGAATTTCGAGGACGAAATTTTTCAAGGAGGGAAGACTTGTCAGCCCCTGCAATTTTGATTTAATTAGTTAATTAATTTCTAATGACATATTTAGTCTTAAAAAATTTAATATGATTTTAGGAATTTTTTTACAATTTTAACATGATTTTAAATGAGTTTTAATAAAAAAATACCATTTTGCAATTTATTAAAATATTTTAATATAGTTTTGTAATTTATTAAAATATTTTGATAGCAGTTAGTAATATTTAGAATTATTTTAATGTCAGTTTGTAATTTTAATTGTTTTAAGTGCGGGATGTAAATTAATATTTGCATTTAGTCTTAGTTAGGGACCTATCTGTAATACCTAAACTCCTAGGGACCCTACTGCAAAACCTACATCACCCCCCCTCCACGACCTAGGCCTTAACACCGACCTAAAACCCCTATTAAATGACCCCTCACTTTTCCCGACCACCACCACCACCACGACGCATCCAATGCCCAGCTCGCCCTTTTCTTCCCCCATTAAGTCTCGTCGTAACCCTAACTCCGACGAACCCCCGTCCAGCTTCCACGACAGTCGCCACCCCTATCCACCACCACCGATCGACTCGCCATGCTGAGGAGAGTCCAGCGCCACCTGAGCGCCACCACGACGCCGTCTCAGCCGCCGTCCAGCACGCTCGAACCCCCCCCCCCCACCGAAGTCGGACACACAGGTAACAGACTCCAAACTGTGTCGCGCGTGTCTCGTGCACGTGTATGTGATTCGCCGTGTCCTGACGAACATGATGGTAAGACTGGACACGAAGGACTAGACTCGTGCGTGTGCTTAGCACGGACACGCGACTCTTGTGTCCCTAACTGTCAGGACACAGGGTTTATTTTATCGGTTTTATTATTATTAAAAAAAACCTAAATAAATTTAACCCAAATCCTATCCCTAACACCCAGAGGGGGACCCCCTGGCCAGTCCGATCGAGCCTGAGAACCCGACCCTTTGGGCCGAGTTCGAACCCCCCTGCTGTGTTTTTTATTTTCTTTTCTGTTTTCTTTTTATTTTTGCTTTATATGTATATATATATAATATAATATATAATATATATATATATATATATATATTTATATATTTATAAATACATATGTATTTATATATACATATATGTATTATATATATATAGTATTTATATATATATGTATTTATATATATATATGTATTAGATATATATTATATAGATATTATATATATATATATATATATATATATATATTATATATATATATATATATATATATATATATATATATATATACTGTTATATGTATATATATACAATTGTATTATGTATATATATTTTATAATTAGTATTTTATTATATATGTGTGTATATGTAATATAGGTATATATTTATATATTATATATATATTATATATATATATATATATAGGGAAGGGATATTGCACCAAACTTATTGCATCAATTGTTTGCACCAAACAATCTCAACCACACATTTATTTCTATCATGTGGTTATAAAACATTCCATAAAGTTGTTGCCACGTCAGCATGCTTTATAACCACATGATTGAAATAAATGTGTGGTTAAGATTGTTTGGTGCAATAATTGATGCAATAAGTTTGGTGCAATATCCCTCCCCATATATATATATATATATATATATATATATATATATATATATATATTTTATATATATATATATATATATATATATATAATATATATATATTATATATACTGTTTTATATATAGTATACAGTATTTGTGTGTACATATATTTTATTTCTATTATATATATATGTATTTATTATATGTATATAATCCATTATATTAATATATATATATATCTATATATATATATATATATATATTATATATATAAATATCTCTATATATTTATATGTATATATATAACATGTTGTTATATATTTATATATGTATTTCACTCTACCTAGTGTAAATTATTATTATGTAATTTTACAAGATTATTTTATTTCATATTTTGTGACTTGTATATTTTTACCACTTTGAAAAATATTAATATTATTTAAAATTTTGTATTTTATTACTGCAACCATTTGGTGTCCAAGCCTAGCATGGGTTTTTGGGCTCCAATGTGTTTCACACATTCAAGATCTGTACAAGTATTGGACTTGATTCATAGCCGTGGGTCCTGTATTTGAACTCTGGTTCAAATTATGTACATGGACAAATACGCAGATAATTAATTATTTAATTTCAGATTGTTTACCATGCTATTTTTGAATTTCTAAAAATACTTTAATTGCTGTTAAAATTTGAAAAAATAGTATTTAGATACTATGTTAATTTAGCAAATTTAGCATAATTTTTACAGTATTTAATTTACAGTTTTGCCACTGTTTTGGCATATGAAACCAGAACTCATTTTCTGTGTACTTATGAAAACTGATTTTTTAAAATACATGTACTGGTTAATAAATTCCAAAACAATTATAATAAATTCCTATAATTAAAAAGGATCATTTTGGTACTTTATTTTATGTAAAATTGATTTTGTCTATCTCAAAAATTGTTGGAACACAATGTACAGTTGATTTATTTATTGAATAATTACGACTTGCAACTTTTTGTGTTATTTTGAGTTATAGCCGTGCTGAACCTCACCCCACACTTGTGTGAAAACCCTATAAAGTTAGTTATAGTATTGTGTCATCCCACATGGTCTCCTATGCTAAAGTCACCATTTGGCTAGGTGTCCAATCAGAAATTCGTGTTGCACCACTAAGAGTCTTAGTGTTTAACTTAGTATAAAAACTAAGTTATGTATTTATTTCTACAGTGACGAGTTACCAGGCATCTATAGTATTCTTATCGCTGCTTTGCTTTGCTAGAGGCAAGTACTTTCTACAAACTTTACATACTGTTACATCAATGAACTGCGAATCCAACCATGTTAAATGCTGATCCTTGGGCTAGCAAGTTAAATCTTCACATGTTGTACTTTCAGTTACTACCATGCTTAGAACTGTCTTTATGTATCTCTCACATGATTAGAATTTGGGTTATGGGGAAACTGTTAGTAGCGTACGTGATCATGTCCCTTATTTGTACGTACGTACCGAGCAAGGTTGACATTTTATGTATACCTTGTCGTAGGCGCACCAGCTGTATTTGTACGTATGTACATCTATCGCTTGTTTTAATTGTACGGAAGTACATTTTATATACTTGTGCCACAGTACATTTTACACCTATTGACGATCACGTACCTGCTACAGTTTTAAACATTACATATACATCTGTCTCTATAACATATGTGTCCTTGCCATGATAGATTATGTGATGCCATATTTCCAGTTTATTCCCCTTATGTTCATTTTCATGTTTCATATGCTAGTTTGTTAGAATCAGTACTTGCTCCCGTCCTGACAGGATAACGTTGTAGGTATTCTTACTGAGGAGGAGTTGCTCTGTGACTCATATTATGGAGTTACTGCCGAGGACCAGGCTTTGCCTTACGAGGATGTACCTGCGGGGAAACTCGTCTAGTTTGCATAGTTGCTTAGGATATTTAGTGTAGTCATGTATTAGACTACGTATTTTATAACTGGACATGTATCCAGTTTTACATTTTCAGACTTGTACTTGGACTTATTACTATATGAGACGTCTTTTGTGTTTGGAGCATTTATGACTTTTATTTACTTATAGAACTGTTAGCACATTTAGTCTTATCTTGTTGTCTTTAGAATAGCTTACTACGCTTTATCTCAGGCGTAGGCTGGACATGACTCGGCTCGGCCCAACAATTTGGGTAGCGGGTCGTGACAGGATGGTTCTAGGGGGGTGCTTCGACGACCTTGTAGCGGCTTGGGGTTCTGCGTCCCATGGCTACCAGATCGTAGGAGCAGCTGCAACGTTGGTAATCTGGAAGAATCGCAACAAGGCGAGATATGAAGGCCATCAGTACTCCGCGGACCAGCTTATTAGGGAGACCATCAGACAGTGTAGCAAGAGGAGATCCCTCTGCCAACCCGGTCGGATGGGCTTTTGGAACTCCCTCTTATCCCTGGTCTAGCCGTTTTGGGCTCATTTTCTCCCCTTCTTTTGTTAGTATACGTGTATAGGCTTCGACATTTTGCGCCTTATGTATATACTTGTACAGCTTCGGCTTTTCTGCTTTATGGAATTAAATGGAGAGTGTATATATATATATATATATATATATATATATATATATATATATTATATATATATATATATATAGGAAGCGGATCAAAAGCCCCCTTAGAAACCACCCTAAAAACTCCCTGACTCTAATCCGTAATATTAATGTTATATTAATGTTAATATTAATGTTAATGTAATATTAACATTAATACTAAAATTAACATTAAACTTAACATTAAAATTAATATTAACATTAACATTAACATTAATATTAACATTAACATTACATTAATATAAAAAAAATAAAATAATAAATATTAACATTAATATTAACATTAACATTAATATAAACTAAATTAACATTAATATTACGAATTTATAAGGAGGACTTTTGATCCGCTCCCATATATATATATATATATATATATATATATATATATATATATATATATATATATATATATATATATATATTTATATATATATATATATATATATATATATATATATTCTCGAAGTTAATTTCAGTACTATGCAGATCAAGAGACCCGTAATCGCTGGACCCTCTCCACCTACTCCAATTCCCTCTGTAAATTAGTTTTTTGTGTTTTCGTTTGTATAGTTAAATGTCCAAAGCAAAGCATCATACGCACTGTTTCGTTCTTTACTTTTCCTCATCTGTTGCTTCAATCATTCATTCTTAAGCGACTATTCAATCTTAGACATAATTAAGTTGTCCTCCTCTTTAAGACACAGAAAGAGTAGTTATGTCAAGAACGTGAGAAAGAATTATATATCATTTCCCAACTACATTTTCTCCGGTGCAATGCATGTAGACTTCTAGCTACTTCATTCTCATTAATTCTCACACTCACATGCAAATACTCCATTGTGTATTCATCAACTGCAGCATCTCAAGATGAGCTTCCAATCATGAGGCCTTGTTGATTAACTTACTCCTCATGGGAAGTGGAATAAATTTTGTGAAATGAATATGAAAATAAGATATAATGCAAGAGGAGCAATTATTTCTCACCTAAGATGCCTAAATGTAACTGGCTTCTTGTCTGCTGACCTACCATGTGGGGCATGTAACTGAGTGTTAGAATAGAATACAGGTTAGAGATGATGCCACATCGTGTCCTTGTCGGGGAGAGATCGGAGAGGAGCTTGGCTGGGTAGTGTCCGCTCGCTCGAGAAAATCGTCATCCCACCATTCTCTCTACCTCCTCTAATTAACTACGGCTCTAAATAAATCATTATGTGTTCATATATCTATATATTCATCCCCTCTATCATTAACTTTCATTTCATACATTATCGTTAGAGTAAATAAAAACTCCACCGACGATCATACACTGAGCTAGAACTACCGTTAATGGAAAGTAACTATGTCGGAATGTTAGGTTAAAAGTTTAATTGGAAACAAATATTTAGCGATTCTAGGGAGCAATTGATCCCTTGGCTCCGTACTTGCATATGGTCGTCGATGGCTGCCGTGTGTACATGCATGTAGAGATATTGTTGGACACCACTAGAAAGTTAGTTCCACATTGAAATTTTTTCCAAGTGTGTATCTTAATATATAGCTATGCTTTCTATTGACATTGCATATGGGGTGTAGTGGGCCATGTGGTTGTCATTGTGGGATATTTTTCTACAAGAATAAAGACATTTATATTTTTGTTAATCTCTTAAGAAATTTTTCTTAGGAGCTAAGCCTCGACTCGGACGAAAGCCGCAAAGTAGCACTTTAATGACGCACTTTACACTTATGTATGCGCATCGGATGCGAGATGACACTTTTTCGCAAGTTACGGTACAACAGTGTCCTAATTTGCGCAGTTGCATGCATTAACGTAGATTTGCGTAGTGGCACGGTATTCCTAGATCTGCATAACTGCACTGATTGTACGATCTGCACACCAATTGCGCTTAATAGAAAGATTTAGTGGATAATCAGATCATTAAACCGTTCCTTATCTTTTGGGATTCAGTTATCCTAATCTTTCGGGATTATTATAGTCTCTTCGTTGTTCTCTTTAGAGATATAATACGAGAGAAAAGAGATATCCTTCTAGGATTTACAGCAGGCGTCACCCATCCACAAGAGGCCGTTTTTCATATTTGTATGTTTAAGGTCCAATACACGAAGTGACAGGAGCGTTCCAAGAGATCGATCATTGAACTTGTTGCTTCCTGGAGCTGATCGTCGAAAAAGGACGAATCTTGCTCTGAGCACGATGGTCTTCATCACCCCAGCAAGGATTTAATTTTTTGCAAGTACTCTTAATCTAGTTTTGTATATATGTTCTGTCTCGTTGTAGTAACTGTGATTGCAAAGTGCATAACATATTTCGGTTTCTTTATTTTCTTTAGTGTAAGTCGTTCGAGTCAGAGTCGATTTGTAATTCATCTCCATTGTCGTTCTAGTTGTAGTATAATCAAGGATCTCTCTAGATTGCATAAACAAGTTGTGCGACAATCAATTATGATCAGAATATTTTTAATCTATTTGAGTCCATATTTATAACTGTTGGGTTGTATCTTGTTTCCGGTTGAGTGCTAAAGTGGGAGGTAACAATGGAGTTGGTAATTTTGGCTCACAGCGGTTAAGAGGTGGGGTCATGTTGTGTAGATAATTGGGAATGGTTCAGTCCTTACATAAGAATTCTCTTTTAAGGCATATGGGCCCAATTCAATATCGCACCTCATGGGCCAACTCCGGTTCGGTTCAGTACACCGCATTCCCAACAAGAGGTATCAGAGCCCATGGTTACGGGACTAGTTTGGACGACTCTAATTAGTTCGAGACAATGGTGCTAAATGTCATGTATATAATCGGATTATACAAGCTCTTCTCAAGGTAGAATAGGAGCGACAACTACATGAATTGGCATCAAAGTGGATTTGACGAGCCCAAGGTGGACAAAGACGTTGTGGTTGGTACAATGATGGTCTAAGATGAACGTGTCGATTTGGTTCTGTGGTCGAACGGATCAAGATGACAATATGTTGGATCTCTTGGGTGCTCGATTGGCGGGAACGAATAAAAAGGTAGTAAGGAGTGGTAAGATTGTTCGACTGGCGGAAACGAACAAAAGGTAGCAGGGGTGCTAAGGTTATTCGGCTGGCAAAATGGACAAATGTAGCAAGGAGCTAAGGTTATTCAACTAGCGAAAACGAGCTAAGGTAGAGATTGTTGGATTGTTTCTCGTTTCCGGTTGAGCACTCAAATGGGGGTGACAATGAAGTTGGTAATTTAGTCTCACATCGGTTAGGAGGTGTGATCATGTAGTGTAAATAATTGGGATTGGTTCAGGCCTTACATGTGAATTCTCTTTTAAGACACATAGACCCAATTCAATATTGCACCTCATAGACCAACTCCGGTTTGGATCACACCGTATTTCTAGCAATAACCTCGGCACTAACAATTACTATTAGAACAATTACATCCAATTGCAACCGCATGTAAAAATTTTGGACTTCACGAGCATTCTATTCAATAAGGGATAAATTCTTATATTAATTAAGATATAGAAAGGCCAAGAAATTTGAAACTACGAAGGAATTTTCGGTACGTGTTCTAATATCTTGTTTATATATATATATATATATATATATATATAATTATATATATATATATATATATAATTTCCAAAACAGATCGTTAGATGGAAATCTCGATCTCTTAGAAAGAGAGAGTTGGATAATCGTTCTATTAGTGAGATACGAGGTTGATGACTCGATCTCTACGAGAACACGAGTTGATAAAAGAAACTTAGCTGGTGAAATAAAGATCACTGCAATTCTGTCACCCTCATTTCTCGTATTTCGTATTCATGCTCATAGTTGGATTTTTTGCCATGTATTTTTTATTTATTTTCTCGACTTGTGAAATTTTGGGTTTTCTCGTATTTTGGGTTTCGGCTCGGCTCGGTTTTAATTGGTTCGGTTTGGTTTAATATGTATTGGAACACCTAACCTATTCTCCACCTTCATTCCACCACACCCACCCTCATTAAACCCCCACCTAACTTTCTCTATCCTCCATAATTTCCATTAATTTCTCCATCTTCTTCTTCCTCATTCCTCCACCAACACCATAGGCAAGTGCACCATTGCCAACAAATAAGCACTATATTTTATTTGTTTATTAGCTAGATCAGGTTATGGGGAACAACATTAGAACTTGGCATTTTGTGATTTGGAGTCTCCATTGTTCTAGATCTAAGTTTTAACTATTTTCGGATTTAAATGGTTTTGATCTATTTAAATTGGATTTTTGTGGGTTTTGATGTTCCTATGTTGGGGAGAATCAAATTTCACCCAAGATAGAACTTTGGAAATCCGGATTTAGAGTTGTGATGGCTAAGTTGTGGCATTTTGAAGTTTTGGAACCCATTGGAGCTCCTTCTCAACAATGGAGAAGAAGACCCCTCCAGCCGCGCTGTTTAGCGCAGTGCTACCCTCCTCCGCGTCGCGCTCTTTAGCGCTGTTTAGCGCTGGTCACTGCCCGATTGCGCACGCATCCCTGTGCGCTTGGCCCGCTGCGCCCATGGCCCCTGCGCCATCGGCCGCTGCGCCATCGGCCCCTGTGCCGCTGCGCCCAAGGCTCCCGCGCCATCGGCCCCTGTGCCCATGGCCCCCGCTCCATCGGCCCCTGCGCCCATGGCCCCTGCGGCATCGGCCGCTGCGCCATGGCCCCTGCGCAATCGGCCGCTGCGCCCCCACGCCCTTGGCCCCCTGCGCCATTGGCTCCCTGCGCCCCTTGGCGCGCTGCGACCATTCCCGAGCGCGTCTTTTGGCGCCGCTTACCCGAGCCCCCTGGCCTGGCACACCCTGTGCCATGGCTTCCCTTTCTAACCCTTGGTGTCCCCTTGGTCCTCGATTTTGTTCTCTTGTTGATTTTGCTCTCTGAGATCTCGATGTCCCCAGCACGACTTGGTTTGACCCGGCACGTCTTGACACGATTTTGTGTTTTAATTTATTGCTAGCATTCTTTGATTTTGGGCAGTAACTTGTTGGATACTTGTAACTTGTGGCTTTTAACTTGTAACCTGCGACCTGTAATTAATCCCCTGTAACCTGATATCTTGGTAGTGGCCATCGTGGCTCACTCTTGACTTGACTCGACTCGACAACTGGTCGTACTTGACTTGCCCTGACACCGTGGGTATTCTTTCTTGTTGCTTGTGCAAATCTACTTGTCTTGTCTTGCATCATGTCTAGAACGTGACTCCTTGGGTACCACGGCCAGGGACTCATACTAAATTGGATTAGGCTAATGATTAGATCGAAGTAGAACATGGAGAATTTTCAGTCACAAGTAATCTCGTTATCTGGGCGCCTTAATGGACTTGTAGCTTGCCGACGATTAGGGCACATTTCCAGCACACTGTAATGTGTTGCACCTCTAAGTCACCTAAGGGTATATCGTCTCTTGGGCGATGTACCCAACCATACTCTCAAACCCGCGGAAGGATAGCTAGATAGTCTGCAGGGCTTGGGACTGGGAAATTCTTATTGGATCTTGTTAGTAATTAGGCTTGTGATAACCCTAGTTAGTTAAAATAGTAAGCCGTAGAAATTGCTTGACCGCTTGTGAATGGATGTTGTCTAGCCCTGTCTAAGTCTTGTTTAGTCCCAGTACCTGGTTTCCCCTTGAACATGATTGTTTTACTTATCCTTAACAATAAATGGATAGAGACAAGGGGCTATTCAGGCGAAGGGTTACAGCCCCGGTCCTTGTTTGGTTTACGAGTTGTAATCTGGCTCCCGGAATGGTTTCATGTCCCTAGTTGTTTATTGTCCGGTTGTACTTTATTACTTGTATTTTTCTCCTATTTTTCTCATGTTCTGATATGCTGGCTTTGTTATTATTTCGTGGCCTCCCTTGTGGCACTTGCTCTTTCTGGGGTTTGACCCAGCTGGTTTTGTGTGGCCAGATTTCGGAGCAGCACCCGAGGATCTACCGAACCTCCAGCCCGATGGTGGCGACTAGAAGGAACTCGGGCTACGAGTGGGTTTTTTTCTATTTTGTTTCACTCACTCTATTGTAAAATTATTCTTTTTGAGGCGTTTAGCCGACGAGCACCTGTTAGCTCGATGCACATTTACTTACTGTCTGCCTACGGGCTGTAAACATGATTAACAAATCCTAAGGTTGATCATATATGACTAAACTCTTGCTAGTCTTCACATTTTGTACGACTAGCTTCATGATCAACTGAATATGTAATATTTGGGACGCCTTTTATTGTATATTTGGTGGTCTAACATCTTGTAATTATATTATTTGTTTGAGATTGAGACAATAGGCTTGACCTTAAGTGACCGTTGGCTTGTAGTAAACCCTCATATCTAGACAGCCGTGACCGTATAGCGAGGTGGATTCCATTTCTATATACGTAGCTGGCTATGTTCGCCCCCGCTCTCCAGTATTCTGGTTCTGGGGCGTCACAAATTCTGTTGGAGTGATTAAGATCACCGTTGTTTTGGTAGGGCGATTAAGATCACCGTTGCTCAAAGCAAGATTCGTCCTATTGCGATCTGCTCCCAGAAACCAGCATGTTCGAAAAAAATTTCTGGAACGCTCGATGTCACCTCCTTTCTCGAACTCGAAGAACTCCAATAGATTTTGATTCAACTCTCTTCGTTTCTTTATTTTAGCATAAGTCTTTAATGAAGGCACGTAGAGAGTATTTATAGAGAAGGGTCGAAACCCTAATCCCAATCCTTGTCACGACCCGCACCCTAGAGTAAGGGCACGAGAAGTGGGTACGTCCAGCCTACACCACAGTGTCGACGGTAGAACGCTGTCCTAGGTTACTATCTAATCAACAACTCACATAATTATATAATGTACATGTCAAATCTCAACCTCCGAATGGAGGATAAGTATAGATAATAAAATCTCAATCACAGTCTAAGCACGATAAGATAACACATAAGTTTATAACTAAAGACTAAACAACAACAATTAAACTACTAAATAATAATATCTCAAACAAACTCAAATACAAACTCGTATCTCAAGTTATTACAATTCAAGTTATAAAACATAAAATTAAACCAAGTCTACTAGCTAGTCTCCCGATCACTCCTGAGTGTCGGGGCCAAAGGAAGCTAAGCCATCTCCTGCTCCAAGGCAAGTAGGGCAAATGTCCTTAGGGCAATCATCTGTAATATTTTCAACAGGTCCAGTCAGGACAGGAACGAGTACAATTCATCAAAAAATCCCAAGTAAATGACAGAGAACTATAAAGCAGTTATAGACAGTTGTATTGATGAACATGGCAGTTTATATTCAGGTGATGGTATAGAGAGACAGATAAGTACAAGAAAAGTAAGTAACTAAACAAGAGAAGAATCATGGCAATAAAGACTGTAAAATAGGAACTAGCTGAACTAGAGTAACATGGTATAAGTCCAGACAGTAGTAGACAAGTGTAACTCCAATGTAAGTCCAATACAAGACGAATCTAATACAAGATGAATCCAGTACGAGACGATTCCAGTCATAGTGATCAATGATTCCAGGGTGAGTCCAGCCTATACTCTAACAGTGTGTTTTAAAATATCGAGATCGACATGTAAACGGCTGTAGGTAATACGGCAGATCATACACCTGGCCGGGGTGTGAGATAGCTATCATTCCAGTAGATTCCAGTTGATCCAGTTAAGAGATTCCAGATTGGGGTATGTCTACATGTAACGTCTCAGTCCCAAAATACGTAGGACTAGGTACATCGATATGCCAACTGTATACATACGAAGTATACTCCAATATATGGAAATCTCGTATGAATACATAAGCTGTAAAATACAGTAGAACCATAATAACTAAATCTCATCCACAATAAAAGAATCAATATAAAATAGATATTAATGCTGGATTGTAATTTGTACAAAAGTTGGGCGGAGACAAGTCCACTACCAACTATCTCAAATAAAATGTACAAGAAGTGATCGATATAATAGCGAGACGAACCAAGCGCAATCATCTTCGAAAGAATGGCAAAGATCACGGCCTTGGCTAGAACACCTGCAAAATCACAGAAGCACATACCTGGAGAGATAACCAGGTCCTCCGAGGGACGTAACAAGATACATCAACATGCCATATAATACTGAATATAAAATATGCCACAATCAAAGAAAGTGACAAGACACAATAAGGTAATCTAACCAACTAAAGTGAACATGCAGTTAAGAAGAAACCTTTCGTCGCATGAGCCCTGGCTGTAATGGGATCTAGTATAGTCCCCACTTGGGCACCAGTGACCGAGAGCATGACGTTGAAAAACGACAGTGGCCAACCTGAGAGGCTCATACCCGTATCTCCAGCGGAGCTTCCGGGTTATAAGGAAAGTGCAATAGAAGCCCATACGACAAGGAAATGTTCTTCCCACCCAATGTACCTGTCAAGTCGCATCCACGACCATGTATCACTACTAACTGCTAAGTCTCCTAATACGCCTCTATTAGCAGTTAGTCCTAACGCATGCACATGGGGATCAGCCCACACAAGAACCTCTACATGCTACTCATCTCACACATCCTCGTGGTACAACGGTGTCAAGGTATATGCAATACACTACACGGTAGTCTCTTAACTCTAAGTCCATATGCAATCAAGGAATAATAATAAAGTATATCTAATATCACTATGCAGACAATAATCAAGAACTGTAAGAACTGGAAATAAAGAACAGTGATATGTAATAAAATGCAATTGAATATAAACAGTATAATAGCAAGGTATCTTACCTGCGGGTGGTGCGAGAAGCAGCAAAATCCAACAATCAGAATTGTCAACACGAAAGTCAAAATCCACAAGAAGCTCCGGATGCTGAAACAAACATCACGAACGAGTTTGGTATAAAAGATATGCCTAGAAAATGCCTGTCCAAAAGTTAAATTTTGGAACAGGGACAAAATCGTAATTTCGGGTCAAAACGATGTCCGCCGTTGGACCGTTTTGCACCGAAATGTGTGCCAAAATCTACGGTCTCTAAAGTCGTCAAACTACATGTCTACGAATTTGTTTTGAGGAGACAAACTCAACGGTATGTCCAATTTTGGATTCCGGTGGGCTGTGCACAAAATCGTCCGTTGAGTGGGATTGTGGGCCCGCCAAAATAGCGTCCCGATCAACAGTCTCAGAATTGGACCAAGCTTGGCATACAGGACCAGAAAAATATTTTGAGTCCAATGGCACAAGTTTCATTGCGATATGATGAGTGTGCACAAAGTTGTGAATTAATTTGCAAAGGGTCGATACGGGGTATCCCGACGGATACACATGATTTCGTCGCGCACATGCAACGAAATCGGGTTCCGTCTGTTTCCACACGTCGACAACATCCATATGCGCCTTTCGATGCGTATAGTGCGCGACCACGTCGCCCGGTTTGTCGGGACAGACGCCGTATTGGGGTGTTCTCTACTTTTTGAAAACAGAATTTACAGTTTTTCGGAAAACTTTAACAACGTGTAACTTTCTACATACTAGATGAAATGTGAATCCAAAAGGTGCGTTACAATCCGGTTAGGTTGTCTTTGATTGTCTCTAATTAGTTTTCACGAAAGCTTAATGGACAGCAAGAAAAGTGGCCGACAAGTTGGTATTTGAAACAGTTTTAATATTCAGAAAAAGTGGTTTTTTTCTCCAACTTCATCTCGATATTTCGAGCAAGATGGATGGCCATGTCAAAATCCACCTAGGGGATCTCGAAGAGGGTCAAGTCTACTTTCTAGAACATTTTACGGATCGAAAATCGGAGTTACGAGTAAAAAGTTACGTCGTAGGGAAGTAGGGTACCTTGAGTGGAAAAACTGCCCCGTGGGTGACGCGGGGCCGACTTCCGATGCTCCGTTCGTCGTGCACACAACTCTGTTGCTGGTGAAACGAACTCGTAGGCGATAAGGGTATGTTCTGCTAAAATTTTCGTTTTGGAAGTCTAGGGTTTTGAGGTTCGTGGAGTAAGTTATATATAAAACAAATTGGATGAAAACCTAATACTACTACTATTACTAATAACCCCATTTGTGTGTTCCCAATAACCCCACGGGTTGCTCGCGGAAAGCAAGCTGTAGCAGCAGCGTAAATGGGAAGAGGGGGCCCCCCACTCATGTGGGTGGGTGGTTTTTTTTTTTTTTTTTTTTCTTTTCTTATTCTTTTCTTTTCTTTTTCTTTTCCCTTTTTCATTTCTTTTCTTATTCTTATCTAAATCTTTAAACATTTTTTTTCTAAACTTTTTAAACTTTATTATTATATATCCAAAAATTATTTAAATACAAATAACGCTTTAAATATCACATATCCAAATTTTTAATATATTTAAATATATCTACATACATATATATAAATTCATCTTACAATAAATCAATCTCAATAATAATAATAATAATATCTAAATAGAATGAACATATTTTAATCTCCATGAAATAACTTAAATTATAATAAAATAATAATAATCGTCCCAATGGGTGAACTTTATCGCTCACCCATGTGTGGGACCAAAAATCATACCATCTTTGTAAAATATTATTTTATTAATAAAATATAAATTTTGTACCGAAAGTCAATAAATATTCAACAAGTCTCAAATTTATTTAAAAATATTTGTACACACATGAAATATTCCTACATGGCCATCTTGGTCCCACCACATGCCTACACGGGCTTAAATTTGGTTCGGGCCCTGTTCGGACTGAATTGGACAAACCGAACCGTCTAAAAATCAATATATAAAATAATATTTAATTAAAATAATTTAAAAGCGTTATTTCACAACTCGGCCTGGTTTTTCTAGTTCGGACTGAACTATGGCTAAGCCTCCCACGACATGGCTAATATACTGGTCAAAGCACACTACTACATCTTTCGTGCCAAAATTCATGGACGTCTTGTGTTCCAAAATTCAACAATGGCTAAGGTCATTTCTAATGAAATAATTAATAAAAATCATAAATTGCATAAATTAAATTTTGAAGTATAATTAAATAATAATAAATAATTTTAATAAAAATAGCGATTTTACATCCTACCAAACTTATAAGAATTTCGTCCTCGAAATTTAGGATTAATGGGGTAGATAGGGTTGAGGGATATGAAGAGTTCGTCAATACCAAAAATACAATTAAATTTGGTGGAGACGATAAAACGACGTTCAACACCACTATGCAGTAGAAAATTGTGGAGTCGATATATACAAAAATATATCATGGTTATGGAATTGAATAAGGATCGCTAGTGAAGGTAACAAACTTTTGAATATTCAATTTAGAAGAACAGTAAGGAAGTGAGTAGACCAAAGAAAATAATTTAGACATTTGGGAGATGTGGTTCTTAGAGAGAAACTGGAGACTAATCGCCTCGATTGAGAGTTTGATTTAAGTGAATGATTAGAATCATTCTCGAGTGCTCAAGAACATTTGGAAGGGCATGATAATAATTCTAGGATTGAGAAATGAGGAGTAGTTAAAGGCGAGG
This sequence comes from Iris pallida, assembly GCA_029216955.1. Lineage (NCBI taxonomy): Eukaryota > Viridiplantae > Streptophyta > Magnoliopsida > Asparagales > Iridaceae > Iris > Iris pallida. Next base: position 68,476,773 of record JANAVB010003400.1, on the reverse strand, counting down.
ATATAGCCACATGAGTCGGTTGGTGGCTATCTACATTTGTGTATAATTAACCGATTGGGCAACCAAAGATGATACCTTGAGTCTATCTAGCAAGTACAGTGCCTTGTCTTTCCAAAATAAGTGAAAGACAAGAACTACAAGGGTTTCAAAGACGTGTTATATATTGAGTACGAATTACGGGGTTCATAGGCGGCAAAAATAATTCAAACGAGAATTGCCAAGGCTGTCACGGATGAGACTCTAAGGCAAGTTTACTATGTCTCCATCCACGTAGAATAATATGTGATAAGCGAACCAAAGTGCAATAGGTTGATCAGACCATCATGCACCGGTTCTGATTAGACAATATGTTAGTGGGTGCACCCAATAAAATATGTCATGATCAAGCTTGATAACGAAATAAGCTTGCAAAACTGAAGCTACGTTAGCAGCATGAAATAGTCAAAATATGAGCAAGGGAGGTACTGATGAAGGAAATTTTAAATAGTCTAAGATCTTTTAAAATCAAGGCTCGTTCGAAGTTTGGGCCTATACAGTTGTCCTACTTTTCTTCACTTACGGTTTGGTGGTCTAGATAAGGTAGGGTCCTCTGAATTCAGTGTCTAAGTGAACTTATCAACATGGGTCACAAGGACAAAGGCTTTGTTAGGTGGTGAGGTATTCTACCCAACTTACAAGAATTAAACTAATAGTATCATAGGACAATGGGTCAAGCAATCAAGATAGAGTACAATTTAAGCATTTAAGGAACTAAGTAGAACAAAATTCACCTATCGGGTTAAGGGATTGAGTCAAGGTTGGATCTCTATCCGTGGTAAAAATATCGGTATCATGGTAAAGGTTATAGTTTGGCCATTTTGACCATAAGGTCATATCAAGAAAATAGTGTACAAGGAGAAATGTTCTAGTGGGACATGATATATCTACATGAAGGTGGGCTTGTCTAGGTCTTACATATGAAATTTGTTGGAAGAAAAAGTATAGTGTTGTGCTCCAAATTTCCAAGTCATGGTAAGGGACGCCATAAGATCTAAAATAGAAAGTGGGAGTTCACGAGGTGATAATTAATGCACAAAAATAAAGAAGATCAAGTTGAAGCATAAAATAAAATTAATTAAAGAATCCATAAAAATAATAATTTAGGGGCTCAGTTCTAGTGAGAAGATAGTATCCTAAATGAATACAGTTAAGGAACAATTAAATCATTATTCAAATTTGCAAATGTGTTAGAAGGTCCAATTAAAAGATCTAGAATTAAAGGAAGGTCGAGTAAGCCGAGGTGGAAAAACAGTCACATAGCTGGGTAGATGACCAACAACACTTGTGTATATACTACTATCATGGTCATGGGTGACATGACAATTAGTGTGGAATACTCAGTAGGGTTATCTTGGCCTACTATTAAAATTTCAACTCGAGTTTCCTCCAAAAAGTTTCAAAAATAAACCTTCAAAAATAAACCACCAAAATCTGTATTTACTCCAATCCGTTCAAATTCATCATAAAAAAAAATTTAAATCACTCTCATAAATCTCAAAGCAAAATTTTATCACATTACTACTAACCTTTTCCAAAGTTAACGTTTTAAATTCAACTATTTACTCAAGAGTTCATAAATTACGAATCCATAAAAATTCCATAATCAATAAAAATTTAACACTCTAAAATTTTCAAATAACTCATAATAAAACTCTTAGCATATTAAAAGCAATCTCAAAAATTAAGCTCAACGCTCCCATCAATTTTTAACTTCTATTCATGCTAAGTTATTCCAACAATATCACAACTTTTAAATGGTAACTTCATTTAATCAATCAAAATAACTTTTCATCCCATCCTTCGAAATTCTTCAAAAAAAATTTTTAATCTTAGCAATCCCTTATTAAACGAAATTTTCAAATAAATCTTATCAGTCAAAATCTTTTTTTTTTTACCAAAAATCTAATTAGATTTGTAATTCCTCAATCATAGGACACAATTTAAAATTAAAACAATTCTCAAAAATCATTTTCAATTATTGTAAACCAAAAATTACCATCATTACTTCCACTTAAAATTCAAAATTTACTAAACATGAAAATCTGAAGTTGTACAACTCAGTTTAAATAATTCCTACGACCATTTTTAAAGGCTAAGATCATTTTCAAACCAAATTTATAACTGTTCAAAGGTGTATAACTATAATACAATAATCATAAACATCAAAACTCAAAAATCAAATAAATTTTATATTTGTTCCAAGATGTATATTTATCACTCAAAACTCATAAATATCACAACTCGAAAAGCAAATCAATTTTATACTTGTGCAAGGATGGTACAACTATAACCCAATAAATCATAAATATCAAATCTTGAAAATCAATCAATTTCTTAAACCAAGTATAAAATTCTATAAATCCTCTGGTGTTTACTATTTAGAAATCTCAAGGTAAAAACCTTCCTTGGTAGTATCCTACTTTACAAATTACTAATCATTAATTCACACAAAAAAGCCCCTTTTAACTCAATTAGAGTCTTGAATGTATTCCAATTGCCAATATAACCATTCTAGCCATATGTTTTACCTACGAGCATATACTAATGTAGTCATCTTCCTAGTTGACACTAAGCACGAAAATAAGAATCAACGGTAGAAAGGAATCAAGCAAGATGCAATTCAAGGAAGTCGATCGAGAGTTCGAAATGTGAAGCCAAGGAAAGAAGTCAAGCTGTATGGATGAGATTCCTAGATTCTAATCCTATGTTGCAGGTTCACATCTGTACAATTACGTAACCGAAGTGACAAACTCGACCTGCATGGGCCACCACAAAACATATAACGCCCCAGTCCCAAAATACGTAGGACTAGGTACATCGACATGCCAACTGTATACATACGAAGTATACTCCAATATATGGAAACCTCGTATGAATACATAAGCTGTAAAATGCAGTAGAACCATAATAACTAAATCTCATCCACAATAAAGGAATCAATATAAAATAGATATCAATGCTGGATTGTAATTTGTACAAAAGTTGGGCGGAGACAAAGTCCACTACCAACTATCTCAAATAAAATGTACAAGAAGTGATCGATATAATAGCGAGACGAACCAAGCACAATCATCTTCGAAAGAATGGCGAAGATCACGGCCTTGGCTAGAACACCTGCAAAATCACAGAAGCACATACCTGGAGAGATAACCAGGTGCTCAGAGGGACGTAACAAGATACATCAACATGCCATATAATACTGAATATAAAATATGCCACAATCAAAGAAAGTGACAAGACACAATAAGGTAATCTAACCAACTAAAGCGAACATACAGTTAAGAACAAACCTTTCATCGCATGAGCCCTGGCTGTAATGGGATTTAGTATAGTCCCCACTTGGGCACCAGTGACCGAGAGCATGACGTTGAAAAACGACAGTGGCCAACCTGAGAGGCTCATACCCGTATCTCCAGCGGAGCTTCCGGGTTATAAGGAAAGTGCAATAGAAGCCCATACAACAAGGAAATGTTCTCCCCACCCAATGTACCTGTCAAGTTGCATCCACGACCATGTATCACTACTAACTGCTAAGTCTCCTAATACGCCTCTATTAGCAGTTAGCCCTAACGCATGCACATGGGGGATCAGCCCACACACAAGAACCTCTACATGCTACTCATCTCACACATCCTCGTGGTACAACGGTGTCAAGGTATATGCAATACACTACACGGTAGTCTCTTAACTCTAAGTCCATATGCAATCAAGGGATAATAACAAAGTATATCTAATATCACTATGCAGACAATAATCAAGAACTGTAAGAACTGAAAATAAAGAACAGTGATATGTAATAAAATACAACTGAATATAAACAGTATAATAGCAAGGTATCTTGCCTGCGGGTGGTACGAGAAGCAGCAAAATCCAACAATCAGAATTGTCAACACGAAAGTCAAAATCCACAAGAAGCTCCGGATGCTGAAACAAACATCACGAACGAGTTTGGTATAAAAGATATGCTTAGAAAACGCCTGTCCAAAAGTTAAATTTTGGAACAGGGGCAAAATCGTAATTTCGGATCAAAACGATGTCCGCCGTTGGACCCGCTTTGCACCGAAATGCGTGCCATAATCTACGATCTCTAAAGTCGTCAAACTACATGTCTACGGATTTGTTTTGAGGAGACGAACCCAACGGTATGTCCAATTTTGGATTCCGGTGGGCTGTGCACAAAATCGCCCGTTGAGTGGGATTGTGGGCCCGCCAAAATAGCGTCCCGATCAACAGTCTCAGAATTGGACCAAACTTGGCATACAGGACCAGAAAAATATTTCGAGTCCAATGGCACAAGTTTCATTGCGATATGATGAGTGTGCACAAAGTTGTGAATTAATTTGCAAAGGGTCAATACGGGGTATCCCGACGGATACGCACTGATTTCGTCGCGCACATGCAACGAAATCGGGTTCCGTCTGTTCCCACACGTCGACAACATCCATACGTGCCTTTCGATGCGTATAGTGCGCGACCACGTCGCCCGGTTTGTCGGGACAGACGCCGTATTGGGGTGTTTCTCTACTTTTTGAAAACAGAATTTACAGTTTTTCGGAAAACTTTAACAACGTGTAAATTTCTACATACTAGATGAAAAGTGAATCCAAAAGGTGCGTCACAATCTCGTTGTCTTTGACTGTCTCTAACTTCATCTCGATTTTTCGAGCAAGTTGGATGGCCATGTCAAAATCCACCTAGGGGATCTCGAAGAGGGTCAAGTCTACTTTTCAGAACATTTTAAGGATCGAAAATCGGAGTTACGAGTAAAAAGTTACGTCGTAGGAAAGTAGGGTACCTTGAGTGGAAAAACTGCTCCGTGGGTATGCGGGGCCGACTTCCGATGCTCCGTTCGTCGTGCACACAACTCCGTTGCTGGTGAAACGAACTCGTAGGCGAAGAGGGTATGTTCTGCTAAAATTTTCGTTTTGGAAGTCTAGGGTTTTGAGGTTCGTGGAGGAAGTTATATATAAAACAAATTGGATGAAAACCTAATACTACTACTATTACTAATAACCCCATTTGTGTGTTCCCAATAACCCCACGGGTTGTCGCGGAAAGCAAGCTGTAGCTGCAGCGTAAATGGGAGGAGGGGGCCCGCCCACTCATGTGGGTGGGTGGCTTTTTTCTTTTTTCTTTTTCTTATTCTTTTCTTTTCTTTTTCTTTTCCCTTTTTCATTTCTTTTCTTATTCTTATCTAAATCTTTAAACATTTTTTTTTCTAAAACTTTTTAAACTTTATTATTATATATCCAAAAATCATTTAAATACAAATAACGCTTTAAATATCACATATCCAAATTTTTAATATATTTAAATATATCTACATACATATATATAAATTCATCTTACAATAAATCAATCTCAATAATAATAATAATATCTAAATAGAATGAACATATTTTAATCTCCATGAAATAACTTAAATTATAATAAAATAATAATAATCGTCCCAATGGGTGAACTTTACCGCTCACCCATGTGTGGGTCCAAAAATCATACCATCTTTGTAAAATATTATTTTATTAATAAAATATAAATTTTGTACCGAAAGTCAATAAATATTCAACAAGTCTCAAATTTATTTAAAAATATTTGTACACACATGAAATATTCCTACATGGCCATCTTGGTCCCACCACATGCCTACACGGGCTTAAATTTGGTTCGGGCCCTGTTCGGACTGAATTGGACAAACCGAACCGTCTAAAAATCAATATATAAAATAATATTTAATTAAAATAATTTAAAAGCGTTATTTCACAATTCGGCCTGGTTTTCCTAGTTCGGACTGAACTATGGCTAAGCCACCCACGACATGGCTAATATACTGGTCAAAGCACACTACTACATCTTTCGTGCCAAAATTCATGGACGTCTTGTGTTCCAAAATTCAACAATGGCTAAGGTCATTTCTAATGGAATAATTAATAAAAATCATAAATTGCATAAATTAAATTTTGAAGTATAATTAAATAATAATAAATAATTTTAATAAAAATAGGAGTTTTACACTACATGTCTTACTCTAGTATTTCCCCTCCTAGCAAGTGAATCCAAAAATCCAACACAATGACTCGAGATGAGTCCGGCCAGAATATGATAATACCAGTAAATTATTCCAGAATGATCCAGTAATAGAGGCCAGACAATAAATGTGTGTCACATACATGAATCCAGAAATATCCATATGTGTTCTAACAGAGAATCACATACAGCTAACTAGAACTGAAGTACAGTAATTGACAAGTAAATGAGAGAACTATCAGAGAATGTACTCGCCTGCTACTCTGAAAAGAGTAGTATAATATCAGATGTCTGAACCGGTGTCACACTGTCCTGAATAGAGCAGTACAGGTTATAATATGTTAAAAATAAGGTAAATGATGTTTATGATGCAATCTACATGATTCTAAGTCAAATCTAGGTCAAAGTCAGCTTTAAGTTAAATCTGGTCAACTGTCTAGGTCAAACTAGGTCCAAGTCAAACTTGGTCAACTCTGGTCAAGCCAAATCAACCCAGGTCAAGCTAAACATACCCTCAAGTTTTTACCTGCCTATCACTTTACATTACCTATTATCTACCCATACATCACTTATATATATAAAACATATACTACATTACATACATGCATATCCCTATAATACATGTGTTACCCCACTCTAATACAACTCTATCATAACTGAACTTAGGCTAACTTGCTACTAACATTCCCCCTGGTCTCTCACTCTCTGGCTCAATCCCACACACTATTACCAAGTGTGGCACCAAGCCCACCTGGGCTATACATCCATGTTACTTTATCTTCCACATGGGTAAGTGGTCCCAAGGCAATGTTTCAAGTCCCTGCACACTAGTGCAAGGCACTCTCTAGCAAGGCAAGGGCTCTACACCCTCTAGTCTAATTTTTCCTGAGTCTATAAACCCTTATATTACAAATACCCTTCTATTACAAATACCCTTCTATTTATTGACTGCTTATGAGTTCCTGATATGCTTTCCTTTCCCAAACCAACATCACACACCTCACAATGGTTCACCCTCTCCCAACTCAAGCCAAATCCTCCCACTACCCTAAACTCTTATTCCAAATACATACATATATATGACACACAAAGAGAGGGAGAAACTTAGTAATGAACTTTAATACCCATTCAAACCTGCACTCCCTTTCTTTCCTTAACTCATAAGTCAAAGGGCCAAATGGCCCAAGCTAAACCACTGCTCTGTATTGCAAGTGCCCTGCCAAGCATGGCCACTGCAGCTGCTGCCCGAGCCTGCAGTGCAAGCAACACCCTGGTCTGCTGCCTGCATGCTCTGCTGCAATGCCACTGCTAATACTAATGCTGCTGCTGCAATGCAAGCAAGCCAACCATGGCCAATTCCCTCTAACCCTCACACAAGTATCAGCCTCAAGCCACATGTATATACCCATATCTGGACATTTAGAACAAACAAGGAAAATATACAATATATATATAGTTTTGACTGCTCTCATTTGTGTGTGTGTGTCAACATGAAATTGGCAACTAAAGGCCTGTGTGTGTATAGGAATGGGGCAATGTGTGTGTTACTTAACATGAAGGGTGTGTGGATGGTACATGGGAAGGTGTGTGTTGACAGTGTCAAACATGCGTGTGTGTGTGTGTGTTAGAGTGAGTGAGACATGTGTGATCACAGATTTGTGCAATGACAGTGAAGAACAGTTTCAGGTTTAGGCTAAAGGGGGTTCAGATTTTAGATTGAGTGTGTGTGCCAAAAGGAAACAGTGGGTTTACATATGTTCAGGAATTCAGTGTCTTAGTGAAACAGGAAAAGGAATCAATGCAATGTAGTGTGTGATTCTAAAGAACAGTGAACTAAAACTCAGATTTTAGTTTTCAAAAAAAAAATAACCAAGTGACAGGAAACAAGTTATGTGTGTTGGCCAATCTCAGGAAAAATGATTCTCAGATTTGTGACAGGGAATTCTCAGGTTATGCAGGTTTAAGTTAAATCAAATCTCAGGAAATGCATAACAGTTCAATATCATGAACCATTTCGAATCCCAAAATGCAAATTCGAACTCAATTCAAATCCCATCACCCAAATTCCATCACAAACCTTGAACCAACCTTTCAGTGAACTATTACATGCATAAATGATTCAATATGGTGATTAAAACATCAAATATAAGTTTGAGGACAAGGAATATGATTTCAGGAAATTCGAAACTGAAAATGGGTATCAGTCCAAACCTAACCCACCATTAAAATCCCATTCGAAGCTAAAAACCATATACCAGTCAATAGCAAATCATTGTAGTAATGTAATCACACATGTGCAGGTGAATATTCATGGCATTTAAACAGGGAATCAATCTAGAGACAGAAATCTGATTTCAGAAAGTTAAAACCGAAAACGTGTATCAGTTGAAATAGGAAAAACGAAATTGAACTACAAAACATGTCAATATCCTAATTAAGAGGTTGGTAAATGAAGACCCATATGTGATAGTGTCGTGGGTGTCCAGTGTCCAAAAAACTGGACACAATTCGTGTCCAAACACTGCTCGTACACAGACACAAAAACTGTGCACAGATAGCGTCGTGCACGCGTGCACGTGTGTCCAGTGCACGACACAGGCCACGTGGCCATGCACACGTGTACGCCAGGACTAGGAGAACACGCTTGAGTGTTTGCAATGTGTCCACGACACGCGTGTCGTGCGTACGAAATGCGTATCGGGGCGTGTCTGTGCGCGCGTGTGCGAGTGTGAAATTTCAGTACGGGATGAAAATATCTCGAACCACTCAATGAAATCCTCTGAAATTTTACGTGCATGGTGTCAGTCACTAGGCCCCCGTGTCCACCAATTTTTACGACCTGAGTCGCCATGTCGTGTCCTGTGTCAACCCCGATCAGTAGGGCACTGAACCGAGCCAGTGCACAGCGTGTCCAATACGGATTTGGACACGACAAGGACACTGATTCGTGCTCAGTCAAGCATGAAATCAATATGTATATATAATACAACAAATCTATTTAAACACTTTTCAAAAATATAAATTTTAAACCCTTTGTGGCATTTAATCAAACACACAGCAGTACAACTGATACGTGTCCGATACGGACACAAAATTGACACAACTCGACACCAAACCTATGCTAGCAGCTAGGGGACTCCTAGGGCTATGCAGTCATGCAAAGAAATCGAATTTTAATGGTGATTATGAGGGTTTACTATTGGTTGAACTTTCAATGAAAAAGCTTCAAAGGGGGAAATCTCCTTGATAGCCAAGATCTCTAAATTGATTCAAACCTGAGATTTCTCTCCATGACATAAAGTAGGGATTAATTAGAACCTAATGCAAAAGATTTGAGGCAAAAAGGAATTAAAATGTGGAAGTTATGGATTGGGGAAGATGGCTCCTTACCTCTTTCTTCAAAGCTTGAAAAATTAATAAAAGAGGTAAGAACAAGAAAGAGATTATTTATAAGGAAGGGGGGAGCCCTAGTGGCTGGTCATAAAGTAAGAAATTAGGGTTAGGGTTTAGTCTAATGGCTATGGGCCTAATTGCACTAGTCATGGAACCAATTTCTAAGTCTCAAGTCTATGGACCAAAACACCAATCCTCCTATTTCAAACTCGATCCTAAGTGTCCTAACTTGAGTTGACTTAAGTTAGACTAGGGTCCATACCATGTTAACTAAGTTACCAAAATCAAGGTCAAAATCTAGGACAGTCTCTTAAATCACAGCTAGTCAAAAGTCAAATTAACAATCACCAATGTAATAATTCATAAAATAATTCAAGGAGGCCAAATGACCAAAATACCCTCATGCTCAAAAGTAGAAATAAATTATCCTAATGACATGGTCAGGCTCTAGGTCAGACAGTCTCTCAGGTTACACTAGCAAGGCATCAAAATCACAAGCCATGACTTAAAAGAGTTTTAAATTGATTAAAAATCACCAAAATCATAATGTGAGTTAAATACAAATAAATAATAATTATAAATACAAAATTTCAAAAATACTCTCATTCCAGAAACTGGGTGTTACAATCCTACTCTCTTTAGAAAAATTTCGTCCTCGAAATTAAAATGATCGCACCCCTTCTAGGTCAAACCCCCAGCAAATCAAGCTCAACAGATAACATGCAACACAGTCCTACTGGTCGTGATTCCATAGTCTCGAACAGGGTCACTATACTATCTATCATAATACAAATTATCCTGACAGGTACTAATGGAATCACACAACAAGATGGAAAGAAGAACAGGAAAGACAGACCTGCTAACCCGTCACCCGTAGCGTCGGTCTACTCGACTGTCAGCGCAAAAGCCCTCCCCCTCTGGGGTATATCCCTCTGATGGTGCGGGGCACGGTGCTGCGCTAAAGGTGGCCTAGTTCCCTCTATCTATTCCATTACGCTCAAGTAATATCCACACTGATATTCCACTCAATTATACTAGGGCACCATCTATATGGTATCTATTCTGCAATCTGATAATCATACCCGTCTATTCAGAATCATGTTACCAGAATTCTCGTCACACCAGTAAGTATTGCTGTGATAATCCATAGAGTGCACAACTAATGTACATACCTTTAGAATCATGGTATTTAAAAAATTTTCATTGCCGCTAGCTTAGCTGCAAAAACTTTAAATTCTTACACCCGAGAAATACATCCAAAATCAGACTCTATCTTATCGCCAACCAGCTAATATGGTTGTAGAAGACTCTAGATTCCATGACTGAGGCAACCTAGCCCACAATGTTATCTTGGAAGAAAATCAAGTCAATAGTGAATACCAAGAATCAAATTCAACGATGAACAAGGAAGATAGACAGATACTGTCAGAATCAAATTTTGAGATAGTTTATAATGAGATTCTCAAAGGTCATCCCAGGAATCTTCTTAAGTAGTCCTAACTGTGATTGAGTACCGCTCCGTTAAAGCCTATCTCTCAATCCTATCGCAGGCTCGCAGCAGTACAACTAAGTCACCGTACTACCGCGATATCGTACTAATGCGACTCTCGACTTGCATGGGCCACCACTAAAAATGTGTCACGACCCGCACCCTAGAGTAAGGGCACGAGAAGTGGGTACGTCCAGCCTACGCCGCAGTGTCGGCGGTATAACGCTGTCCTAGGTTACTATCTAATCAACAACTCACACAATTATATAATATACTTGTCAAATCTCAACTCCGAATAGAGGACAAGTATAGATATAATGAAATCTCAATCACAGTCTAAGCATGATAAGATAACACAGAAGTTTATAACTAAAGACTAAACAACAATAATTAAACTACAAAATAATAATATCTCAAACAAACTCAAATATAAACTCGTATCTCAAGTTATTACAATTCAAGTTCTAAAACATAAAAAACTAAACCAAGTCTACTAGCTAGTCTCCCGATCACTCCTGAGTGTCGGGGCCAAAGGTAGCTAAGCCATCTCCTGCTCCAAGACAAGTAGGGCAAATGTCCTCAGGGCAATCATCTGTAATATTTTCAACAGGTCCAGTCGGGACAGGAATGAGTACAATTCATCAAGAAATTCGAAGTAAATAACAGAGAACTATAAAGCAGTTATAGACAGTTGTATTGATGAATATGGCAGTTTATATTCAGGTGATGGTATAGAGAGACAGATAAGTACAAGAAAAGTAAGTAACTAAACAAGAGAAGAATTATGGCAATAAAGACTGTAAAATAGGAACTAGCTGAACTAGAGTAACATGGTATAAGTCTAGACAGTAAATTTAGACAAGTGTAACTCCAATGTAAGTCCAGTACAAGACGAATCTAATACAAGATGAATCTAGTACGAGACGATTCCAGTTATAGTGATCAATGATTCCAGGGTGAGTCCAGCCTATACTTTAACAGTGTATTTTAAAATACCAAGATCGACATGTAAACGACTGTAGGTAATATGACATATCACACACCTGGCCGGGTGTGAGATGGCAATCATTCCAGTAGATTCTAGTTAGTAGATTCCAGATTAGGGTATGTCTATATGTCTTAATCTAGTATTTACCCTCCCAGCAAGTGAATCCAGAAATCTGACACAATGATTCGAGATGAGTCCGGCCAGAATATGATGATACCAGTAAATGATTCCAAAATGATTCCAATAATAGAGGCCAGACAATAAATGTGTGTCGCATACATGAATCCAAAAATATCCATACGTGTTGTAACAGAGAATCACATACAGCTAACTAGAACTGACGTACAGTAATTGATAAATAAATGAGAGAACTATCAGAGAATGTACTCGCCTGCTACTCTGAAAAGAGTAGTGTAATATCAGATGTCTGCACCGGAGTCACACTGTCCTAAATAGAGCAGTACAGGTTATAATATGTTAAAAATAAGGTAAATGAAGTTTATGATGCAATCTACATAATTCTAAGTCAAATCTAGGTCAAAGTCAACTCTAAGTCAAATTTGGTCAATTGTCTAGGTCAAACTAGGTCCAAGTCAAACTTGGTCAACTCTAGTCAAGCCAAATCAACCCAGGTCAAGCTAAACGTACCCTCAAGTTATTAACTACCTATCACTTTATATGACCTATTATCTAACCATACATCACTTATATATATAAAACATATACTACATTACATACATGCATATCCCTATAATACATGTGTTACCCCACTCTAATACAACTCCATCATAACTGAACTTAGGCTAACCTACTACTAACATTCCCCCTTGTCTCTCACTCTCTGGCTCAATCCCACACACTATTACAAAGTGAGGCACCAAGCCCACCTGGGCTATATATCTATGTTACCTTATCTCCCACATGGGCAAGTGGTCCCAAGGCAATGTTTCAAGTCACTGCACACTAGTGCAAGGCACTCTCTAGCAAGGCAAGGGCTCTACACCCTCTAGTCCAATTTTTCCTGAGTCTATAAACCCTTATATTACAAATACCCTTCTATTACAAATACCCTTCAATTTATTGACTGCTTATGAGTTCCTGATATGCTTTCCTTTCCCAAACCAACATCACACACCTCACAATGGTTCACCCTCTCCCAACTCAAACCAAATCCTCATACTACCCTAAACTCTTATTCCAAATACATATATATATATATATATATATATATATATATATATATATATATATATATATATGACACACAAAGAGAAGGAGAAACTTAGTAATCAACTTTAATACCCATTCAAATCTACACTCCCTTTCTTTCCTTAACTCATAAGTCAAAAGGCCAAATGGCCCAAGCTAAACCACTGCTCTGTATTACAAGTGCCCTGCCAAGCATGGCCACTGCAGCTGCTGCCCGAGCCTGCAGTGCAAGCAACACCCTGGTCTGCTGCCTGCATGCTCTGCTGCAATGCCACTGCTAATGATAATGCAGCTGCTGCAATGCAAGCAAGCCAACCATGGCCAATTCCCTCTAACCCTCACACAAGTATCAGCCTCAAGCCACATGTATATACCCATATCTGGACATTTAGAACAAATAAGGAAAATATACAATATATATATAGTTTTGACTGCTCTCATTTGTGTGTGTGTGTCAACATAAAATTGGCAAGTAAAGGCCTGTGTGTGTATAGGAATGGGGCAATGTGTGTGTTATTTAACATGAAGGGTGTGTGGATGGTACATGGGATGGTGTGTGTTGACAGTGTCAAACATGCGTGTGTGTGTGTTAGAGTGAGTGAGACATGTGTGATCACAGATTTGTGCAATGACAGTGAAGAACAATTTCTGGTTTAGGCTAAAAGGGGGTTCAGATTTTAGATTGAGTGTGTGTGCCAAAAGAAAACAGTGGGTTTACATATGTTCAGGAATTCAGGATCTTAGTGAAACAGGAAAAGGAATCAATGCAAAGTAGTGTGTGATTCTATAGAACAGTGAACTAAAACTCAGATTTTAGTTTTCAAAAAAAAAATAACCAAGTGACAGGAAACAAGTTATGTGTGTTGGACAATCTCAGGAAAAATGATTCTCAGATTTGTGACAGGGAATTCTCAGGTTATGCAGGTTTAAGTTAAATCAAATCTCAGGAAATGCATAACAGTTCAATATCAGGAACCATTTCGAATCCCAAAATGCAAATTCGAACTCAATTTAAATCCCATCACCCAAATTCCATCACAAACCTCGAACCAACCTTTCAATAAAGTATTACATGTATAAATGATTCAATATGGTGATTAAAACATCAAATATCAGTTTGAGAACAAGGAATGTGATTTCAGGAAATTCGAAACTGAAAATGGGTATCAGTCCAAACTTAACCCACCATCAAAATCCCATTCGAATCTAAAAACCCTATACCAGTCAATAGCAAATCATTGTAGTAATGTAATCACACATGTGCAGGTGAATATTCATGGCATTTAAACAGGAAATCAATCTACAGACAGAAATCTGATTTCAGGAAGTTAAAACCGAAAATGTGTATCAGTTGAAATAGAAAAAAACGAAATTGAACAACAAAAACATGTCAATATCCTAATTAAGAGGTTGGTAAATGAAGACCCATATGTGATAGTGTCATGGGTGTCCCAGTGTCCAAGAAACTGGACACAATTCATGTCCAAATACTGCTTGTACACAGACACAAAAACAGTGCATAGACAGCGTCGTGCACGCGTGCACGTGTGTCCAACGCACGACATAGGCCACGTGGTGACACGTGGCCGTGCACACGTGTACGCCAGGACTAGGAGAACACGCTCGAGTGTCTGTAATGTGTCTACGACACACATGTCGCGCGTACGAAACGCGTATCGGGGCGTGTCTGTGCGTGCGTGTGCGAGTGTGAAATTTCAGTACGGGTTGAAAATCTCTCGAACCACTCAATGAAATCCTCTGAAATTTTACGTGCATGGTTTCAGTCACTAGGCCCCTGTGTCCACTAATTTTTACGACCTGAGTCACCGTGTCGTGTTCTGTGTCAACCCCGATCAGCAGGGCACTGAACCGAGCTAGTGCGCAGCGTGTCCAACACGGATTTGGACACGACAAGGACACTGATTCGTGCTCAGTCAAGCATGAAATCAATATGTATATATAATACAACAAATCTATTTAAAAACTTTTCAAAAATATAAATTTTAATCCCTTTGTGGCATTTAATCAAACACACAGCAGTACAACTGATACGTGTCCGATACGAACACGAAATTGACATGACTCGACACCAAAACTATGCTAGCAGCTAGGGGACTCCTAGGGCTATACACTCATGCAAAGAAATCAAATTTTAATGGTGATCATGAGTGTTTACCTATTGGTTGAACTTTCAATAAAAAAAGCTTCAAATGGGGAAATCTCCTTGATAGCCAAGATCTCCAAATTGATTCAAACCTGAGATTTCTCTCCATGGACATAAAGTAGGGATTAATTAGAACCTAATGCAAAAGATTTGAGCCAAAAAGGAATTGAAATGTGGAAGTTATGGATTGGGGAAGATGGCTCCTTACCTCTTTCTTCAAAGCTTGAAAAATTAATAAAAGAGGCAAGAACAAGAAAGAGATTATTTATAGGGAAGGGGGGAGCCCTAGTGGCTGGTCATAAAGTGAGAAATTAGGGTTAGGGTTTAGTCTAATGGCTATGGGCGTAATTGTACTAGTCATGGAACCAATTTCGAAGTCTCAAGTCTATGGACGAAAACACCAATCCTCATATTTCAAACTCGATCCTAAGTGTCCTAACTTAAGTTGACTTAAGTTAGACTAGGGTCCATACCATGTTAACTAAGTCACCAAAGTCAAGGTCAAAATCTAGGACAGTCTCTTAAGTCACAGCTAGCCAAAAGTCAAATTAACAATCACCAATGTAATAATTCATAAAATAATTCAAGGAGGCCAAATGACCAAAATGTCCTCATGCTCAAAAGTAGAAATAAATTATCCTAATGACATGGTCAGGCTCTAGGTCAGACAGTCTCTCAGGTTACACTAGCAAGGCATCAAAATCACAAGACATGACTTAAAACAGTTTTAAATTGATTAAAAATTACCAAAATCATAATGTGAGTTAAATACGAATAAATAATAATTATAAATGCAAAATTTCAAAAATACCCTCAATCCAGAAACTGGGTGTTACAATCCTGGTCGTAATTGATTGCGAAAAGATAGGAACAAATTAATGGAAATATATGAATGAATTAAATTCAAATCCCCCAAAATATGGATCTAAATAATTGACTCAATCTTTCCATAACCGCTCTGACTTTCCAATTAGCCATATCAAGCGCCACATGCATCCCAATGTCCACCCAGCACGTCAGCCAGTGTGCCTGTATGCAGCTGTACAGATGCACAACACAATATCGCAGCAGTTCAGCGTGCAGCAACGCAACACAGCAGCTCAGTGGGCAGCAGCTCAGTATTGCAGCACCGTAGAAACGCATAGCCCGTACAGCCACTGCGCTTCCACTGCCCTACCATGACGCTTCTATTGCGCTTCCACTTTGCTGTCACGGTGCAGCCACTACGCTGCCACTGCTAGCCACGAGCGCATCAATTGTGCACGAGGCGCCATACGCCGATGCTGACGTACTAAGTGCAAAGTGCGCCAACAAATCGCCACCTTACACCCTTGAGCCTGAGTCCGAGTCCGTGCCCGAGCCCGAGTCCGAATTGCTAGGCCACTTCGGGGCTTAGCTCTATAGGAAAATAATTCCATGAGCATGACAAAAAGTATTAATGCTTCTTTGTTGGGTTAGCCTTCTTTCCACTAGAAAAATACCCATGCAAGGCATCCATGTGCCACACCTCATGTGATCTCTTAACACAAGCAAATCTTTATATAGAGATACAATCCATTTGGCCTAGGCAATATGGGACTATCTTTCTAATCTCTAAGAAAAAGCACCAATAATCTCCCGCATATCTCTATATATAGGTTGAGGGTTCCCTAAAGTGACTGTCCATCATGCATTAGGAGACTTGAATCTTTCCGCATGGGTTAAATAACAACATGATACAATAATAGACTAAGCCTTGAATTCTGTACCATAAATGTAATTCTTCTCACTCACACAATGACATCAACTGTGCTTCTGGTTGCACATTAAAGGCCTTATGCCAGCTTAGTTTTGGTGAATATATCTTGGGTGTCTACAAGATTTTCCTCAAGAGACGGCCTGCATCTCTGTCCATACACTTTAGGTGAGTTCTTTTAAAGAGACTTTGGCATGAAGCAGTTTGCTTCCTTGCGGTGCTACACCGCTATGACATGGTCCGAAGCTGAGACACTATCTTATGTGGTGTCATACCACTTGTAGCATGAAGCCCAACTTCTTTGTAGTACCAAACTACCCAGTATGAAGCCTTTCGCTTTCTTGTGGTGTTACGCCGTCGTGACATGGCTTGCAAAGCAGAGGCACTGCCTCATGTGGTGTCACCCACTGTAACATAAGGCCTCGCCTCTTTGTAGTGCTGCCTACCACTCTTTATCGTAACTACATTAGGCCCTCTTGCCTATATACAGTTCTACGCCGCTGTGACTTTGCTCGAAGCCGAGGCTTTATCCTCACTAGGTACCTCATGTGGTGTCACCCCACTGTAGCATGGAGTACTATGCTCCTTTGTAGCACTGTGCTACCCGTGCTTCTAGTAAAGCATGCCAGACATCCCTGATGTCCGAGAACTCATTAAGGCTTCTACGCTATCCTCCTACAGGACTTTGTTCTTTGTAAAGAACAATCAATATACAATAGTGGTTCTGGGTTCTTAACCCAGTAACATCCTAAAGTACTGTCCACTATTCCAGATATTCTTCCAGTTAATAATCCTTTTTTGAACTAAAAGTTAGATGCCTAGTAGATTTCTCTTTGAACTAATAGCATAAAACTTATAGTAGAATTGCAAAGACACAATATTAGAGTGTCTTCAAGCCCATCTTGTATGCTATGTCCTTGACCAACTGGCGCTTAAGACCTTCGGTGAACGGATCTGCCAGATTCTCCTGGCTACGAACATCAATTATGGCAATAACTCCTCTTTTAATAAGATTATTTACCGCTATGTGCCTTAGACGCACAATCCTTTTTTTGCCATTGAATAGGTCATTTGATGCCACCGCTGTAGTCATCTGGTTGTCGTAGTATATCGGTACCACCGGAATCTATACACCAACCATTGGAAGATCATACATGAGCCTCCGAAGCCATTCTGCTTTATCCGCTACAGCCGCTGTAACCACCACTTTTCAGAAATGAGGATAATTTTGAACTTTTATAATTTTAATCATTTAATAAGGATATTTAAATTATATTATGATTTTTTTGGTGATTTTTAATTAATTCAAAACTAGTTAAAATGTTGAATGGTGATTTTGATGGTTAACTAGTTAAACCCTAGTTTTGCTAAGCCAACAGACTAACCATGACCAAGGGAGCCTAGTCATGTGATTAGGATGACTAATTACTACTTTTTAGCCTAGGGGTATTTTGGTCATTTTGATAATTTGGTAAAATTGTAATTTGAATAAGTTAAATATTGTGCTATTCTTTAGTTAAGCCTTAACCTAGAATCTTAGCCTAATCTAGATTAGCCTTGAGCCTAGACTCTTGATTAGGATAACCTAGTAATGACAAGATTAAGAATATCTTGATATTTCATAGTAGGATATTTACCATTGGGATATTTGTGAAAAACAAAGCCTTATGACTAATTGAACCAATAGAAAGGCTTGAAATTGGATGGACAAGCCCTAGTCACTCATCTACATGTAAAACTAACCCTAATTTATCTAATAACCAGCCATCAAGTGCCCCCCCTTTCTATAAAGAATCCTTAAGAAAACCCTTGCCTTTTTTACCTCTCCATAGAACCATAATTTGTTCTTCCCCAAACTTGTGAGATTCCCTCTTAATTTTGATCTCCAAATCCCTCCATTCTTCATCCAATCTTCCATTATTTCTTCTCATTCAACCAAGAAGGAGGTGCTAGCAAGGATTGAGAGCAAGGAAGAGTGTCCATTTTGGAGGAGCTTTCGTGTCGAAATCGTATCCTTTGAGTGTATCATTGGGATCCCACTTCCAATATATATAACCATCTCTCTATTTCAATTTCCTTTGCATTTTAGTTAGATTTGAATCCATAGGATCAAACCCCATGCATGTACAACCATTAGATTTTAATTTGAGGCTCTTTGGAGTCCTCTTTAGGAAGTTTAAATAGGTTTGGTGTCCTACTTGTGGAGTTTCCAATATAGGACATCCTATGTGTTTGTGTTTATACAAATAGGCTATTTTGTGGTTTAATTTCAGTTTTAAGATGGTTAGAATGAGTTTTATTTGGATAGCTATGTTGGTATCCAAGTATCTTGGCCTACATGTGTTTCTTTTGTCCAAAATAACCCAAATTCGTCATAATTTTTATCCACATTTTTAGTAGCCAGAGCAACTTAGAAATGTCATAACTCCTAGCTCAAGACTCCGATTAATCTCCCATTTTTTTAAAAGAACCGTATCGAAGTTAGCTTTCTAAATATATATATTAATAGGCCAAATTCGTTCTAGAACTTTCTATAAAACTGTTTGAGTGTCAGTTGTTCGAAAGGTAAATGCGTTTTGGTGTTTTCGCGATTCCGGGAGCTTCCGGATACGAAAATGCCATCTGTTTGAAGTTTCGAAAAGCTAATACGAAGGGCTACAACATACTTTAATCTTAGAATTTAGTGAAGGCCCAATTGGTACAGTATTGGTTTTAAGTAGAAGAGTGACTATATGACATAGGCATTTTGTGTAACCTATGAGCCTATGTAGTATGGATATCATGTGAATGTAGGTGTCAAGAATATGTATGATATAGTACATATATGTATGTGTATATATATATATATATATAATTATTGTTATGTAATATATGTTAGTATACTGTGTGTGTTTTAATGTGATAAGGATGTGTGTGGTTAGTGAAGAGAAGTGAGATTGATAGAGGATATGTGCTAGTGTGTGTTTGATGTTGTAT
The DNA here is from genome assembly GCA_029216955.1 of Iris pallida. Taxonomy (NCBI): domain Eukaryota; kingdom Viridiplantae; phylum Streptophyta; class Magnoliopsida; order Asparagales; family Iridaceae; genus Iris; species Iris pallida. The sequence continues at coordinate 68,456,756 of JANAVB010003400.1, read as the reverse complement.
AGATGGTAGTGTAGTGTGTGTGTTGTGAAGGTAAGAGAGTTGGAAGGATCATGCCATCCTATTTGACTTGAGGCTAGTGTGATTTGTTGAGTAATTTGTGTTTTGGTTGAGTGGTAGTGTGATTGTATATAGATGTGTGTGGGTGTGTTAGAAGAGAGGGGGTGGATTTGGTATATGTGTTTGTGTATGTGTGTTAGTATTGGAGTGGAGAGGAATTTAGATATTGTATGTATGGATATGTTAGTATGTTATTGGTTATGTTAGAATCTATGTAGAGGTTAAAGGTATCTTAGAAGTTAGATAGTGATATCTTATATAAGTTAGATAGTTAGTTGTGTTAGGTTTCTAAGTTAGAATAGACGGTTAGAAGTTATATGTTAGAATGTTGTTAGTTGAGGTATTGGTTAAATTTTGATCTGTTAGATACCTATGATATGTTAGTATTAACTAGTGTTTAGATGTTGGAAATCTATAGATAGTTAGTATCCTATCTTAGTATCTTAGGATACTAAGAGTGGGGTCTTAGAATAGTGGGTATCGTAGGATACTCAAGTTAGTATCTCAAGGTAAATGAGATTTACCTTTACCTTCAAGGTAAATGAGTTTACCTTATAACCAAGGTAAGGTATCAAGATACCAAGATATGGTATCTAGATACGAGGATAGAGTGTTAGAACACCTTAGTAGGGTATTGAAGGATAAGTCGGGTGAGGGTAATGTAGGCAAATGTATGGATTAGAGGCTAAGGTAACGAGTTTACCTTGGTAGGGTAATGGGACAAGAGTTAAGGTATTACCTATAACTAAGATATGAGTTTAAAATGTTTAAGATATGGTTAGAAATAGGATAGCTTGGTTGGTAATGGTTAGGAATAGGGTAAATGACTTAGGGTTGACCCCGTTTGACCATGGTTGACCGTTTTGACTAAAAGTCAACCAAAAGTCAACTTTAGCCTAAAATTGACCAAAACTTAACCAGAGTTGACCAGTTGACCAAAAGTCAACTATGAGTCAACCATTTACCTAGTTGACCTAGAGTGGACTATGAGTTGACCAGGGTTGATCAGAGTTTACCATTTGACCAAAAGTCAACTTTAAGTCAACCTTTGACTTAAATCGACCTTGTTTGACTTTGTTTGACTTGCCTTGACCTAGTTTGACTTAGAATCATGTAGTTTGTATTGTAGATTTTTATTATTATTATTTGAGTACTTTATAACCTGTTTTACTCTAATAGGACTTTGTGACACCAGTTCGGACATCTATTCATATCAGTCGTACAGGGTGACAAGCAATTAGTGCGATGTCGTAGTGGTGCTCGACTTAGAGTGCTGCTACGAGCCTGCTATTGGGATATAGGATTAGGCAGTATAGAGAGTTAGTCAATCACAGTTAGGACTACTTGAGAAGATTCCTGAGATAACCCTTGAGAATCTTATTGTAAACTATCTCGAAATTCTATTCCGACAGTTTTTGTCTATTTCTATGTTCGTCGTTGAATTTGATTCTTGGTATTTATTATTGACTTGATTTTCTACCAAGATAACATTATAGGCTAGGTTGCCTCAGTCAAAGAATCTAGAGTCTTTTACAGCCATATTAGCTGGTTTGGCGATGAGATAGTGTCTGATTTTGGATGTATTTTTTGGGTGTGGGAATTTAAAGTTTTTGCAGTCAAGCTAGCGGCAATACGAAAATTTTAAATACCATGATTCTAGAGATATGTACCTTAGTTGGGGACTCTATGGATTATCGCTGTTGTACTTACTGGCATAACGAGGATTCTGGTAACATGGTTCTGGATAGACGGGTATGATTATCAGATTTCAGAATAGATACCATATAGATGGTGCCCTAGTATGATGGAATGGAATATCAGTGTGGATGTTACTTGAGTATCATGGATTAGATAGAGGGGGCTAGGCCACCTGTAGCGCAGCACCGTACCCCACACCATCAGAGGGATATACCCCAGAGGGGCAGGGTTTTTATGCTGACAGTCGAGTAGACCGACGCTACGGATGACGGGTTAGCAGGTCTTACTTTCATGTTCTTCTTTCCATCTTGTTATGTGATTCCATTAGTACCTGTCAAGATGTTTTGTGCTGTGATAGATAGTATAGTGACCCTGATCAAGACCATGATATCACGACCAGTAGGACCATAATTTGCATGTTTTAGATATAGTTTTTTTGACCTTGATTGTTGGGGGTTTAACCTAGAAGGAGTATGGCCATCATAATTTCGAGGACAAAATTTTTCTAAGGAGGGTAGATTTGTAACCACCACTTTTCAGAAATAAGGGTAATTTTGAACTTTTATAATTTTAATCATTTAATAATGATATTTAAATTATATTGTATTTTTTTGGTGATTTTTAATTAATTTAAAACTAGTTAAAATGTTGAATTGTGATTTTGATGGTTAACTAGTTAAACCCTAGTTTTGCTAAGCCTAGAGACTAACATTGACCAAGGGAGCCTAGTCATGTGATTTGGATGACTAATTACTACTTTTTAGTCTAGGAGTATTTTGGTTATTTTGATAATTTGGTAAAATTGTAATTTGCATAAATTAAATATTATGCTAATCTTTAGTTAAGCCTTAACCTAGAATCTTAGCCTAATCTAGATTAGCCTTGAGCCTAGACTCTTGATTTGGATAACCTAGTAATGACAAGATTAACAATATCTTGATATTTCATAGTAGGATATTTACCATTGGGATATTTGTGAAAAACAAAGCCTTATGACTAATTGAACCAATAGAAAGGCTTGGAATTGGGTGGACAAGTCCTAGCCACTCATCTACATATAAAACTAACCCTAATTCATCTAATGACCAGCCATCAAGTGCCCCCCCTTCCTATAAAGAATCCATAAGAAAACCCTTGCCTCTTTTTACCTCTCCATAGAACCATAATTTGTTCTTCCCCAAACTTGAGAGCTTTCCTCTCGATTTTGATCTCCAAATCCCTCCATTCTTCTTCCAATCTTCCATCATCTCTTCTCATTCAACCAAAGGGGAGGTTCTAGCAAGGATTCGGAGCAAGGAGCAAGGAAGGGTGTCCATTTTGGAGGGGCTTTCGTGTCGGAACTGTCCTTTGAGTGTATTATTGGGATCCCACTTCCAATAGGTATAACCATCGCTCTATTTTAATTTCCCTTACATTTTAGTTAGATTTGAATCCATAGGATCCACCCCCATGCATGTACAACATTAGATTTTAATTTAAGGCTCTTTGGAGTCCTCTTTAGGAAGTTTAAATAGGTTTGGTGTCCTACTTGTGGAGTTTCCAATATAGGACACCCCATGTGTTTGTGTTTATACAAATAGGCTATTTTGTGGTTTAATTTCAGTTTTAAGATGGTTAGAATGATTTTTATTTAGATAGCTATGTTGGTATCCAAGTATCTTGGCCTACATGTGTTTTTTTTGTCCAAAACAACCCAAATTCGTCATAATTTTTATCCATGTTTTTAGTAGCCAGAGCAACTTAGAAATATCATAACTCCTAGCTCAAGACTCCGATTAATCTCTTATTTTTTTTAAAAAGAACTGTATCGAAGTTAGCTTTCCAAATATATATATATTAACAGGCCAAATTCGTTGTAGAACTTTCTGTAAAACTGTTTGAGTGTCAACTATTCGAAAGATGAATGCGTTTCGAAGTTTTCGCGATTCCGGGAGCTTCCGGACACGAAAATGCGATCCGTTTGAAGTTTCGAAAAGCTAATACGAAGGGCTACAAATAATCTAATCCTAGAATTAATGAAGGCCCAATTGGTACAGTATTAGGTTTAAGTAGAAGACTGACTATACGACATAGGCATTTTGTGTAACCTATGAGCCTATGTAGTATGGATATCATATGAATGTAGGTGTCAAGAATATGTATGATATAGTACATATATGTATGTGTATATATATATTATTGTTATGTAATATATCTTAGTATAGTGTGTGTGTTTGAATGAGACAAGGATGTGTGTGGTTAGTAGAGATAAGTGAGATTGATAGATGATATGTGCTAGTGTGTGTTTGATGTTGTATAGATGGTAGTGTAGTGTGTGTGTTGTGAAGGTGAGAGAGTTGGAATGATCATGCCATCCTATTTGACTTGAGGCTAGTTTGTTTTGTTGAGTGATTTATGTTTTGGTTGAGTGGTAGTGTGATTGTATGTAGATGTGTGTGGGTGTGTTAGAAGAGAGGGGGGTGCATTTGGTATATGTGTTTGTGTGTGTATTAGTATTGGAGTGGAGAGGAATTTAGATGTGGTATGTATGGATATGTTAGTATGTTAGTGGTTATGTTAGAATCTATGTAGAGGTTAAAGGTATCTTAGAAGTTAGATAGTGATATCTTATATAAGTTAGATAGTTAGTTGTGTTAGGTTTCTAAGTTAGAATAGATGGTTAGAAGTTATATGTTAGAATATTGTTAGTTGAGGTATTGGTTAGATTTTGATATGTTAGATACCTATGATATGTTAGTATTAACTAGTGTCTAGATGTTGGAAACCTATAGATAGTTAGTATCCTATCTTAGTATCTTAGGATACTAAGAGTGGGGTCTTAGAATAGTGGGTATCGTAGGATACTCAAGTTAGTATCTCAAGGTAAATGAGATTTACATTTACCTTCAAGGTAAATGAGTTTACCTTATAACAAAGGTAAGGTATCAAGATACCAATATATGGTATCGAGATGCGAGGGTAGAGTGTTAGAACACCTTAGTAGGGTATTGAAGGATAAGTAGGGTGAGGGTAATGTAGGCAAGGGTATGGGTTAGAGGCTAAGGTAACGAGTTTACCTTGGTAGGATAATGGGATAAGAGTTTAGGTAATACCTATAACTAAGATATGAGTTTAACATGTTTAAGATATGGTTAGAAATATGATAGCTTGGTTGGTAATGGTTAGGAATAGGGTAAATGACTTAGGGTTGATCCCGTTTGACCATGGTTGACCGTTTTGACTAAAAGTCAACCAAAAGTCAGCTTTAGCCTAAAATTGACCAAAACTTGACCAGAGTTGACCATTTGACCAAAAGTCAACAGTAAGTCGACCTTTGACTTAAATCGACCTTGTTTGACTTTGTTTGAATTGTCTTGACCTAGTTTGACTTAAAATCATGTAGTTTGTATTATAGATCTCCATTATTACAATTTGAGTACTTTATAACCTGTTTTACTCTAATAGGACTTTGTGACACCAGTTCGGACATCTATTCATATCAGTCGTACAGGGTGACAGGCGAGTATATTCTCTGATAATATTTATGTTTTATGATATCGTCTTTGTTTCTAGTATTTAGTGTAGATATCCTTGTTCTCTTGACACATTGTTCACACAAATTGGTATTTGTCTAGATCCCGTCATAAGATGTTATTCCTCTTATATATGGTATGCCTTGTGCAAGTCTTCCTTATTCCTTGTTCATTGTATAGACACGATTTCTGTGAAGGAGAGCTACTTTTCAGAGAATACGTGTCATGACATGTCATGACTGGATCCACTATATTAGTCAGGGATGGGGGTGTTAGCATAGATATGTGATTAATACCCTACAGTACCAGATTGTATCAGCATTGCATCACCATTGTATCCTCATTGTATAGTGTTAATCATACACTCACGTATGATTAGCCAGGCCAAACATTATATCAAGTTCTAAGCCGATCACATGTTGAAACTAGTGCTAAACTCACATAGATAGTAGTTCCAAATTTTTTGTACATGTTATACACTGTTCTCTTGCCTTATCTCATTACAGTTTTGATATACCCTATCTGGATGCATGTACGCTCTACTTTACCTAGTATATTCTCTCTATCTACTGCTATATTTTTAATATTGTATAACTAGAACTGTTGTTTGAGATTTTGTACTCGTTTCCGTCCTGATTGGACCTGTTGAAAATATTACAGATGATGAGAAGGAGTGCCCTACCTATTATGGTCCTCATGACGTGGTTGGTGTAGAGTTGGATACCCTAGTGCAGCAGGGGCTAGCTCTAGTAGATGAGGCCTTGGTATAGTTGGTTTTAGTATAGTACTGGACTCTGTCTCTAGATTACTTAGGCTTGTTATTATTTGTTAGTTATATGTTGTTTGAGATTGTTGACTCAGAGATTTTGGACTTGTATTATTCTGTGTTGGATTTTCAGGATGATATTTATAAATCTTGTTGTCTTTATCTTTCAGTATTATCTATCGTCATTTTTAGAGTTTGTGATTGAGTATATTATATTGTCATTGCTTGTCCTCCATTCGAAGTTGACCATTCTCGACAGGTTTTGATATTATAACTATTGTTAGATAGTAGACCTAGACAGTGTTCTACGCCGTTTCTACGACGTAGGCTGGGACGCTGTTACGTACTCGTACCCTTACCTCGGGTGTGGGTCGTGACAACCGCCAATGTATAGAACTCAGATTCCATAGAAGAGTGAGACAACATAGACTGCTCCTTCGACTTCTATGATAAAGCAGCTCCGCCTATGGAGAAAACATATCCTCCTGTGGACCTTTCACTTACTACTTTTGAGCACCAGCTTGTATTACTGAAGCCTTCCACTACCTTTGGATCTCTACAGTAGTGCAGTGCATACTTTTGAGTCCTTTTGAGGTATCTCATAACCCTCTTCATAGCTTTCCAGTGCTCTATCCCTGGATTGCTCGTGAATCGACTCAGTATCCCCATGGCAAAAGCTATGTCTGGCCTTGTGGCAGTAGTCACATACATCAAACTCTCGATAATTCTTGAGTACTCCAGCTGTCTAACGCTTTCCCTTAGATTTGGTTTCAGCTTCTTGTCACACCTATACGGCATATCGATCCCTGGAAGATCCTGATACCCGTAGCATGTGAGAATCTTCTTAATGTAATGAGACTGTGACAATACTATTCCAGTTTTCGTTCGGATGATTTTTATCCTGAGGATAACATCAACTTCCCCTAAGTCCTTCATGCTAAACTTAAATGAGAGAAACTTCTTTATCTCAGTGACACTTGCTAGATCTGTACCCAAGATCAGTATGTCATCCACGTAGAGACAATCGATAACTCCTCTTCCGTCAACAAATTTTGTGTACACACACTTGTCCGTCTCGCTGTCCCTATAGCCGTTTAATCTTATGACTTTATCAAACTTCTCATGCCACATCTTGGGAACTTGCTTCAGACCATACAGAGATTTCACCAACTTACAAATTTATCTTCGAGGCCCTTGACGACGAATCCTTCAGTCTGTTGTATGTAAATCTCTTCGATTAATTCATCATTCAGGAAAGTTGTCTTAACATCAATCTGATGAATTACCAGCTTGTGAATTACTCTGTGGACACACACAAAAAAAGAAGAAGAAAATGCTATCTTTTCTTTTATTGGCGCAAGGCACCACAAATCGAGTACGCCTGAGAGATCCTGTGCTGAGGATCCCTGAGTACAAAAAAAGAATTCTGGGGAATGGGACGATGGAGATCGAGCGGCAGTTGCTCCTTTACTCTGTTGACACTCTGATTACAAAAGTGGGAGAAAACCTAAGAAAATTGCTAACTCTCGGCTCACTGGCAAGAAGTGCAGCAATTTGGCTCTTGAAAATGCTCTCCATTTTCTATGTTGAAGAGGAATGAGACCCTCCTTTTATAGTCATTCTCGAGCTGAAATGATGTTATGCGCACACATGAGGAAACACGCTGGTTCTTATGTGGGCGCATAGTCCTGCTTTGGGTGCATAGGATGTAGGCGCATATAGGCTGCGAGATCGTGGGTTGGTCGTGGTATTGACGTGGCCGCATGCTTCGGTGTATGACTACTCATGGAGACTGACGTGGCCATGCACTTTGGTGCACGTTTTGATCATGGCTTTGACTGAGTCAGGCTTGGGTGCATAGCCATGTCTCAAGCTATGTGCCCTCCTTTCGGGGGAGCTAGTCCTGGGTGCATGAAGCTTTACTGATTGGGCGCATGGATCTACACTTGACTGGGCGTATAAGCCCCTATTTTTCAAAAATTATAAAATTAGTGTTAATTAATTATTAATGTCATTTTCAGCCTTAAAAATACTTATTATGATTTTTAGGAATTTTCTAGAATTTTAAATGATTTTTAAATGAATTTTTAATATAAAAATATTGATTTGTAATTAATTAAAATGTTTTAATATTACTTTGTAATATTTAGAATTATTTTAATATCAATATGCAATTTGTTCAATTGTATTTTATAGCAGTTTGCAATTTAGAAATTATTTTAATTCTGTTATGCAAATTAATATTTGCATTTAGTTATAGTTGGGACCTAACCGTAATAACCTAAATCTAGGGGACCTAAGTGTAAACCCTCCCCCACGATCGGGCTCACCCACCCCCGACGACTGCCACGCCGACGGCGACCCACATTTTCCAGCCAGCGCACAGCTCCCCCCGACCGCCTCAACACCCCTATAAAGCCCCCTCACTCTCCTCTGCCCAACCCCTATCACCCCGACCACGATCGACGCCCTAGCTCCGCCTTTCCCCCCCCACAAAACCCTAACCGAAACCCTAGCTCCGACGAACTCTTCGTCCAGCCTCCACGCCGAGTGCCACGACCCCCAACCACCCTCATCCGACTCGCCGCGCTGAGCCGCGCCCAGCGCCACCGGAGCGCCGCCTCGCCGACGCCTCCTCCGACCGCCAGCACGTCTGAACCCCCCCCCCCGATCGACCGGACACGTAAGTAACAGACCTGAGTTCGTGTCGTGCGTGTCTCGAACTCACGCACGACGTTCGCCTGGACACAGGGAACCTAGCTATAGGTCTGGACACGGGAGAATCGACTCGTGCGTGTCGTGCTAGTCCAGACACGCATTTACCTGTGTCCCTAACTGTCCGGACACAGGCTCGTGTTTATTTTTTTTATTTATGTTTATGTTAATCAAAACCTAATAAAACTAACCTAAGTTCTATCCCTAACACAACTGATGGGATGACCCCCTGGCCAGCCCGATCTAACTAAACCCCCCCCCCCCCCCCCCCCCCCCGCGCGCAGCAGCTCGGGTTCGAGCTGTGCTGCTGTTGTTTCCTTTTCTTTTCTTTTCCTTTTTCTTTTTCCTTTGATTTATATATATTTATATATATATGTATATTTATATATACATGTATATATATATATATATATATATATATATATATATATATATATATGTATTATTATATATACTGTTTTATGTATATACATATGTATATTTTCTATTTAGTACTCTATTTTATCATACTTGTGTATATATATTATATATTATTTCTTTATGTATATATATGTATCTTATATATATATACATATATGTTATATGTATATATATATATATATATATATATATATATATATATATATATATATATATATATATATATATATATATATATATATATATATATATATATATATATATATATATGTATGCATAAAAAAATATATATGTATGCATAATTATTTTAGCCTAAGTAATTTATGTAATATTTACATATGTATATTTTAAATATATGTAAATATTACTTGTCATATTTTTATGACTATTTTATAAGTTTTCACATAGATAAAATATTAATATTTATTTTGTATTTCTACCACTTTGTATTTTCTGTATATTTAAATTACTGCAACCATTTGGTGCCCAAGCCTAGCATGGGTTTTCGGGCCCAAATGTGTTTTCACACATTCAAGACCTGTACAAGTCATATTGGACTTGATTCATGGCCTTGGGTCCTGTATTTGAACTTTGGTTCAAATTATATACATGGACAAAATACGCAGATAATTAATTAATTAATTTATATTGTGTGCAATGCTGTTTTTGATTTTCTAAAAATACTTAAAGTACTGCTAAAATTATGGAAAAATAGTATTTAGATACTATGTTAAATTAGCTAATTTAGTATAATTTTTATAGTATTTAGTTTACAGTTTTGCCACTAGTTTGACATATGAAACCAAAACTCATTTTCTGTATACTTAGGAAACCTGATTTTTATTAAATAATTGTATTGGTTAATAAATTCCAGAAAATTATAATAAATTTCTATGATTAACAAGGATCACTTTGGGACTTTGTTTTAAGTAAAACTAGGCTTTTTGTCTATCTCTAAAATTGTTGGAACATAACGATCATTTGATTTATTTATTGATTAATTACGACTTGTAGCTTTTTGTGTCATTTTGAGTTTTAGCCGTGTTGAACCCCACCCCTCACTAGTGTAAAGACCCTAGAAAGTTAGTTAAAGTAGTGTGTCACCCCACATTGGTCTCCTAAGCTAAAATTATCATTTTGGCTAGGTGCCCAGTCACAAGTCGTGTTTCGCCAATTAGTGTCATAGTGTTTTAGCTTAGTGTAAAAACTAAGTTATTGTATTTATTTCTACAGTGACGAGTTATCGGACATCTATAGCACTGTTATCACAGCTTGTTTTGTTTTGCTTTGCTAGAGGCAAGTACTTTCTACGAACTTTATATATTGTCACATAAATGAACTGCAAACCCCACCATGTTAAATGCTGATCCTTGGGGTAGCAAGTTAGAATCTCTACATGTTGTACTTTCAGTTACTACCATGCTTAGAACAGTCTTGATGTATCTCTCACATGATTAGAATATGGGTTATGGAGAAACTGTTAGTAGCGTACGTGATCAAGCCCCCTTACTCGTACGTACGTACCGAGCAAGGTTGACATTCTATGTATACCTTGCCGTAGGCGCACCAGCTATATTTGTACGTATGTACATCTATCGCTTATTTTACTTGTACGGAAGTACATTTTATATACTTGTACCACAGTACATTTTACACCTATTGACGATCACGTACCTGCTACAGTTTTAAACATTACATATACATCTGTCTCTATGACATATGTGTCCTTGCCATGATAGACTATGTGATGCCATGCTTTCCAGTTATTCCTCCTATGTTCATTTCTATGTTTCATATGCTAGTTTGTTAGATTCAGTACTTGCTCCCGTCCTGACAGGATAACGTTGTAGGTGTCCTTACTGAGGAGGAGTTACTCTGCGACACCTATTATGGAGTTACTGCCGAGGACCCGACTTTGCTTTACGAGGATGTTCCTGCGGGGAACCTCGCCTAGTTGTCTTTTGTTTACTTAGACTTTTGAGAGTAGACATGTATTAGACTATATATTTTGTAACTGGACATGTATCCAGTTTTACATTTCAGTTCACTTGTACTTGGACATTTTACTATATACGATGACTTTTGTGTTTAGAGCATTTATGATTCTTCTTCACTTATAGAACTGTTAGCACATTTAGTCTTATCCTATTGTCTTTAGAACAGCTTACTACGTTTTATCTCAACGTAGGTTGGGCATGACTCGGCCAGGCCCAACAATTTGGATAGCGGGTAGTGACATGTTTTTAGTGGTGGCCCATGCAGGTCCTGACTAAACTGTTTGGTTACGTTATTGTACCAAACATGCCTGCAATTAGGAACTTAAGGTAATTAGACAACATTAGGAATAACGCTTAGAACACCCAGAGGAATGCTAGGATCGCAACATAGGAAATACATCACATGTTTGCTATTATAATTAGATTTTCTTGCATATGATTACTTACCTTAAATGAGTCCTTATAAGTCCTTTTATTTTTTGTAATTTAGATGGTGCTTACTCGTTCGTCCCAGTATGTTACCCCCGAGAATGGGGCCCTCCTTATCCAGTCAGCTGACCAGTCGACTGATACACCTCCACCTACCACATTCCCCTACTCCATAAATCCACAAACCCAGATACCACAACCACCTTCCACATCACAGGCCCAGCAGGACCCGATACTTCCACCACCCCCTATCACTATACCCACCCAGGCTTCCGTCACACTCGACGGGAACCAGCTGCTCACACTGATTCAGGGGTTCCTAATAACCCATCAGGAGCAGACTACCTTACTCCGCCAGAGCATGGAGCGTTCGGAGGGACGTCCCGTGGTCCCACCACATGTAGAGCCACGACAGAGAGCGGGGACGATCAAGGACTTCATGAGTCTGAATCCCAAGGAGTTCTCAGGGACTGAGGGTATAGTAGTAGCTGAAGACTGGCGAGATTCGGTAGAGAGGAAGCTTTTGGGAGTTAGGATGTCGGATGACCTCCAGGTCAAGGCAGCGGAATTTTTGCTGATAGACTTAGCAGGAGTCTGGTTCCGGAATGAGCCGTTGTTTGCGAGAGGGAGAGCCACATGGGATTAGTTCAAGACCCAGTTCAAGAAGAAATTCTTCTCGACCACTGCTAGAGTAGCCATGGGGCTACGATTCCAGAACATCCAGCAGGGGAACCGTTCTGTTGATGACTATGCGACAGAGTTTAGTCGCCTGAGCCGTTTCGCTCCTAGTCTGGTTGCAGATCCAGAGGAGATGACCCGTAGATTTTGCCATGGTCTAGTTCCAGACATCGGCATTCTTATAGTGGCGAACGGTACGACTGACTACTACCAGAGCCTAGAGTTGGCCCGGAGCATCGAGGAGCGTCTTCTGTCATGCAAGAGGCCGACTTCTGTACACCATGAGGGACCGTCCAAGCGTCAGGCTTTCCAGCAGAGAGTACCGACGCCGCCCCAGCAGACCTACCGTCCCCCTACATCACATCATCAGACCCCGTCAGTTAGAGCCCCGGGACCCCGACAGCAGCAGAAGGGAGCTATATGTTCTTTCTACGGAAGACCAGGGCACGATTACTCCATCTGCAGGAAGAGGTTGAAGCAGTGCTTAGTTTGTGGGTCTGCCACCCACATGATACGAGAATGCCAAGTAGCCAAGGGACCTAGAGGACCGCTTCCGACTCAGCAGCAGAGGTTTGGGCAGCATCTGCAGCAGCAGAAGGGACCTCAGGGGAAGGTTTATAGCCTAGCCCTCGAGCCGGAGCCGGAGCAGGTTTCGGAGCCGGATTACTTAGCTGACGTCATCACAGGTCATGTTTATTTGCATACTTTTCTAGCTCTATGATTGTTTGATTCTGGTGCATCTCATAGCTTCCTGTCATTAGAGTTCATGCATGAACATCACTTAGTATCTACACCTACTGCAGAGATTAGTAGAGTAATGATGGGAGGAGGACGAGTGCCTATTAGAGCTAGCTATAGATGCTCTATTATGATACCCGGGAGAGAGTTTGAGGGGCGATTCTTTGTGATGCCACTCCCCGGTTATGATATCATATTGGGGATGGACTGGCTTAGCTATGCCCATGCATCTATAGATTGCCATGAGGGTAGTATTTTGTTCAGTCCCCCAGGCACAGCACCATTCAGTGTCAGGAGGACAGGACCGGAGATCAGCCTAGAGCCGAACTGTTGTGCGACAGTCGGGGACACAGCACCGCCACACCCTATCATTAGAGAGTTTATGGATGTATTCCCAGAGGATCTTCTAGGACTTCCGCCTGACAGAGATGTGGAGTTCACCATAGATTTAGTGCCGGGTTCATCACCAGTATCCCGGGCTTGTTATAGAGTGAATCCCAAGAAGGCAGTAGAGATGAAAGAGCAGATTGATGACCTGTTAAAAAAGGGTTTCATTTGATCCAGTGCTTCTCCATGGGGAGCACCAGTGCTCTTTGTGCCTAAGAAGGATGGTACAGTCCGGTTATGTATTGACTACCGGGCCTTGAATGCCATCACTATCAAGAACAAATATCCTCTGCCCAGGATAGATGATTTGTTCGACCAATTGAGCGGGGTGAAGGTGTTTTCCAGGATAGACTTAAGATCCGGGTACCACCAGGTGAAGGTCAGGACAGCAGACATCCAGAAGACGGCGTTCAACACGAAGTACGGGTAGTACGAGTTTCTGGTGATGCCATTTGGTCTCACAAATGCGCCAGCTGTCTTTATAAACTTGATGAATAAGACATTTCACCAGTATCTGGATAAGTTCATTGTAGTGTTTATCGACGACATCCTGATATACTCGAAGATGCCAAAGGAGCATGCAGAGCACTTGCGGATAGTTTTAGAGATTCTGAGGCAGGAGAGATTGTTTGCCAAATTGCCAAAGTGCGAGTTCTTTTTAGACCGAGTGGAGTTTCTCGGCCATGTAGTCACTGGTGATGGAATCTCGGTGGATCCCAGGAAGATTACTGCAGTTGAGACGTGGAAGGCTCCGACGTCAGTTTCAGAGATCAGGAGCTTTCTGGGTTTAGCAGACTATTATAGAAAGTTCGTCTAGGACTTTGCTAGGATAGCTGAACCCATGACGAAGCTGACGCGAAAGGACGCAGAGTACATTTGGTTAGAGGACTGCCAGACAGCGTTTGAGGAGCTGAAGAGGAGGCTGACGACCGCTCCAGTTCTGACTTTACCTTCAGGTTCTGGAGGTTTTACCATATACAGTGATGCTTCTAGGAAGGGGCTAGGATGTGTCCTACAGCAGCATGGAAAAGTGATTGCTTATATGTCACGCCCCAGAACCAGAATACTGGAGAGCGGGGGCAGACATAGCCAGCTACGTATATTGAAGTACAACCCACCTCGCTATACGGTCACGGCTGTCTAGGATACATGAGGGTTTATCTACAAGCCAGCAGTCTCTTAAGGTCATGAACAAGCCTATTGTCTCAATCACAAGCAAGAAGTAAAAGTTACAAGATGTATGATCATTAAATATACAATAATAAGGCGTCCCAAATATAACATATTCAGCTGATCATGAAGCTAGTCGTACAAAATGTCAGGACTAGCAAGAGTTTAGTCATACATGATCAACCCTAGGATCTGTTAATCATGTTGCAGCCCGTAGGCAGACAGTAAGTAAGTGCAATCGAGATAAACAGGTGCTCGTCGGCTAAACGCCTCAAAAAAATATTTTTACAATAGAACGGGAGAGCCAAAAATAACCCACTCGTTGCCAGGGTTCCGTCAAGTGGCCACCATCTGGCTGGAAAGTCGGTAGATCCTCTGGAGCTGCTCCGAAATCTGGTCACACAAAACCAGCTGGGTCAGACCCCAGAAAGAGCAAGTGCCACAAAGGAGGCTTCACTTAAGAACTAAAACCAGCAATCAGCACAGGAATATAAATATAAATAAAATAAGGACTGGAATAAAAGGAAACATATCAGGATGATATACGACGAGATAACCATGGAACTATTCAGATAGCTAGGTTACAACCCGTAAACCAAACAAGGACCGGGGTTGTAACCCTTCGTCTGAACGGAACTTGGTTTCTCACCATTTATCGAGAAAATAAATACAAGCATGCTGGTAATGTAACAGTCTGGAACAAGATCAGGGCAAGACTAGACTTGTTAGACTCCATCCAATCATTTCACGGCCAAGCAAGACCTACGGCTTGATACTTTAACTAACTAGGGTTATCATAGTCCTAGTTACTAACAAGATGCAGTGAGATTATTCCACAGCCACAGGCCCTGCAGACCATCCAGGTTACCCAGGTCGAAAGATTAGGGTTGAATTCAGGTGGGTACATCGTCCAGAAAACGCATGTACCCTTAAGTAGCTTGAAGGGTGCAACACATGACAGTGTGCTGGAAATGTGCCCTACTCGACGGCAGGCTACAGATCCCAAGCGCGCCCAGGTAACGGGATTGCCTGTAGCTGGGAAATCTCTTCATGACTAATGTATTAATCTAGTTATTAGCCTTAGTCCATTTTAGTAGGTACTCCTGACCGTGGTACTTAGGAGTCCCCGTCCTAGACATGATGCAAGACAGGACTGGTTTATTTGTACAAGCACAATCACCCACGGCGTCCAGGATGTTCATTCTTGTCAAGTCATGTCATGTCAGGTAGCCGTCGCAACAGCTTATCAAGGTATAACATGTTAGGTTATCAGGTCAAGTGTACTTGTCAGGAGTGCGCCACGATGGGCCACTATCAGGTCATGTCAGGTCATTATGTCAGGAGTGCACCACTACGGGTCACTATCGTGTCATGCTCAGGTATCATTTCCAAACATATCAAGTAAATTCGAGAATTAACAAGTTCAGGTCAAAAGGCGTAAGGATATAAAATGGACGTAAAATATCTAATAAAATATCAATATACAGGGCTATAGAAGATCCAGGATAAGGAAAGTAAAACAAACTGACAAGCTAATATAAGATCAAGTCTGCCACAGGCCATACGCTCAGGTAAGCATACGCTCCCAAAAGGCAGCGTATGGGGGTCACAAAGCTCTCGGGTTGAACCAGGGTGACAAGATAGGCAAGCGTATGCTCAAGCCAGCGTACCAAAGGGTCCATACACTTCCAATGGGAAGCGTACGCAAGGGTCAGCGTACACAAAGGCACGCTCGAACTACAGGTCAGCGTACGCTCAAGCTAGCATACGCTCAAGTCAGCGTACGCTTGAGCTAGCGTACGAAAAGACATGCTGCCAACAGGCAGCGTATCAAGGTGAGCATACGCTCACTAAAGAGCAGCGTACGAAGGCTAGCGTACGCTCGCTAAAGAGCATCGTACGAAGGCTAGCATACGCTCGCTAAAGAGCAGCGTACGAAGGCTAGCGTACGCTCGCTAAAGAGCAGCGTACGACTCAGCGGCATAAGCTAAAAAGCTAGCTCACTGTTCACTGCCTTCTCCATTCTATCGGGTAAGGTTGCTTGATACCTAACCTTTGCAAACCATCCTTTTGTTTGAATGCCTCGAATTGAGTTCGGAGATTCTTTAACTCTTCAGAAACAATTCCAGAAAATTGGGGAGTTGTAACTTGTTGATTGTAATTAGGAGGAGGGACTGCAGCATATGTACCACCCCCAGCTCCAGACTGACTTGGAGTGGGTTGTTCATGAACATTAGATTGTACCCCCTGAATAGTAGAGGGTTCCTGGTTTGGAACAATAGGAGTATTTAATATAACTGGAGGAGCTGTCTGTTGGACTTGCTGAGTTTGATGCTGAGCTTGCATAAGAGTGTGCATAGCATTCAACGTATCTGCATCAGGGTCTAATATACTTGTCTCAGTGGAACCGAGCCGATTCTGATTAAGCTTGTTACAAAGATCCGTAGGAGATCTGACTTTGATATCAGTCTTGGATACTTGTAATTTGCCTTTCTCAGACCAAGAAATTTTGAGAGAAGGAAGATGAGTATTATTCTGACTAGGAGTCGGTAATAATCTATCTTTGGAGGAATTAGCCAAAAGGCGTTTTCCATTGTTTGATCTAGTAAGAGTACTAGTCAAATTAACTCCAGAGGTAAAGACCTTAGGAGTAGAGGAGTTGACTAAAGAGTCTTTCTCCTTGGTTGGCACAAGATGTGCAAGTTGAGGGGGAATCATTTGTATGTTCTGTGGAAGAGAACCCCCAATCTGATTTTGAGAAACAGTCAAAGGACTATATCTGTTAGCATACGCTGACTTCAGTTTGGACTTTTGGTCATATGCTGCTTTTTTATTAGCATACGCTGGCTTTGGCTCAGCGTATGCTGCCTGATGTTGGCTTTTGTACGCTGCCTTTGCCGTACGCTGCCCTTTGAATGCCATACGTTCAGAGTCATCAATGGCTAAAGAGCCGACTGCTGTCAGAAGAATAGAGGGAGAAGGGACCTTGACATGTCCAGAGATGGTTTTCCTTGTACACGCTGACTTGGTTAAAGAACCAACTTTGTCAGTGTGACTAGGAGAAGCCACTGTTGCCGTGTTCCGAGAAGCCGAAGTGTGCTTCATGGAAGTTGAAGACGTGTTCTTGTCAGCATGAGAAGTGACAGAAGCGTCTCGGACTGCTGCAGAAGACTTAGGGACATAGACGGAGTGTCCCTTCTTCTTGGCAGCAGGAAGAGCGGAGGAAGCAGTGCGGCCCTCCTTCGCCTTGAGCATTTCTTCATAAGCCGATTGGTCGAATTGTACAACCATCGTCTTCTTCGTCAAGCCGATCGACGAAGTATCGTATTGAGTTGTTGCTATCTCGTTGGAGGAGACAGCTTTCCCCAGCAGAGTCGCCAATTTGTTTTCCATAAATAAATTCACTTTATTTATTTTGTATCTGAGAAAATTACAACTGTAGGAATCTAATCTAGAAGACGATTACTTTATCCCTTGGACGATGCGATGAAGAATACTCGAACTTTGAAGAACTTGGACAGCAACTGGGCAATCTCTCTGTTCTCTCTGAAATTGTCTGTAGTGTCTGATGAAGATGAAGAAACTCTTTTTTATAGAGTTCAGGATAACTGTCCTTAAGCATACGCTCAGGTAGTTACTTGACGTGTGCATAACTGCAGGAACGCGTGGCGAATTCTGATGGAGACACATTAGCGTGCGGTTGAAAGTAGTAGAGCATGTTCAGGAGAGATTGATGGCCTGGATGCCACGTTGCATAACTTCTAGGGAAGTGGATAACTGGTACAGGACACGTTAGAACGTGTATTGACTGTAATCCTGGATATGGTTGCTGTAATACGCTGCCTCGTTGAAGGAGAGTTATACGCTGACTTGGATGATGTAGAAACAAAATAAAGATGATACGCTTACTGGAGAAGAAAGTAGTCATACGCTCACTTGATGAGGAAGGAGTCGTATAGACTTCATACGCTCACTGAAGAAGGAAGAAGTCGTATAGACTTCATACACTCACTGAAGAAGGAAGGAGTCGTATAGACTTCATACGCTCAATGAAGAAGGAAGGAGTCGTATAGACTTCATACGCTCACTGAAGAAATGGCCACGTGGCCATCATCAATCTTCTCTGATACGCCATATCTTCAAATAACTGTCAAAAGATTTTCTCGAGCGTCGTGACTGCAGATATGACGGCTGACAGACTGTCAAAACTGACAGTAATGATGGCTTTGCATTAATGATCTGCTGAGCTATCCTCGTAAAAGACAAAACCAACTCTTCGAATACCTATACGACGGCTAGTCTCCATTGGACAGCTGTCTTTGCATAAAAGATGACGTGTCAGATTCATCCTTTATTAAATATATGCCGTACTGTCATCCCAGAAAATAATAAAATATTCACTGAGCGTATGGCCTGTAGATGAGCGTATGGCCTTGACTGAGCATATGGCTTTGAGCGTAAGGATTAAAATGACAGCGTGTCATAATTTTCCACATCCTACAAGACCCCCTTCAAAGTTTTCGAACTTTATGAGTTTCAAAAGTTCGAAATTACTTTGAATAAAAAAATGGGAATGAGTCTTGACACGCTGGCATTAAATCTGTTTATGCAAAAAATGAATTTATTAAATGTCATGATGACTCTTCATTTTTCGAGACTGATTGAATCTGATGGAGGAATATGAACCGCCAGCAAGCTTTGTTATATAAACTGAGAAAATTCAGTTTTTGACATTCATATTTCTTGTAACCATGACTCCAAAGGAAGCGGCTGAAGAAGAAGCACGAAAATTAGGTTTCTGTGCCCATGGTGACCCCACATTTGGAGGCAAAGAACCGGAGCCCTTCATCATCGAGTTCAAAGATGACCCCACGCAGTTAGCCAAGAATTTCTTGTGTTACTTCGGTCTGGACGGCTCCTCTACTTCTGATGGGCGGAGCCTCGCAGAGAAGCGTGAAATGCTCGCTGCTCTGTTGCACCGTATGGGGGTCCGAAGCGTAGAAGAGTTAGGCGTCAAACTTAGCCGCTCTGGAAAATAGTGCGTGACTTTGTTGCATCCCTTTCTTTCCCTCTCTTTTCTGAAAATGAACGTGAGATTTCACTCTCGAATCGGAAAGCAAAAGCTTCTAAATGTTCGAATTCTGAGCAATATGTCAGACATCAGTTTGCCAATTCTTAGTGTCAAACTTGAAGGTAAGTCCGGCATAATACATGTACTATTTTTACTGTTGAAAATAAGGTTTCTGTCTCTGAGCGTGCTTGACCAACCAGTACGTTTCATATGACATTTCTGTTGATTTAATTCTCTTCTTCATGCTGTTTTTCGCAGAAACTTGGCTAAAGATTTTCTTCAGAACTGGCATTGGTGATGTGGATGCTGTGGAGAATGTCCTTCTGACACCAACATCAGGGAGCTCATACGCTTTTGACGCGTACATCAGACAACTCAGAACTCTTCGTGGGATAGAAGGGTCTTCCTCAGATGGTAGGAAGAGCCTTTATACATGAGAGTTGGATGGTGGAGTCAACTCTACTACCGAGAAATAGGGTAGTAGAGTTCCTTTCACGGGAGAACTAGGAATTGTATCCCAAGGTTTGGATACATTCCTGTCTTCCTTGAGGGGTTACCCCCATCCACCAATTATATTGGCAGCACCACGACTTCGGGCTGCCATACTCTGTGGTTCTCCTCTCATCTGAGAGAGAAGACCAGAGTTTGATTCCTGCTGATCTGGTCGTGACTGAGACCCAGACAGTCAGGAATTGCCACCAACAACGAACCTGACGGAGAAGGTCCGACGGAGAAGATCCAAAGAAGAAGATAGATCTCTATTCGGTTATCGTTATGGTGTAGAATAAAAATCCAAGATTTGTAATAGATTTCCATTTGATTTGTAAGAAAGTCTAAGAAATGTAATAGACTTTTTATAGTGAAATGGAAATGACAATTCTTCTATGCTCAATGATTTGTATTTGTGGATGAATTGTGGACATGATAGATAATAAAATCATCTTTTCTGTTTTAGAGTATATAATATTATCAGAGGTATTATGGACATGATAATATATAGAAACTCGAAAGAAAATAGATTGATTTCTATGCAGAGGTCAAAACATGACAAATGAGTAAGTAGATTCGAAATTGATTCAGAGGTTATGAAAACATGATAAATAACGAATCCCTACTTGATAAATTGATAGAAGATTATGAACAGACGAACCGTTTAGGAAATGATGAACGGATGAACCGTCGAATGAATGTAATAAATGAACGGATGAACCATCAAGTATTAATGAACATGTGAAACGTCGGATGAATGTGAGAAATGAATGGATGAAATGAATATCGGGAAAGAATACGTCCCTTCGATCTTTGTAACCATATGCCTATAAATAGAGCATATATTTGAATAGAAGAATCATACATCATCCTCTTTTATCCACAATGTCTTCTGAAAAGAATACAAAGAAGACTGAAGTCGTCTCTGAAGTTACTGAAGGTGCTAAAGAGCATCTTCCTCCGCAGAAGAAGAAAATGGGCGAAAGCTCATCTACTCCCAAGCCGCCAAAAGATATCCTCGACTTCCTGGTCGAACCAGGAGAAACCGAAGAAGAAGAAGCAATGAGGCTGGCTGTCTGTCAGTTCTTGGTACGGTCAGGAAAAGATGTATTAAATTCTTTTGCTGATTATGTATGTGGCCCTTGTCCCAAGTATGAGAGGGATGACAGTGATCTTCCATGATGATGTACTTTTTTTTTCTTGAAGAATTTGTCAAAATAAACTCTGTTTAAAGAAACTTTGTTTACGATGTATCCTTCCCACTTTACATCAATTTTGCCTTCATTCATTGATCTTTAGACTCAGAAATCAAAAAGACTAAATATTTGAGACAGAAAATTCAGAGGTAATATGGACATGATTTTCTATACAAGATCTTTATTAAAACCACTGGGGATCTAATAAAACGAAATATCAAATTCTCTGGGAAGATGATACATGGTGGAATATCAATTTCCTCTGGGGATAACGATATCGAAATAACTTTTGTAAAGAAGGATTTTATATTTGCTGGGAATGATGAAAATATTATACATAATATTTCTTTAAGAATTTGCCATTGATAGGCATCATCATGACTTTTCCATCCATAGAGGCAAGCTGGTATGCTCCGTTAGAGAAGACTTTGTTCACTACGAATGGGCCTTCCCATTTCGTATCAAATTTGCCTTTGCTCATATGTGTCATGGTCATAGGACGTCTGACAGTAAGGACCAGTTCTCCCTTCTGATATGCTCTGATTTTGACTTTTCGGTTAAAAGCTTTAGAGATTCGGGCCTGATACAGCTCGATATTTTGTTGAGCATACAATCGTTTTTCATCTAGAGCTTCCAACTCTTGAAGTCGAAGACGATCATTGTTTTCTGTTGTCAATTCATTGGAGATTGCAATTCTCAGAGAAGGAATCTGGATCTCAAGGGGAAGAACAGCTTCACACCCATATACTAAAGAGAAAGGTGTACATCCAGTCGCATTGCGAACTGTGGTGCGGTAGGCCCATAAACATTCACCAAGCTACTCGCTCCAGTTGCGTTTGTTGGAAGAAACGAACTTTTTCAAGAGTTTGATGATTGTTTTATTGAAAGCTTCTGCCAATCCATTGGCTGCTGGATTATATGCTGTAGAAGCTAAATTATTAATCCGATGATCGTTGCAGAATCGAGTAAATTTCTGACTGACGAACTGCGGTCCGTTATCATGGATAATACGCCGAGGAACACCAAATCGATAGATAACATGATGTTTGACGAAGTTGATAACACTAGAAGTTTTAACTTCAGATAACGGGATTGCTTCAGCCCATTTGGAAAAGTAATCGGTTATTGCTAAAATAAACCGATGTCCTCTTGATGATGGTGGGTTGATGGGACCAATGACGTCCATGCCCCAAGCTTCAAAGGGCCATGATGCCGCTGTTGGATGTAAGAACTCTGACGGTTGATGAATAAAGTCTGCATGAATTTGACAGGCTTTACATTTCCGAGCATATTGAATAGCGTCAGCCACCATCGTGGGCCAATAATAACCCATACGTTGGATACGATCTTGAAGTTTAGGACCTGGTTGATGAGCTCCGCAAACACCATCATGTGCTTCACAAATTATCTGTTGTGTTTCTTCACCGGCAATGCATCGGAGGAGAAGACCGTCGTAAGACCGACGATATAATGTTTTCGTCGTATGATTATAATAGAATCTGAGAGATCGACGTCGAATAGACGCTGCTTCACTCGGATTATCAGGAAGTATATCATAAAAAACAAAGTCTATAAACGGGCGTCTCCAGTCTTCAATTATGGCTTCTGTTTCATTAGAAAAGACATATTCCATAGTAGAATCAGAGGAAGACGAGGGCATTTTGTCAAGCTTTAATCCAGCATCAAGGTTGAAAGAATCTTTGTCTGGTTTGTGAGGAAAAGCCAAAGCCAAATTATTCTCAACACAGAATAGTTCTCGGTTATAAACCACTATCACTTGCTGACGTCTGATTGCTATAGCTAATACAGCAGCAAGATTAGCTAAAGCATCAGCTTCTGCATTATAGGCTCGTCGAACATGTTCAATAAAGAAGTCTTCAAAAGATGAGGCTATAGAGAGTGCTGCTCGATGATAGGGTATCAAATCCTGATGACGAACTTCATACGTTCCTCTGATCTGATTGACAATAAGCTTGGAGTCTCCATAAACTTCCAAATATTGAATATATAGATGTTTAGCAAGTTGAAGACCAATGAGTAATGCATTGTATTCGGCTACATTGTTTGAACATGATTGATCTAGAGAATAAGCCCTCTGAATAGTTAGTCCTTCTGGGGATACAAGAACAATCCCAACTCCAGCGACAATATTACCATTAGGACCTATTCTAGATGCTCCATCAAAGAATAGACGCCAGGTAGGAACTTCTTCAGAAATCAGATTTGAATCCAAGACTTCATCAGGAATCTCATTATACAATTTAGAATCTTCTGGAATTGCATGAGCAGCCAGAAAATCAGCAAGAGCCTGTCCTTTAACCGACTTCTGAGGAATATAATGCATATCGTATTGAGCTAACAAGATTCCCCAATTAGCTAGTCTGGAGTTGAAAATACCAGGTTTTTTTATCATAATCCTGATGGGATTCACTGTGGAAATGACATGAATCGTTTGACCGATAATATAATGTCGCATTTTCTGAACAGCAAATATTAATGCTAAGCATTCTTTCTCGATTGGAGAATAACGCGGTTCAGCACCCGTCATTGTGCGACTGAGATAATAAATAGCCTGTTCATGGCCATTTTATTTTTCTGGGCAAGTAATGCACCAAGAGAATGATCCATGGCTCGAACATATAGAAGGAATGGTATTCCCGAGACGGGAGGTACCAAAACTGGAGGGTTCATGAGATACTGTTTAATATCGTCAAATGCTTTTTGACATTCTTCGTTCCAGACGAAAGATACACCTTTCTTCAGAAGTTTGTTGAATGGTCTGCAGCGTCCTGATAAGTTGGAAATGAATCTCCTGATATAAGCAATTCTTCCTTGAAATCCTCGTAGCTCTTTTAAGGTGCGTGGAGGACGCATCTCTTGAATGGCTTTGATCTTCTCGGGATCTACGTGTATACCTTTAGCGGTAATGACGAAGCCGAGAAATTTACCACTAGAGACGCCCAGGAAGGACTTAGTAGGGTTCATTTTAAGTTGATGTTGATGCATTAAATCAAAGATAGTCTTCAAATCTTGGATATGATCCTCCTTTCGTCGACTTTTGACTGCAATATCATCAACATAGCATTCAACTATTTTTCGGAGATGTTCGCGGAATATAGTGCTCATTGCTCGCTGATATGTTGCTTCTGCATTCTTGAGACCAAACGGCATCACTGTATAACAGTATGTACCGATCGGCATTCTGAAGGAAGTGTGTTTTTCATCATCTGGAAACATTTTGATCTGGTTGTATCCCGAATACCCATCCATAAATGACATTCGTTCGAAACCACATGTATTGTCGATCATGACATCAATAATTGGAAGAGGAAACTCGTCTTTAGGACAAGCCACATTGAGATCGCGAAAGTCTATACAGACTCGGATTTTGCCAGTCTTTTTAAGGACAGGAATGATGTTAGCCACCCATTCAGGATGTTGTTCCTCTCGAATAAATCCAGAAGCCATAAGCTTGTTGACTTCAGCTTCAATTGCATCCATAATGTCTGGACGAAATCGTCGCTGTTGTTGTTTGACTGGTTTAGCATTTGGCATGATATTGAGTTTGTGCATTGCAATCTTCGGATCTAGTCCTGGCATATCTTCGTAACTCCAGGCAAAGACATCGATATAATCACGAATAAGCTTAATCATGTCTTGCTTATCTGTTTCTGAAAGACTTTTACTGATAAATATTGGTTTAGGAGAACCTTCTTCACCCACATCAATTTGGATCAATTTATCTTCGGTAGGAGGTTCTCTCTGCTCGAACCTGAATTCCCATTGATTATCTAATCTTTGAGCCCATTGTTCCGATTCGGGTGATATTTCAAAATCATCCTCATCTTTATCATTTTCCTGCGGGCCATCAACAGAGACCATATTGATGGATAAAATAGAACGATGAAGATTGCCAATACTCATGTCAGAATCCTAAGAGAGAGAATCAGAAGACTCAGATCGTTCGTCTTCATCAGACTTTGAATCTTCATGGACTATGTTGATAAAGGAAGTAGGAGCAATGTAACCTAAACCACATTTTGTCCTTCCGTATTTTAATGGAGGAATTCGAACAGGCATTCTTCTTCCTTTTCCATTATTGAGACTGGTTCTAAAGTCATAACCCATATTCTTGATGATATTTTTGGATTGTTGACTGTAGCGACGCAGTTGTAACCTTCCAGTATCATCGTTTATGTCATCTTCTTCCAAGTTAGGAGGATTCTGGGGTCCTTTATAAAAAAAGATTGGACTTTCTCCCTTTTTTCTAGCAGGGACCACGAAGTATGATTTTTGTATGGATTCCAATGATACGTCTGTATGAAGAGTTTGAACAACCCCTATAGTTAGTGACTCTAAGTTATCTAGCAATTGTAAATAACTTTGTACATGATTACAGACATCAATATACTGCAAAGGAGATGCTTCATTAATATTAAATACTGTATTTACAACAGAAGGCTGAGCCTTATCAGACTTAGTCAAATTAATGACAAAAGGGTGAGAGGAAGAGCGATCAGAAGTTTTGTTTCGATTAAGATCGATAACAAAAGGCTCAGAAGAGGTGAGCTCCTTTGAAGAAGATCGTGGATAAGTAGTACGTCCACTGACTGGAATGACTAGAGTATCTGATCTAGCCTGAGAAGGTGGAGGGGGAGTAGTACGTCCACTGACAGGAATTATCAGTGAGCCTTGTGGAGCTTGGGAAGACGGTACAGTAGTACGTCCACTGACAGGAATTATCAGTGAACCTTGTGAAGCCTGAGCAGGTGATGAAGTAATACGTCCACTGACAGGAATTATCAGTGAGCCTTCTTCGGATGATCTAACAGACTGCGGAGGAGTGATACGCCCTTTTACAGGAATAACAAAAGTGCCCACTTTTGCTATCTCATCATCATTATCCATAGCTTGCAAGACTTTGAGTATTCATCTTTGTACATGCGAGCGTCATTGAAGTAAGCTTCAACTCCTTTGAATGGATAGAGATCCGCAACTTCCTTTTGAACTTCTCCATTATCATCAACATATTTGAAACACTGATGAAGGGTCGAAGGAACGACATTATGTTCATACAAGAATGGTCTTCCTAACAGAGCATTGTATGAGCATCCATGATTGTCGATGATGTAAAAAGTAACTTTAGTGTGAAGATCGCCTATTTGAAATTTGAGACGAATCTTGCCCAAAGGCTCACTTTTTCCTTGATTAAATCCTAAGATGGTAGTGATAGTGCTGGAAAGGCTATGTACAGGTATCTTCAGTGCGTCTAGCATAGCTTTTGGCATAATACTGAGAGCAGATCCTGGATCAATCAGGAGACGATCAACCTTCATAGAATCAATATATCCTGTATGATATAAAGGACGGTCATGTCGATTATCCTCTAGCAGCATATCGTCCTGCGTAAAGGTAATGTTTGGAATAAATTCCAATACATCATGGCAATGAGAAACAGGTTCTGTTTCCAATTTCTTGAGAAGAGTTAAGCAGGTTTTTGCTTGCAGCAGTGCTTCACTTAAAGTTTCTCGAGTCTCTTTAGAGAGGCGTAAGAGCTCGAAGATTGATAATTTAGCTGGGGTATTAGCTAGTTGAGCCAATATGTCAAAATTATAAGGCTTTTCAAGTCCTGTAGGAGATGACTTCTTCAATGGTTTGTCGAAGTGGACTTGTTGTTTGCCTTTATCAGCTGCTGTTGGTTTAGAAGGAACTGTCTCAACAGGAACATTTAAAGGCTCTTCAGTAGAGACTGGAGTTGAAGCTGTAACCGGAGGGACTTCAGAAGTTTCTTCAAGAACTTCAGCATAATCTTTCAGATATACTTTTCCTGACCGAGTTCCAGCATGAACTTCAACTTCAGATTCTGGTTCAAGGTCTATGGAAACCATGCTGCAATTCTTTATTTTGCTTTTGGTTCTTTTATGTTTGATGAGAGCTTCATTCCAGAAACCAAGGCCAACACGAGATTGATTATGTCTCATAGTGATGGCCAAAGGTGCTCGGAGTCCCTTGCCTGAGTTCAAACCCGGGGCAGTGGCTAGATCATAACCCATCTTCGCCATCAATTCACGAGATTGTGAACTGTATAAATGAAAAGCAGGTTTGTACCTATCTTCAAATTGAGGTACAGATTTTATCTCCGTAGGGAGTGAATTTCCTACTGAGATGAAAGTAGAGGTTAGATAAAAATCGGGTATGAAACTAGAAGTCACATTGCATGACTTAGTCTTCCCGAGCTTCTTTTTAGATGAGGACGTCTTCCGAGGAGAAGAGGAAGACGTTTCAAACTCCGTCATTAAATCCGGGTGAATGACAGGAACAAGTCCGTCATTCTGTGCTGGTGGGATGTTTATAACTTCGAGAGTTGCTTTGGGGATAGGAACAATCCCACTTTCCACCATTAAGGGAGGGAAGTCACCGAACTGCATTGAAATTACATTTGCTGTGACTGTTTTGTCTTTGGGTGTTAATGTCACAGCTCCTGATTTAATCATCTCTTGAATCTTCCCTTTTAATACATAGCAAGACCGGATTGTATGACCCAGCATTCTATGATATGGACAGTATTTTGGATGATCTGTCTTATTGGCTTCATCAGGCTTTTTAATTTCTGGCAATTGAATCTTATTACCTTTGAGTAAGCATTCAAAAATACCCTGAACATCATCATCGTCGAAAGAATATTCTTCCTTCGGCCGAGGAGATCTCTGTTGTTGATTTGTTGGAGCTGGAGTAGCTTGGGTAGTCTTTACTTCTTGACTACTGCTTTGGAGATTGACTTCAAGAGCTTCTTTCCCTTTGCGATTGTTGGGTCGAGTACTATTGCTAGCACTCTGATTTGATTCTTTGGGAGCCATTTGTACCCCCAGACCCTTGAAGGTCTCAGCACTGACCTCGGCAGCCTTGGCACTGACAATGAAAGAAGGCCAATCTTGGAACTGAGTGGACCCTGTCCACATGCTGATAATTGGTAAAAGATTCGACTTGCAAGTGTCGATGGTAACAGCATCGGGAGTTCCGAGAGGCATTTTGAGGGCTTCTCTTCTGAATCTTTCAATGAAGTCCTCGGTGGTTTCGTTATTTTTCTGTTTAATTCTTATGGGGGCTGACATGGTCATGTTATTGAGCCCTTCATAGAATCGTTCAAGAAACATTTGCTTGAAACCGGCAAATGAGGTAATGCACCCATCAGGGAGACTTCTATACCATTCATAAGCCGTTCCTTTGAGACATCCAATGAACACCCGAGTAAGGAGGGCATCACTTGGTTGCAGTTGATCAGTCATTACTTCAAAATGATTAATGAACTGACTTGGGGAGGTTGTTCCATCATAGAAAGAGATGTTCGGAGGTTTGTATTTTGGTGGATACGATACCTGCTTCCATTCTATCGGGTAAGGTTGCTTGATATCTAACCTTTGCAAACCATCCTTTTGTTTGAATGCCTCGAATTGAGTTCGGAGATTCTTTAACTCTTCAGAAACAATTCCAGAAGATTGGGGAGTTGTAACTTGTTGAGTGTAATTAGGAGGAGGGACTGCAGCATATGTACCACCCCCAGCTCCAGACTGACTTGGAGTGGGTTGTTCATGAACATTAGATTGTACCCCCTAAATAGTAGAGGGTTCCTGGTTTGGAACAACATGAGTATTTAATATAACTGGAGGAGCTGTCTGTTGGACTTACTGAGTTTGATGCTGAGCTTGCATAAGAGTGTGCATAGCATTCAACGTATCTGCCATAGCTCGCAACTGTTGTTCTAAGGAAGAAATCCTTTGTTCGTGAGCTTCGGTGTTAGTTGAGGGTTCATGATCGCCCTCTGCCATGTAAGTGGTAATCATTCGAGGAATAGATGATGAAACAGTCTGTTCTGAATCATCACTGTGTGAATCAGTATCTTTCCCAGGGCTTTTTACAGGAGTCAATACTGGAAAATTGGACTCTCCCAGGAAGTCTTCTGTGATCTCCGGATTACCACTTGGATGAGAAGAAGAAGAGGCTCTGGTCAAGGCTCCGGTCCTGGATCGAGTGCCGAGATAAACACCATCTTCAGAGTCTGATATAGCATCAGACCGTATGCTACCCCCAATATTTCTGGAAGTCATGTTGACAGAAGCATAAAGAGGTTCATCTTCATCCAACATTGGTTCATATTGAATCCGTTCGAAAATAGATTGTCTTTTTGGTGAACAACAACATTGAATTACAACTCGAGGTTGGAAGTTGCAACCATGCTTTTCATGGCAAATATGAGCAATATCATAGCCTGATGGAGTGTCAATTCTCTGTTTATTTTGCAAATATTCCCGGAGATCTGTAGGAACAGATTGGGAAGTATTTGAAGATAGTTTCTGTGTAGAAACTTGTCTTTTGTTCTTCTGTCTTCTTGGTTCCTGAGTGTATAAAGACTGATTAATTTGAGCCACATAATTCTTGGCATATTCTGCATCAGGGTCTAATATACTTGTCTCAGTGGAACCGAGCCGATTCTGATTAAGCTTGTTACGAAGATCCGTAGGAGATCTGACTTTGATATCAGTCTTGGATACTTGTAATTTGCCTTTCTCAGACCGAGAAATTTTGAGAGAAGGAAGATGAGTATTATTCTGACTAGGAGTCGGTAATAATCCATCTTTGGAGGAATTAGCCAAAAGGCATTTTCCATTGTTTGATCTAGTAAGAGTACTAGTCAAATTAACTCCAGAGGTAAAGACCTTAGGAGTAGAGGAGTTGACTAAAGAGTCTTTCTCCTTGGTTGTCACAAGATGTGCAAGTTGAGGGAGAATCATTTGTATGTTCTGTGGAAGAGAACCCCCAATCTGATTTCAAGAAACAGTCAAAGGACTATATCTGTTAGCATACGCTGACTTCAGTTTGGACTTCTGGTCATACGCTACTTTTTTATTAGCATACGCTGGCTTTGGCTCAGCGTACGCTGCCTGATGTTGGCTTTTGTACGCTGTCTTTGCCGTACGCTGCCCTTTGAATGCCATACGTTCAGAGTCATCAATGGCTAAAGAGCCGACTGCTGTCGTAAGAATAGAGGGAGAAGGGACCTTGACATGTCCAGAGATGGTTTTCCTTGTACACGCTGACTTGGTTAAAGAACCAACTTTGTCAGTGTGACTAGGAGAAGCCACTGTTGCCGTGTTCCGAGAAGCCGAAGTGTGCTTCATGGAAGTTGAAGACGTGTTCTTGTCAGCATGAGAAGTGACAGAAGCGTCTCGGACTGCTGCAGAAGACTTAGGGACATAGACGGAGTGTCCCTTCTTCTTGGCAGCAGGAAGAGCGGAAGAAGCAGTGCGGCCCTCCTTCGCCTTGAGCATTTCTTCATAAGCCGATTGGTCGAATTGTACAACCATCGTCTTCTTCGTCAAGCCGATCGACGAAGTATCGCATTGAGTTGTTGCTATCTCGTTGGAGGAGACAGCTTTCCCCAGCAGAGTCGCCAATTTGTTTTCCATAAATAAATTCACTTTATTTATTTTGTATCTGAGAAAATTACAACTGTAGGAATCTAATCTAGAAGACGATTACTTTATCCCTTGGACGATGCGATGAAGAATACTCGAACTTTGAAGAACTTGGACAGCAACTGGGCAATCTCTCTGTTCTCTCTAAAATTGTCTGTAGTGTCTGATAAAGATGAAGAAACTCTTTTTTATAGAGTTCAGGATAACTGTCCTTAAGCATACGCTCAGGTAGTTACTTGACGTGTGCATAACTGCAGGGACGCGTGGCGAATTCTGATGGAGACACATTAGCGTGCGGTTGAAAGTAGTGGAGCATGTTCAGGAGAGATTGATGGCCTGGATGCCACGTTGCATAACTTCTAGGGAAGTGGATAACTGGTACAGGACACGTGAGAACGTGTGTTGACTGTAATCCTGGATATGGTTGCTGTAATACGCTGCCTCGTTGAAGGAGAGTTATACGCTGACTTGGATGATGTAGAAACAAAATAAAGCTGATACGCTTACTGGAGAAGAAAGGAGTCGTACGCTCACTTGATGAGGAAGGAGTCGTATAGACTTCATACGCTCACTGAAGAAGGAAGAAGTCGTATAGACTTCATACACTCACTGAAGAAGGAAGGAGTCGTATAGACTTCATACGCTCAATGAAGAAGGAAGGAGTCGTATAGACTTCATACGCTCACTGAAGAAATGGCCACGTGGCCATCATCAATCTTCTCTGATACGCCATATCTTCAAATAACTGTCAAAAGATTTTCTCGAGCGTCGTGACTGCAGATATGACGGCTGACAGACTGTCAAAACTGACAGTAATAATGGCTTTGCATTAATGATCTGCTGAGCTGTCCTCGTAAAAGACAAAACCAACTCTTCGAATACCTATATGACGGCTAGTCTCCATTGGACAGCTGTCTTTGCACAAAAGACGACGTGTCAGATTCATCCTTTATTAAATATATGCCGTACTGTCATCCCAGAAAATAATAAAATATTCACTGAGCGTATGGCCTGTAGATGAGCGTATGGCCTTGACTGAGCATATGGCTTTGAGCGTAAGGATTAAAATGACAGCGTGTCATAATTTTCCACATCCTACAGCAGCGTACGAAGGCTAGCGTACGCTCGCTAAAGAGCAGCGTACGACTCAGCGACATAAGCTAAAAAGCTAGCTCACTGTTCACTGTCTTCTCCAAATGGCAAGAACAACAAGAACTCTAAAGTTGAATCTAAGCTTCAATCGTCCATATCTTGGTCAAAACAAGTCCGAATCCAACTTTCCAAAGGTCAAAATTGGGTAGAATGAAATTCTCTAAAACATGGAACCATCAAAACTTGAAAACAAGCAAGTTTGATAGATCAAAACACCAAAAATCCAAAAATAGCAAAACTCTAGATCTACAAGAATTAAGGCCTTAAAATGGAAAATGACAAGTTCTAATGTGGTTTAGAATCATAAGGAGAAGCTAATAAAACCATCAAAAGAAGTTCTCTTGTGGAAGCAAGTTGCACTTGCCTAAGGGTTGGGGAGTTGTGGAGAGGAAGGAAGAAGAAGAAGAAGAAGAAGAAATAAATGAGAGTTATGGAGGAGAGAGAAGGTTGGTGGGGAAATAAATATCATGGGTTGGTGGTAGGTAGGGGGTTCACCTTGGTCCATGATTGGACCAAGCAACCAGCCGGCCAAACCAAGCCAACCCAAACCGAAAGTTAAACCAAGCCAAGAAAACTAAACAAGGAACAATACAAGAAAATACGTACACGTATTTCCAAAATACGTAATACGAACAACATGCATTACATTATACATCTAGGCAATTGCGGACTCATGAGCGGAATTATCCTACCCATGATCTCGAGCTAGCTGCGGTGATCTTTGCACTCAAGTTATGGAAACATTACTTATACGGAGAGCGTATGGAAATCTTTACTGACCATAAAAGCTTGAAGTATGTGTTCACGCAGAAAGAGCTGAACATGAGGCAAAGACGATGGTTGGAGTTGATGAAAGACTTCGACATCGATTTACAGTATCACTCCGGGAAGGCAAATGTGGTGGCAGATGCGCTGAGCAGGCATCCGATGGCATGGTACCTGATGATTGATCGACATTTGTGGGAGGATCTGGAGAAGCTCGGTATCGAGCTAGTTCGGCCGGGATCAGTGGTACAGATGATGGCACTTGACATTCAGTCAGGTTTGATAGAGCAGATCAGGGAGGCACAGTCTACAGATGCGAGCCTTCGCAGACTTCGACCCCAGGCTTTAGCGGGATTGCTGGATGACTTCACGATAGCAGAGGATGGATCCTTGAGGCATGACAGCCGATTGTGCATACCGAAGGGAGAGCTGGTAGAGGCAGTCTTGCAGGAGGCGCACCGATCGAGATATTCTATTCACCCTGGTGCTAACAAGATGTACCGTGACTTGCAGGAACATCTTTGGTGGCACGGGATGAAGAGGGATGTATCACGTTTTATCTTGAGATGCCTAGTTTGCCAGTAGGTCAAGGCGGAGCGCCAGAGGCCAGCGGGTTTGTTGCAGCCGTTACCTATTCCCGAGTGGAAGTGGGAACATATTATGATGGACTTCGTTTCAGGGCTTCCTCGTTCCCAAGGAGGGAAGGATGCCATCTGGGTCATCGTAGACAGGCTGACGAAGTGTGCGCACTTCATACCCTTCAAGGTGGGGCTTTCTACCGAGAAGTTGGCGGAGCTATACATGCAGCAGATAGTTCGCCTACACGGAGTGCTGGTGAGCATCGTGTCGGACAGAGACAGCAGATTCACATCCCACTACTGGAGGAGCTTGCAGGAGGAGTTGGGCAGCAAGCTCAAGTTCAGTACGACGTACCACCCGCAGACAGATGGGCAGTCCGAGAGGACGATACAGACACTGGAGGATATGCTGAGGACCTGCGTGCTGGACTTCGGAGGATCTTGGAAGAGCCATCTGTACTTGGTAGAGTTTTCATACAACAACAGCTACCAGGCCAGTATTAGTATGTCTCCTTTCGAGGCGCTATCCGCACACCGCTCTTTTGGGATGATGTCGGAGACAGAGTTATGCTTGGGCCAGAGATGATCACGGATGCAGCAGAGAAAGTCGGGATGATCAGAGACAGGCTCAGAGTAGCTCAGGATAGACAGAAACACTGGGCTGATGCTAGTCGCAGACCGATGGAGTTCGCAGACGGTGATATGGTGCTAGTGAAGATATCACCTACTAGAGGGACGATCCGTTTCGGACGAGGAGGGAAGCTGAGCCCCAGATACATCGGGCCATTCGAGGTACTTGGCAGTATCGGAGAGGTAGCTTACAGGGTTGCACTTCCATCCAACCTAGCAGGAGTTTACGACGTCTTTCACGTATCTCAGCTGAGGAGATATGTTCCAGACCCCAGTCATGTGCTAGATCATTCAGAGTTGGAGGTCGGACCGAGCCTTACAGTTTCTAAGCAGCCAGTGGAGATATTAGACAGGAGAGAGAAGAGGCTGAGGAACAAGGTTATACCCCTAGTATGAGTAGCTTGGAGCCGTCACTCCCCAGGTGAATCTACTTGGGAGAGGAAGTCGGACATGAGGGAGAGATACCCTTACTTGTTCGATCCAACCGCTGCGAGGGAACCACCCGTTCCCGCTTGATACCTTAGAGGTTAGTTTCGATCGCAGCCTTAGTCATTTTGTTGCATTGCTTGCTATGTTAGAATATTGTCGGGTCTTCAATCCTTGTGAATTTCGAGGACAAAATTTTTCAAGGAGGGAAGACTTGTAAGCCCCTATTTTTCAAAAATTATAAAATTAGTGTTAATTAATTATTAATGTCATTTTCAGCCTTAAAAATATTTATTATGATTTTTAGGAATTTTCTAGAATTTTAAATGATTTATAAATGAATTTTTAATACAAAAATATTGATTTGCAATTAATTAAAATGTTTTAATATCACTTTGTAATATTTAGAATTATTTTAATATCAATATGCAATTTGTTGAATTGTATTTTATAGCAGTTTGCAATTTAGGAATTGTTTTAATTCTGTTATGCAAATTAATATTTGCATTTAGTTATAGTGGGGACCTAACCGTAATAACCAAAATCTAGGGGACCTAAGTGTAAACCCCCCCACGATCGGGCTCACCCACCTCCGACGACTGCCACGCCGACGGCGACCTGCGTTTTCTGGCCAGCGCACAGCTCCCCCGACCGCCTCAATACCCCTATAAAGCCCCCTCACTCTCCTCTGTCTAACCCTATCACCCCGACCACCATCGACGCCCTAGCTCCGCCTTTCCCCCCCACAAAACCCTAACCGAAACCCTAGCTCCGACGAACTCTTCGTCCAGCCCCCACGCCGAGTGCCACGACCCCAACCACCCTCATCCGACTCGCCGCGCTGAGCCGCGCCCAGCGCCACCGGAGCGCCGCCTTACCGACGCCTCCTCCGACCGCCAGCACGTCTGAAACCCCCCCGATCGACCGGACACGTAAGTAACAGACCTGAGTTCGTGTCGTGCGCGTCTCGAACTCACGCACGACGTTCGCCTGGACACAGGGAACCTAGCTATAGGTCTGGACACGGGAGAATCGACTCGTGCGTGTCGTGCTAGTCCAGACACAGATTTACCTGTGTCCCTAACTGTCCGGACACAGGCTCGTGTTTATTTTTTTTTTTATGTTTATGTTAATCAAAACCTAATAAAACTAACCTAAGTTCTATTCCTAACACAACTGATGGGCTGACCCCCTGGCCAGCCCGATCTAACTAACCCCCCCCCCCCCCCCCCCCCCGCGCGCAGCAGCTCGGGTTCGAGCTGTGCTGCTGTTGTTTCCTTTTCTTTTCTTTTCCTTTTTCTTTTTCCTTTGATTTATATATATTTATATATATATGTATATATATATATATATATATATATATATATATATATATATATATATATGTATTATTATATATACTGTTTTATGTATATACATATGTATATTTTCTATTTAGTACTCTATTTTATTATACTTGTGTATATATATTATATATTATTTCTTTATGTATATATATGTATCTTCTATATATATACATATATGTTATATGTATATATATATATATATATATATATATGTATGCATAATTATTTTAGCCTAAGTAATTTATGTAATATTTACATATGTATATTTTAAATATATGTAAATATTACTTGTCATATTTTTATGACTATTTTGTAAGTTTTCACATAGATAAAATATTAATATTTATTTTGCATTTCTACCACTTTGTATTTTCTGTATATTTAAATTACTGCAACCATTTGGTGTCCAAGGCTAGCATGGGTTTTTGGGCCCAAATGTGTTTTCACACATTCAAGACCTGTACAAGTCATATTGGACTTGATTCATGGCCTTGGGTCCTGTATTTGAACTTTGGTTCAAATTATATACATGGACAAAATACGCAAATAATTAATTAATTAATTTATATTGTGTGCAATGCTGTTTTTGATTTTCTAAAAATACTTAAAGTACTGCTAAAATTATGAA
This sequence comes from Iris pallida, assembly GCA_029216955.1. NCBI lineage: Eukaryota > Viridiplantae > Streptophyta > Magnoliopsida > Asparagales > Iridaceae > Iris > Iris pallida. The sequence continues at coordinate 68,420,435 of JANAVB010003400.1, read as the reverse complement.
AAAATAGTATTTAGATACTATGTTAAATTAGCTAATTTAGTATAATTTTTATAGTATTTAGTTTACAGTTTTGCCACTAGTTTGGCATATGAAACCAAAACTCATTTTCTGTATACTTAGGAAACCTGATTTTTATTAAATACTTGTATTGGTTAATAAATTCCAAAAAATTATAATAAATTTCTATGATTAACAAGGATCACTTTGGTACTTTGTTTTAAGTAAAACTAGGCTTTTTGTCTATCTCTAAAATTGTTGGAACACAACGATCATTTGATTTATTTATTGATTAATTACGACTTGTAGCTTTTTGTGTCATTTTGAGTTTTAGCCGTGTTGAACCCCACCCCTCACTAGTGTAAAGACCCTAGAAAGTTAGTTAAAGTAGTATGTCACCCCACATTGGTCTCCTATGCTAAAATTATCATTTTGGCTAGGTGCCCATTCACAAGTCGTGTTTCACCAATTAGTGTCTTAGTGTTTTAGCTTAGTGTAAAAACTAAGTTATTGTATTTATTTCTACAGTGACGAGTTACCGGACATCCATAGCACTGTTATCTCAGCTTGTTTTGTTTTGCTTTGCTAGAGGCAAGTACTTTCTACGAACTTTACATATTGTCACATAAATGAACTGCAAATCCCACCATGTTAAATGCTGATCCTTGGGGTAGCAAGTTAGAATCTCTACATGTTGTACTTTCAGTTACTACCATGCTTAGAACAGTCTTGATGTATCTCTCACATGATTAGAATATAGGTTATGGAGAAACTATTAGTAGCGTACGTGATCATGCCCCCTTACTCGTACGTACGTACCGAGCAATGTTGACATTCTATGTATACCTAGCCGTAGGCACACCAGCTGTATTTGTACGTATGTACATCTATCGCTTATTTTACTTGTACAGAAGTACATTTTATATACTTGTACCACAGTACATTTTACACCTATTGACGATCACGTACCTGCTACAGTTTTAAACATTACATATACATCTGTCTCTATGACATATGTGTCCTTGCCATGATAGACTATGTGATGCCATGCTTTCCAGTTATTCCTCCTATGTTCATTTCTATGTTTCATATGCTAGTTTGTTAGATTCAGTACTTGCTCCCGTCCTGACAGGATAACATTGTAGGTGTCCTTACTGAGGAGGATTTACTCTGCGACACCTATTACGGAGTTACTGCCGAGGACCCGGCTTTGCTTTACGAGGATGTTCCTGCGGGGAACCTCGCCTAGTTGTCTTTTGTTTACTTAGACTTTTGAGAGTAGACATGTATTAGACTATATATTTTGTAACTGGACATGTATCCAGTTTTACATTTCAGTTCACTTGTACTTGGACATTTTACTATATACGACGACTTTTGTGTTTGGAGCATTTATGATTCTTCTTCACTTATAGAACTGTTAGCACATTTAGTCTTATCCTATTGTCTTTAGAACAGCTTACTACGTTTTATCTCAACGTAGGCTGGGCATGACTCGGCCTGGCCCAACAATTCGGGTAGCGGGTCGTGACAGGGCGCATGGAGCTTTATTGAGTGGGCGCATGGAGCTACACTTGACTGGGCGCATGGAGCTTCATTAAGTGGGCACATGGAGTTACATTGACTTGGGCGCATGGAGCTATATTTGCTAAAAATTTTCCATGCATCTACAGGACCCCTTCAAAGTTTTTGACACTTGAACAAGTTCAAAATACTTTAAAAGAAGCATAGATCGTCTTCTCATGAGGCAATGGACGCGTAGCACGGCCCTCTCCTTGGGCGCATAGTATTTGGCGAGCCTGTCAGGGAGATACGACTGTTGAGATTTTCCTCAAAATCTGAACTGATATATTTATTGGAACATAATTTGAAGCGGTCCATCCTTTATACGTTGTCCATGTCAGCAAAAGACAGTCGCATAGTATGTAGAGAGCTGAACCTTCACGTGGGCGAATAGGCTGTAGTGGGCGCATACACCACAATGGGCGCATACAGTATGCGGGCGCATAGGAAGTGGCCCGTGCCAATAAATAGACCCTGGGGGAGAGAGAAAATTCATTATTCCTTTCTCTTTGAATTTTTCAGAAAACTTTTCGTCTTCTTTCTTTGAGAATCATGTCTTCCAAGGCCGCCAAGAGATCCGCGAAGGGCAAGGGGCTGCGTCGAGTAGCTCTCCTCCTGCGGCAGAGTCTTCGATAGTCTAGGACCCAATTTTGGGTGAGGGCATACTTCAAAAAACGAAGTCTCGAGCGTTAATTTGCGATGCTCGGACTTCTCTTCTGCCTGGGCGCTTACGTCTAGGGCAACATACTTCTGTGAGCATTACTATGCGCCCACAGAAGTCATGCGCCAACACTGTGGTGTGTTATGCGCCCACGTTTTGCCATGTTATGCGCCCTTTAAGCTGTGGCATATTATGCGCCCGCTTACTGTCAGTGTGTTATGCGCCCACATATCTCGTTTTGGGCGCATATCCCTTTAGGCGCATAGCTTTTTGGGCGTATAGAAACCTTTCAGAACATAGTTTTTCCTGCAGTTTTTCCTAAGTCTGACCGTCTTTTTGCCCCTTTTTGCAGCATCCATGCCGAAGGTTAAGACCGTTGTGAAGGAGGAGATGCTGCCTTCTTTTATCAAACAAGAGTCACCATTCGTTAAGGAGGAGGTGATACCAAAAATTAAGGTAAAAGAAGAATTGGCGCTGATCGGGGAAGGAATTACTCCCAAGATTGAAGCTGCTGTGAAGAAGGAGCCCAAGTCTGAGGGTAGTAGCACTGGAAGTTCTAACCTACATGTCCCAGCCGAGGACCTTAATCAAATAGACCCTTCATATGCGAAATGGTTGAGGGAATGGTATATGCCTCGACACAGCTAGGAACCGCGGGTTCCCATAAATGTTCATAAAAGTCTTGGTATTTCTGTTTTGTCTTTAGCTTTGTGTTTCACCTCTTTTGGATGTCAAATGTAATCCTCCTTCTCAGATGAAGGGATGGAGAACTTTTTGTTTTGCTCATGAGATGTAGTCTTATGAATGTAACTGATTTTGAATAAACAGAATACATTCGCTCCATTCTTTGTTTGTGGTATCTGTCGTGCTTGTATTAGAGAGCCAAATACCACATTTGTGTAAAGGGTATCCTGCTGGGGGACCCCCCCTCTCTTTTTTTTCTTTTTTTGGACCTATTGCCCCTTTCTGCATCCGAAAATGCGAGCAAATATATTGGAATGATACTTTCATGGACCTATTATCCTTTGACACACCGGTGGTACGGGAAATAGATTTGAAACAAAATCCAACAAAAATAACATGGTCGCGATAGGTTTTATGATCTTGACACCATGTCTTTCACCCCGGATTGGGTATAGGTGTCGAGTCGGAAGACTATCGATATCAGAGGTAATATGGATGTGACACATGCTAATCAGGAGTGTTTTTGCCCTCGAGAGCATAGCCGGCTATGAGGAGCGGGCCAACATTCTGAGGAAAGTTTTGAATGACCTGGAGGGTCAGGTGGCCAGGTTCTAGGATGCCAAACAGTGGAGCCCGACGTCGCTGTTCCGTAAAGAGGACGAGGCTTTGATGACAGTCTTGCGGAGGAGGAGGCTACCTTTTAGGCAAGGAAGGACACCCTCGTTCAGGAGATTGGCGAGCTGGCTGACCACTACAGCCAGTTCAACGCTACAAGTGAGGCACGTGCTGCCTCGAACAACAGGCTGGCTATGTAGATCACTGAGAAGCACAATCATATTGCACAGATCAGGAACGAGATCGCCCAGTTGGAAGCTGACTTGGGGGCGACGTCATCTGAACAAGAGGATTATCTGTCCCAGTCTGCCATGACTGCCACCGCTTCTGCCCGTTTAGAAGAGCAGCTAGCGAGGTTGGAGGAGGAGCATCAGAGTCTGATCCTCTTTGAAGATGAGGCCGCTCGCCAAGAAGAGGCACGGTGTTGAGCTACTGTAAAATCTGAAGTCGAGATTGTTGTTCTGAGGGATAGCAAAAACTGCCTATGTATCCCGTAGATTTTTGTAACTCCCTTTTTTTGGCCGTTACCACTCTTGTACCTTTTTCCGTCTTTCGATAGACGTTTAAGTACTGAATAAAGAATCTTTTCAGAAGTGAATGTGGTTTTGTGAAATATCGATGCTAGCGGTAATGTGGACGTAACAAGGACATTTCTTGTGGGTATTCCGCGCGCGCTGGGGAAATTTTATGTTGACCTATTATCCGTTTTATATTCGAATGATTCAAATATAGATAATAAGTTGAATGAGGCTGCTAGTAGAGGTAATATGGACGTAATAGCAGTGGATGTTCTATATCTGACCAGAGGTAATATGGACGTGGAAAGATATATAGCATTAGGGAGGAGTGGATAGTTCAGAGGTAGTATGGACATGACTATCTTTGATGAATATTTTGCTCAGAGGTTATGTGGACGTGGCAAAACATTTGATCATTCCACTGGGGAAATAATTATCGAAAAACAATTCAGAGGTAATAGGGACATGATTTGTTCTCGTCAAACCGAGTTTGGACGGAATCAAAAACGAAAATGATTCCATTGGGGAAATATTTAGAGGACCTATTATCCAGGGCGTATTCAAGACTCTTGAAATACGGATAATAGTTAGATAGTTTTTTTTGGAATCATATAAACATCGTACTGTATATTTACATGACTGAACATATGTGAACATTATGTAAAAGAGGTTACACATAGTATTTCTTCAGAAACTTGCCAATGATAGGCATCATGAGCAAGTCACCATCAGGCTTGGTCAGCCGGTACGCACCGTTAGAATACACCGATTCTATGACAAAAGGACCTTCCCATTTTGGCTGGAATTTCCCTTTTGTTTTGCGTGTCATGACCATCGGTCTTCTCACTGCTAGGACCAGATCGCCGACTTAGAAGTACCTTTCCTTTACCTTTTTGTTGAAAGCTCTGGAAAGGCGTGCTTGGTATAGCTCAATACGCTGTTGAGCTAATAAGCTTTTTTTGTCTAGCGCTTCGACCTCTTGGAGTCGCAGACGGTAGCTCACTTCAGTAGTCAGCTTGCTGGCTAGGGCTACCCGAAGGGAAGGAATCTGGATTTCTAGAGGAAGAACTACTTCGCTCCCATAAACCAAAGAGAATGGCGTACTGCCTGTTGGAGTCCGAACCGTTGTGCGATAGGCCCATAGACATTCACCGAGTTCTCATTCCAATCGTGCTTGTTTGAAGACACAAACTTCTTGAGAAGTTTTATGATAGTTTTATTGAAGGCTTTTGCTAGCCCGTTAGTCGCTGGATTGTAGGCAGTAGAGGCTACGTTCTGGATTCGAGTCTTGTCGTAGAACCGATAAAACGTATGGCTTACCAACTGTAGACCATTATCGTGGATGATCCTGCGAGGTAGGCCGAAGCGGTAGATGACGTGATGTTTAATAAAACTGATCACGTTTGATGTCTTCACTTCCGTGAGCGGTATAGCTTTCGCCCATTTGGAGAAGTAATCGATTATAGCTAGGATGAATCGATGTCCTTTGGAGGATGGCGGGCTGATTGGTCCTATGACGTCCATGCCCCATGCTTCAAATGGCCAAGATCTTACCGTCGGGTGTAGAAACTCCGAAGGTTGATGAATGAAATCAGCGTGGAACTGGCAAGCTCTACACTTCTTTGTATATTCAACAGCATCCGCTATTATTGTGGGCCAGTAATAACCCATTCGTTTGAGGTGATCTTGTAATTTGGGACCTGGTTGATGTGCACCACAAACTCTATCGTGAGCCTCCCGGAGTGCATGCTTGGCTTCTGTGTCTGATAAGCATCGTAACAGTAGCCCATCATAAGAGCGTCGATACAGCATCTTGGTAGCTGTGTCGTAGTAATATCTGAGGGATCACCTTTGGATGGATACTGCTTCCTTCGGGTCCTCGGGGAGGATTCCATAGACAGCGTAGTCTATGAAGGAAAATCTCCAGTCTTTAGCATCGATGTTTGTTTTCGCTGCATAACTGTGATGAATATGCAAGGCATCTTTCACACAGAATAGTTCTCGACCAGACACTGTGATCGACTGCTGAGGATTGGTAGGAACGGTTAAGGAAGCAGCGAGACCGGCTAGAGTATCTGCTTCTATATTCTGTAATCGAGGCACGTGCTCGATGAAAACTCCAGCGAAAGTAGACGCCAGCTCGATTGTTGCTCTGTGGTAGGGGATGAGATCTTCGTGGTGAACTTCATAATCTCATCGGACCTGACTAACTATTAGCTTGGAATCGCTGTAAGCCTCTAGATAATCAACTCCCAGTTGCTTCGCCAGTTGCAGGCTGATTAATAAGACGTTATATTCGGCCACGTTGTTGTTGCATGGTTCCACAAGAGAATATGCACGATGTATAACCAGATGATCAGGTGACACGTGGACGACACCTACTCCAGCCACGATATTCCCTTTGGGTCCTGTTCTTGATGTACCGTCGAAAAACATTCACCAAATATGGATTTCTTCGTTTACAGTATTAGACTCCACCACTTCATCGAGAATTTTGTCGTAGAGTTTGGACGATTCCGGCACCAGATGAGCTGCTAGGAAATCAGCTAGTGCTTGGCCTTTTACTGCCTTCTGAGGAACGAAGATCATATCGTATGGAGTCAACAACATTGCCCATGTAGCTAAACGAGAATTAAGAGAGCCCGGTTTAGTCATGAGTATTCTGAGAGGGTTGACTTTAGATATAATATGGATGGTCTGCCCAGACACAGTGGCATATCTTCTGGATGGCAAATACTAGTGTGAGGCATTCCTTCTCTACCGATGTGTATCTATGCTCGGCACCCACCATTGTGCAGCTGAGATAGTAGATTGTCTGTTCATGGCCGCCTTCGTTCTTCTGAGCTAAGAGGGTGCCAAGGAAATGATCCATAGCATGGACATATAGTAAGAAGGGCTTCCCCATTATTGGAGCAACCAATACTGGAGGGCTTGTAAGATACGCCTTGATGTCGTCGAATGTGCATTAACATTGTTCAGTCCAGACGAAAGATACACCATTCATAATGAGCTGAGTGAATGGTTGACACCTTCCAGAGAGATTTGAAATGAATCGTCTGATGTAGGCTAGCCTTCCTTATAGTCCGTGTAGCTCTTTGAGGTTTCTTGGAGGGTGCATGTTGAGAATAGCCTTCACTTTCTCCGAGTCCATATGTATACCCTTTGAAGTGATGACAAAACCAAGGAACTTACCGCTGGAGACTCCCAGAAAAGACTTTGTTGGATTCATCTTGAGGTGGTGTGCACGCATTAGTTTGAACATCGTTCTCAAGTCTTGGAGGTGGTTACCCTTGAGATGACTTTTGACTGCAATATCGTCTACGTAGCACTCCACAGTTTTACGCAAATGATCGCAAAAAATTGTGTTCATGGCTCGCTGGTATGTTGCCCCTACGTTCTTTAATCCGAAGGGCATCACCGTATAGCAGTATACCCCCAACGGTGTTCGAAAAGATGTGTGCTTCTCATCGTCGGATAACATCTTGATCTGGTTGTAGCCCGAGAACCCATCCATGAAGGACATCTGCTCGAAGCCGTAAGTATTGTCGATTATTATGTCAGTGATCGGTAGGAGGAACTCGTCTTTCGGGCATGTAGAGTTCAAATCATGGTAGTCAATACAGACTCGAACTTTTTCGTTCTTTTTCATGACTGGAATGATGTTGGCAACCCAATCTGGGTGTTGTTCCTCTCGAATGAATCCACTAGCAATGAGCTTCTTGACTTCATTCTCGATGGCTTCCATGACGTCTGGTCGGAATCGTCGTTGTTGCTGCTTCACTGGCTTAGCTTTAGACGAAATGTTCAGGCGACGTATGACGACTTTAGGATCCAAGCCTGGCATGTCTTCATAGCTCCATGCGAAAACGTCGATGTATTCTCTTACAAGCTGTATAAGAGATTTGCGTTCATCGCCAGATAGGCTTTTGCTGATGAAGATTGGTTTGAAGGATGCTTCATCTCCTAGATTGACTTGGATGACTTCATCTTCGGTATGTGGTTCCCGTTGTTCGAAGCACAGCTCCCACCTGGTGTACATCTTTTGAGCCCATTGTTCAAGTTCGATTGATTGGACATCGTCTGTAATTTGGTCGACGAAAACCATGTTGACGGACAGAGTTGCTTTGAACATATCGCCGATGCTGGAGTTTGAGTCCCAGAGAGAGAAATCAGAAGAATGAGAACAACGATCTGCTTCATTATCTGATCTTTCAGGAGTTGTTGGAGGAGAGACATAACCAAAACCAACACCGCTTCGTTGGTAGTAGTTCTCGGGTTTGCCGGGGTGAGCAAAGTGTCGTATTGGCAACCGTCGCCCTCGGCCGTAATTTAGCCCTTTTTTACTTTTGATGTCATATCCCATATTCTGGATGATATTCTTGGCCTGCCAACTATACCGAAAAAGTTGCATTTTCCCAGAGTCATAGTCAGCTTCTGTGTTGTGCTTGGGAGAAGTAGAGTCTGGAACGAACTTTCTTTTGCCAATTATACGACCGAAGATGATTAGCTCTTCATCTTTCTTTCTGGCTGGAACGATGAAGTAGAGGATATCTTCAAGGTAAACCTTTTCCCGCAGGTGAGGTGTTGTGACCGACATGTAGAGGTTTGTTCCTATGCCATTCTCTAGAGCGTATATCGTATCTATATAGTGGTTTATAGATTGATAGACATCAGAGTAATTCAAAGATAAACCTTTACTAAAGAAATATGCAAGTTCTTCTTCAGGGATAACATCATCCGCTGAAGGTACATTATTATGAGTATTGATATACTCATTGAGAGGATCATCTTCTGGAAGGGGAGCTAGAGTCTTGGCTGAGTTCACCACGTAGGGTAATTCTTCAGGATTGGTGGGACAGGCATCAGTAGGTGCCTCCCGGGGTATCTTGCTGAGAGTTATAGTCAATGGTTTGACCTTGTCAGGGTTCTTCTTTTTTACCCAGATTGTGAGAGGCTTCAGAGTACTTTTTGGAGTAGTACGTCCTTTGACTCGGATAATCAGGGGACCATCGTTGGAGGATGGTCTTGCTTCTACTTCATTATCAGCTTCATTGTTGTCATCCTTGGGGGGTTGAGACTAGTAAAGTACCGAATCTCCATAGTAAGCTTCGATGCCCTTGAAAGGATCAACATCAGCAAACTCCGTCTTTACGACATCATCGCTGTTGACGTACTAGAAGCACTGGTCAAGTGTGGAAGGAACGATCATGTTATTATGTTAGATGACTTGAACACAATAACCATAGGAGTTGTACAGACTGTTCATACAGATGTATCTCTAGAACCTGTACAATCTTCATACTTTCTAGTTCCCAGCAGAAAGCTAGGAGACATTCCAATATTCTTCTACAAAGGGCCTCAAAATCCTTCTGATCTTGAAGATGATGACAAAAATGATGATACTGGAAGATTACAACTACGTCGTTATTGTCAGCAATCTAGAGACATCATCAAAAATATGGGCTATGACTTCAGGACTGGCCTCAATGATGGAAAAGGAAGAAAAATACCTGTCCGGATTCCTCTTTTGAAATATGGAAGGACGAAATGCGGATTGGGTTATACTGCTCCTACTCCTTTCATCAATATTATCCATGAAGATCCCGAGTCTGACGAAGATAAGAGATCTGATTCTTCTAGTACCACTTCTTGGGATTCCGATACGAGTATCGGTAACTTCTATTGCAACCTTCTGTCTTCCAATATGGTTTCCATTGACCATTCTGAAGAAAGTGATGAAGACGAAGAAGAGTTTGAAATCTCACCTGAATCAGAACAGTGGGCCCAAAGATTAGATAATCAATGGGAGTTCCATTTCGAGCAAAAAGAACCTCCGACTGAAGATAAACTTGTTCAAATAGATGTTGGTGAAGAGGGATCTCCCAAACCAATATTCATCAGTGAAAGTCTTTCAGAAACTGATAAGAAAGACATGATCAAACTCATTCGTGATTACATCGATATCTTTGCTTGGAGTTATGAAGATATGCCAGGGCTTGATCCTCAAATTGCAACTCACAAGCTCAATATCTTGCCGAATGCTAAACCGGTCAAACAACAACATCGACGATTTCGTCCAGACATCATGGATGCAATTGAAGCTTAAGTCAATAAACTCATTACCTCTGGGTTTATTAGAGAGGAACAACATCCCGATTGGGTGGCTAATATTGTTCCTGTTCTTAAAAAGACTGGCAAGATCAGAGTATGCATAGACTTTCGCGATCTCAATGCGGCATGTCCTAAAGACGAATTCCCTCTACCAATCACTGATGTCATGGTTGATAATACCTGTGGATTTGAACGAATGTCATTCATGGACGGGTATTCTGGGTACAATCAGATCAAAATGTTTCCAGAGGACGAGAAGCACACTTCTTTCAGAACGCCGATTGGTACATACTGTTATACAGTTATGCCATTCGGTCTCAAGAATGTAGGAGCAACTTATCAACGAGCTATGAGCACTATATTCCGTGAACATTTGCGGAAAACAGTCGAATGCTATGTTGATGATATTGCAGTCAAAAGTCGACAAATGGAGGATCATATCCAAGATTTGAAGATTATATTTGATCTAATGCGTAAGCATCAATTAAAGATGAACCCTACTAAGTCCTTCTTAGGCGTCTCTAGTTGTAAATTTCTCGGCTTCGTCATTACCTCTAAAGGTATACACGTGGATCCCGAGAAGATCAAAGCCATCCAAGAGATGTGTCCTCCACGCACCTTAAAAGAGCTACGAGGATTTCAAGGAAGAATCGCTTATATCAGGAGATTCATCTCTAATTTATCAGGACGCTGCAGACCATTCAACAAACTTATGAAGAAAGGTGTCTCTTTTATCTGGAATGATGAATGTCAGAAAGCATTCGATGATATAAAACAATATCTAATGAGCCCTCCAGTATTGGTACCTCCCGTCTCAGGAATACCGTTCCTCCTCTATACTCGAACAATGAGTCATTCATTGGGTGCATTACTCGCTCAAAAGAATCAAAACGGCCATGAACAAGCCATTTATTATCTCAGCCGCACTATGACCGGAGCTGAACCTCGATATTCACCGGTTGAAAAAGAATGTCTAGCCTTGATGTTTGTTGTCCAAAAGACACGTCATTATATCATTGGCCAGACTATTCATGTCATCTCCAAGATCAATCCTATACGGATCATGATAAAGAAACCCAGTGTTTTGAATTCTCGATTGGCTAACTGGGGAATCCTACTTGCTCAGTATGACATGCATTATATTCCTCAGAAATCAGTCAAAGGATAAGCTTTAGCTGATTTTCTGGCTGCTCACTCAATTCCAGAAAATTCAAAACTCTATGATGAAATCCCAGATGAAGTCCTAGATTCAAATCAAATTGCTGAAGAAGATCCTACTTGGCGTCTATTCTTTGATGGAGCATCAAGAATTGGTCCTAATGGCGATATTGTCGCTAGAGTTGGAATTGTTCTTGTATCGCCAGAAGGTCTTGCCATCCAAAGAGCTTATTCTCTCGATCAGCCGTGTTCAAACAATGTAGCTGAGTAGAACGCATTACTTATTGGTCTTCAACTCGCTAAACATCTGAATATTCAACATTTGGAGGCGTATGGAGACTCTAAACTTATTGTCAATCAGATCAGGGGTACTTATGAAGTTCGCCATCAAGATCTGGTTCCTTATCGTAGAGCGGCCATATCTATGGCCTCATCATTTAAGGAATTCTTCATTGAACATGTTAGGTGAGCATGTAACACAGAAGCTGATGCCCTTGCTAATCTTGCAGCGGTGCTGGCTATCCCAATCAGACGGCAACAAATGATTGTTGTTCGTAATCGAGAATTATTTCATCTTGAAAATAACCTGACTCTAGGACTTCCAGTTGACATTGAAGAATCAACATCTCATGACGTCAACACAACAAGAGGATTTGGATTCAGTCGTAAATCGATGTCATCTTCATCTGATTCTAGCATGGAATTCATCTTCAGTAACTCGACTGAGAATCAGAATACGGATAAAGATTGGAGACTTCCTTTCTTAGATCTCGTATTATATGATATTCTTCCGGATGATCCGAGTGAGGCAGCATCTATCAGACGATGCTCACTCAGATTCTATTACAATCATGCAACAAAGACCTTATATCGTCGAGCTTATGATGGTTTACTCCTTCGGTGCATTGCCGGTGACGAGGCTCAACAAATCATTCGTGAAGCACATGATGGAATTTGTGGAGCGCATCAACCTGGGCCAAAACTTCAAGACCGTATTCGACGGATGGGTTATTATTGGCCAACTATGGTATCAGATGCCATTGAATATGCAAGAAAATGCAAAGCTTGCCAAATCCATGCAGATTTTATACATCAACCTTCGGAGTTTCTATATCCGACGGCAGCATCATGGCCCTTTGAAGTTTGGGGCATGGACATTATTGGCCCAATTAATCCGCCTTCATCCAAAGGACATCGGTTTATTCTTGCAATAACCGATTATTTCTCCAAATGGGCCGAAGCCATTCCATTATCTGAAGTCAAGACTTCCAATGTTATCAGCTTTATCAAACACCATGTCATCTATAGATTTGGTGTCCCTCGACGCATTATTCATGATAATGGACCATAATTCGTCAGTCAGAGATTTACTCGATTCTGCAACGATCATCGGATTGATAATGTGGCTTCTACCGCATATAATCCTGCCGCTAATGGATTAGCAGAAGCTTTCAACAAAACCATCATCAAACTCTTGAAGAAGTTTGTTTCTTCCAACAAACGAAATTGGAGTGAGAAGCTTGGTGAATGCTTGTAGGCTTATCGCACTACAGTCCGTAATGCTACTAAGTGTACACCTTTCTCTCTGGTGTACGGATCTGAGGCTGTTCTCCCATTAGAGATTCAAATTCCTTCTTTAAGGATATCAATCGCTAATGAACTTACCTCAGAAAATAATGATCGTCTTAGACTTCAAGAATTGGAGGCTCTGGATGAAAAGCGGTTATCTGCTCAACAGAATATTGAATTCTATCAAGCTAGAATTTCAAGGGCTTTTAACAAGAAAGTCAGAATTCGAACATTTCAGAAAGAAGAACTTGTGCTTACTGTCAGACGCCGGATGACTATGACACACATGAGTAAGGGCAAGTTTGATGCAAAATGGGAAGGTCCATTCATTATCAATAAGATCTTTTCTAATGGGGCTTATCAACTCACTACTCTAGATGGTAAAGCCACTATGATGCCCATCAACAGCAAATTCTTGAAGAAGTACTATGTCTAATATTTCTATCAAGATTGTCCTCCCATCATTCTCCAGCTGTTTCATTGTTCTTTCCGAAGAATCATTCTGATATCTATTATCTCCAGTGGAGATAGGTATTCTACTTTGTATCGTTTTCTCAACAAATTTGATATCCAGAAAATCATGTCCATATTACCTCTGAATTTTCTATCTCAATATCATATTTATGAAAATGATATTTAGTCTTTCTGATTTCTGAGTCAAAAGATCAATGAATAAAGGCAAAAATATAAAGTGGGAAGGATATATCGTAAACAAAGTTTCCTTAAACGGAGTTTATTTGAGACAAATTCTTCAAGAAAAAGAGTACATCATCATGGAAGATCACTGTAATCCCTTTCATATTTGGGACGAGGACCACATACATAATCAACAAAAGAATTGAGTACATCTTTTCCTGACCGCACCAAGAATTGACAGGCAGCCAGCCTCATTGCTTCTTCTTCTTCGGTTTCTCCTGGTTCGACCAGGAAGTCCAGGATATCTTTCGGCGGCTTGGGAGTAGACGAGCTTTCGTCCATTTCCTTCTTCTGCGGAGGTGGATGTTCTTTAACACCTTCAGTAGCTTCGGGGGCGACTTCAGCCTTCTTTATATTCTCTTCAGAAGACATTGTGGATAAAATGCGATCCTTCTATTCAAATATATGCTCTATTATTAGGCATATGGTTACAAGGATCGAAGGGACGTATTCTTTCCCGATATTCATTTCATCCATTCATTTCTCACATTCATCCGACGTTTCACATGTTCATTAATACTTGACGGTTCATCCGTTCATTTATTACATTCACTCGACAGTTCATCTGTTCATCATTTCCTAACGGTTCATCCGTTCATATTCTTCTATCAATTTATTAAGTGGGGATTCGTTATTTATCATGTTTTCATAACCTCTGAATCAATTCCGAATCTGCTTACTCATTTGTCATGTTTTGACCTCTGCATAGAAATCAATCTATTTTCTTTCGAGTTCCTATATATTATCACGTCCATAATACCTCTGATAATATCATATACTCTAAAACAGAAAAGATGATTTTATTATCTATCATGTCCACAATTCATCCACAAATACAAATCATTGAGCATAGAAGAATTGTCATTTTCATTCCCATTTTACCACAAAAAGTCTATTACATTTTCTTAGACTTTCTTACAAATCATAATGGAAATCTATTACAAATCTTGGATTTTCATTCTACACCACAACGATAACCTAATAGAGATCTATCTTCTTCTTTGGATCTTCTCCGTCGGACCTTCTCTGTCAGGTTCGTTGTTGGTGGCAATTCCTGACTGTCTGTGTCTCAGTCACGACCAGATCAGCAGGAATCAAACTCTGGTCTTCTCTCTCAGACGAGAGGAGAACCACAGAGTATGGCAGCCCAAAGTCGTGGTGCTGCCAATACAACTGGTGGATGGGGGTAACCTCTCAAGGAAGACAGGAATGTATCCAAACCTTGGGATACAATTCCTGGTTCTGCCTTGAAAGGAACTCTACTACCCGATTTCTCGGTAGTAGAGTTAACTCCACCATCCAACTCTCGTGTATAAAGGCTCTTCCTACCATCTAAGGAAGACCCTTCTATCTCACGAAGAGTTCTGAGTTGTCTAATTTATGCGTCAAAGGCGTATGAGCTCCCTGATATGGGTGTCAGAAGAACATTCTCCACAGCATCCACATCACCAATGCCAGTTTTGAAGAAGGTTTTCAGCCAAAATTCTGCAAGAAACAGTAAGGAAAAATCAGCCAACAGAAATTGGCCAAGCAAAGACAGATGCATTCTGTTCATTTCAGGAAGATGAATTTGTTTTTAGCAAACAAAAAAAATTCGATGCGTGTATATTGAACTTACCGCTGAGTTTGCTGCTAAGGATTGACAGACCCATGTCTGGTAGCGTGCACAGAGATTTGACATCAGACAACATGGCTTTCCTATTTTCTTCTCACAGAAAATTCATTTCTCAGAAGAGAGGAAGAAGAATGGGAAGATGAGTTTGCGTGGAGTTCATCCATCTATTTAAAGGGTCAAGTGCAGGTCTATTCTTGGAAAAGATCCGCATAAATAGCGCTCGTAAATTGTGGAATGAGTGTCACGTGTACTTCGGGAGACAATGCAACATTGGAAACAGTCAAAGTGTGCTAATTAATATTCTTCATTAAAAGGCACGCAGATCAAACACAAAAGTTGTACTTCATTCTTTAAACAGGCACTGATGGCCTTACAAAAAGACAAAACAGAAAAGTGCAACAAAAACGTAGAAAGTTACGCTCTATTTTCCAGAGCGGCTAAGTTTGATGCCTAACTCCTCTACGCTCTTAACTCCCAGGCGATGCAACAGAGTCTCGAGCATTTCACGCTTCTCCATAAGGCTCCGCCCATCAGAAGAAGACGAGCCATCCAATCCAAAGTAGCTCAAAAGATTCTTGGCTAACTGCGTGGAGTCGTCCTTGAGCTCAATGACGACAGGTTCGGGTTCTTTGCCCCCAAAAGTGGGGTCACCATGGGAATAAAAGCCCAACTTGCGTGCTTCCTCTTCGGCTGCTTCCTTTGGGGTCATATTTTCGAGAGATGAATGTCAAAACTGAGAATATGGTAAAAGGTTAACAAAAATTGAGACCAAACAACAAAAAATTGATGCAAAACCAAAATAATATGACATAATTGATGCAAAACCAAAATGAGTCTCCACTATCGGACGGTTCGTGGACAAATTCGGTATAACAACCAAGTTTTTCAAATATAACAACCAAGTTTCAAATATGGTAACGAGTTCAAGCAATAAAATAATCTGATATGTCGGTAATGTTCTCCCCACCCTGTGTCTAGTACTAGAAAGTCGGGTCAAGTCCAGTATATCAAGTCACAAGTGCAAGTAACAATCTAGTATCCTATCACGAAGTCCAAGCCACAAATACTCATGTAGACTCCGTATCATGAATCGTGTCTACGGGTGTAAACGAGCCGGACGGACACAGACAGTCCACTGTCCATGTTCGGTTCGAAAATGAAAATGTGTTCGGACGGTCGGATATAGACAGTCCACTGTTCTAGTTCAGTCCGGACGGACACGAACAACCACTGTTCGTTAATTCAATCGGACGGTCCGCAGACAAATTAAATATATTACCAAAAGCTATTATTTTACCAAGATACCTTGATAGTTGGTACAAAAAATCAAGTTGAAAGAAAATACAATTGAAGGCTATAGAATACAACAAACAATGGTAAAAGTTTAACAATAATCCAGACTGGACAACAACAAATTGATGCAAAACCAAAATGATATGACATAATTGATGCAAAACCAAAAGGAGTCTCCGCTACCGGATGGTCCGCAGAAAAATTCGGACCGGACATGGATATGACCGTGTTCGGGTTCAATTTTTAGACGGACCAAAAAAATATCCAAGTTTTGTTCGTTAATTCATTCGAACGACCCACAGTCGAACCATTTATCGAGCCAGACTCGTATGGAAAATGGATTGCTTTATCCATTTTATAGCCATAATCGTGTCGGTGTCCTATGGTTTACCGTGTCAATGAAACATGAATAAATATAACGCAATGCCTAGTGTCGATACTCAATGACTACCAGATATCATCGGCACCTGAATACAATAGGATGCAAAGTACCGACTAATTCTACGTCCTCAATGATAATGACAAGAAACATAAAATACAACAATAAAAGAAAGCACGATAAATTATAACATAGGTAAGGTACACTTGCTTGTACTTCTCAAGTGTGCGTACAACGATCCAACTCCGGTATCTTCGGTCACACCGTCACGAACTCCTAGAATAAATAGATCTACCAATTAACGACATCTCGATATCACACCATATATAGCCATAACATATATAATACCAACTAGGCATATTCTAACTAAACTAATACATAACCATATATATCCATATCTAATATATATATAGTATAATGTTAAATTATTTTTATAAAATAAAAATATACTATTTAATTTTGGAATATTTATTGAAAATATTTATAAACCATTTTAGACTAGATTTATTTTTTATTTATTTAGTATTTTATTAAATAATATTTTAATTTCAATTATGACTATAAATATACTCTATCGTGCTTTGATTTTTGAAGCACAATATTTATTAATTTCTCAAAAATATTTTTATATTTGTCTTTTAAATGAGTCAACCTTTGTTTAGGCATATCATGTCCCTTTACACTATATTTTTCTTGCACAAATTTTGGGCCAAAATGGTCATTTTTATCCTTCACCGTAAGTTTGATGTATTTTTTAATTCCAATTTGAGACCCAAACCCGATCCAAACTTTCTGACCAAATATATGATTTTGACCTATTTTGAGCCTACTACACACATGCCAATAGTGTCTCACTCAATTGGATTCTCATGTGCTACTTATTTTCAAATAGCACATGTAGAAGCGCAAAATATATCAAACATTGCAAATGCGCCATTAACAAATAGCGCCAGACTACACTTATCAAATGGCGCATAGGTCAGATGGCACACTATATCAGATAGCGCTGAATATTACATGGTGCTGGAGGCCATGTGGCCAGCTTCCTTGAGAAGCCAAACGTCTATCATTATGACTGACAGTACGTTTAATGAGAAAGATCTCCTCGAATCCCGAGCGCACGGCGCTCGAGAAGGATATGTTAGAATCATCATTACATTTTGTCATTTACTTTGCGCCATGTATGGTTGGCACGAAGGAATCAAACAGTTTCAAGATGCCTAGCGCTTTTTCACAAATGGCGCCTAACAAAAACATGCGTCATTCATCAATTGGCACCAATTAATCAACTATCATCCAGAAACAGTTAGATAATGTGGCGTGCATGCCACTAATCTTGATGAACGTGCATGCAATACTTCCCACGACCAAGTGCATCTCTCTCACAGAATACCACGCGTCCCATACAGTTAAGCCAATCAATCGTGCAAATGGGTGATGGCACACCGATTACACTGTGCGCCAATCAGTGTAACTATCTGACAATTATCTCAAAACTCTATAAATAGAGTTCAAAATCACTTCATAAGGGACCACTAATGATCATAATCTCCTGACTAAGTTGCTGCAACACTTTTAATAGCTTTTTTC
Source organism: Iris pallida (assembly GCA_029216955.1). Classification (NCBI taxonomy): domain Eukaryota; kingdom Viridiplantae; phylum Streptophyta; class Magnoliopsida; order Asparagales; family Iridaceae; genus Iris; species Iris pallida. The sequence continues at coordinate 68,401,986 of JANAVB010003400.1, read as the reverse complement.
TTCGACATCGCATCGTCCAAGGGATAAAGTGATCGTCTTATAATCAGATTCCTACAGTTGTACTTTTCCAGAATCAAATTGCACTCTTTTTCTTAGTTTGTAACTTAATTTTCTCGGAAAACTTTTGTTTTTGCAAACAAAATGGCGACTCAGCTGGGAACGACTTTCTCCTTTGATGAGAAAGTGACAACTCAATGCGATGTTACGTCGGTCGGTACGATACAGAAGACTTTGGTCGTCCAAGTCGACCAAACAACTAACGAAGCAATGATTGGCACTAGGGGTGCCAAGCGCGCTGCTGCCAAGCACACATTTATTGCTGTCTCCAAAGACAGAAAGACTCGCACCGTCTGGACTCCAAAGTCCATAGGCGTGCCAACCACTATTGTTGTGCAAAGCAAAGGACAACGCCATATGGCCATCCCTTACACTTTCCTAGTTCTAAACTTGGTGGAAGGCACGCCAATGACTGTTGCTGCACAAAATAAGGAAAAGCGCCCTACGGCCATTCCTCACTCCTTCCTACTTCTAAACTTGGTAGAAAGTGCACCCATTACTGCCCTGCGAAGAACAAGGGAAAACACTCTGTGGCCACTCCCTATTCTTCCCCAGTCCTGGACTCGATGGAAAATCTATCTGATTCTGCCTCTGTGCTAATTGATGTCAGAACACTTCTGAGTAGAAACTCTACTTTTCTTGGCAGAGATGATCAAATCAATGCCAAGAAAGTAGACTCTGCTCAAAGTCCCTTTCCTACTGCCCATTTGCTTCGCACAAACGCTTTGGGACAGTTTGCACAGAACAACAGGGCATACTGCCTACTCCAATTCAAACTGGTCAGCACCAATAAGGCCAAAGTCAAAATCTCCCTACCCTACACATATCAAGATCAAAGTAGGGAAAATTGAAGGTGTCTCAGACTGACAAACATGTGGCATATGACACTAATATACGTACATATTTTAACAAACGCAGGGCAAAATTCCTTCCATCGAGTCATATGGCATACCAGACAAGTCTAAAACAGTCTGCGCCAACCACCAATCGGCATTCAGTGAAGACTTCTATGATTAAGAATGCTCTCACTTATGCCAACGAACTCAGCACTTCCTTATATACTCAGGGAACCCAAAATCTTAGGAATAGAAACCATATTCCTAATATAATCAAGGAACGTGTGCCTTCTTCTTCTTTATCTCTTGTCAATGTAACTGATCTCCATGAATTTTTTGTACAAAAGCGAAAGGCTGCAGGCTCATCTCAAGCAACTATAACTCTACATCAAGAACACCACTGTAATCAGCATCATGAGATAGTAATTAAGTACTGCTGTCAATCAGCTAAACGGTCTGTTTTTGACCGCTTGAATTACACTCGGGTTCCTGAATTAATCATGGTAGATGAAGACGAATTGTTATTCGCCTCAGTTAACATGACTTCTCATGGTATTGAAGGTGAAAGACGTCTAAGATGTAACTTATCCTGCACCTCCAGTCAACAATACCTTGATCGACTCCGTGACTCCGATGAAGGTGTTTACTAGAACACACGATAAAAAAATCAAAGTTTCCTCGGTCAAAGGAATCTTCCTCTCCTAACATGGGGGGTAGCAACTTACTAGACTTCAATGCCGATAGTGAAGATTCTGATCGGACTATCTTGTCCACTAGCTCATCCTCAGTGTCCAGAAAATTATCTGTCTACGTACTTCTAGTTCGGCTAGCCAAGAGCAAAGAATTTCTGCTTTGTAGGCCAACTTAAAAGCCATGGCTGACATGGTTACGAGCATGTACAGTTATTATAAAACAATATGTTGTTCCGCTGGTTGTGAATCCAATTCCAACCCAAGAACACATAGTAGTCTCTACACCTACCAACATTAGTCTGGGGGTACAATAACCTCTCAATGCTGTTGCGAAAGGCCAGGTTACCCTGAGTCTTTCCGGTATTGGGGTGGTACTTATCATGCACTTTTGCCTCCCAATCCATCAAACCAGTCTACCGCCCCTCCAACATCGGAAGACCTTTGGAGGGAGTCAAGCTTCTACAAAATCAGTTTGAAGCTTTCAAGCAAAATGAGGGTTTGCATAAACTAGGGATCAAATAATCCTATCCTGCTGAGGGAAAAGATGTTTCGTTCCCACCCAAATATAAGCCGCCGACCATAATGTTGTTTGATGGTAGCACAACTTTGAGTCAGTATATCAACCACTTCGAGATGATGACTGATCATCTTCAACAGAATGATACTTTACTCACTAGAGTATTTATCGGATGTTTAGCAGGTGTTGCCTATGACTGGTATCGTAGCTTGCTAGATGGTTGTATAACATCCTTTACAGCATTAAAATAGATGTTTCTGGAATGGTTCTACGAAGGAATAAATGACATGACCATGTTAGCCCTTACTAAAATCAAACAAAGGCCTAATAAAACCGTTGAACGTTTCATAGAATGCTTCCATCGAGAAGCACTCAAAATGTCTTTGGGTACTCCTGATGCATTGACTATAGATGCTGGCAAATCAAACTAGTTACCAATAGTCAGCATGTGGACGGGACCCACACAATTCCAAGCTTGGGGTTCCTTCATAGTAAGTGCCAGGGCAGCCGAAGACAGTGCTGATAAGTTCAAGCAGCTAGGCATCTCGATGCCTAATCTCGACAAAGATGAACATCCTGCTACCAACAGTAGTGGTCGTCAAAACAACCGTAAAATTAAAGAAGCCTAGGCCATCAACGTGAGTCAATCGACACCTGTAGCAACGACACCTCCGCAGAGAGCACCACGTCCCAAAGAGGAGTATTCCTTTGATGAAGATGACATCTTGAGCATATTCGATTGTCTGATCAAAAGCAACAAACTTCAACTGTCAGAAGCTAAACGACCAGATGAAGTCGATAAAACTGATAATCCTAAATATTGTATATATCACAGGTTCCTGGAGCATCCAACCAGGGCATGCTACGTACTCAAAGGAAAGATTCAAGAGTTGATCAATGCCAAGATAATCACTCTCCAGCAAGACGAGAAGACGGTGACTACCAATGTCGTCTCTCTACACTTTCGTTAGTTTCTCGCTCAGTTGGTACATGATGGTGTTTTTCCTATCCCAAAGGCTACCTTGGAGATTGTCAACCTCCTGCCAGCAAGAAGTGACGGCTTGGTTCCTTTATCAACTGACAAAAGCAAAATCATATAGATCACCCCGGTTTAGTAGCCGACTTTCAATCAAAGACATCTACTTCTTCTGCCAAGTCAAAGAAGACGGCCAAGTATAAGTCGTGTCATATGACTTCAAGTGAATTCACTTCACTGGATGGTCGTGTTCCTCCTCTTTGCACTATATTTACTTCAGCGACAATTTTGCTTTCTTCTTCAACGACTGTGTCACCGAAGCCAGGGTCAAATATCAACCAAAATTCCATCGGTATAGTCAGCAATCGCGCAAACTGATGATGAAGATGGGATACGACCTATAGAAAGCTCTGGCTTGAATGACGAAAAAGGGTCTCCAATACCTTTTTCTCTATGTCTTTAAGACAACCAGTCTCGTGTCAGCCTAGGATTTTGGACAGATCATTCATCTCCCCAAAAGAAGAAATCTTCTAGAAGCAAGACACGAGTGAAAGATTGCAACATGGTTTCTTTCTCACCTGTTTCGAAAGAAGAAGCCATGGCTGGTACCAGATCTGGGAGACTCTACCTTAGAGATTACCCAGAAGGGCAGTAGAATATAGTCACTCTTCCTCCTACATCTAATGTTCCTTCGACATCATCTCCTTTTGCTCTTGATGTCCCTACAACATCAACTCCACCAGCTGACTTGGGTCCTTTTAAACCGACAACACCTGATAAAGGCAAGCAGCAGGTTCATTTTGATAAGAATATAAAGAAGACAACTCCATTGCAAGGACTTGAAAAACCGTATAATTTTGACATATTGGCTTAACTAACCAATACTCCGACAAAATTATCGATTTTTGAACTCCTGCATCTCTCGAAGGAACTCGAGAAACATTAAGTGAGGCTTTGATACAAGCCGACGCTTGTCTGACACATCTCAAGAAACTAGACGAAGAATCTGTGGCATGCTCTTATTGTCATAGCGTGATGGAACTAATTCCTAATATCACTCAAGATGATATGTTATTGGAGGAAAATCGACATGACCGACCTCTCTACATTACAAGGTATGTTGACACAATGAAGGTTGATCGTATTCTGGTCGACCCTGGATCCGCACTCAATATTATACCGAAGACTCTATTGTATGCGCTGAAGATCCCGGTCCATAATCTTTCCACGACGATCATGACTATCCTTTGATTCAATTCTGGAAGAAGTGAACCGTTAGGAAAGATCTGCCTAAAAGTCCAAATTGGCAATCTCTGTACAAAAGTCACCTTTTATGTGATTGACAATCACGTCTCCTACAATGTGTTGTTAGGAAGACCGTGATTGCATGAACATAACATTATGTCATCCACTCTCCATCAATATTTTAAATACGTTGATGACAATGGAGAAGTCAATAAAGAAGTGGCTGATCTCAATCCCTTCCGAGGTATCGAGGCCTATTATACAAATTCCAGGATGTACGAAAAAGAGTACATGAAGGTTGTATTAGCTATGGATACTAAAGAAGATCAAAATAATAATCCAGATGAGGTCTTGGTAATTCTAGTTAAGAAACGCAATTCTCGTCCCTCGTCCTCCCAGATGCTGACCATTAATCTCTCTCCTTCTACTAAGCCTCCCCTTACTGAAAAATGGAACAAAGGAGCTCACCACTTCTGAGGCTCTTGTTATCGACCTTCGTCGTAACAAGCCTCCTATTTCTCTGCATCTTGTTATTAACCTCGGTAATTCATCAACCAAGGTTAAAAATACTGTTGTAAATGTTGATACAAATATCAATAAAGCAGCATCTCCATTGCAGTATTTTGATGTCAATTATTACACAGTATTATTTAGAAATTTTGGACAATTTTGAACCTCTTACCTTGGGGCAATTCAACCTTTCCAAGATGAGATATTACTTGAAACAGTACAAAACTCGTTTTTTCTATTTCCTTTCCGAAAGAAAGATGAGCATCCTATCCTTTTCAGTAAAAGATTGAATCAAAGGGCTATGTTTGGTAGTGACTCTGAAAACGATGATAGTGGACGAATTCAACTACGTCGTTACAGTCAACAATCCAAAAATATCATTCGAAAGATGGGTTAAAATTTTAAATCTGGCCTCAATGGTGATAAAGGTAGACGAACTCCTATTCATATACCTACCCCGAAAGGAAAGTCTTTGCAATATTATAACAAGACAAAATATGAGTTAGGCTATACTACGCCAATCACAACCCCAAATAATTCTAAGTCTGATAAAGAAGAACGGTCTAATTATTCTGACTCTTCCTCATAGGATTCAGACACCAGCATAGGACACGTCCATCGAGTAACTCTATCTTCAAATATGGTGACAGCTGAATTCTCAGAGGATGATAACGACTCTACCGAAGCTTATGAGGAAGAGCCTTGGGTACAACGGATGGATACTCAATGGGAGCTTCGCTTCGAATAGCGTAAACCACCAACTGAAGACGAGCTAATCCAAATCGATGTCGAAGACGAAGCTTCTCCAAGACCAATCTTTATCAACAAAAGTCTTCCGAAAGCAGATAAACAAGAACTGATCTAGCTCATTTGAGAATACATTAACGCATTTTCCTGGAGCTATAAAGATATGCCAGGGCTGGATCCTCATATTGCTACTCACAAGCTCAATATACTGCCAAATGCTAGACCGATCAAATAACAACAACGACGATTTTGACCAGATATGGCTGAAGTCAAGAAACTCATCCCCTGTAATTTTGTCAGGGAGGAACAACATCCTGACTGGGTGGCAAATGTCATCCCGATTATGAAAAAGACATGAAAGGTCTGAGTCTGCATCGACTTTAGAGACCTCAATGCAGCTTGTCCCAAGGACGAGTTTCCTCTTCTAATCAATGATGCCATGATCAACAACACCTGCAGGTTCGAATGAAGGTCTTTCATGGACGGATTCTTTGGATATTATCATATCACGATGAATCCTAAAGATGAAAAGCAAACGTCCTTCCACACTCCTCTAGGAGTTTAATGATATACATTCATATCGTTCGGTCTCAAGAACGCTGGTGTCATCTATCAGCGGCCATGAGTACCATTTTTCGTGAACACTTATGAAAAACAGTCTAGTGCTATATCGACGATATTGCTATCAAAAGTCGTCTAAAAGAAGATCACATCCAAGACTTAAGGTCTATCTTCGATCTAATGCGTCAGCATCAAGTTAACTCAAAATGAATCCAACCAAGTCATTTCTGGAGTCTCTAGTGGCAATTTTTTCGAATTCGTTATTACCTCTAAGGGTATACACGTTGACCTCGAGAAAGTCAAAGTCATTCAAGAGATGCATCTTCCACGCAACTTAAAAGAGCTATGAGAATTCCAGGGACGACTTGCGTACATCAGGAGATTCATCTCAAATCTCTTTGGACGCTGCAGACCGTTCACTCAATTGATAAAGAAAGGTGTATCTTTCGTTTGGACTGATGAATGCCAACAAGCATTTGAAGACATAAAGGGGTACTTGATGAACCCTCCAGTCCTAGTTCCTCCAATCACGAAAGTAACCTTCCTGATGTATGTTCGAGCAATGGACCACTCTCTGGGTTCCCTCCTAGCTCATAAGAACAATGAAGACCATGAACAAGCAATTTACTATTTCAGTCGCACAATGATCGGTGCTGAATATCGATACAGCCCGGTAAAAAAGAATGCTTAACTTTGATATTCGTCGTCCAAAAAATGCGTTATTACATCACGAGCCAGACCATTCACGTCATTTCCAGATTCAATCCTTTATGAGTTCTGATGAAAAATCCTAGTACACTCAATTACAGACTTGCTAAATGGGTGGCTTCTTCCAGTCCCTGATTTAGCGTGGCCTTCTAAGGCTGCCTTCTCTGCCCTCTCTATTTCAAAAACTTGCTCAAGAGGGGTTTGAATTCCCTCAGCATCAATATCAGGATTTTTATCACCCCTGACTGTCACGACCCGTACCATGTTTAGAGGCACGAGCACGTAGGTAGGTCCAGCCTACGCCGCAATATCGGCGGTAGAACGCTGTAAAGGTCATCTAGAATATATAGAATCTAAGACACAATAATATAACATGTTATCTCCGCATGAAGGAATATAATCACCACTCAATCACATAATCTAAGGAAGATAAGCACGATGATAGAGATAAAGATAAAGATAAAGATGAGATAAATATGAAACAACGCTAAGTCGCAATCACAACTTCAGAAACTAAGACATAAAACAATATACTACAAGTCTCAAAGTATCAAACTAGAATATAATCCAGACAAAATCTAGGTAAACGAGGTCACTACTGGCGGTGTGTCCTCTACGAGCACCGGGTCCACATGCTGGTCCTGGTCGTAGGCTCCATCTATGACGAACCCGTAGTAGGTCGGGCAATCTGCATCTAAATCCTCTGAAAAACAATGGGGGTTATCCTGTCAGGATATGAGCAAGTCCAAACACCAACAGCAATTCCATGTGAATTGGCAAATACTATAGGAGACAATTATAATGAAATACAAGATGAAATGTCAAGACTGAAAGTAAAACAGTATAAGAGAACTAGATATCATGTCATGTGTGAGATA
>JANAVB010003400.1:68351759-68389259 GCA_029216955.1 Iris pallida | reverse complement strand
TCAACACATGCCAGCGTAAAATTCACAATACGCTCACGTCTATACGTGTCAGCGTAAAATTCAAATACGCACATTTCAACACATGTCAGCGTAAAATTCAAATATGCTCACGTCAACACATGTTAGCGTAAATTTCAAATATGCTCATGTCCACACATGTTAGCGTAAAGTTCTCAATACGCTCACATCAATATGTGCCAGCGTAAAATTCACAAGTAAAAGACTTTGTGTAAAACAAAAAACTTTGACACTTATAAAAGTTTTTTATCAACTTTAATAAGCGTAAAGTTTGCATAGTCAGAGTCTTTAGCGTAAAACTCAAACCAAATTATCTGCGTAAAATTTTTAATTTAGATTTTCACTAACTTGATTTTTTTTTCTTTTGGCAGTGGATTTGTAGATTCACCCACTTACAGAAGTATTTGGCTCTTCAGCTGGTATGGTGGGCTCGAATTATTTGGAGAACCTGTCCCATGTGGAGTTTCCCCAATCGAATCCGGAGTACCCTGTAGAGAGAGCACAGTTGATCGCTGCACAAAGGGACAGAATGCTGCTATCTATGAGTAATGGAGAACTGTTGACCTCGCTGGATGGTCAATAATTTACAAATCCAGCTTTTTTATTCAGGGATGTGATAGACTTCAAGTCACAAACACACCCCAAGAAGAAGTCTTGGGTGTTCAAGTCTGGAGATAGAGCAATATATCTCCCTGATATGGATAGAGATTATCCCCTGTCCGCATTTATCCATGCCACCCATCCCCGACAGATGCTGCGGAATCTGACTCCCAGCAGTCATGGAAGGTCGGGTAGAATCATATTCAAGAGGGATCATACCAACGATATGGGGTATCACGTCAGTGTTCCCAATGGCGGTGTCGTTCCTTTCTCTGGTCTCTTGCCAGGATTTACTTCGAGTGAAGATTCGGCTTTAATCCAACCAGTGCAGACCCAGATGTTCATCAATAAGTTTATAAGGGATGCGGTATTATATCTCCAAACAAACCCTAGGCTACCGGGATGGTTGAATCCATTTAACCAGAACTGAATCCATTTAACCAGAACTGAATCCAAATTAGTGTTTGGATCATGAAGAACTTCCAGACGGAGCTGAAAGACATCGGCCTGTATGAAGCAGTGGCCTCCACTAGTCAGGGTATACCACCGAACAGTAACTTGTTTATGGCCCTGATGGAGATATATATAAGTTCAACTAGAACTTTTGCGACCCCAAAAGGTGAAATGGGTCTCGCACTCCACGAGATGTAATTTATCTCGAAGCTGCCAATGGAGAAAGCCCCATATGAAAGAATATGTTCCCTCCAACCGGAAACTTGCTGAAATCAGGAAGAAAAATCCTCAATTGCTTGAGGTATATAAAAAATTGATGTGCCATTACATGATTTGCACTACCATGCATGAGAGTGGATCTCATTTGGCGTACATCAACAAGTGGACAACATATCTCTTCTTCCATAAGGATAAGATATCCAAAGATGATAAAGAAAGATTTCAGGAGAACAAAGCTCCAACTATCAACACTGGTTCTACAATCCTTACTGATAAAATATGGGATATGATGATTGGCTACAAATTCCCAAATAAATATTTGTCCACCAAGACTGGGGAGTTCTCTGCTGGAACCGAAGCCTTGAGCTTCCTCAGATATGGCAGCCAAAATATCTCCAGGAAAGCCTCACAGGCAGGCTTCCTTTCTCTATGGTTGAGGAGATGGGTTATACCGGAGACTGGTACAGTTGATAGAATCCACCGAAACATGCTATGGCCAGCGGTACGTTTAGTGTTTAAAGTCAGAATCAACCTGCTATCGACAATGGTGTGCCGAGTAAACGCAAGTTTGAGGACTTTTGGTGAGGAGCTAATCAATAACGCTCTTCATCGGAACGTATTCCCCAGGTTAGAAATGTCCTACACTTACTTGATGGGCTGGCTGTTGTATCACAACTGCAATTTGTTGCCACCAGGCCCGGGAGATGATGCGAAGGTCTTCCTCCAAAAGTTTAGCAAAGCTACATGGACTGCCACGACAGTGGCAGATACTCGAGCAGTATTAAATTATTCTTACGGATGGAACTTTTTCTGTACCCGGCCACAAGTTCCAGCCGACTGCTTCGACGTTCAATTTGAAGATAAAGTTGAAGGAAGAACTTTATTGTCAGCACCAGTCTTCAGATGGCTACAGTACATCAGACCCTCCCACTTGATGTACAGAAATGAAGACAATTGTGCGTTCGAACCATATCTACCAAGTAGGTTCGCTCGCCAATTTGGATATGACCAACTTCATGTTGGTAATCCCTCTACCAGTTCCAAGAGCAAAAAGCATGAATGCTTCATTATTGATTTGGTCTTTTTTCTCATTAGAAAAATACCCCCACATGGCACACCCATGTGCACCTCCACACCACTTATGCATCTCTAAACAAGCATAGCTTATATATAGATATACACTTCCTTTGGCCTAGCCGATGTGGGGCTAAAATTTCTAATGTAAAGGCCAAAAATCCAACAATTCCCCACATATCTCTATATATATGGGTTTGAGTGTTTCCCACAGTAACTGCACATCATGCATTAGGAGAGATGTCGTTGACGACTTGAATCTTTCCGCATGGGTCAAATAACAGACTATAATACAAGAATGGACTAAGCCTTGAATTTTGTACCATAGCTGAAATTCTTCCCATTCACATATTGTAGTTACATGTGCTTCTGGTTGCACATTAAAGGCCCTGTGTTAGCCTGGTTTCAGTATTGTGAGCACCCTGAATTTTGGGTTGATTTTTTTTCATTTTATTTTATTTCCTGATTAATTGGTTTTGATAAATAATTTTTTCTGTTATTTGTCCTAAGTGTACTTTTCCGTGCCTTTGATATTTGGAGTGTCAGGGATGTTCAACTCTGGAAATCTTCTTTACGAGTTTCGGAGTGGACATGATTACCTTCATGATGGTATATAGTGTCCCACTCAGACTTGTTCCTTTGTGCTCTTTTTGCTTCGCTGAACTTCGGGTCGATTTAGACCATTTGATTATTAATTGATTTCCCACTCTTTTCCTTGATCATTATTTGCACGTTGCCGTGACTTTTAATTTGGGAGCGCAAGACCAGTCAGTTTCTTGAAACCAACTCCTCATTGATGATCTACTCGAGACACTCGTCACCCATGACCTTCGTGTCCCACTCAGACACGCCATCTTGTGCTCCAGTTGCTTCGCACAACTTTTCCGATACGTGACCCGATTTTATTTCACCCCACGGTGTCACATTTATCTTCCAACTTGATTTGTGGGTCCCCTGTCGACCAAAACCTGTCAGCCCCAACTATGGACATGGCCCACTTTGAGCCTACTATTCGCCTGCCACTTGTGTCCCATTTATTGGAATCCCTATGTGCTACTTATTCACTCATGATCATCAACACCTAATTTTAATTCGATTTTTGCACAATGTCCGGTTTTGACCCAATCTGGCTCCACCAAGTCCAGTCCAGCTTTGTGTTGCCCTCCATCATGACACCCTCATATTTTCTTGCCTAAAAATATCAAGTTTCCTCCTACATATTTTTCTATATTTATTGGAAATTTCTATTTCTTTAATTCCTCATAGGAATGGCCCTTTTCCCTCTAATCAATTCCAAGCCATTGATTCTCCAATTAAATCATCACCATTCATTTTCCAACTTTCCCACACTCACTCACAGCAAGGGTTGCCGGCCCTAACTCCCACATTACTTTTTCTCTCTCCCTCACATTTAATGTTACATTATCATCTCTCTCTCTCTCCTTTCTATTATTTCCCACACAAACTACAACAACTCCAACTACAAACAACTACAACATATCAGCCATTACCCATGCAACCCCGACCCCCTCCCTGGCCAAGGCTCCGGCCACCCTGGCCGAGCCCCCTGGCTGGCCATCACCGTCGACCACCCCGGCCTACCTCCCATCCTCCTTCCTCCTCCAATCTACACCATGGTCACCACCACCATTTCGATCACCTCCACACCAAACCGCCGCCACCACGCCCCGTAGCAGCCACTGGCCTCCGCGCCGCCGTACGCCAGAGTTGGCCGCCCCCGATGTGCCTTCGCCGGCCATGCCTGGCCGCGCGCAGCCCCGCACGCGCCACTGGCAGCGCAGCGGCAACAGCTCCACGCCAGGCGCGCGCGCGCGTGTGGGCGAGGCCGCCGCCGCCGTCGGCCGTCGTGCCCCGACGACCCCCGCCGTAGGTAGCCCCCCTCCGGCGAACCCAAGGATGTCGTCCCCTGACGGCCACCGTCCTCCGGGACGCGCCGTCGAGGCGATTCGTGCGTTTTGCACGACGTCCCGTCGTGACGCGCGCGAAATCGAGTTCGTTTTGGCGTTCCGTCGCAGCAACTTCGCGCACATTTTCTCGAAAATCCGACCGTTGGATCGGCGATTTCTTCGCTCCGTCACAATCTCGGTATATCCACCTTCATCCCTATCAATTTCCGTCCGTTAATTTTATCGTTTGATACATCAAAACCGGCCACCAAGTTGACCGTTTAAATTGTATTAAATTTGGACAGTTTCGCGGGGCCAACTTCGTCAGCTTGTATCTCCTCCACCGCAGCTCCTTTCGGCGTGCTACCAGTTCCTGTGCGAAGCTGGTATAACCCTCTTACTATCCCTTCAGTTTCGTTTCATTGTGAGCTTGTTTGATTGGTTGAATTCGACGCTAAAGTTGGCCGTCCGAATTCGTAGTTTTCAACTTATAAAATTCCATTTTTGAACACGAGACTCCAGATTTCATTTCTGACACCACCATTAGACTCGTGGCATCGTTCTGGCATATTTTTATATAAAATTTGTTAGATTTGGAGAATGTGGGCCCGGACACGTATTTCGGTACAAAGCGGGTCCCACTTTCTGGGTCAAAGGGACTTTTTGACGTCGGCTCATCGGAATCCAATTCCGGTTATACCGTTGAGTTTGTATCGTCATTCTGGACTCGTTGACATATAATTTGCTAGGTTTTGGTGGACATTGGATCGGACACGCATTTCGGTGCAAGTCAGATACCAATATCCAGGCCAACGGGTCATTTTGAGATCGGCTCATCGGAATCCAATTCCGGATATACCGTTGAGTTCGTATCATCATTCTGGACTCATTGACAAGTAGTTTGCTGAGTTTTGAGGACTTTGGCTCCGGCACGTATTTCCGTGCAAACCGAAATTTCAAGTTCTGGTCAACGGGCCAAATTGAGATCGGGTCAACGGAATCCAATTCTGGAGATACCGTTGGGTTCGTATCGTCATTCTGGTTTCGTGAACATATAATTTGTTATATTTTATTGACTTATTTTCTTGCACATTTTTTGGTGCAAAACGGCTCCGACACGGACACCGTTTTGACCCAAAATTACCTTTTTGCCCTTGTGTCCAAATTGGACCGATGGGTAGGCTATCCTAGCTAATTTGACCATTCTGGACACGTTGGCGATGTTCATTTCATCGTCCGACAATGTTGTTGATAGTTTCTCTGAGTTTAACCTTTTTATAATTAATTAATAATTAATTCTTATAATATTCGTATTTCGAGATTAGTACAACGAAACTGAGCTCAGTCAATTTCAGTGATCTCACATCGCTGAAATTGACAAGATAAACACGTGGATCACTATAATAAGATTATCAACCTTACCATTGATATTCTTATCTCGATTTACGTGTCGTAAGTTTCGACGTACGAATAACGAAGTACACTTTATATTTTCAATAATTAGATTAGATTTACCCTGTTTGACCAGAGTTGACCAGTTGACCCAAAGTCAACTATAAGTCAACGCTTGACCTAGTTTGACTAGATTATTGACCGAAGTTGACCTAGGGTTATTTTGACTTAGAAGAACCTAGAATAATATAGATTGCCTGTAGAGATTCTTTTATTATAACTTGAACACCTTGTAACCTGTGTTGCTTTAAATAGGACTCTGTGGCTTCAGTGGGACCCCCTATACTTATCAGCTGTTCAGGTTATCGAGGCGAGTACATTCTCTGATCATTTCATATCCTGCTTAGAATTATTTTCTGCAGTAGATTACTTTACTTGTACTGTCACGATGGTCACACGGATTGGTACTATATGGATCCTTTCTTGAGATGTTATCCTTAGGGAGCATCGGGTACTACATGTTCTGTGCGTTTCACTTACATGGTGTATCACTATGCTTCATTGGTTCTTTGATCACTTACGACATATACTCTTATGATCGTAGAGTCTTCCTGGAATCTTACACTATTGGGTTACCTCCAGAATCCCTATTTATGGGACTTACATTGTTGGGTTACCCCCAGAATCCCCATTTATGGGACTACTATGTACCACCCTTCGGGGGCTTACCACCCTTCGGGGGCTGTTACATAGCATCATATAACATAACCTGGCTGGATCCTTGTGTATTGATTGGGGGTACGGGAGAGTATTACATGTTCATATTGTACTCTGACTCACTAGTCACTGCTAGTTCTCTATGTATAGTAGATATTTCTATTACAGTTCTCTCTCTGTTTACATACTGTTTTCTTTCAGCACCTGTATCTTACTTTACTGCATGATTATATTTTCTAACCTGCTATGATCTGTTGAGATGTACTGTACTCGCTCCAGTCCTGATTGGACCTGTTGATAAATTTTACAGATAGCCTGGAGGTGCCTGCTAGCCTAGAGGAGACACATTAGAGGATGTTTAGATAGTTATTTCATTTGTCTGGAGTTGTACTTGATTTGTGGATTACTGTATTTGAGTTTTGAGATGTATTCCTGGGTTTATGTATCTTAGACACTTAGATTTCTATCTCCTGTATCTTTTTTAGATTTTATATTTTATCTATCATTATCATGCTCTGCCTTAGATGTGATTGAGACTGTATCTGCTATGTCACCCCCATTCGGGGAGTATAACTGCTTAGTATTATATTGTTAGATGTTGTGACCTAGGACAGCGTTCTACCGCCGACATTGCGGCGTAGGCTGGGCGTTGTTACGTTCTCGTACCCAAACAATGGGTGCGGGTCGTGACAAGTATATAATTTTGGGCGTCTACAAGTTTACCCTCAAGAGACGGCCTGCTATCTCTGTCCATACACTATATTGTAGGACCGATTGTAGGAACGAGTTGTAAAATACAATACTCTAGAGGGGGGATGAATAGAGTAGGCATCGGAAATTTAGCTAATTAAAAATGTTAGCAACAAGATCACAGAATATATATATCACATATATGTAAATGAAAAGTAGAGAGTAGAGAGCAAACGCAAACACAAGGATGTATACTGGTTTTCCTCTTGTGAGGACTAGTCCAGTCGGAAGAACTCTAGCTTCCAGTTGAATCCACTATGGAAAATTACCAAAAGTTTTCATCCAAAGTTCTTGCAACTTCTACAACGCGAGCTTTGATCCGAAGTACTCGGCCAACTTCAATTGTGAAGAGTTCTTCAATCAAGCCTCTGATTACAATCACTCTGAAACTTCTAGATCGTACCGCACTGGCAAATTGACTAGAGGATTGTAACTGGCTTGGAATTTGAAAATGAATAGCTCAGAACACTTTGGAAGAAGTAGTAGCCTTATAGAGAAGAGATATGAAAGTGAATTGGTGTTTTTAAATGATCGAAATCCTTCTCTATTTATAGTTTTTCCAAAGACAGAATTCGGACAGAACTCTATGAGAAAATCTTGTTGGGATCCGTAACTGCGGGAAGACCAAGTTCAAAAAGCAACGTTCACTAACCGAGCTCTGGCCGAATTCGGGCCGAACTCGGGCCGAATTCGCCTGGAGTTTTGTCAGGGTTTTTGCAAATTGGTTTTTGGGCTTTTTGAAAAGTCAAACAGTTAGGAAGTAGTTTGGGCTTTTGTAAGTGGGCTTGTTTTTAAAATGAAAGGGTATTTTGAAAACGTTTCTTGGGTAGCCTATTTGCCAGTACGATGCAGTATACATCGTATTCCTAGACTCAATAAATATGAAAAATATATTGATGAAATAGGAAAACCAAGAGCCCTTTGATGACGTATTTCTTCTGATATTTGAGCAAACATGAAGACGCCTTTTTCCTTGACGGCAATCGTCCACAGATAAACAGATCTGGAAATCTGAATACCCCGATGCGAGGCCCCGGATAGGTCATTAGGCGGTTCAGAGAAATCTTCTTGTATAAGCCGTCTTTGGCCCATCAATAATTCTCCATTGCATATGTCCTGGTTTGACAAAACTTGATCATACTTATTGCATGTCTACAAGTACATGTTAGACAAACAAACTAATATGATACAAGCATAGCAATATTAATATAGAGAACATTTAGGACAATGCCAAGTTTAAGTAGCAACATGATAGTGATTACATGAATATTAGTGATGTCATTATCTTAAACTTAATTGATTAGCCATATTCAAAAATATGATATAATCATTGGGTAATCATTGGGCTAACATATAGGTGAATTCTTTATTAAAGAGACATGGCATGAAGCGCTTTGCGCTTCCTTTGTGGTGCTACGCCGCTATGACATGGCCTAAAGTCGAGGCCTTATCCCGTATCGGGAACCTCGTCGTAGTGTCCTACTACTGTAGCATGAGGTCACCGCCTCTTTGTAGTGCCATACTACCCAGCATGGAGCCTTAGGTTCCCTTGTGGTGTTACGTCGCAACGACATGGCTTGCAAGGCCGAGGCTTTACCCCTATCCGGGTACCTCATCGTGGTGTCGTGCCACTGTAACATGAGGAACTCCTCCCCTTTATAGTACTGACTACACCCTCTTTAATTTCAATATACAGCATTAGGCTACCTGCCTATTTGCGGTGCTACGCCGCTGTGACTTGGCTCGCAAAGCCGAGGAATTATCCCTTTCGGGAACCTCATGGTGGAGTCACCCCACTGTAGCACGGAGTTTCACTCCTTATAGTATTGCGCTACTGTGCTTCCTGTAAAGCACACCAGGTATTCACTCTGCCTGAGAACTTATTAAGGCGTTTAAGCGAACCTTCCCACAGGAACCGTTTTTCGTAGGAAACAATAGTAGACAACAGTGGTTGTAGGTCCGTAACCTCTCCATGCCCTATAGGACATGTACCCACCGTTCCTGATATTCTTTTGATTAATGGTCCTCCCTTGAACCAAAAGCTAGATGCCTAGTAGATTTCTCTTTAAATTAATAGCATAAAACTTTATGGTAGGAATGCAATAATATAATATCAGAATGTCTTCAAGCCCATTTTACATGCTGTGTCATCGACCAGCTGGCGCTTGAGGACATTGGTGAACGGATCCGCTAGGTTTTTCTGACTCCGAACATCAATCACTACAATAACACCTCTCTTGATGAGATCGTGTACTGCCCTGTGCTTCAACCGCACAGTCCTCTTCTTCCCGTTGAAGAGGTCATTTGATGCCACCGCCACAGTCGCCTGGTTGTCGCAGTATATCGGTATTGCCGGTATTTGCGCCCCAACTACTGGAAGATCATATATGAGCTTCCGAAGCCATTCTGCTTCCTCCGCTACGGTATCAAGTGCAAAGAACTCAGATTCCATGGATGACCGCGAGAGCATAGTCTGCTTCTTCGACTTCCACGATATAGCAGCTCCACCCATTGTGAAAATGAATCCACCTGTGGAACTCTCGCTCTCCACCTCTGAGCACCTGTCATGACCCGCTCCCGAATAATCGGACACGAGTCGGACACGCCCAGCCTTCGTCGATAGACACAACGAAGTAAGCTGTACAATACTAAGGAAAACTCCTAGTCACAAAGTAATGTAAACAAACACAGCTTTTATAACGTTCTCAGAATGATCACCAATATCCATCAAGTCATTTTAGTACAAAATCAGCCGAAGATAAATCTGGTCAAATAAAATAAATATACAATAATAAATATCCAAAATACAATCTCCAGAAAATAAATAAAATAAAAGCTGCAATATCAAATGAAATCACATGCTCCATGTGGCCTCAAGCACCTGAAACGTATCCTATCAGGAAAAGAACAAAGTACAACTCCGACAAGAATAATATACAATGTAATCTGTAGTACAGAATACAAGGTGAAACCAGAATACCAGAACTGAAAATAAAACTATGGTACCAGAAATGAAATGTAAAATTGCAGGCAATGGACAACAATCAATATGCAGGACAATGAACACGGCTATCAATGTACAAGACAATGAACACGGCAATCAATATGCAAGTGTGACAATTTAAAATATTAAACTAATGTGTGACCGGCTTAGGAGCACAATCAATCAATGAGTCAATGAGTCAATCAATTCTACAAGGTCCAGCTTCATCGTACGTAAGTGTACGATTAGGCTATCCACAATACCTATGTTGGGTGTGGTCACACAAAAGCTAATATTTTCCCCAATCCTCGTAATAAACAATGACTCACAAGCAATGAACAATGTACAAGACAATCGTCTGTATCTCGTGTCCGATATGAGAATATGACACATAAATGTAAGACAGAAATACAAAGTACAAGTCGAGTCAGTGTACTTGCCTCGCCTTGGAAGCACGTGAGTAGTACTGCATAGATGTAATGGATCACCTGTTATATTTGTACAATTTTATTAGGGTTTATAATAAAAGCATTAGCTAAACATATCTATAACTAGTTAACAATATTTAGAAAATATGTATTATAGTTTGAACAAAATAATATTAGTGAAAATTACTTTTAGACTATATTTTGCAAGGAAAACATTTATCAAAATATAGCTATCCAAAATATATATAGATTTTTATAAAGTATCTAAATTATTTATATAGAATATTCATTAACTATTAATGAGAATCTGCTAATAAATATTTACAAAATCTAACTGAATATATATACATATTTGTCAAGAAAATATGTTACCTTTTAGAAAATAGTTTACTAACAATTTATTCTTAGGATTAATACAATAAGAATAACAACATTAAATTACTACAGGAGTTTTTTTTATTTATAACACAGAATTATTATAACAATAATAACTAAGTATATATTTAGGCTAACTAAATACTAGATAAAATGATATTAAATATTAACTAGGTTTATAATCATTATTTGGAAAATAGTATTAGTGACATTTAAACAAAACTAACAATAATAATAATAACGGTAAAGATTTAATGGTACCAGCCCAACACTCAACCCAATAATCCTACAGTCCAATTGTCACGACCCGTACCCTAGAGTAAGGGCACGAGACGTGGGTACGTCCAGCCTACGCCGCAGTGTCGGCGGTAGAACGCTGTCCTAGGTCAAACATCTAACAATATAAATGTACCTGTACAGTATATACTCTCCGAATGGAGGTGACATAGCAGATACAGTCTCAATCACAACTAAGATAGAGCGAGATAAAAGATAGGTAAAACATGAAATCCAAAAGAGATACAGCAGATAGAAGTCTAAGTGTCTAAGATACACAAACCCAGAAAACATCTCAAAGCTCAATACAGTAATCCATAGAATAAATACAACTCAATACAACTGAAATAACTAACTATACAACCTCTACTGTGTCTCCTCTAGGCTAGCAGGCAACCTCCAGGCTATCTGTAAAATTTATCAACAGGTCCAGTCAGGACAGGAACGAGCACATCTCATCTAGAAAATCCAAGTAAATGACAGAGAACTATACAGCAGTTATAGACAGTTATATTGATGAAAATGACAGTTTATATTCAGGTGATGGTAAGAAAGAGAGATAAAGTGCAAGGAAAGTCAATACTAAACAAGAGAAGAATCATAGCAATGAAAACTGTAAAAAAATAAAACTAGCTGAACCAGGGTAATATGATATAAAGTCCAGACAGAAAATGTAACCAGTGTAAAACCTACGTAAATCCAGTACGGGATGAATCTAATACAAGATGAATCCAGTAAGGGACGATTCCAGTTATAGTGATTGTTTGCCATTGATTGTAAAAGAACAGAACAATTATCGGAGGACTGAACTTAGACTCACAATACAAACTCGCTCGTACAAAAAAAGCCTAGGGACGAAAACCTAGGTACAGCAGACTAAGTACGATTGTTTATTTTTGATTCTGGGGGGGTGACGATAGAGGCTCGGGAAAGCGACGGCCGCTCTGCCTTACTCCTTGGACGATCGGTATGCAGCCTTGGCTCGGGGAAGATCTGCTCGGCGTTGACGAAGAAAGGCTCTTCTTACTCTCCTCGGGTTGCTCTCCTGGCTTCTCTCTCTCTGTGAATATCAAGAAAAGGGGGAGCTCTCTCTGTGTATATCTCTCTCTTCTTCTTTCTCTTTTTTTATTCTTTTGTTGCCGACCCCCTTTTTTTTTTTTACATGGGAATGATACTGGCTATTTATAAGAGTGGGGTGGGATCATTAGGGTTTGCTGATGATTATCTGTTTGGAATGTCGGCGCTCCTTCATTCTATCTGGGCCCTTGATCCTGATCATAATGAATCTCGGCCACTAATGCGGATAGCACCAAATCTTATGAGCAGTTAATGCTGACTGCTTTAAATCTTCGTGATTGATTATGCCAATATTTGATTGCTCGCCACGTGTTCTATTGGCTTGATGATGAATGATATGCCCTGATCTCGACAATTATGACGATGATGTCAAATATTCTCGTTGGGATTCTGTTGCATCTTCAGTGCCACGTTTTTTTTAATTGAAGATCCTGCCAGGGCCGCATAGGGTGACCAACACTTGAACTGCAGGGGGATACTCCTCGTGAGCCGCATGAGTCAATGCCTCATCGAGCCGCAGGGGACGAACTTTCCATGAGCCGCATATGCATAATCTTTGCGAGCCGCAGGGGACGATCTCTCCATGAGCCGCATATGCATAGTTTCTGTGGGCCGCATGAATTAGCGTGGTGTTGAGCCGCATAGACCGGGCTATGGGTGGACCGCATATGGCGGATTTTTGTTAATCATATTAGAATGATTCCTCAATGAGCCGCATGAAGCTGTTCTCTATCCGAGCCGCATGAGACTTTTGCCACGTGGCAATCTAGGATTTTTGTCAGATCGGGTCAGAGATTTTCTTCTTTTCCCGAAGAGTCTGTCATTATGGCAGAGCCATTATGATACTTTATGTCAGAGACAGCCGTCGAGTCGTGTCAGAGCATTAAATGAGGCCATTACTCCAGTGGCCAACTGTGGGGGGGGGGGTCACACGTGTCGTCAATTGAGCCGTATATTCCTGCTGAACCGCATTCATCCCCGAGCCGCATGAGTCTGAGGGTCTTCTTTTGGGCCGCATAGGGCAACTCCAGTATGAGCCGCATAGACTTGCTACCCAAAACCGCATGGGCCATTTATGCCTTTATTCTAATATTTTCCATGCTTCTACAGTGATCAACGATTCCAGGGTGAGTCCAACCTGTACTCTAGCAGTGTGTTTTAAAATACCGAGTTCGACATGTAAACGGCTGAGGGTAATCAGGCACATCCCTCACTGATCAGGCGAGAGATGGCTATGCTTCCAGTAGATTCCAGTAGGGAGATTCTAGATTGGGGTATGTCTACATGTCTTACTCTAGTATTTCCCCTCCCAGCAAGTGAATCCAGAATTCCGACACAATGATTCAACATGAGTCCAGCCAAAATATAATGATACCAGTAAATGATTCCAGTTAAATGATTCCAGTAGGTGATTCCAGTAATAGAGATGATACCAGTAATAGAGGCCAGAAAATAAAAGTGTGTCGTATACATGAATCCAGAAATATCCACACGTGTTGTAACAGAGAATCGCATACAACTAACTAGAACTGAAGTACAGTAATTGACAAGTAAATGAGAGAACTATCAGAGAATGTACTCGTCTGATGTCTGAATGTCCAAGGTAAAAATACTGTCCGAGGAGAGGTGTCTGGCTCCTAATTAGAACAGCACAAGTCACAACATGTCCAGAAGGGTAATATAAAGCACTACAATGCATTCTAAATGAATCTAGGTCAAACTAGGCCAAAGTCAACCCTTGGTCAACTCTGGTCAACTGCACTAGTCAAACTAGGTCAAACTAGGTCATGTCCTAACCCAGCAAGTCTTACTAGGCCTAACCAAGACTATCCTAGCAAGCACACATCAATACAAGGCTATACAAGCCAACATACACCCAACTCTATATAGCATGCAATTATTCAATACTCAAATAGGCAAGAATTCACATTGGATATACACTAGGTAATCTATTACTTTAAGCTATATATGTCTACACATATATACACATGCATATATTGGTATTCAACATTAGGTCTATAATCATGGCATTTCAAATGGTTATATAAACTTATATATTACAACACAATATGCTAACATATATATAATATACATACATAGCTAAGTTAACTATATTCATAATTACTTATTTAAGAGGCTATGTGCGTGTATGTGAACATGGCAAAGGGGTAAGTGAGGGTTAAATGGGCATACATAGTGTATACATATCAAAGAGTGTCAAAATGTAAGTGAACAATGTGTCAAGTATGATAGTGTCAACATAGTGTAAGGGGATACATGAGATAATATAGGATTTGTGTTAACATAGAACATTACATCTCATTAACTTGTATATTGCATACATTACATCTATTATTACATTACATTCATGCTTGCATTCATTCATCATTCATTTATTCTCTTGCACCACTATATGCACCATACATTACATACTATGGAACCTACATATTCATTACAAGCCATACTTATACATGCTTACATTAGATAGGATACTTACACCTCATACATCATTTATTTAACCATTTACTCATGCTTGCATTCTCTATTTAATTACATAATGTATATACATTAACATGGATTAAAATAAAATAGAACATTATATTACACACAAGGGTGCACAAAATGCATATGCCAAATAGTAACTTCTACTAATAATCAATACTGTACCATCTCAGCATGAATTAAAATCTAGGATTAAAGTATGTTATAGATCTATGTGTTAGCTTTCCGAAAACTTCAAACGGATCGCGTTTTCGTTTCCGAAAACTCCCGGAATCGCAAAAAACACCGAGAACGCGTTTGTCCTTCGTACAGCTGACACTCAAATAATTCTCCAGAAAGTTACAGAAAGAATTAGGCCTATTAATATATGTTTTTGGAAAGCTAACTTCAATACACTTCTTTTAAAAAAATGGAAGATTAAACCGAGCTTTGAGCTAGAAGTAATGATATTTCTAAGTTAGGGCTGAAATTAAAAACGTGGATAAAAATCATGACAGATTTAGGTAGTTTGAGACAAAAGAACACAAGTATATAACATAATATATCAAGAACTCACTCTCTACACTAATATATATATATGAGACACTATAGAACACATCTTCAATACAAAAATATGAGATTAAACATGTAATAATTCATTCATACATAACAACAACACATAGTGTGTCCAAATTTGGGATTTTCCCACATGGACACAACCACAACACAAAGGACACTCCTATGACCTCCAAATGGACACGAAATGGACACAAATAGAGATACAACCATGGGGGTCATTTCTATGGATTCAAAATAGACCTATATGCATGAGGAAATGAAAAGGAGAAGGGATTTATACCTCCCGGTAGATCGAATCGAAGAAAAGCCTTCCCGGAGCGACACCGACACGTAGAGATTCCAAAAGGACACGAACGAGCTCTGAATCCTCCCAAACTTGGGTAGCTTCCTCCTTGGCTAGAATGGAGAAGGAAAGAAGAAGATTTGGTGGTGAAATGGAAGGATTTGGTGGAGAAATTGCTAGGGATTGCTCTCTAGGAATTTAGAGAAGAACAAGAGAGAGAGTGTGGATGAGAATAATGAAATGAACTTGAGCCTATCCTCTCCCAAAGTGGCTGGCCATATGGGGCTATTTGTCCTATTATGGTAAGGTTCAAAATTCCCCCACTAACCTATTCTATTAGTATTAGAAAAGGGCTAATTGGTTGGGGCTAAATTAGTCATTCTAAAGTCTCTAATCACACTAACCTTATCCATAATAATTAGTCTAACCTCTAACTAAAATATTTCTATCATGTGAACTAAAATTAATATCATGTGGGCCATGCCTAACTAGTGTGTGGGTCCCACTAGAGTCAAACTACCCCCGGGTCCCCGTTTCAAGTCGGATTGAGTTGAAATTCGAACCCGACTCAAATAATCCCAAAACAATATCATAAATAATAAAATAAATTTCAAAATATTTCAAAAATACAAAATGACAAAATACCTATGTTCCTGAAAACTGGGGGTGACAAATTCCTCAAAATTAAAACCAAATAATAGTAAAATGTCAAAATCACAAGTCATAATTTTAAATAGTTTAAAAATGATTAAAAATCACCAAAAATCATAATATGAAATAATAATCAATAAATAATAATTATAAATACAAAATTCAAAATTATCCTCATCTGAAAAACTGGGTGTTATACTAATCCAACTACATACAGGCCTGGCCCATCCAATTTACATTGTTAAAATCAAAAACTTAAACAGTTTAAATTAAAATTCAACCCATCTAAAATCCAAACCCAGACTATAGGCTCAACCCAACACCCTTCTCAAACTCGGCCTAATTAAATTACTGTTGCAGTCATGATTTAATAAACTCCACATTAAAAGCCACTCCACCACAGTTGGACAATTGTGAGACTTCAATTTCAAATGATTCTGGACCACGACACTCTATCCAAGGGTCACACTTAAACCACCATGTCAACCGACTCTTCGAAATGTGAAGAGTCTCACTGATCTCGAGCTCGATTTTCGAAGAGTTCACAAGGACAAAATAAAAATAAATACAGAGAGAAAACTCTCTCTCCACACATTATTCACAGCAGCCTACCTAACCCACACTTCCTCTTCGTTTAAGTAATAGCTCTTCATTTCTTGAAGAGACAACAATCAATTAGTCATGACCCTCAGTTTTCAAGGTGTCAAACACTAACACATTCAAATGTACAAACAATGAACCAGACCTATAACAGAGATAACTCTCTCTCTCTCTCTCTCTATCCATTCTTCTCCTTAAAACCTATTCTTCTCATCTTCCTCTGCTACTCCATTAATTCGACTTCCCGAAACTCTAGCTTAGCCTCCCTCTTTTTCTCGAACTTCATATAGAAACCCTAGATTTCCCAAACACAAGAAGAACCACAACCCCAAGATCCAGAGAAGGAAACAAGTAGATCGAGACGGAGTTACCTCGATGGCGAATCTGAAGACTCGGCGGTGGCGCTGGGTCAAGGCGATGACTCTCGTGCTGATCTGACTCCGGTGGTCGGCTCTGCGTCGAACTCGGCTGATGACGGTAGCTCATCGGTGCAGATCTACTCGTCGGCGACTCCCTAACTATGTGACGTAGTCCAGCGGCGAAGGAGGTGGCTAGACGCTGCTCGATCCGGCGGATCTGGTGACTAGAGGACTTCGACGTGGTTGATAATGCAGATAGAGGAGGCTCTGTCGATGCTCAGAGTCTCGTGGCGGCAGATCCAGTCCCGGTGAAGCTGATCTGGCTGCGCACGATGTCTCGAGGGCTCGTCTTCTCCGACAACTCGAGAATCGAAGCTTCAACACGAGAAACGATGTAGCATCGTTCTTCGAGGAACCTCGCGGTCTTCGAGGCTGGCGCACAACAGTCGAGGTCGATGATCTCGATTCTACGGAGCAGTCCTAGCAACTCCGGTACTGTCGGTGGAGGCTCGAGTTCCCCGGCGACAGACTACGGCGGCTAGGCGGCGTCGTGGTGGCGGAGACTTTGATCGGTGGCGGTGGCACAACTCCTTAGGCGTCGGTGCAGGAGTCGAAGCGTCGGCGTAGTTCTCTAGGAGGCACGGTCGTCTCGGGCGGTGGTCTGACTCCGACGGCTCACGGCTGTGCTCAGCCTGAGAGTCCAGAGAGGAGAGAAAATAGAGAGAGAAATTGTAGAGAGAGAGTAGAGAGAGAAAAATGTCAGACTGTTGTCAGAACTTGTATTCGAATGCGTGCCTTTATATAATATAGAAAAATGTGTGTGCGTGTGTGTGCAGGAATGGCAAAGTGGTAATAAAAAGTAGATCTGGGGGCTTAGTAAAAATGACTTATAACAGATTTTTCAAATTCAAATTTGTTTCAAAACAGATTTTCACAATCAGAAATTCCAAACAGCTTCAAAACAGATTTTTAAATGCTAACCAAATTTTAATCTGCTAACAGAATTTTAAATTCAAATTGAAGACGGATTTCCAAATTAAATTTTTTAACAGTTTTTCAAAAATGAAATAGTAAACATATTTATTTAAATTCAAAATATCCAACAGGTTTTCAAAATCATTAGAAAACAGATTTTCAATAATTAAAAGAAAATTGTTAATAAATAACCATTAATACCTAAATCAAAATTAATGGTCTTCCAATCCATCAGCTCTAATATTTCCTAGAAAAATGGAAACAATAAAATATAGTTTTAAGTCTCTTAACCAAATTTAAACTTAATCACCAGGACCAAAAATTAATAATAATAATTAAAGATTGATAAAACATAATCTCAAGATTAGCACTCTTAGTAATAATTTTTAGGAGTTACACTCTATTAACTAAAGTTAGTAAAACTAGGTTTTCTATACGAACCATGCTTCGGTTGTAGCAGCTAAGAAGCGCTAAGAGGAGATTATCGAATTGCACCAATTTGCCTCAAGTCTGTTGGATGGTCTGCACAAGCAAAGAGATGATCTCCTCCGAGCTCGAGATGCGAAAATGGCACGTCACATCGCATTGATGCAACCCTTACTCCCAGACTCTCGGAGGAACTTAGCTCGGGAAAGAGTAATTGCTACTAGGATAGTGCGAGCTGAAGCTTTGAAGAGACAAATTCTTGATCTTAGCACGTAGCCTCCACAATGAATTAATTTTTTAGAAAAAGGATAATGGATGTAATAGCTCTTTTTGAATTACTTTTTATCCTAATTTTGATAAATGTAATAACTTTTTGTGTTTGCATGATAAAATGAAGAATTGATAATATTTGTGTCTTTATTACTTATTATGTATCTGTTTGAGACACAAGTAATAAATAGGAGTAGATGTATATTTAGAGGTATTGGACGTGACATATTCTTGAAAATAACAACACTCATTATATATGTTCAGAGGTATTGTGGACATGACAGAATATAATTTTGACACATTGTTATTTCTCGGACGATATTCTGACAAGTCATTGATATAGATAGTAGACTTCAGAGGTAATGTAGACGTGAATTCGTATATCTGTTGATTATCCTTAAACCAACTGGTAATACCCCGAAAATTCAAATTTTTCTAAAAATTGTATATATATGTACATATTACCGAAAATTCAGAGGTATTATTTTGTAAGGTGGGTAAATATATATATACATATTATATATATAATATATATATATATAATTATATATATATATATATATATATAATTATTAATATAAATATGTATATGTATATATTATATACATTACATATTTTTTTATATATATATATACATATATAATATATATATATATATCTATATATATATATATAATATATATATATATACATATATATATATAATATATATACATAATATATATATATATATATATATATATTTTTTTTATTACATATATATACATATATATATATATATATACATATATATATATATATATACATATATAATTATATATATATTATATATATATATATATAAAATATAAGGGTTTTGGGATAACAAAATTGTATTATTTTACAAAGGCGATAATAACTACCATAAATATCTCCGTAGATTTTTAGAGGTTATAGGAGCTATATAAAAAATATGTTAGTACTCTATATACTATTTATATATAAATATACATATAATTAAAAGAATATGTACTTTTATGTTTAATTATAATGTTAGAAAAATGATTATGATATGTACAAATACACACACACACACACACACACACACACACACACACACACATATATATATATTATATATATATATATATATAATATATATATATATATTTTATATATATATAATATATATATATATATATATATCTATATATTATATATATATATATATTATATGTTACTGATTGTTATATTTAGTGTGATTATCCATGTGTGTATAATTTTTTATATCAACATAATATTAGATATATATATATTATATATATATCTAATATCTATATTATATATATTATATATATATATATATTATATATAATATATATATAAAGATAATATATATACAAAAAAAAATATATTATATATATATATATATTTTATATATATATATATTATATATATATATATATATATATATATATATTCTAGATATATATATTTTTTTTTTATATATATCTATATATCTATATTAATATATATTACATATAATATATATATAAAAAAAAAACTATATATATATATAATATATATATATATATATAATTATATATATATAAGAAAAGAAAGAAAAGAAAAAGAAATAGAAAAGAAAAATAAGAAAGGCAAAACCAATAAAAAGAAAACCAAAGAAACCCAACCTTGGCCAAACATCCCCCAACCCAAGATGAGAACCCAAACACATCCCAACCCCCTTTTGCGGATTTCACATCCGCCTATACATGTATATAACGAAAGAGAGGAGTGGAGAAACCCTAAACCAGCGCCACCCCTGCGCGACCCGACCTCCCCTGCCGCACGTGCGGCTGCCACGAGCCGCCGCCGCCGCCATGCGTGCAGGAACAGCAGCCGCACTAGGGAATGGCAGCAGCAAACACTAGACACCTATGTTTCGATTTAAGTTTCTCCATGCCTATTTAATTCTTTTTCGATCCGTCAACTCCTATGTATAGACGACATGACCATCTTCTTAACTTATCAAAGGGATTTAGTGGTAACCCATTAATTCGATCAGGAACTCGACACAAAGTTGGGAATTTTTTGTTCGAAAACATGACTTAAAGGTAACTCAAAAACCCCTATGTTGGAAGCGAGATCCTAAACTGGATATCATGGATTTCAATAAACAAATTAAACATTCTTCTAGATAACATGTAGGGCTTTAAAACCCCATTTATAAAATTGAATCTCGCCTACTGTACATCGAGAAATCGATCTCCCAAAACTTACAAAAAACTGTTTTCAAAACTGTCAGATTTAGAAAAAAAATCTGATATAGCGTGTGCCCTGACAAACCGGGCGACATCGTCGCAACCCATGAGCATTGAAATATGTGTATGGATGCTGTCGACGTGTGGGATCGACGGAACTCAATTTCGTTGTGTGTGCGCGATGAAATCTAGGCGTATCCGTCGAGATACCCCGTATCGGTCCCTTTGCAAACTAGCCCATAACTTCGTACATGTTCGTCATCTCGAGAGAAAACTTGTGCCAACAGGATCGTGTCATTTTTCTGGTCATGTATGCCAAGTTTGGTCTGATTCTGAGAAGGTCGAGGAACGTTATTTTGGGGGCCCGCGATCCGATCCAACATGCAAATTTGTACACGGCCCACCAGAATCCAACTTTGGATATACGGTTGGGTTTGTATCATAAAAACAATCCATAGACATATAATTTGATGACTTTAGAGATAGTAGGTACTGGCACACTTTTCGGTGCAAAATGGGTCCAACGGCAAAACCAAATAATATGACATAATTGATGCAAAACCAAAATGAGTCTCCACTATCGGACGGTTCGTGGACAAATTCGGACCGGACATGGATATGACCGTGTCCGGTCCGATTTTTAAACGGACCAAAAAAAGTCCAAGTTTGTTCGTCCTAATCAATCGGACGGTCGCGGTCGGACCATTTATCGAGCCGGACACATACGGACGACGGACTACTTTGTCCATTTTACACCTCTATAAAAAAGTAGTTAAATTTAATATTAAAAAACTCTTATAAAAAATAAAAAAGTTCACATTAATATTATCATGATTTTTTTTACATTAATATTGAAACTAATATTAATACTAACATTATGTTGCGAGACCATATGTTCGACTGGTAGTCCATCGGTTCGATTTGATATTGTTCGATGCGGCCGGTTTGACCCATATCTGCAAAAATCCCTAATTCAATTGATCAAGTCAACAGGTTTTTTATTTCAATGGTTTCTTTTATTAATAACTATCATTAACACGTATCATTGTTACATGCTAGTACGTAATCAAGGATGGTAGCAATGATCCGGATTGTTACATATCGGTTCAAATTGATGTATAATTTGTGGTCCAAGTTTGGTTCGGTTCGACGCGGCTGGTTTGACCCATACGTGCACACCCCTAAATCCAATTGATCACGTGACAATTTTAATTTTTAAATTAGATTTAAATTTTATTTTAAAATTAAAATTAAATTTGATTTAGAATTAAATTTAAATTTAAATTTACAACTAAAAAATTATTTAAATTTAAAATTAAAAAATCTCTTATAAAATTTAAAAAGTTCACATTAATATTATCATAGAAAATTTTAAATTAAAAATAAATTTAAAATTAAAATTAGCATTTGGAAAGTTATAATTAAAATTTATTTTTTTAATTTAAATTAAACTTCAAATCTGAAAAATTACTTGTACGAACATGTAATTTTAAAAATTCAAAAATTTTAATCTTAATTAACTTCCAAATTTCTAAGGGTGGGGGACGCGTGGCTACAGGTAGCACTCGGTCAAACCTCCACAAGCGGGTTAAATAACCTAAAAAGAGTCGCCTTTTCCATTAAGAAACGAAACCAAGCTA
This sequence comes from Iris pallida, assembly GCA_029216955.1. NCBI lineage: Eukaryota > Viridiplantae > Streptophyta > Magnoliopsida > Asparagales > Iridaceae > Iris > Iris pallida. The sequence continues at coordinate 68,366,483 of JANAVB010003400.1, read as the reverse complement.
CTAGAGAGAAACAAAGGAGAGAAGAAGGAAGAGTCACAATGGAGAGGAGTAAGAGCAAGATCAACAGCAGCGGATGGGCCGTCATCCCTACGGAGATTCTCTCGATGATACTGGTACTGTCAGGGATACCGCGGACGAGGTCATACGCAACGTTGCCTCAGTATTCCCTTCGTGGTAGAAGGCCCTTAGCGGTCCCTACTATTGGTCCAACGTGGACTTGGATCAGTGGTGTCGCAGGGACCACCAAACCACAGAGATTGGTATGGCCATAAAGAACTTGAATAACGTTTTGGTCTATAATTTTTTTTTCCTTTAGATTTATATTGTTTAAATATATTTTAATGCATGTTTAATCATATAGGCTGCAAAAGAAAAACAGTCAAAATTAGTTTAGATAAATCATACTGAGATTTGGTTATGTATTAGACCAGATTAAATTTGATTATAATTAGAATTCTTAATTTTTATAAGATTAGGTTGTTAATTTGATTTGCATTACATTAAATCTTTACATAGATTGGACTCAAAATTATAAATTAGGTATAATATTTAGTATATATATTAGGAAACCCTATATATTTTATCTAAATTATGTTAGATCAAATATGGTAGTTGTCTGCTACATAATATGGTATCAAATATAAATCAAATATTTATATTATATCAAATATAAAATAATAAATAATTTTGGCCATTTAATTTAAATTATGGTAGTTGTCTGCTACATAATATGGTATCAAATAAGTTTGGTTGTATCATAAATAATAATTTTTTAAAATAAGTTTGGTTGTAGTGTTATGTTGATTTATTATAACATCCTTTATGTAGATATCTTTAAAAAAATGTTATAAACAATGGTCAAACGTGTTGCTTGACCCTAGATTACACGACAAATTGGTCGGAGACAGAGAATAAGAAGAGTCACTGGAGGTCATTGAATACCCCCAAATTTTCCAATTAGGAATAAGAAGAGTCGGTTACGAAAACGTGTATATATATACATAGGGGTCCCCGTTCATTTGGGTAGGTTGCACATTAAACATGGCTCCAAAAAAAATCTTTAGGTTGGGAACCATGGCCAGAGGCTTCATCGCGTCGTCGTCTAGCCTCTCCGCCTGTAGCACCCTCTGCGTCGCCTCCGGCCCATGATGGACGGAAGAGGGTGGGGGAAACTGACTGGCTGGCCGAGGCTGCGGACTTCCTGACCTCCTTCGGGTTATCACTGGAGGTCATTGCTAGACCTCTCGATCTGGTGCCCAACTTTGACATGCTGCCGATCACTTTGGAGGAACGAAATCCTCTAGAGAAGAGGGAAGTGTTACCCCGCCTGTGCCATCGTACGGGTTTGCGCACCCTGTAGGACTTTTCAGAGGTCCTTCGCGAGGCTAGAGAGGGGTCTACGTAGACCTCTTCTTTTTCTTTTTTTCTGTTTTTTTTTGTTTTCTTTCCTCCTCTTGTATCCCTCGCCGGAGAATGTTCTGGCGAAGAAGCTGGGATTTCAATGCAATCTAATATTTCGTTTAGTTAATTTGGTTTGGGCTGCAAGCGACTAGTTATTTTATCTATTTTTCAATCAACAAATCTTGTTACGTCAAATCCATCTATCTGTGACGATATCCCCATCAAGACTTGTTACGTCATAGAATTGATTATGTTGCTAGCGACAAGTTCTTGCCGTCAAATCCATCTATCTGTGACTAATTATTTTATGTATTTTTGAATTAACAATTTTAATTACAACAACCAGTATAAAAATAATACTAAAAATGACAAAAAAAATTGTAAATAAAAAAGCAATCGACTCATTCAAGTATATACAAAGTAAACTAGAAGACAACTTTGAGTGTCTTAATTTTACTCTTTTCAAGTACATAGTCTTAATCCCTCCTTATATATATATATATATATATATATATATATATATATATATATATATATATTCATATATATATATATATATTCATATATATATATATATATATATATATATATATATATATATATATATATATATGAATATATATATATATTCATATATATATATATATTCATATATATATATATATATATATATATATATATATATATATATATATATATATGTATATATATATGAGGGGTCGGACTTCAATCGCTGGATAATATACGCAAGGTAGCAGGAATTAAACTAGCCTGACGATTATTACAGGGAGATACTCTGTGGGCGCAATGGATGAACAACAAATACCTACAAGAAAAGAATTTTTGGGAGTACCGGCAAAATAATAATGAGTTGGTCACCTTCAAACACATCCTGCGACACAGAGGGGATATCAACCGACACCTGGCTCGAAAATTCATGGACGACAGAGGCACTGACCTATGGTTAGATCCCTGGATCGGACAGAAGTCCTTGCTACAAATAATCAGCCCACACATGGGCAGAGAGTTGCGGACGGGAGAAAAGGTGAGGAAAATTGTCGTGAATAGTCGCTGGAACCCCGAAGGACATAGGTGGGCGCGCCTAGCGGCTTCCGACCTCAAACAATATGAGATAGATCGAACAATGGGACGTGATAGGTGGGCTTGGGCGGATACAATGGAGACCGGGTTTCATTTTGGAGCAGTATATAACAAATTTTGACCCCGTCGAGATAAGGTGGCATATGCGGACACAGTGTGGATGAAAGGGATACCTCGTAAGATATAGATGTGCATGTACAAGCTTGTACAAAGAAGATTGTTAACTAAGGACAGGCTTCAGAGGTTTGGTGTACAAATTACAGATCTCTCTTGCCCTATCTGCAATCAAGAATTGGAGACTACCGAGCATATATACTTCACTTATTCGATGACTAAAAATATATGGAATACACAATGGTCAAAGTTGGGATTGCAAACAAATTTGGCATGTATAAATAAAGAGATGCAACAAATTTAAGATAGCAGATCGCGGGATCTATTTGGATGCGCGAGGCTTGTGCCAGACTTGCCTCTACAGTATGGCACTTATGGAGAGAGCACAATAATATGGTGTTTGAAGGCTCGAGCACGGTGTGCATTGGCATAATTCGTAATATCAAGTATGATATAGAGAGTATGGGACTGAGAGGGTTACCTCCCTGATGATTGTAAACTGAAACTTTTATCATAAATTTACCTGGTTCCATATATATATATTCTTATTGTTATGGTTCCTAACTTATACGGCCACCAAAGAGAGGGTTTTCTCTTTTTCTCTACTACATCTCCATCAATAGATAGAGGAACAAAGAATACATATTTGTTGTTAATGATCGTAGCAAGTTGGAAGATCGAACAACATAAAGAGACGATCGCTTCAAGATCTATCAAGCCAAGCAATAAATTCATGTACACTACTGCAATTAATTAATTGATGTTCTTTATCTCATGAATGAACAGACAAAATTTCTAACAAATTTGACATGTTAATGCTAATGAATCATGAATACCCCCATCTCTCCTCTCCTAAGCTTGACCAATTGACAATAAACTAATAAAAATAGAAAAATACTTCACATTCGCCCCCAAAACCTTGTTTCTCCTTCGTCTGTCTCACTAACATTAACATGTGGAACATGAGACTGGAAGTCCTTATAAGAACTAGTAAATGTGATGCGACCTCTTCCTCCTGGTGCAGGAACATTAACTGCTCTCGAGGGATTGACCATGGTGGAAATTAGGGTTTACTAGAATTCAAGAGAATTTGGAGAAGAAGAAGAACTTTTATTAACCAGAACAATCTATTACAATCCAAGAACTGATCGTTCCCTCCTTTCTTGCAGGTACTTATACATTTGAAAAGTAAAGACAATTACAATTATACCCTTCATGCTGACTGGATTAACTGTTATTGCCAGGTTGGATAGTCTTCATGCTCTGACTGGACCAACTGGAAGGACTGGGCCAACTTGTATGATTGGCTTCTACTGCTAACAAGCTGACCCTTGCTTCTACTGCTACTGGAGAACTACTGGAAAGACTATCAAGGAGCTTGTGCTACTGATGACGAGCTTGTGCTACTGATGCTAATTTCTTCTACAAAAGCAAGGTAACACTCAAAACACTCAAATGTTTGGAGGTACATCAATACCTTCCCCTTAATTTGACCTTATCCCAAGGTCAAAATAAGCAAAATCTCTGATGAACTTTTCATAGGGTACCCAAGTAGCTTCATATTCCCCCTATTCTTCTACTATACTAGAAGATCAACTGCAGCCTTTCTTCTTTTCTGAACCAGTCGTCTGTCCAGTATCCAATCCGGCTCCATCAACAACTCCTCTCTATTACTAGGTGTAATGTCCCGCTCTGTATGGTGCATTATGCTAATTCGTTGACTCGAAGAGTTGTGTGGACTCGATTAAGTATCGATATGAGAGATTTATTAACCCGAGAAATGCATCGAGTTGGATCGATGCAGAGAGTTACGTTGACCCAAGAACGCATCGAGTACGATCGATGCAAGTGTTAAGATGGCCCGAGAGAAAGCATTGAGTCGGTTCGAAGATTCTATGAAATTGAATCTATGCAAAGCACAAATTCGATTCAAACGAATATAGATTTTAGTTGGTTTTGTGTGCAGGCTATACATTTATGCTGAAATATAAGAGATCGGTATTTTGCCTTATTTACAATGGGATTTGCAAAACCAAATCGTCGCCTCGCAACGAACTGAGGCATAGGTACGGTAAGCCAAATCGGTCGGATAATTCAACGAAGTACTAAGTGCTCGAATGGCTAAGTCAGAAGAGTTGGCCGTGCAACAAAGTTATAAAATCGAGCCACATCGACTCGACGAAACGACAAAGCATATCGGCTTAAGGTGGGAGGACTTTGACTCTTCTTTCTACTCCTTTATGCCTAAGTAAAATATATCGTTTTATGCTAAGTTTACCTATCGAGACCTCAGGCATGGCTCAATCGAGAGATGAATATAGTGCGTGTCAAAGACTAGATAGAACAATTGAAATGAAAGGTACATCAAATGTATGAGTCGCTATTGAACATTGAATATCGCAAAGGCGAGCGCCTCGGTGCGCAAGCCATAAAAACATGGATAACTGTATCGATGAGTGCCTCAGTGCGCAAGCCATAAAACATGGATAACTGTATCGATGACTTTTCTATATTGGACCGAAGAGAAAAGGTACATCAAAAATGATTGCTCAGACGGTTGAGGTGGTCAAGAGAGTCAGAGATTATCTTCGAGTGGCCCAAGATCGCCAGCGTCATTGGGCCGATTCTCATCGGTGCCCTCTTGAGTTTTCTGTCAGCGACTACGTATTTCTGAGGATTTTGCCTAACCGTGGCGTCATTCGTTTCGGTGTACGGAGAAAGCTTAGTCCTAGATATATAGGGCCGTTTGACATTCTGGAGCAAGTAGGAGATGTGTCCTATCGTCTTGCTCTTCCGTCGTCGCTACGTGAGGTACATGACATATTTCATGTATCCCAGCTACGACGGTATATCCCAGACCCGAGCCATATCCTGGATTATTTGGAATTGGTTGTTGGTTCCAACCTTTCGTATGAGGAAAGGCCCGTGTCTATATTGGACCGAAGAGAGAAGGTACTGAAGAATAAGACTATCAAGTTAGTACGAGTTGCTTGGGGTCATCATTCTTTGGGTGAGTCAACATAGGAGCATGATGATGATATCCGATCGCGATATCCCGACCTGTTTGACTCATAAGGTATAATTTCCTTTTAATGCCTTATGCTCTCGATTCCTTGCTTGAATGAATGACTGCATGATAGACTGATTGGTATAGCTTGCTTGTGATTAGTATAGCTTGTCCTTGCTTCTCTAGCATCTTAATTAAATTACGAGGATAGAATTCTTTTAAGGTGGGTAGGGTTGTAATGCCTGTGGTTCGTATTACGTATCTTGGTATACGTGTACGTATTTTGACTCATATTTCATGTCTCCCTGCTTGATGTATTATTAGCATTTCATTGATTGGTTTATCTTGTTATGGTTCGGCTGGTTCAGCTTGGTTCGGTTTTGTTGTGAACCAACCCCACCTACCCCCACTCATTTCCTTTAATAGCCGCCCAACCCTCTCTCTCCTCATTAATTCTTCTCCATTACTTCTTCTTCTTCACCATTAATTCTTCACCTACCAGGGAGTAGGGCTTAGGCAAGTACAGCTTGCTTCATGGAGGAACTCTGTTTTTATTGTTCCATTCTCTTTTTCATGAGATTCTAACACACTTTAATACTTAGCATTTCTAATTTCCATGGTTCAATTTGTGTAGATCTAAGTTTATTATATTTTCAGATTTCTTAGGTTTTGATCTACTTAACATTGTTATTTCCAAGTTTTGATGGTTCCATGTTCTAGAGAATTTTGTTATGCCCTATTTTGACCTATGAAAGTCTGGATTCCGACCTCGGATGAAGGATTTATGAGCCTTGAAGCCCTAGACTCCATGGTTCTTCTTCTCGGACAAGTGGAGAAGAAGAACAGTGCTGAGCCGCATGGTTTGCATGGCCGAGCTGCATGAACTTCTTAGCCGCATGGCAGAACTTGACCGTATGGAATTTCATGCGGCAAGCCTTCCAGCCGCATGGCAATGCTGCCGCATGAACTCAATAGTCCATTGTCGCATATGACTTGCTCTTCTTGGCCGCATAAAGACCCGTTCCCTTGCTCAGCCGCATAGGACTCCACTTGAACACAGTCGCATGAACTGGTCCTTTCCATTGTCGTATGTACTCGTTTCCCCGCAGCCGCATAAGGGCTCGGCATGACCCAGCCACATGGCACTGCTCGACCGCAGCCGTATAAGCTTGCATACTCTTTCCGCATAGACCTGCAAGCCCCGCAGCCGCATATGAAAGTGATTTCCCGAGCCGCATGAGTGCGCACTTTTTCAGCCGCATAAGCCATTTCCTTTCCGCAGCCGCATAAGCCTGTGATCCCCGCAGCCGCATGAGCCCCGCATTACCTTCCATCCGCATGAACTTATCACCTTTCAGCCGCATGCGCCTGCCCACTTCCAGCCGCATAAGCGCGCATGCTCTCTGCCGTATGAATCCAATTAGCCGTATGGCTCCTTCCATAGTCCTCTTTTATTATATTATTATTAATATATACTGATCTGTTATATTATGCTCATGTTTTCTCTGAGAATGCTTGAACCATGTAGATTTTGCACATGTTCCCAGAATACGATAGTGGCCCACCGTGGCGCACTCTTGACAAGTAAATCGGACAGGATATGTTGTTACGATAGCTAGCTTGACATGACAAAGTATGAATGACCTGGACACCGTGGACGATTATGTTTGTACAAATAAACCAGTACTGTCTTGCATCATATCTAGGATGGGATCCCTGAGTACCACGGTCAGGGATACCTACTGAAATTGACTAAGGCCGATAAACTAGAATAATTCAGTAGTCATGAAGAGATTTTCCAGCTACAGACAATCCCGTTATCTGGGCGCACTAGCGGACTTGTAGCCTACCGACGAGTAGGGCACATTTCCAGCACACAGTCACGTGTTGCATCTTTCATAAACGGGCATTCGACCTGGATAACCTGGATGGTCTGCAGGACTTGTGGCTGTAGAATAATCTTACTGCATCTTGCTAGTAACTAGGCTTGTGATAACCCTAGTTAGTTAAAGTATCAAACCGTACTCTTTGTTTGGCCGTGATTAATTGGATGGAATCTAACCCAGCTTAGTCTTGTCCTGATCCTGTACAAGATTGTGACATGACATGATTTCCTATATTTGCCTCAACAATAATGATCAGGGGACCAGTTCTGTTCAAACGAAGGGTTACAACCCCGGTCCTTGTTTGGTTTAAGGGTTGTAACCTGGCTCCCGGAGCAGTTATGTGTCCTCTCTTCGTTTATTGACTTATTGCTCCCCATGCCATGCTCGTCATGTTTTACCTTACTTAATAGCATGATTATTCATACTGGCCTTAACAATAACGATCAGGGGTCCAGTTCTGTTCAGGCGAAGGGTTACAACCCTGGTCCTTGTTTGGTTTAAGGGTTGTAACCTGGCCCCCGGAGCAGTTCTGTTTCCTCTCTTCGTTTATGGACTTATTTCACCCTATATTCCTGCTTTACCAACAAGTAGTTGAGACAGGTTTCTATTCGGGTGAAGGGTTACAACCCCGGTCCTTATTTGGTTTAAGGGTTGTGACCTGGCTACTCGAATGGTTTCCTCGTACTTATTTTACTATTGTTATCTTTATTATTATCAGTTTCGTTATAATCATCTTTAATATTCTATTGTGATATGTTGGTTTTAGTTCCTAAGTGAAGCCTCCTTTGTGGCACTTGCTCTTTCTGGGGTCTGACCCAGCTAGTTTTGTATGGCCAAATATCGGAGTAGCTCCAGAGGATCTACCTGTCTTCCAGCCAGATGGTGACCACCAGGCGTTACCCTGGCAACGAGTGGGTTTCTTTTGTCCTCCTACTTTATTGTAAAATTATTCTTTTGAGGCGTTTAGCCGACGAGCACGTGTTAGCTCATATTGTACCTTTATTTACTGTCTGCCTACGGGTTGTAACATGATTGACAAATCCTAGGGTTGATCATGTATGACTGAAACTCTTGCTAGTCTTGATATTTTGTACGACTAGCTTCATGATCGTCCGAATATGTAATGTATAGGACGCCTTACTATTGTATATTTGGTGTTCTGACATCTTGTGACTGTTATTGCTTGCTTGAGATTGAGACAATAGGCTTGTTCATGACCATAGGAGACTGCTGGCTTGTAGTTAAACCCTCATGTATCTAGACAGCCGTGACCGTATAGCGAGGTGGGTTGCACTTCAATATACGTAGCTGGCTATGTATGCCCCCGCTCTCCAATATTCTGGTTCTGGGACGTTACACCGAGACATTGGCGCCAGCAGTTCCAAGGGTCCACCGAAGCGGACCGACACTCAGCAGAGGCCACCTCAGCATCAGCATCATCCTCATGTTCGAGCTCCGACATCACCGAGGCAGCAGAGACAGATTCAGACTCCGATATACTTTTCTTGCGTATACTGTAAGAGACCGGGACACCGTGTCAAGGAATACCGCAAGAAGTTAGGGCAGTGCTTGGTTTGCGAATCTGCCACTCACCAAGTGAGAGATTGCCCAGCAGCTTTCACTCGCCATGGACCAGCACCAGAGCAGCAGCAGGAGGACCCAGTCTTTGAGGATCAGTAGTAGTCGCTAGAGCGCAGTCGGATGGACCGTTATCTTTCTTACTTGTTTGTAGTAGCTAGATTTCTTTTGTATTGCCTATTTTGAGGCTTGTCTCTGAGTTTTTCTTGCATTCACTATTTTCATATTGTCTAGTGACTACTTGTTAGTCCTTGTTATTTTACTCCATAAATAAATCATTTAGTTTCTTGTTGTCTTTAATAATTTTGCTTGATTTTGTGCATCCTTGAAATTTCGAGGACGAAATTTTTGTAAGGTGGGTAGATTTGTAACTCCCTGAACCTATTTTCGGGTATTATTGAAAAAAAATTTGAATTTTTATTTTCGGGTACTTCGGAGGTAATGTCATTGATATAGATATGACATTTTACCGGATATATTTAAAAACAATTGGTTTCAGTGTTAGAAAGAACGAAGTAAAGAAAAACAAATCTGGGATGCTAGTAGTTCGTAGTTGGTGTTGTTCGAATGCGGGATTCAGACAGAAGAAATATATCAAAGCTCCTAACAGGGTTCGTGGGCCAAGAAGTGAAAGCAGAAGTGGTTGTAAAGCAATTTTTGAATTGGGTACAACATATCTACAAAGCTGTGGGTTGCCAAAAAATTCGAATACATCACAACCATAATCTGGCAAATGATTTTTAAACAGTTTTGTTGAGATCCCATCGTAAGACATCAGCCGTAGAATTGGAACAAGCTAAGCTGATGAAACAATCCGGGATGACCACTATAGAGGTATGGAATTTATTTGTCTACTAGAATGGTTATTTTTGGGTTTTATAAAAATTCCAAGAGTATATGAATGGCAAATTACCAAAGACAATTCTCACAGATGGTTGCAGATCCATGAATAAAGCAATTAAGGATTTAATGCCCAACGTAGTTCATCGAACGTGCTCATGGCATATCTTAAACAATTCAACCAGACATGTACACCGAGATGGTTTTGCAAAAGAATTGAGTAATCTGATTAAAAGGTACATCTCACACTTGGTACTTGACTTTGAAGTATGTTGTTGTTAAAATGTTAAAACTTTTGTTATTGTCCATGTTTTTTAAACATGTACTATTCCGCAGAAGAATTTGAAAACCATTGGTAGCAGATGTTAAGGGATTATAATGCAGAGAACAATGAGTGGACCAGTGTATTGTACAGAACGAGGGATCGACGGGTGGACACATTCATACGTGGATATTATTTTGGTGGTTCTACTGCAATAAATAGATGTGAATCAATGAATGCATTTCTGAAAAAAAATTTCAATGAGAAGTTGTCGTTATGGAAGGTCCTTCAACATTATGACCACGGTTTGGCGGCCTTACGTTACGGCCAAATGAGTAAGCATGTTACTGATAAACTCTCAACACTAGTTGTGAAACAAACTAGCATGGCCGTAATAGAAGATCAATTTGCAAAAATTTACACTAAAAAAGTGTTTATAGAGGTAAGGAATAAAATCACGCATTCTGATAAATATACGGTTGTCCACCATTACATCATAAGAGAGGCAGAAGTTTGCACTATCGAAAAGTATTTGAAGACAAACAATCTAAACCAGAAGATTATATTTTATCGTACCGACAACAACATAAACTGTGACTGCTTGTAGATGGAGACCAAGGGGATTCCTTGTAGGCATATTTTTTAGCAATGAAGATATTGCAATTGTTAGACATTCCAAAGAACTTGGTAAAAATGCGTTGGCTGAAGGATTGCAAAGAGAGTTATCTCTCCGGACATGGCGCAGAAAGGAGATTCATCCACCCAGACAGGATTGAGAGCAAAAGGTATGGTGGTATTAATGAACAAGTTAATCTGTTTATGAATTATTGTAAAAAAATCAAGCAAAATTCAAGAGAAGGGAACAATGTCAGCTGTGCTGATTGAGTTGCAAAAAATGGTAACCGATATCGGCGAAGAAGAAAAAATGTTACCTGATGCAGTTCGGGGAGTGCATAAAGCTTTTAAAGAGCCAAACACGGTAGCAACAAAAGGAAGGCCTTCTCAAGGAAAATCAAGCCAGAATAAAGAAAGTCAGACTATCCCCAGGCCTATATATAATTTGTAGAGTTTGTAGAAAATCGGGTCACGATTTTTGTAATTGTAAAGTACGGAAGCGAGCTAGCGAGAAAGAGCCAATGGAATCAAATGAAATAAGCGATACGTTGTTGATTTAACTATCGTTATGTACTTTCTTTCTTTTTCATTTACCCAACTTTTACTATTGGTTTTCCATAAAATTCTTCCAAATGCAGCAGAAAACTTCATGACAAAAAGAAATATTATATGGCAGCAAGATTACGAAACATTCTAGCAAGATTATGAAATATTAATACCAGAAAACCTATATTTATACTTACACTTTTTTTCCTTTGGCGCACCGAACCTGCCTAGCAAAATTTCTAACATTGAACATATGCATGTGAATTTGGCATTATGGTTGCTGAAAAACAAATATAGACCCATAAACTTCATAACAACTGAATGCTAACCAGAAAGAAGACTCCATACTGCACAATCATTGTGCAACACTAAATCACCAGAAGTTTACAGTGGCTTAAGAATATGGCACTGATTATTAAATAGAAAAGGGGCTGCTCTACATTAACATTGTGCAGACTAGAAACCAACTTCGACCATTTATTTTAGCCCTAAAAAATCAAATAAAGAGATCCTATAATGTAAGTAAAACCATGGTTTGGGGAGCACCAGAAGGTCACATTACATCATAATTTAGAAGGAAATATTATATCAAAATGGAGCCCGTAGATAGCATCGTGCAAGCCAGAAACCAACTCTAACCTGATTACTAACTTATTTGAATAAAAAAAAATCCTAAGATGTAAGACATCGCAAAAGCTCCAAAAGGTCACATTAAACATCATGATTTGGAGTTATAAAATATCGCTTAATAACAAAATAATATAACAAAACATAAATCATTGAATAATGATTAATTATACTCACGACAGCAACTCCAAATTCACATGCCTATGGGTCTATATTCCTAAACATTTGTTACAAAACAAATGAACATATTTCATTAGATAAAAGAAAAAATATTCCATCAACTTCCATCTTCACCCACAGAGTGGACTCCTTTCGACCTTTGCTGCATATTTATATTGTTGTGCAATTTGGATTCTTCTGCATTGTGCTTTGAAGATGCAATCCCTACAGTAACTTTGCGCCTTTCCAATTCTGAATCAAACTGCATATAAAAAACATAATATCAAAAATATTTCTCTAAAAAGTATAAGTATTTGAAGACATATTTTTAGACTTACATCAAAAGAACATGAGTCCAAACTACATCCGTCTTTCATGAATAAAATTATAAAAATACCACAATCAAATGTATTATCCTGGCGAGGAACATGAGGACGACGGATTATGGAGAAACTAGAAAAATTGAACCTAGGATCTCTCAACTTCCAAATCTCTTCCTCGAGAATGAGATCCAAGATTGAAAGATACAATTACCAGAATACAATATGTACTAGTATACCGTGAATCTAGTACACGTTTCATAAAAAATTATGAATATGAGCTTACTATTTCTTTTATGACTCCTTTGTTATAAATCGCCTCACTTGTAGATGAAAGTGAGTCCAAAACTTCAACAATCTTCGTCTTAACCATAACTCTTGCAAGAGTATAGTGGTCATGCATAAGGATGGGTATGTATATTTGAATCAGGATTAATTAGGTCAAACAAATTAATTAATTTTCAATAAATTGGAATTTTAATTTAAATAGAAATAAATTAATACCTCATTAGAAATGCTTAAAGATCCCATGTAATCCTCGAAATATTTGTACTTCTTCTATATTTCATGAAGAGGTTTGTTAGATGGAGGTAACATTGCTTTCTACATACACATCAATTAATACATTACGAACGACAAATAAACGAGACAAAATTGTTAATGCATAATCATTAAAGAATAAAATGCTCACTCACCGTTAAATTTACTGGTAAATACCATACATTAGCTTTATTGACAGTTCTTCCCCGTTCCTCCGCAGTTATAAGAACAGAGACTAGGCTTACAATCTGAGAATATTTCATTAAAAAACAACGATTGCATCATAGTAAACATCGATGGCATTAATACCATGCTAAAAATCTGAGTATCTCATTAAAAAAATAGTGATATAATCAAAGTAAATATAGATGGCATCTAAGAAAAAACATACTATCTACATACCCCATCTTTAATTCTCCTTCCTGGAGAAAAGGACTTTATCTCAGCCCAAGTCACATAAACCTTGTTGCAAGATGATATTATTTCGCAAAGAAAAGAAATGGATAGATTAGGAAAAACAAAATAAATAAACTGTTGAAATGAATTGAAAACTCATATTACTTACTCGCCAGGTTTACCATCCACAAAAATATATTTATAAATACTAGAACAACTACTAGTCCACTCGTTAGGCTTCGAGGTTGAACTTCTTGTTATACTTTTCAAAGTGTGATCGGTACTAAATTCCCTCACATACTTTTCAAAGAACTGCTAAGGTCAGGTTCTTCTAGAGGGAGTTTATCGAAAATTTGCTGGATTGTTTGATCAACTTTCTTCAGCTGCTTGTCCTCATCAGAAGATTCATTATCAACCTCCTCCTTAATATTAATTACTCCAGATGAAGATGCCTTCTTCAAAGCGAAAGATTCTTCTATTTTTTCCAAGCGCCGAGATATATTGATTTGTTCAAGTTCGATTAAACAAAGCTTAGAATTGATCGAAACAGGTTGAGCTGAAATCTGCGTCAGATGTTCTTCAAACCTGCGCATCATATGCAGAATGAAGATTTCATTTGAAGCTGGCGTCCAATCTTCTACCTTTTCTACATCTTCCATATGAGTAGACATCTTTTTTCAGTACTACAAAATGAAATGAGAAAACTATTCTATGTATTTCAGAATAAATAATAGTTGAAACAAGAAAACTATTGTATATATAACAAGAGAAAAACACAAAAAGTGAGGAAGATGGAAAGACAAAAAATTTTTGGGACTAACAATGAAATGACAACAAAGGTTATCTTGATTAACAATTGGAGGAACTCTAGAAGAGGTTTACTTCCACGAGGAATTAAGTTAATTTCTTCTTGAATAATTCACTTTCCTGACAATGGCATGGACAGTAAATTTTCCTAAGCTGGGAGCATGCAGAAGCGGTACCGCTGGTATACCTCGTTGTTCGAGGAGGCCTCGACGACGTCCGCCGCGAACTAGACCTTTTTCTTCTTTCCTTCTTCATCTCTGATTCTTCTTCCACCTCCAACACCACCACTATGGCCTGTAGCTTTATATCCAAAGTATTAAATTGTTAGATGAAAACAAATTTATGAAATTTATACATAGATGCACAATTATTGTTATATAGGATCAACTATACATCTATAGGAAGAGGTAGGTACATAGTAGGCTAGTTAGAGTTAACCATCTCCAATTAAGGAAGATGAAAAGACAAATAAATTTTGGACTAACAATAAAATGACAACAAAGTTTATCATGATTAACAATTGGA
>JANAVB010003400.1:68206759-68349259 GCA_029216955.1 Iris pallida | reverse complement strand
TGCTGCCATGGCACAACCAGTAGCCCATTCTGCTATAGTGCAACCTATGCATCATGCTGCCCAGGCGCAGTTTGTAAACCATGCTGCTCCGGCGTAACCTAAGTGAACTAGTCTTTTGGCTATTCTCTCTTCTTCTCCAGTTCTGAACTTGGAGAAGCAATGTTCTAATGCTAGCACTAGACAGATCAAAGGGAAGGGTCCTTTGATACTTCCTCAACTCGTGCTACCTGCGCCTAAGACAGTTTAACAACAAAATAGAGGGAAACGCTTCTTAGCTAACCCTCTACAAAATAAAGGAAAGCATCCTTTGGTCTTTTCTCAAACTTCCCTGGTCTATGACTCAGAGGAAGATATATCAGATTCTATTCCTTTAAACAGAGGTCTTCAGATCTCTGCTACCGGAAAGAATACTGATCAAAAAGGCATCTTGCCTACCCCTATGGGGTCTGGTCAAGATCTTCCAACCTTACAAATTTCATGATTTAAGCAAAGAAAATTGATGGTATCACAAACAGAGACACCTGGAGCAAAATTTTCTGATTTACGCGCTTATCTCAATAGGCGTCTACCAGTATCAACTTTTGTGAAACGTAAGAACCCTATACCAAAGGTCAATCTGTACCAGAAGCCAAAGTTTGAAAAGAAAGACCCAACCACTTATGCTAATGAGTTGAGTACATCTTTGTACACTCAGGGAACACTACAAGAAAAATGATCATTTACGGCGCACAAAATGCGTCGTAAATGATCTTTTATGGCGTACATTTTGGTGCCGTAAAAGACCATGCCGTAAATGATCCTATTATTTACGGCGCGTTGAAAAACGCCGTAAATGTAAACAAATTAACGCCGTAATTATTTTTTCACAGAATTTTGACAACCATTTACGGCATATTTAGTGTGCCGTATTTTGTCTTTCGCGGCATACATTTATGCGCCGTAATAGATATTCGCACATGGTTAAATACGGCGTATATATGCACGCCGTAATAGCTATTCCCGCGGGATCAAATACGACGTACATTTTGATGCCGTAAAAGATATTTTTGACAAATTATGTTTGCCATTTATGACATATGTAGCGTGTCGTAAATAATTTTTGATAAAAAATTTCATATTATTATTATTATTATTATTATTATTATTATTATTTCCATACCAATCCCTATTTATTTAAACAAGGATATCAATGGTAAACAACGAATATAACATAGCAAAATAAGTTAAAGAGATATTTGACTTATATATAATCCCAATCAAACTACAAAAGTGAAAAGTAATTCAAATAAACCCAGGCACGTGAGATCATAAAAAATAATCGGATTCAGTAGACAAAATACATTAATAGCAACAAAAGACCGTGCCAAAGTATATCATGTCTTACATGAACTAGAAAAACTATTGTAGTACTGAATTAAGAACAATACAATATTTCAATACAAATTGAGCTTGTTTCATACTTTGCCCTACTTTGGAAAAAAAAATGTAAATTGTCTTCTATGACAAATTTCAGCTCAAATGGTTGCAGAGGAGAATCTTCAAAGACAACACACAAATTTTTCCATTGATTGATAACCTGCACAAACATAAAATGTGTTTTAGTTCATTGTATCCAATTTGATGTATATATAAACACAACGATGAAAAAGGCTGCATAAACTAGCCAACTACATTTGCAGGTACCTTTCCAGGTACCAAATGCTACATAAATATAACCTGCACAAACATAATTTTTTACATTAATTGCCAACATCTGTCGTGGGGGTTGAGGGGTAGTCGGGTACATCTATTCAAATTGAACCAAATGACCAAAACATTACATTTAACCTTCATATTAAGGAAGTCTGAATTGAAAAATCATTATAAAAATTGACAAATTTATCATGGTCCATCTATGCAAGAGGAACCTCTGAGCTGGTGCCAACTTCCTAGACTAAGAAACTATGTGCAGGTTTTTTTAGTGGATTGCAGGGAACTAATTTTACTAGTCATGTAAATTAAGATTGTGTAACCAAGGAGATGAGGAAAGATGATAATATTTTGATTATAGAAATGCTTTCATTAAGGCTCAACATAAGTTTGCTTGACATTACAACAAAGTATGGAGGTTAAATAATTATCTTAATAATTATCTTAATGGTTTCATTACAAGAAAATATTTTGATTATAGAAATGCTTTCATTAAGGCTCAACATAAGTTTGCTCTGTTAACTAGGTGTACCCTCTTACCTCACGAAGACTTTTACCAGTACTAGGTTCCTCCATTACAGGAAAATAATTATCTTAATGGTGCCAACAACATACTCATATAGTATCGCATCACAATTGGCATGCCAAGTAGCCAAGAAAATGCACTTACAAATCCAAGGACTGGCTCATCTTTAGGCAATACAGCATCATCTTGACTATCATCCTGAGAGTCATTTAAGAAAAAGTTTGTTCTCCATTTCATTCCTACATGATTTGCATGCCCACACGAACAGAGCTACAAAAAGATAATAAAAACTAATAAATCAACCTGCTGAAACATAACTACTTGGTTCAAAATACAGAAGCAACTCATGTACCCAATGTTGATCAGGCAAAGAAGTAGTAAAAAGATGGAAAAAAAATACAAATTGTTAAGACCAAGAAAGGGCTCTGATGTTATTTACTTTATGATATTGACTAGTTCAATCCTTTAAGGAAGAGAAGATTGAAGTTAACATAAGATTTAAACTAACAGTGAAAGTGGATACATTGGTTGGAACCATATCAATGAGCTAAGATTTCTCAAATATGTTTATGACTGATACTTCCACCCATGTGTTTTTGATATGCAAGTTCTGAATTCAGAACAATTATAAACAGAAATGACCAAAAGTTAGCTGTAATTTTGACAAATAACTATAAAGATGGTCAGATGCATGCTCCACCTAGTAGGGAATATGACAGGCATAAATATCCTATTTGGCACAAATTCCATTAGATTCTACGGATCAATGTTATAGGATTAAGATATGATATGACACAATATGGACATTAGACTAATTTTGATGTATCCTAATGTATTAAGATATGATATGACACAATACGGATATGTATCAGCTACATATTGAATTACGGACACAGTCCTCCCTTGAGGAGTATCCACATAAGATAGCTACGATACAACAGACTGGACTGATGGTGATGACGAAGATGATGATAACAAAGATAATGACAATGGAGAGTTGGAAATAATCGAACACATAAGAGTAGACAAGCCAAGACCATTTGCTAGCAAAATTATCAGGTCCGAAGATGTTCGACTGAGAAAGGACACTGTCATCCGAAGAGTCATGGGATCAAATGTTCTTGGAGAACCTAAGGTAGAGAATGCATGCCATAATGGCCTACTGGATCCAACTATAAATCTGAAAGACGCCATGGATGACATCAACAGTATGTTTCGGGAGCCACTGAATTTTGTGAGGGATAGAAGGCCAAAGAAATAGGCTAATAAATAGTTGGAACCAAAACTAGTGAGTCAGGGCTTTTCTATTTTTGTTGACGACGACTTGTAAGAAGATTCAAGATGTAGGAGACCAAAGAAACAGGATAATAAACAGTTAGAAGAAAAACCAGCGATTGAGGGCTTCTCTATTTTAGCTGACGACGACTTTGAAGAAGATTCAAGATGTAGCAGACCAAAGAAACATGCTAATAAATATTTAGAACCAAAACCAGTGAGTCAGGGCTTTTCTTTTTTAGTTGACGACGATTCAAGATTCCAGATTACTAAGAGCAAATCCTCTAATATTCATGATGCTCCATGCCTTATGTTTCTTTGGGATCATTCCAATTCGAGCCTGATTAAGAGAACTAGCCATTTTGCTATTGTTGCATAAACATGGAAGCAAATACGACCAATATCTTAATATGATGAAATAATGAAAAGGACAATAATACACAAGAATACCAATCCATCAATGGTTGTTATACGTACGCAATTGTTTATGGATTCTTTACTTCTAATTTGATCTCTTTAAATCGACTGCTAACTTTATCAAAGTCAATTATTCTCGATATATAATACATACTCAGACAACAATACAAAAATAAGCTAGATTCATATCATCTTAACTGAGGAAGTTATGTATTTTTCACTTACCTCTAAATCTTTAGCTACTTCCTATCTTGTTATTTCTTTGTAGTGGCTGGCATGCTTCAAAAAGCCAATACACAAGACAACTTAAAATTAGCAGCCATTAGCCAATAAACAATATATTTAAAATAATTATTTACTATTGCTACAAGTCATAACAAATGTTATTGTATCAGTGACGTGTCGTGTCAGAGTGATCCGACAATACCAAGCATGAAGAAAGAAAGAGACCCCATGGCTATAATGATTCCAATAATATCCCTTCTCAAACCTAAAGTTGTCTCCATGAAGAAAGAAAGAGATCTCATGGCCATGGATGATTCCTACAATATATCTACAGAAAAATGAGCTAAACGAAGCAAAAAATCACCGAAATCCCTACAAATTCCTCAAGAACTTCACCTGGAGAATGATGGACAAAGAAAGGAGCTTCTTTTCTTCAATTCCTGAACAAATTTCTATGGTTTAATTAAAAGAAGTAATGATGGTGATGGTGAAATAAAAGGGAGAGGAAAGTACATGAGAAAGAGGTAAAAGAAGAGGAGCAAACCCAACAGATTATTCATATGGAAACAATAGACACGGAAAGAAAAATACCTTGGGAAAAGTATACTTGTTGTTATAGAAATTATTCCATACATGACTGGTGCGTCGCCTACGAGTCCCTCGGCGGTGACCGCATCCCCACCCCCTGTGCCCCCGCGACCCCGGCCCGGGTCAAGGAGATGCTGGCCGGCCTGAAGCTGGCCAGCGCGCAGTACGATCGCACGAGGCTTCTCGAGCCGGCGGTCGAGATGAGGAGGCTGGCCAGGGATAGTGAATGGAACAGGTTGTGCACTTCGTCGAACAGTACGGCCCGGGCCCTTGCCACGTCACTCCGGGACTTCTCGGGCGACGACGGGGCATGTTCTGAGGCGATGTCGGCGCTGGCATGCATTCTCCCCCTTGAGGATGACGCCCGCTGGCACGTCGAGTCGCCCGAGGTGTTGCGGTCCATCGTGTCGGTCATGCAGTCCGGCGACCCGGAACGGAGGCTCAACGCCGTGGTGCTGGTCAAGGAGCTCGCCATCGTCGTCGACAAGGGAAGGGCTGTATTGCTAGCCAGCACTTAGGGACTCGTCGAGGTGGTCGTGAGGCTCGTCAAGGAGCCGATCTTGCCGCGAACGACGAGATCGGCTAGGTCGTCAATTTGAGGGAAAATAAGAGTTTGGGGGAAATAAAAGTTACAGGAAAAAAGGTTTTTTTTTTGGAACACTTTTCTAGCAAGCACATGAGATGCACATGTATGACATCCTCAATTTAAAATATATGAAACCCATATTTTTGTAATTAATTATTAATAGTATTTTAGTGTGATAATTAGTATTTCTAATTTTTTTATTATTAAATATTCTTGGGTGCAAATTATTGCAAAATTATTAACAACATGGACTTTTGATTTAGACCCAGACCCGAGTCCGAACCCAGACCCAGGCCTGAGCCAAACCCAATCCTATTTTCTTAAAATCTGATTTTGACTTGCTAATTATTATTATAAAAAATAATAATAATAATAATATAGTTATAGCTGGTCCCGAAGGACCAGCAACCCAACTCTTCCCATGTTTTGGTAAAAGCCTTTTCCTTTTCTTTGCTTCATCACACACGTGAACCCCCTCATTTCCGTAACTCCCCAACTTTATTCCCATCTCCTTATAACTCCCAACCCATCAACTCCCCACTCCACTCTTTATTAACTCCCCTCACCTTCTCCACGTTCTCAACTCACCAGAGCATAACCCATTCTTCCTCTCACAAACAAACACCAGAATACTCACCTCCCCATTCTCACAAATCTCTTCTAATCTCATCTCTCCCCCTCTCTCTGTGGAGTAAACATTTCTCCAAACCCACTCCCGAGCAAACCCCTCTCCGGCGATCTCGCGACCGCCGACCACCCGCGCGGCTTCCCCCGCCGTCAGCCTCCGCGGACTCCTCCGCGCTCCTCCCGGCGGATCCCCGCCGTCAGAGCCCCCGACCGCGCCGCACTCGCCCGCGCCGCCACCGCCCCGCGGCCAGCGCCCCTTCTCCGGCGAGGCGCTGCCCTAGCCGCCCCTCCGCGGCTCCCCGCTGCGTTCGTCCGGTGCCCACAGCGCGCGTGTGACCCCGAGCCCCTCCGCGGCTGCTCCGCGTTCGTCCGCCACTGTCCGCGGACTCCTCGCGGCCGACCTCCTTCCCGGCGGACTTCCCTGTCCAGCACGAGCTCTCTCTCCACGCAGGATCTGTTCCGGCGAGGCGTGCCCTAGCGCAGCCGACCGACCACCCTCCCGTGCGCGCCCCTCTTTTGTGCGTGGCTGAGTCTGGATCTGCGAAGTTTGCTGTCCAGGATCTACGACCTGCAGCCGAACTTCGTTTCGGATTTTTCCCAAGATTTTCCCACGGCTCCCCGCCAACGAAATTTGGTAATTTCTTGGTAATCACAGTAGTTCGTCCCTCCCGTAGAGTCGGTGATGAAATCGGTCCCCGGATTCCCTTCGAGAAATCCAGTTAGCTGTGTTATATTTTCGATTAGCTACGTTAGCGTATGTTCCTGTGTTTTATCTGCTGGTTTGGTGTGAATTGGTTGGATTATGGGATTCCCGGACATTTCGGGAAATTCGGTAGATTGGAATTATTTTCTGTGGCTTGGGATTATTTTGGTGGATTTATTCTGTGGGATTATTTTGGATTGGAATATTTGCAGGTTTTCTGTGGCACATTTCCCAGTTTTGGGTTGTCCCGAAATAGAGGAAGTGCTGCTCAAATTTTTACAAAACTATATTTAGTTGATTTCAAAATTGGTTTTCGGAAATGAATTTTTAAACTGATTTTCGGGCGACGACCGTACCGGTCTGTGGGCCCCGGCAAAATGCAAACGCACCGGTCCGACCGAACATTGTGGTATTAGCCGAATTTTGAGGAATGGACCGAGTCTGAGACTCTTAGTTTCATTTTTAATTATTTTATTTAACATTTAGGCTATTTATTATAGTCATTTAATTTCTGCACTTTATTTAATATTTCAGTAATTTTCTCTTATTTAATATAAAAGAAAATTATACCGGGCATAAGCCCACCCTAGGACCATTAGCTGTGCCACTGTATTGTGTAGCATAGTTTATTTTATTTTTCTCTTTTGGTGGATGTGAATTTGGGTGGTTTTGATTAGTCGCGTAATCGTAGATTAGAGCGCGATTTACTGATTATTTATGAATCTAGTTAAAATGGATAAAATAATAGTAAATAACTAGTTCATGATTTATCACTAAAAGAAAACTATATTTTTATAAATATATTACAAAAACACAAAGTTTTCCAAAGTTAATTGATTCTCGTGTTATTTCCAAATAATCCAATTAATCGGTTTAATCAACGCCCATAGTTGCGACGTAATCGTTACCTGTAAATTAATACAACTTAAAACCTGACTAGAATTTACTATTAGAGATTACAACTAGCACACTTAGTCTGGTTATTCAAGGTTCTAAGTCGAGTTCTCAACTGTAGGAACTCGAAGATACACCTGACGTCCTTCCTCGGTACCGACTCGTCTTTCCAGTCAATCTAATACAAGGCAAGTTTCGGATTATGTTTTTTTGTAATTTCCTTAGTAAAGTTAAGCTGCATGTTAAACCACACTGTTGACACGAAACTCTACCTTGGGGTTCAACTACTGATTGTTACTGTTACTGAATCTGGGACTGGGGGAATAGTGTAGACGTTTATGACCAAAGCCCCTACTGAACTGACTGTGTTAGCTTACCCCTCTCACACATGGGGATAAGCCATATCGTATCGCTAAGATACTACTGATCAACCCAAGCCGGTCATAGACGTTTGCATATTCAAAACACACTGAACTGTTTTAAACTGCTGAAAATATTATTTCAAACTGTTTACCCTGCACTTTCCAATTACTATTTAAATTATGAGATGCATATTTCGTTCTTGCTCCCTCCTGACTGGAGACAACATTTTAGGTATCACTGAGGATGAAGAGCTATACTATAATAGCTATTATGACCCGGTCCTCTACCCTGCGAAGGTACCAGAGCCGTCTCTGGAGGACGCTGATCCTGGGACTACAGAACCAGACGCTTAGATAGTTTTTTTTTCTTCTGCATTTTCTCCTTTATTTGGAGTTTGTAGTTTATTTCAGCATTTCATTTCCAGTTGTACTTCTGAATATTTTATTAAACAAAGTTTCATTTTCGAATAGAACAGTTGTGACAAATGTAATTGTGTTGTTGTGAATACCTGTAATAGAACAGCTTACTGCCGCCGTCACACCACGGTGCAGGCTGGGCATGATCCGATTCGACCCAAGAAATTGGGACCGGGTCGTGACATGTTTTTAGTGGTGGCCCATGCAGGTCTGAACAACAACTTAGGAAAACATACCTAGAAACAATTAGAACACTAGAACATCAATTTGTCACAACATAGGACCGAAATATATTATAAATAAATATTTTTGTTTGATTATAGACTGGTAGGATGCCTTGCTTATGTTTGCATCCTAAACCATCCAGAGAATAACCGTTGACCAAATCCTGCTGGCGATGATACCCCATCTCCTCAACCAAGTCCAGGGTCTTTTCCCTCACGGTTGTTTGACCGTCCTCATAGTGCATCCAGTGAAGTTTTTCCTACACTGGCGATTCCTACCTCATCTCAAACTGAGTTGCATTTCCTAGGTGGAGTATTCATTTTGTTGCTCCACCAGTACCAGCAAACATCTTCCAAATGGTTGCCCTATTTCAAGAAACCCTGGAGTTCCAGAAAGCTCAAGATGAAGCCCAGCGGGAACAGAAGAATATCACGAGGGAAGACATGAAGAACGTCATGATGTATCCTTAGATATCCCCAACCAAGTTAGAGCAGAACTTTGTCCTAGGAAGGATACCCCTGAATCTAGAAAATATTTGGGTCCCATCAAGTACTCTCCGGCAGTCTTGTCGTAAGAAGCTTTGGGCTTGTAACTATTGCAAGAGGCCTGGTCATCAGGCCGTTAGTTGCCGCAAGAGATTGGGACAATATTTGGCATGTGGATCTGCTGAACATCGGGTAAAGGACTGCCCTTTATCTTTCTATCAAACCAGAGCTCATATCCCAGCAACACCTGTTAGGCCACAACCTAGGGACCCTCTTCCAATCCAGCAGACCCTGCCCTTACAATGAGGCGTGATACATACTCGAGGTTCATAGAAAAGGAAGCAATTGGAGACTCCTCATGCAAAAGCCAGAACCATGAAGAATAATACCTAGAACCGCTGAATAGCATCATCTTTTGGAAGTTGTAACAGGATGTCCTTAGATCAATCATAAGAGTTTTGCTGTAATTCTCCACATGAATAGAAGTTTTGTTACATCCTTATGGTAGATGTTTTTCCTGATAGTCTCCCCGGATTATCCCAGATCTAGACATAGGATTCACCCTTGATTTAGTCCCTGGCTCTTTCCCTAAATTCTAAAGGATGTTACAGAGTCAACCCGAAGGTGGCCAAGAAGATGAAGGACCAAATCAATGAAGGCTCTAGGATTTATTCAGAGTGGAACTTCACTTTATGGAGTACCTATCTTGTTTGTGCCCAGAAGGATAGAACAATACGGATGTGCATCGATTACCAGACACTAAAGAACAAGTACTTTCTGTCTGGATCGAGGATCTGTTTGATCTGGTTGTGTGGAGTTAGGGTGTTTCGAAGTTTGACTTAAGATTTGATTTCCATCAAATCAAAGTCAGGAAAGAGGACATTTCCAAGACGGCGTTCAAACACCAAGTATGGGTAGTTTTCTGTGGTCAGGACGTTAGACTGGCAAATGCTTCTGCTGTGTTCATAAATCTCATGAACAGAGATTTTCATGAGTATTTGAATCAGTTTATCTTCTCCATAGATAACATTCTGATATATTTGAAGACTGAAGAAGAGCATAAAGAACACCTGAGGAAGTTTTGGAAACTTTGAGGAAAAGAAGTTTTATGGTAATTATCTGAACGTGGATTTTTGACAAAGGTGGACTTTTGGCCATGTTGTCAAGAGAAGAAATTTCGATGGAAGATAGCTGTTGTTGAAAAGTGGTACACCCCAAGTTCAATTCGGAAGATTCTTGAACTTGGCCGGCTACTGTCAGAAGTTCGTGAAGGATTTTGCTAAGATTGCTGAGCCGATGACGAAGCTCACTTGGAAGAATGAAGAGTTCATCTGAACGAAAGTTTGCCAGGCGGCATTGAGGAGCTGAAGAAGAGACTTACCACTACACCAATCCTTGCACTACCCGCAGGAATCGGTGGGTTCTCAATTTACAGTAATGCCTCTGGAAAAGGACTGGGCTACGTTCTTCAACAACATGGAAAAGTAATTGCTTACATATATAGGCAACTACAGACTCATGAGGAGAATTATCCCACACCTAATTTGAAATTGCTGCAATTATCTTTACTTTGAAGCTATGGAAGCATGATTTTTATGGAAAGGGAGTGAAATATATACGGACTACAAAAGTCTGAAATATGTCTTCACTCAGAAAGGGCTGAATGTTAAACTAAGAAGATGGCTGAAGCAGATGAAGGACTTCGACATCAACCTGCAGTACTATTCAGGTAAGGCTAATGTGGTCGCTGATGCACTTGGTCGATACTGATGGCGAAGTTCTTAACCAAGGACTAGCACCTGCTAGAAGATATCGAGAAGTTTGGACTGGAGGTTATACTACCTGGAGATAGAAGGACGGAGCTGGATGCTGATTCAGTATTGATGAAGTTCGAGGCTGAGGGATAAAAATCAAGAGAACGTAGTTTCAAAACGAGACACTTTGCAGGCTTAGAGCTCAAGTGTTGGCAGGAACACCTGAGGGTTTCTAAATTAATTAGCATTTGAACTCTGAAGAATGGTGCGAGACTTTGCGTATCTGCTGACAAACGGAGGAACGAGTTGATGAAAGAAATGCACCAGTCGTAGTATTCCATATATTCAGGAGATAATAAGATGTATCGGAATATGCCTCCATTGATTGGTGTTATGGAATAAAGAAGGACAATTACAGGTATGGGATTAGATGCGAATTTGTCAATCTGAGGAATTTAGCAAGAGAACAACCAGTTTATTGCAGCCGCTGGACAATTCGGAGTGGAAGTAGAAGCATATAACAATGAACTTTGAGTAAGGATTGCCTTGTTCCCAAGGAGGGAAGGGCACCAATTGGATTATAGAAAACCGACTGACTAAGTCAGCACACTTTATTTCCCTTCAAAGTTGGTTATCCATTAAGAAGTGGGCAGCATTTTACGGGAAGCACATCTACCGGATTCATGGAGTACCGCGGGACGAGCAATCAGAGAGGTCAATCCAGACGCTTGAACATGTATTGAGATTTTGCGTCTCGAAATTTGGCAGGTCTTGGGAAGACCAAATTGCATTTGGTGAAGTTTCTCCTACCAGAGGAACAATCAGTTTCGATGGAGCTGAAAATTGAGGCCAGGTACATCAGGTCATTTGAAGTTTAAGACGCGTTGGAAGTAGCGTACCAGTTAGCTCTACCAGCTAATCTTGAGAATGTACAACGTCTTCTACGTCACAGCTCAGACACTATATTCCGGATCCGAGTCCCATATTGGATAATTCAGAGCTGAAGATTGGAATCAACCTTTTCAGTGCCAGAGAAACCAGTTGCAAGTGTAGTCAGAAGTGAGAAGAAGATCAGATTTTGAGCCATCATTTAAACTCCTACTTCTTATCTTTTCGTTCTAGACTTGACTGATGCTGCTAAATTAGCCTAGTTTTGCAAGCTATTTTTTATCAAGCTTGATCATGACGGTATTTTATTGGGTACACCCACTAATATATTGTCTAATCAGGACCGGTGCATGATGGTCTGATCAACCTCGTGTACTTTGGTTCGCTTTTGTATTTTTCTACATAGATGATATCATAAACCGTCTCTTCCACGACTGCCTTGGAAATTCTTATTGTTGGATCTGAGTTACGGGCGTAATATCCGTACCTGTTTGATTCTCTTACCCTGCCTTTAAATTTCGAGGACGAAATTTTCTAAGGAGGGAAGATTGTGAAACCCATATTTTTGTAATTAATTATTAATAGTGTTTTAGTGTGATAATTAGTATTTCTAATTTTTTATTATTAAATATTCTTGGGTGCAAATTATTGCAAAATTATTAACAACATGGACTTTTGATTTAGACCCAGACCCGAGTCCGAACCCAGACCCAGGCCTGAGCCAAACCCAGACCCAGGCCTGAGCCAAACCCAATCCCATTTTCTTAAAATCTGATTTTGACTTGCTAATTATTATTATAAAAAAATAATAATAATATAGTTATAGCTGGTCCCGAAGGACCAGCAACCCAACTCTCCCCATGTTTTGGTAAAAGCCTTTTCCTTTTCTTTGCTTCATCACACACGTGAACCCCCTCATTTCCGTAACTCCCCAACTTAATTCCCATCTCCTTATAACTCCCAACCTATCAACTCCCCACTCCACTCTTTATTAACTCCCCTCACCTTCTCCACGTTCTCAACTCACCAGAGCATAACCCATTCTTCCTCTCACAAACAAACACCAGAATACTCACCTCCCCATTCTCACAAATCTCTTCTAATCTCATCTCTCCCCCTCTCTCTGTGGAGTAAACATTTCTCCAAACCCACTCCCGAGCAAACCCCTCTCCGGCGATCTCGCGACCGCCGACCACCCGTGCGGCTTCCCCCGCCGTCAGCCTCCGCGGACTCCTTCGCGCTCCTCCCGGCGGATCCCCGCCGTCAGAGCCCCCGACCGCGCCGCACTCGCCCGTGCCGCCACCGCCCCGCGGCCAGCGCCCCTTCTCCGGCGAGGCGCTGCCCTAGCCGCCCCTCCGCGGCTCCCCGCTGCGTTCGTCCGGTGCCCACAGCGCGCGTGCGACCCCGAGCCCCTCCACGGCTGCTCCGCGTTCGTCCGCCACTGTCCGCGGACTCCCCGCGGCCGACCTCCTTCCCGGCGGACTTCCCTGTCCAGCGCGAGCTCTCTCTCCGCGCAGGATCTGTTCCGGCGAGGCGTGCCCTAGCACAGCCGACCGACCTCCCTCCCGTGCGCGCCCCTCTTTTGTGCGTGGCTGAGTCTGGATCTGCGAAGTTTGCTGTCCAGGATCTACGACATGCTGCCGAACTTCGTTTCGGATTTTTCCCAAGATTTTCCCGTGGCTCCCCGCCAACGGAATTTGGTAATTTCTTGGTAATCATAGTAGTTCGTCCCTCCCGTAGAGTCGGTGATGAAATCGGTCCCCGGATTCCCTTCGGGAAATCCAGTTAGCTGCGTTATATTTTCGATTAGCTACGTTAGCGTATGTTCCTGTGTTTTATCTACTGGTTTGGTGTGAATTGGTTGGATTATGGGATTCCCGGACATTTCGGGAAATTCGGTGGATTGGAATTATTTTCTGTGGCTTGGGATTATTTTGGTGGATTTATTCTGTGGGATTATTTTGGATTGGAATATTTGCAGGTTTTCTGTGGCGCATTTCCCAGTTTTGGGTTGTCCCGAAATAGAGGAAGTGCTGCTCAAATTTTTATAAAACTATATTTAGTTGATTTCAAAATTGGTTTTCGGAAATGAATTTTTAAACTGATTTTCGGGCGACGACCGTACCGGTCTGTGGGCCCCGGCGAAATGCAAACGCACCGGTCCGACCGGACGTTGTGGTATTAGCCGAATTTTGAGGAATGGACCGAGTCTGAGACTCTTAGTTTCATTTTTAATTATTTTATTTAACATTTAGGCTATTTATTATAGTCATTTAATTTCTGCACTTTATTTAATATTTCAGTAATTTTCTCTTATTTAATGTAAAAGAAAATTGTACCGGGTATAAGCCCACCCTAGGACCATTAGCTGTGCCACTGTATTGTGTAGCGTAGTTTATTTTATTTTTCTTTTTCTGGTGGATGTGAATTTGGGTGGTTTTGATTAGTCGCGTAATCGTAGATTAGAGCGCGATTTACTGATTATTTACGAATCTAGTTAAAATGGATAAAATAATAGTAAATAACTAGTTCATGATTTATCACCAAAAGAAAACTATATTTTTATAAATATATTACAAAAACACAAAGTTTTCCAAAGTTAATTGATTCTCGTGTTATTTCCAAATAATCCAATTAATCGGTTTAATCAACGCACATAGTTGCGACGTAATCGTTAGCTGTAAATTAATACAACTTAAAACCTGACTAGAATTTACTACTAGAGATTGTAACTAGCACACTTAGTCTGGTTATTCAAGGTTCTAAGTCGAGTTCTCAACTGTAGGAACTCGAAGATACACCTGACGTCCTTCCTCGGTACCGACTCGTCTTTCCAGTCAATCTAATACAAGGCAAGTTTCGGATTATGTTTTCTTGTAATTTCCTTAGTAAAGTTAAGCTGCATGTTAAACCACACTGTTGACACGGAACTCTACCTTGGGGTTCAACTACTGATTGTTACTGTTACTGAATCTGGGACTGGGGGAATAGTGTAGACGTTTATGACCAAAGCCCCTACTGAACTGACTGTGTTAGCTTACCCCTCTCACACACGGGGATAAGCCATATCGTATCGCTAAGATACTACTGATCAACCCAAGCCGGTCATAGACGTTTGCATATTCAAAACACACTGAACTGTTTTAAACTGCTGAAAATATTATTTCAAACAGTTTACCCTGCACTTTCCAATTACTATTTAAATTATGAGATGCATATTTCGTTCTTGCTTCCTCCTGACTGGAGACAACATTTTAGGTATCACTGAGGATGAAGAGCTATACTATAATAGCTATTATGACCCGGTCCTCTACCCTGCGAAGGTACCAGAGCCGTCTCTGGAGGACGCTGATCCTGGGACTACAGAACCAGATGCTTAGATAGTTTTTTTTTCCTGCATTTTCTCCTTTATTTGGAGTTTGTAGTTTATTTTAGCATTTTTTTTCCAGTTGTACTTCTGAATATTTTATTAAACAAAGTTTCATTTCCGAATAGAACAGTTGTGACAAATGTAATTGTGTTGTTGTGAATACCTGCAATGGAACAGCTTACTGCCGCCGTCACACCACGGTGCAGGCTGGGCATGATCTGATTCGACCCAAGAAATTGGGACCGGGTCGTGACAAAATGTATTTGGAACACTATAAACGCATTCCTCAATATATAATTTTCTAAAAATTAGAATTATGTATATATCA
Organism: Iris pallida; assembly: GCA_029216955.1. NCBI lineage: Eukaryota > Viridiplantae > Streptophyta > Magnoliopsida > Asparagales > Iridaceae > Iris > Iris pallida. The sequence goes on along the minus strand of JANAVB010003400.1, from coordinate 68,333,900 downwards.
GGAATACTTTTCTGATCTGGAACACTTTTATATCGTTTCAGCACCTAGGTACGGCCAATAAGCGTTCCAGCTTAAAAAAATGTCTAGTGTTCCAAAATATCCATTTTGGTGTAGTGTTTACATTTCTTGACATCGTGTTTATACTACCTGGAAATGTCCAAATGGAGACAATCTTACCTTCCATAGACCAAAATTGGTAATATTTTTCTTCCTGGAGTCCATGACAACCCTCTCTCATGCTCAATTGTCTTCTAGCTTCCGATCAGATAGATGGCTATAAGAAGGAAACTTATGGAAAGATAATGGCTGCATATAGCCCTTGGCAACCAACCGTGTCTAAATAAAACTTATTTGTATGAACATCTATTAGAAGGAAAACTTTGTTAATACTTTTTTGAGCTTTCTCAATAGAAGTCATGATCCATTGCCATCGTCATATAATGGGTAAGGTTGGATATTGATGATATTGATGTCAATACTATACAAATGCAACAAAATCATGTTTCTCAGTTCTTTTTTGAAATTTAGGCTGAAACTACATAAATTTCTGAAATATTCATACTTTTTTGCCATTTAGTTTGACTAAAATCGACCAACAGATAATTTCCACATTGTAAAGACGATAAAGAAATCATCAAACTATGACTAACGCGATTAAAGCATAACCAAGAGACAAAAGAAACTTATAGATAGACGAGTAATGTAAAATGAACCTCAAGGCGAATGTTGAGGGACTAGACCTCGAGATTGGCGTCTAAAGTCGACGGAGGCGGCTGAACTCAAGTCGAATGTTGAGGAACTAGACCTTGAGATCGAGGTCGGAGGCAAAGTTGTTCATGAGGCTCGAAACCCTAATTGTAATGCTCCGGTGCCCTATCTTTTTATGGAGAAGAAAAAATTGAGACACGACGGATTCAGGGAGACAGAGGCGTCATAGGGGCCAAAGAAGGACCTCCATAGGACGATTACGGCTACAACGAGGAGGCGAGATAAGACGGCTAGCCCGAGCACCGACGACTCGTAGTCACATATGGTCACCTGCCCTCGCCTTTGTCGGGCCACATCCGGGTGAATATTTCGGACTATAACGAAAGGATTATTAGGGAAGATCGAGAGAGAGAGAGAGAGAAGGAGGGTGAGAGGGGAGCTCGAGCGAGAAAGAGGGGATGCTCGAGAGGGAACATGAAAAATAAGAGCGGCAAGTTGGAATATTTTCATTTCTAACACTTTGGTCTAGAATAAGTTTAGGATAGGGAAATTTTTAGAGTTATGGACAATTCTATTTTTTTGTTTCGCTTAATTACAATTTTATTTTTTATTTTTGTTTCAAAATTTAAATCTCACATTAATTCAAAAGAAAACTTATTGATATATGAAAAATAATACATATCTAATCATTTTTTTATTTTTAAAATATGGATTGATAAATTTTACTTTAGCTTTAATCTTAATTTTAATTTTAATTTTAATCTTAACATTAATATTAAAAATTAACATAAATATATAGATTAAATAAGTTATTCTTAATATTAATATTGTGCCAAAATTAGTTATTCTTAATTTTAATCTTAGTATCGTGCTAAAATGGATGTCGTAAATAAGTTGTCAATTACGGCGCGCACAACGCGCGCCGTAAATAAAACAACATTCACGGCGCGCGAAATAATGCCGTAATTGAGTTCTCATTCACGGCGCAAGAGAACGCATGCCATAAATAAGTTAACATTCATGGCATGCAAAAACGAATATCGTAATTAAGTTATCATTCACGGTGCAGGAAAATACGTGTCGTAAATGCATTTGCAATGACGGCGTGCGGGTAAAACACGCCGTAAAAAACATAAAAATTGACTCTTTGTCATTTACGGCGCACAGGCAATGCATGCCGTAAATTGTGCGCCATAAATGATCATTTTTCTTATAGTGGAACTAAACATCTGAAAAATAGGAGACATGTTCCTAACATCATTAAGGAATATGTTCCTCCGACTTCTTCTCGTCCTGTAGTGGTAACTGATCTACGGGAACGTCTTATACAAAGAGGGAGACCGCTGGGATGTCTCCTTCACCTTTATATCACTCTTCAGATCGCCACTGCCTTCATAAAGTCGTCATCAAGTATTGTTGCAAATCAGCAAGACGATCTGTCTTCGATCGTCTGAACTATGTTTCAACTCCTGAACCTATAATAGAAGATGAAGACGAGCTGTTATATGCTTCTGTCAATATGACTTCTCAAGGCACTGGGTGGGAAACGTCCAAGATGTAATGCATCCCCTAATCCAGTCGGCAATACTTGGATCAGATTTATGAATCCAGTGAAGGGGTTTTTCAATACACCAGATCATGAAATTAAAATTTGAACCAAGGTGTCTTTAATCAAGAAGATCTCCCCATCGCTCATATGGGAGAGGACTCTTTATCAGAGTTTGATGCAGATAGTGAAAGTTCTGAACAAACTATCTCGTCAATAGCAGCAAGAGAGGTGACGGTATATACCGTTGCAGAAGATCAAGATGCCTCTACTTCAGCCAGTCAGGAGCAATGAATTGTTGTACTATAGGACAAAGTGAAGACTATGGCTGAGATGGTCGCAAGTATGCACACTATAATTGTTGCTCAACATACAGTGCCACCGGTTATAAACCCTGCCATAAATCTTGAGCTTATAGCATCTTCTGTACCTATTAATATTAGTCTGGGGGTACCACCTCCTCATGTTGCTTCTATACCAATTCAAGCTGATCCCAGTCAGTCTGGTACCGGGGGTGGTAATTACCACGCTCTTCCTCCTCCCAACAATTCTAACCAGCCCACCAATTCCCAAACATCAGGAGATGCTAATGAGGCTGTGAAACTCTTACGCACTCAGTTTGATGCCTTCAAACAGAAGGATGGCCTACAAAGACTTGGCATAAAGCAACCGTATCCTACAGAATGGAAGGAAGTTCCTTTCCCTCATAAATACAAACTTCCAACCATTATGGTGTTTGATGGCAGCACTTCTCCAAGTCAGTACATTAATCACTTTGAAGTGATGACTGACCAATTACAGCTAAATGATGCTCTCCTTACCAGAGTGTTCGTCGGTTGTTTAGCCGACGCAGCATATGATTGGTATCGTAGTTTGCCAGATGGCTGTATAACGTTTTTACTGGTTTCAAGCAAATATTCTTAGAATGGTTTTATGAGGGAGTCAACGACATGACGATGTCTGCCCTTATTATGATCAAACAAAGGCACAATAAATCCACGAAGAGTTTCATTGAAAGATTCTGCCATGAGGCACTTAAAATGCCTTTAGGAACTCCATCTGCTGTAACAATAGACACCTGTAAATCAAACTTGTTGTCTATTATCAGTATGTGGACGGGATCTACACAATTCCAGGATTGGCCTTCTTTCATTGTGAATGCCAAGGCAGCAGAGGTCAGTGCCAAAAAGTTTAAATAGTTAGAAGTTCAGATGACTCATCCTAACCAAGATGAACATTCTACACCCGGGGGTAATAATCGCCAGAATAACCAAAAAAGTAATGAAATAATGGCCATCAATCTCAAGGAAAAAGAGTCATTGGCTGTCAATGTTGCTCAAACAATATCCACTCCATCAGCACCACCTCAGAAGACACCTCGACCAAAAGAGGAGTATTCTTTCGATGAAGATGATACTTTGAGCATCTTCTATTGCTTGATCAAAAGTAATAAGCTTCAATTGCCAAAAGCAAAACGGCCAGAAGAAGTAGGTAAAACTGATCACCCTAAATATTGTATTTATCACAGATTTGTAGGACATCTAACCAGAGCATGCTACGTGCTCAAAGGCAAAATCTAGGAGATGGTCAACTCTGGAGCGATTACTCTTCAGCAGGATGAAAAGACGGTGACTGCTAATGTCATTTTTGTATAGTTTGGTGACTTTCCACCACAACTTGTGCAAGATGGTGTTGTCCATATTCCAAGGACTACTCTTGAGATCGTGAATCTCCCACCTCTTCAAAATGAAGGTCTTGTTCCACTATCAATAGACAGAGGAGAGATTATGTGGATTCATCCATATCTGGTAGCAGATTTTGAAATGCCTTCCTATTCTAAGCAAAAGAAGCACTCCAAATCTAAATCCAAGAACAGTAATATGGTATCTTTTGAACCAGTACCAGAAGAAGAAATTCCAATGGGTACTAAATCAGGAAAACCATATCTTCGAAAATACCCCGAAACTCAAGAGGATTCTGCCCCATCTTCTGATGCTTCTCCTACATCATCTTCTCCTGCTGAGAATATACCATCTACATCCCTGTCGGTGGTGGATCCAACTCCTCCTAAACCGACATCAGCAGACAAAGGAAAACAACATGTTCGCTTTGACAAACCACTGAAGAAGTCCTCGTCTCTTGGACTTGATGTGAAACCCGTAACTTTTAGGTAATTATTTGAATAATTTAATTAGCTAATCATTATTAATTATTAAATTAGGAAAATACATTTTTTTAAAAAATTAATATTCTAGAAATTTTGTCAAAACCCGTAATTTTCTAAATTAATTAATTAATATTGTGTTTTAGTTAGATTAAAAAAAATTTATTGTTTTTCAAGAATATAAATATTGGATTTTTAGTTATCTGGCCCTGTCCCGAACCCATTTTTCGAGTACAAATCTATTTTCGAATTATTTTAGTATTTATAAAGAAAATAAATTTTTTCTTGAAAATAAAACCTATATGTTAGGGCCAACAGCCCATAAATCTATAAAACCCATGATTTATTTTCATTAACTTTGTTTGAGGCCCAAACCTCATTCCAGCACCATTCAGCATTATTTAGAAGAACAAAAACTCTTCATTCTCCAAACTGACCGACCACCCCCTCGTTTCTTTTCCGCGAACGGACATGGCCGTTCCCTTTTCCTTCTGTAACCGGCTGAAACCGCCGGCCTCTATTCTCCACTCCTATATATAAACCCTCTCCTCCATTTTCCCTATCACCACACTTCAGTCCTTCCCAAAGCCCTAACCCCCAAACCCTAGCCAAGTTCCTGTAGCGACCCCAAGCCGGCGCCCTCCGCGTTTGTCCCTGTGAGGCACCACCGCCAGGACCACCCGAGTCCGGCGACCCCACTGCCGCTGTCCCCGCGACCGTCCTCAGCGGCTCTGACGCTGAGCCCCGGAGACCCGTGCCCGACCCCGCGGCCTCCCCGCGGTTGTCCCCGGCCGACCCGAGCCCTGCGCTCCGCCCTTGGCCGCCCGCCACTGACCGGACCTCCCCGCGCACCACTTCCCGGCCGCTGTTCCAGTGCCTCCTCGCGCTCACTCTGTTCCCGATCCGACCGCCCGGTCCTTGTCTGGCTTGCTGTTCTGAGTCTGAGGCTACCCTTCAGATTCCGTCAAGTTTTGGGTAACCTCTATTAATCTCAGTAGTTGACCCTTGGGTTTGTGTCGATGATGAAATTGGTCCTGATCTCTAACGGGAATCGATTATGAGGTCCCGACGCTTCAAAATTTCTGAATTTGCCTTTGGCAAGTTCTGTAGATTTTCGATTTATTGTTTCTGATTTAGTTTCGTGTTTTCCGATTCCAATTCGGATTTTTCGAGAACTCTTCGGAATAGTTTCTGTGATTCTCGAATTTTTTCCGAATTGATGGTTTAATATGAGCTGTGGTGTTTTCCAAGTTAGTTTCGGGATTTCCGTTTCGTTTTGGGTTTTCCGAAATTGTTTCTGAAATATTTTCTGTGGGCATAATTTGTATAATATTTGGGTTTCCCTGGTTTGGGATAATTAAGGAATATTGGCACATTTTCCCAGTTTTTGGGTTGACCGAAAATAGAGGAAGTGCTGCCGGATTTTTCTATAAAATTTAATTATTTTAAATGGTTTTTCGGGAAAGATTGTATTTTTGAAATTTTGGGCGACGACCGTAATTGGTCAATGGGCCCTGGCTAAGTGCAAACGAAACCGGTTTCGTCTGGACGTTGAGGCATTAGCTATATGATGACTGGACCAAAATCCGAGACTCATTAATTAATTTTTTATTAGTTTTATTTTTGAAATTAAATTGTAGGATTTTTAGAGACTAACAATTGTCTTCTTCTTATTTAAATTTATGTAATAAGGTCTGTAATAGGGCATAAGCCCAGTATTTCTCTTTATTTTCTACGGCTCTGTAAAAATGTACCGTAACTTTTTATCTTTCTTTTCTGGTTTATTAGTTTAAACACGTAGAATAATAAAATGACTATTTATTTTGAAATGGAAAATTAATAACATTTTTCTCACATTAAATAACTAGTATAAATTACAAGTTTAAAATTTAACAAATTCACGTTTTCTCATCTAAAAGAAAAATCTAAGTTCATTATATAATATTACAAAACATAAAGTTTTGCTAAATAATCAGAAAGGTGCGCGTTTTCCCAATAAAAGATAAATTGATTGTTCTTTCGTAATTTTATAAACTAGTAAATTGCATCGATAGATGTGTTTCGGTAGTTCTTATTAATAACATAAAACTGGATTAGGACAAAACTTCTAGAAATTGAAACTAGCACACCTAGAGATGGTATCAATTTTTGGTTCTAAGACAAGATTCTCAAACTGTAGTATTTTCAAGGACGAACTTGAGTTTCTTCCCGGTACCGACATCTCACTCCAGTCATAAACAAGGCAAGTACAGTTTGTGGTAGTTTACAATTATTTAGTAATAGTTTTACTGCAAATTTAAACCACGAGGCAACACGGAACTCTCTCTGAGAGCATTGACTGTTTAACCGTTGGGTACTGGGGGAGTAGTACGTAATGAGTATGACCACATCAAAAATAGTATAATGACTGTGTTAGCTTACCCCTCATACACACGGGGATAAGCCATATCGTATCAATAGGATACAACTGTACAACCCAATTCGGTCATATTTATTGTATATTCACATCACATTGTTTTTAACTGCTGGAAAACTATTTACTTCAAGTTGTTTAAAGGTGAATAATTCCATTATTATTTCAATTGTTAAAATATCATAAATTGTACTTTGCTTCCTCCTGACTAGAGACTATATTTTTAGGTCCTATTAACGATGCAGAACTACTGATTAGTAGTTACTATGATCCTGAGCTGTACCCAGCAGTTCTACCAGGGGATGATGATGAGGAGATTGCTAATTAGTTTTATTTTCAGTTTATGTTATTATGAAAGACAAATATTTTATTTCAGATGTGGGTTGTATTGAAAACTTTATGTTTGGACAAGTTTTAATTATCGAAATATTAAAGTTGTGGCAATTTGAATTTGTGTTGTTGAATACCTGCATGAGTATTACAGCTTACTGCCGCCGTCTCAACAACGGTACAGGCTGGGCATGATCCGATTCGACCCAAGAAATTAGGACCGGGTCGTGATATGTTTTTAGTGGTGGCCCATGCAGGTTAGATCAACGACTTAGGAAAACATCTAAAAAAATTTAGAACACTAGAACATTAATTTGTCACAACGTAGGACCGTTATATATTTTAAATATTTTTGTTTGTTATAGACTGGTAGGCTACCTTGCTTATGTTTATATCCTAAACCTTCCAGAATATGGCTACAAATCCTACTGGCGATAGGGTATTTTCATCTGAACACACCCCACCTCCTCAACCAAGTCCGGATCCTACACCTCGGCAGCTGGCCGACCGTCCCCATAATACAACGGTGGATCCATCATCTTCCCAGACGGAGATACAGCCCCCTATGGTAGTATCCCTCCAGCTGCCCCACTGGTGCCTGTGGACCCCACCGACCTCATAGGTCTGCTACGAGGAGTGCTAGAAGCCCAGAGAGCTCAAACGGAAGCTCATCAAGAGCAAATCGCGATTATGAGGGAAAGCATGGAGAATGCTCATAACGTAGCTATGACTGCTCTGGGAAGACAGGAAGCAGCTCAACTTGAACCAAGCCCTGCCAAGGTAAACATAAATCTAAGGATAAATTTATGTAACATTAAGGCCATTTAAATTAATGAGGATCATATTGCCAAGGTGGGCGATATTGAAAGTTTCAAGAAGCAGAACCCTCGACCCTTCAAGGGAACCGAGGGAATCATCTATGCTAATGAATGGCTCGATAGCATGGAGCATCTCCTATGCGTCGCTCGACTTCCAGAAGACCTCAAGGCCGAAGCAGTGGGACTCCATCTGCAAAGTGTAGCAAACACCTGGTATCGGAATGAACCCTGACTCCAGGACAGGCAGCTTGACTGGGACACCTTCAAGAGGTTGTTCAAGAGGAAGTTCTTTCCAACATCAGAGTTGCGGGAGATGGAGAGGCAATTTCAGAACCTGAAGCAAGTAAATATGACTGTTGGAGAGTATGCGGCAGAATTCGGCCAACTCAGTCATTTTGCCAAGAACTTGGTAGCTGACCCTGATGACCGTGCTGAAAGGTTCAGACATGGGCTGAGAAAGGAGATCCGCACCCATGTGATATCAGGCGGTGCTAAGACCTATGGAAGGATCCTGGAGCGAGCTCAAGATATAGAGGAGCCAACCTGCTCGTTCAAAGAGGGATTATCCTGGAACTAACAACTTCCATGGTAATCAGAAGAAGCCCAACCATAATAATAACAACAACCGGCCTCCTCACCACCAGCAGCAGAACCAACAGGCAAGGAACAATGATAGAGCACCTCAGAGATAGATCCCTGTCTGTGATTTTTGTAAGAGGCTAGGGCACCAGTCGAACATTTGCAGGAAGAGGCTAGGACACTGCCTAGTCTGTGGGTCTGCCATCCACCAAGTAAAGGACTGCCCCTCGTCAATGCACCGGACTGAAGCTACTCAGCAGAAAGGTCCTTTGCCCACTCAGCAACAACAATTTGGGCAGCATCAACAGAAGACTGGCGAGCTTTTACCCTAGCAGCAGAGGAACAAGAGCCAGAGCAGGAACCTACAGCTGATGTCATTGCAGGTTTCATTTTTGTGCATTCCTATCCTGCCTAAACTTTATTTGATTCGGGTGCATCACATAGTTTCATATCCACAAAATTCATCTCTGCACACCACATAGATACGGGCTTTAGCAAGAAGATATGTAGAGTCATGACCGGTAGAGGACCCCTATCCATCACTGAGACCTGTAATTGCCCTATCACCATATAAGGTCACCAATTCATAGCACCTTTGCTTGTGATGCCCTTATCCAATTATGATGTAGTCCTCGGGATGGACTGGTTGAGTAAGCAGCATGCGCTGATAGACTGTAACAGAGGATGTGTAGTTTTCAGCCCACCTGGAGAGCCGGAGTTTGAAATCTCTCGAACTTCGGAGGATATGGAGTGTGTTACCTACACCTCTATCACAGAAGAACTCGGACCTCCCCATCCTACCATAGCAGAATTTATGGATGTCTTCCCTGATAGTCTTCTCGGTTTACCCCCAGACCGAGACATAGAGTTCACCATTGACCTAGTCCTCGGCTCTTCCCCTATTTCTAAGGGATGCTACAGAGTCAACCCGAAGGAGGCCAAGGAGATGAAAAATCAGATCAATAAACTGAAGGCTTTGGGATTTATCCGAGACGGAGCATCACCCTGGGGAGCACCTGTCTTGTTTGTTCCCAAGAAGGACGGAACTGTGAGGATGTGCATCGACTACCGGGCGCTGAACAATATCACCAGCAAGAACAAGTACCCTCTGCCCCGGATCGATGACTTGTTTGATCAACTCAGTGGAGCCAAGGTGTTCTCGAAGATAGACCTCAGATCCGGCTACCATCAGATCAAGGTCAGGAAGGAGGATATTCCTAAGACGGCGCTCAACACCAAGTATGGGCACTTTGAATTCTTGGTCATACCGTTTGGACTGACGAATGCTCCTGCTGTGTTCATGAACCTTATGAATAACGTTTTCCATGAATACCTAGATCAGTTTGTCGTTGTCTTCATCAATGACATTTTGATCAACTCGAAGACTGAAGAGGAGCATGAAGAGCACCTCAAAAAAGTTCTGGAAACTTTGAGAAAAGAGAAGTTATATGGTAAGCTATCCAAGTGTGAATTCTTTCTAGACAAGGTAGATTTTCTTGGCCATGTTGTCACAGGAGAAGGAATTTTGGTGGACCCTAAGAAGATAGCTGCTGTTGAGAAGTGGTCTACCCCAAGCTCAGTTGCTAAAATCAAAAGTTTCTTGGGCTTGGCTGGCTACTACCGGAAGTTTGTGAAGGATTTTGCCAAGATTGCTGAACCAATGACGAAGCTCACTCAGAAGAATGAAGAGTTCATCTGGACGGAAGCTTGCCAGGCGTCGTTTGAGGAACTGAAGAAGAGGCTTACAACAGCACCGATACTTGTGCTACCCGTAGGTACCAGTGGTTTCTCAATCTACAGCGATGCCTATGGAAAAGGACTGGGTTGCGTTCTTCAACAAAATAGGAAAGTGATTGCTTACGCATCTAGGCAATTACGGACTCATGAGAAGAATTATCCCACACATGACCTGGAGCTTGCTGCAGTCATCTTTGCATTAAAGCTATGAAAGCATTATCTATATGGAGAGAGAGTGGAAATATATACAGACCACAAAAGTCTGAAATATGTTTTCACTCAGAAAGAGTTGAACATGAGACAAAGAAGGTTGTTGGAACTGATAAAAGATTTTGACATCGACCTGCAGTACCATCTGGGTAAGGCTAATGTGGTTGCAGATGCACTTAGTCGATACCCAGTGGCGATGTTCTTGACCATGGAGCGGCACTTATTGGAGGACATAGAGAAGCTTGGTCTGGAGATTGTACTGCCTGAGGAGAAGATGAAGGAACTGGGGCGAGAAGCTGATGTACATGGAGCTGACTCAACAATGATGCAGTTGCAATTGCGTTCAAGTCTGATGGACAAAGTCAATGAGACACAATTCCAAGACGAGACACTTTGCAAACTCAGAGATGAAGTGCTGGCAGGAACACTTGAAGGATTCTCTATCGCCAGCGACGGAGCATTGAAGAATGGTACGAGGCTGTGTGTACCATCTGGCGAATTGAGCAATGAGCTGATGCAAGAAGTGCACCAGTCGCAGTATTCTATACATCCTGGAGCTAATAAGATGTATCGGGATATGTGTACCATCGTTTGGTGGTATGGAATGAAGAAGGATGTATCCAGATTTGTGGCTAGATGCTTGATTTGCCAACAAGTGAAGGCTAGCAGACAGAGACCCGCATGACTTCTACAGCCGCTGGACATTCCGGAGTGGAAGTGGTAGCATATAACAATGGACTTTGTGTCAGGATTGCCTCGATCCTAAGGAGAGAAGGACGCCATTTAGGTTATTGTGGACCGACTGACTAAGTCGGCTCACTTTATTCCCTTCAAGGTTGGTTTATCCACCGAGAAGTTGGCGGCACTGTACATGCGACATATCTACCGGATTCATGGAGTACCGGTAAGTATTGTATCTGACCGAGATACTAGATTTACCTCACATTTTTGGAAGAGTTTGCATGATAGCTTGAGAACAAAACTGAAGTTCAGCACAGCCTATCATCCCCAAACTGACGGACAATCTGAGAGGACCATCCAGACGCTAGAGGACATGCTGAGATCTTGCGTCTTGGAATTTGGAGGGCTTGGGAAGACCACTTGCATTTGGTGAAATTCTCCTACAACAATAGTTACCAAGCTAGCATTGGTATGACACCATTTGAAGCTCTTTATGGACGTCGTTGCCGCACTCCACTTGCATGGGACGACGTAGGAGAAAGAGTACTACTGGGGCCTGAAATGTTGACTGACGCAGCAGAGAAGGTGAAGGTGATTAGAGACAAACTCAGGATTGCCCAAGACAGGCAGAAGCATTGGGCAGATAGTAGTCGTCGACCACTGGAGTTTGAAGAAGGAGATAGTGTCTTTGTGAAGATTTTATCTACCAGAGGAACTATCAGATTTGGCAGAGCTGGGAAGCTGAGTCCCAGATATATCGAACCATTTGAAGTTTTAAGCCGAATTGGTGAAGTAGCGTATCGGTTAGCTCTACCAGCTAATCTTGAGGGTGTACACAACGTTTTCCATGTTTCGCAGCTCAGAAGCTACATCCCGGATCCGAGTCACATTCTGGATCATTCGGAGCTGGAGATTGGACCGAGCCTTACAGTACCAGAGAAGCCTGTGGCGATTTTGGACAGAGGCGAGAAGAGAACCAGGACTTCGATGACTCCCATAGTCAGAGTTATGTGGAGGCACGATTCCCCAGGTGAGTCTACCTGGGAGCGAGAAGATGAGATACGGGAGCAGTACCCGAACTTGTTTGAGACCTGAGGTAATTCCTTACCCTATCCTTTAATTTCGAGGACAAAATTTCTTAAGGAGGAAAGGTTGTGAAACCCATAACTTTTAGGTAATTATTTGAATAATTTAATTAGCTAATCATTATTAATTGTTAAATTAGGAAAATACATTTTTTTTAGAAAATTAATATTCTAGAAATTTTGTCAAAATTCGTAATTTTCTAAATTAATTAATTAATATTGTGTTTTAGTTAGATTAAAAAAAATTTATTGTTTTTCAAGAATATAAATATTGGATTTTTGGTTGTCTGGCCCTGTCCCGAACCCATTTTTCGAGTACAAATCTATTTTCGAATTATTTTAGTATTTATAAAGAAAATAAATTTTTTCTTGAAAACAAAACCTATATGTTAGGGCCAACAGCCCATAAATCTATAAAACCCATGATTTATTTTCATTAACTTTGTTTGAGGCCCAAACCTCATTCCAGCACCATTCAGCATTATTTAGAAGAACAAAAACTCTTCATTCTCCAAACTGACCGACCACCCCCTCGTTTCTTTTCCGCGAACGGATATGGCCGTTCCCTTCTCCTTCTGTAACCGGCTGAAACCGCCGGCCTCTATTCTCCACTCCTATATATAAACCCTCTCCTCTATTTTCCCCATCACCACACTTCAGTCCTTCCCAAAGCCCTAACCCCCAAACCCTAGCCATGTTCCTCGAGCGACCCCAAGCCGGCGCCCTCCGCGTCCGTCCCTGTGAGGCGCCACCGCCAGGACCACCCGAGTCCGGCGACCCCACCGTCGCTGTCCCCGCGATCGTCCTCAGCGGCTCCGACGCCGAGCCCCGGAGACCCGCGCCCGACCCCGCGGCCTCCCCGCGGTTGTCCCCGGCCGACCCGAGCCCTGCGCTCCGCCCTTGGCCGCCCGCCACTGGCCAGACCTCCCTGCGCGCCACTTCCCGGCCGCTGTTCCAGCGCCTTCACGCGCTCACTCTGTTCCCAATCCGACCGCCCGGTCCGTGTCTGGCTTGCTGTTTCGAGTCTGAGGCTACCCTTCAGATTCCGTCAAGTTTTGGGTAACCTCTATTAATCTCAGTAGTTGACCCTTGGGTTGGTGTCGATGAGGAAATTGGTCCTGATCCCGCAACGGGAATCGATTGTGAGGTTCCCGACCCTTCGAAATTTCCGAATTTGCCTTTGGCAAGTTCTGTAGATTTTTGGTTTATTGTTTATGATTTAGTTTCGGGTTTTTCGATTCCAATTCGGATTTTTCGACAACTCTTCGGAATAGTTTCTGTGATTCTCGGATTTTTTCCGAATTGATGGTTTAATATGAGCTGTGGTGTTTTCCAAGTTAGTTTCGGGATTTTCTTTTCGTTTCGGGTTTTCTGAAATTGTTTCGGAAATATTTTCTGTGGGCATAATTTATATAATATTTGGGTTTCCCGGGTTTGGGATAAATACAGGAATATTGGCACATTTTCCCAGTTTTTGGCTTGACCGAAAATAGAGAAAGTGCTGCCGAATTTTTCTATAAAATTTAATTATTTTAAATGGTTTTTTGGGAAAGATTGTATTTTTGAAATTTTGGGCGACGACCGTAATTGGTCAATGGGCCCTGGCAAAGAGCAAACGAAACCGGTTTCGTCCGGACGTTGAGGCATTAGCTATATGATGATTGGACCAAAATTCGAGACTCATTAATTAATTTATTATTAGTTTTATTTTTGAAATTAAATTGTAGTATTTTTAGAGACTAACAATTGTCTTCTTCTTATTTAGATTTATGTAATAAGGTCTGTAATAGGGCATATGCCCAGTATTTCTCTTTATTTTCTGCGGCTCTGTAATAATGTAGCGTAACTTTTTATCTTTCTTTTCTGGTTTGTTAGTTTAAACACGTAGAATAATAAAATGACTATTTATTTTGAAATAGAAAATTAATAACATTTTTCTCACATTAAATAACTAGTATAAATTACAAGTTTGCAATTTAACAAATTCACGTTTTCTCATCTAAAAGAAAAATCTTAGTTCATTATATAATATTACAAAACATAAAGTTTTGCTAAATAATCGGAAAGGTGTGAGTTTTTCCAATAAAAGATAAATTGATTGTTCTTTCGTAATTTTATAAACTAGTAAATTGCATCGATAGATGTGTTTCGGTAGTTCTTATTAATAACATAAAACTGGATTAGGACAAAACTTCTAGAAATTGAAACTAGCACACCTAGAGATGGTATCAATTTTTGGTTCTAAGACAGGATTCTCAAACTGTAGGATTTTCAAGGACGAACTTGAGTTTCTTCCCGGTACCGACATCTCACTCCAGTCATAAACAAGGCAAGTACAGTTTGTGGTAGTTTACAATTATTTAGTAATAGTTTTACTGCAAATTTAAACCACGAGGCAACACGGAACTCTCTCTGAGAGCATTGACTGTTTAACCATTGGGTACTGGGGGAGTAGTGTAATGAGTATGACCACATCCAAAATAGTATAATGAATGTGTTAGCTTACCCCTCATACACACGGGGATAAGCCATATCGTATCAATAGGATACAACTGTACAATCCAATCCGGTCATATTCATTGCCTATTCACATCATACTGTTTTTAACTGCTGGAAAACTATTTACTTCAAGTTGTTTAAAGGTGCATAATTCTATTATTATTTCAATTGTTAAAATATCATAAATTGTACATTGCTCCCTCCTGACTGGAGACTATATTTTTAGGTCCTATTGACGATGCAGAACTACTGATTAGTAGTTACTATGATCCTGAGCTGTACCCGACGGTTCTACCAGGGGATGATGATGAGGAGATTGCTAATTAGTTTTATTTTCAGTTTATATTATTGTGAAAGACAAATATTTTATTTCAGATGTGGGTTGTATTGAAAACTTTGTGTTTGGACAAGTTTTAATTATCGGAATATTAAAGTTGTGACAATTTGAATTTGTGTTGTTGAATACCTGCATGAGTATTACAGCTTACTGCCGCCGTCTCAACAACGATGCAGGCTGGGCATGATCCGATTCGACCTAAAAATTTGGGACCGTGTCGTGACACTTGAAAAGCCATATAATTTTGATATATTGGCTCAATTGGCCAATACTCCAGCAAGATTGTCAATCTCTGAACTCTTACGTCTCTCAAAAGAAACTCGAGAGACATTAAGTGAAGCCTTGATGTAGGCTGATGCTTGTCTTACTCTTCTAAAAAAGCCTGAAAAGGAACCAGTCAGCTGTGCACATTGTCATAGTGTATTTGAACTAATGCCCAATATTACTTTTACACAAGATGACATGTTGTTGGAAGACAATCGTTATGATCGTCCTCTCTATTTTATGGGGTATATGGACACCATGAAAGTTGATCGTATTGTGATTGATCTAGGGTCTGCTCTTAGTATCATGCCAAAGTCTTTGTTAGATGCTTTGAAGATTCCAGTGCATAACCTTTCTACAACTATCACTACCATCTTGGGATTCAATCAAGGAAGAAGTTAACCTTTGGAGAAGATACGCTTAAAACTTCAAATTGGCAATCTTCGTACAAAGGTGACTTTTTATGTAATTGACAATCATGGCTCAAACAATACTTTGTTAGGAAGACCATTCCTCCATGAACACAACATTGTACCTTCTACTCTCAACTAATGTTTCAAATATATAGATGGTAATGGAGAAATCCAAAAAAAGGTTGCAGATCTGAATCCTTTCGAAGGAGTTGAAGCATACTGCAACGATTCTCGCAGGTACAAGGAGGAATTCATGAAGCTAGTACTGGCAATAGACACAGATGAAGAACAGAAAGGCATACCAAATGATACTCTGGTGATCCCTGTCAAAGGACGTACTTCCTGTCCTCAGTCTTCCAAACAACTGACTATCTATCTTCCTTTCCACGAGAAGTAGCCTATTGGTGATAGTCGGGAACAAAGGGAGCTCACCTCTTCTGAGCCGCTTGTAATCGACCTTCGTCGTAAGAAGCCCCCTCCTCCTTCTCGTTCTTCTTCTCCTTCTCTTGTCATCAATCTGACTAAGCCTGTTAAGGCTAAAGTTCCTGTTGTAAATGATGGTGTAAAATTCAATAAAGCATCTCCTTTGCAGTATACTGATGTCTCTTACTATACTCATTGTTATTTGGATATGCTAGATAGCTTTAAACCACTTACAATGGGAGTTGAATCATCTTTACGAAATGTGGTATCATTGGATTCAATACAATAGTCGTACTTTTTAGTACCGTCTCGAAAGAAAGATGAAAGGCCCATATTCTTCAATAAAAGAGAGGAACAAAAAATTATGTTCTATAATGATAATAGAGATGATACAGGAAGGCTAGAACTACGTCTCTATAGTCCACAATCCAAAGCAATCATCCGTAAAATGGGCTATGATTTCAGAACAGGCCTCAACAACGGTAAAGAAAGACGGACTCCCCTTTGTATTTCTGTTCCAAAAGGAAAATCACAATAATACCACAGTAAAACGTAGTGGAGATTAGGTTATACTTCACCACTTCCAACTCCAGAACCTTCCGAATCTGATAAAGAAGAGCGATCTAATTCTTCTGATTCTATCTCATAGGATTCTGATACCAGCATTGGTCATGTTCATAGGATGATAGTATCTTCTAACATGGTGTCTGTCGAATTCTCAAAAGATGATGAAGATGACATCGAAGAAACTCCTGAAATGGACCCTTGGGCACAAAAGATGGACAATCAGTGGGAACTTCATTTTGAACAACGAGAACCACCTACTGAGGATCAACTAGTCCAAATCGATATTGGAGAAAAGGGCGTATCACGACCAATCTTCATTAGGAAAAATCTTCCAGAGGATGATAAACAAGAATTAATTCACCTTATTCGTTAATATATTGATGTCTTCCCCTGGAGTTATAAAGATATGCCAGGATTAGATCCTCAAGTCGCAACTCACAAACTTAATATCTTGTCGAATGCCAAGCCGATCAAATAACAACAACGGCAATTCAAGCCTGAAATAATGGATGCAATTGATGATGAGGTCAAAAAGCTTATAGCTTGCGGTTTTATCAGAGAAGAATAGCATCCTGACTGGGTAGCTAATGTTGTACCAGTTTTGAAGAAGACAGAAAAGGTTCGAGTTTGCATAGACTTTCGGGATCTCAATGATGCTTGTCCTAAAGACGAATTCCCTCTCCCAAATACTGATGTTATGATCGATAATACATGTAGATTCAAACGAATTTCTTTCATGGACGAGTTTTCTGGATATAATCAAATTCGGATGAATCCTGAAGATGAAAAACATACTTTGTTTCGAACTCCTCGTGGAGTATATTGTTATACAGTCATGCCGTTTAGTCTTTAAAATGCAGGTACAACTTATCAGCGAGCTATGATTACTATCTTTCGATATCATTTGCGAAAGACTGTCGAATGCTACGTTGACGATATTGCTGTCAAAAGTCGTCTAAAGGAAGATCACATTCAAGATTTAAGAACTATTTTCAATCTAATGTGCCAGCATCAACTCAAAATGAACCCCACCAAGTCTTTCTTGGGTGTCTCCAGTGGCAAATTTTTTGGATTTGTCATTACCTCTAAGGGTATACACGTTGATCCCGAGAAGATCAAAGCCATTTAAGAGATGCGTCCTCCACGCAACCTAAAAGAGCTACAAGGATTCCAATGTCGACTTGCATACAACAGGCGGTTCATTTCAAATTTATCTGGACGTTGTAGACCCTTTACTCAATTAATGAAGAAAGGTGTATCTTTCGTTTGGACGGAGGAATGTCAACGAGCATTTGATGACATAAAGCGATATTTAATAAGACACAAGTTCTTGTACCACCGATCTCAGGAATATCTTTCTTAATGTATGTCCGGGCAATGGATCATTCATTGGGAGCTTTGCAAGCTCAGAAGAACAAGGAAGGTCATGAACAAGCCATCTACTATCTTAGTTGAACGATGATCGGAGCTGAACATCGTTATAGTCCGGTGGAGAAGGAATGTTTAGCCTTAATGTTTGCTGTTCAGAAGAGAAGACATTACATCATAGGCCAAACTATTCAGGTCATATCCCAAGTCAATCCTCTTCGAGTCTTAATGAAGAAGCCAAGTACACTCAATTCTAGGCTTGCTACATGGGCCATATTATTAGCGCAACATGATATAGTTTATGTTCCTCAAAAGTCTATAAAAGGTCAAGCACTTGCTGACTTCATAGCAGCTCATCTTGTCCCTGAAATACCTAAACTCTATGACGAGATTCCAGACGAAACATTGGAATCAAATATGATCTCAGAAGAATTTCCTACTTGGCGGTTGTTCTTTGATGGAGCTTTCAGAATTGGACCGGGAGGCACTCTTGTTGCTGGAGTGGGAATTGTTCTCGTTTTACCAGATGGATTAGCTATTCAAAGGACTTATTCTTTAGACAAAACATGCTCCAACAACGTAGTAGAATATAATGCTTTGCTTACCGGACTCCAATTAGCCAAACAACTGGATATTGAATATCTTGAAGTATATGGTGATTCTAAACTAATTGTCAATCAGGTTAGAGGCATATATGAAGTCCGACATCAAGATTTGGTACCATACCATGAAGCAGCAACCAGGATAGCTTCTTCGTTCAAAGGATTCTTTATCGAACATGTATGTCGCGCATGCAATACAGAAGCTGATGCCTTAGCTAACCTAGCTACGGTATTGGCAGTTCCAGTCAAAAGACAACAAATGGTTGTTATCTCTAATATAGAACTAATTTGTGTTGAAAACAACCACAACATTGAATTCAACAATATAACTTAAGTCAATGTCATTAGCGAGGACTGGAGACCACCTTTCATTGATTTTACAGTACATGACATTTTGCTAGATGATCCTAGAAAGCTACAAGTACCCGTCGCCGATCGCTTCGATTCTATTATAATCATACTACTAAAACTCTCTATCGAAGAACTTTTGATGGATTACTTTTGAGATGTCTCGCTGGTGATGAAGCAAAGCAGATATTACGCGAAGCTCATGATGGCATTTGTGGAGCACATCTGCCTGGTCCTAAACTATAGGATCGTATTCGACGTATGGGCTATTACTGGCCCTCTAAGGTATCAGATGCTATTGACTATGCAAGAAAATGTCATACATGTCAAATTTATGCAGATTTTATCCACCAACCGTTAGAATTTCTTCATCCGACTGCTGCCTCGTGGTCCTTCGAAGCATGGGGCATGGATATAATTGGCCCTATCAATCCTCCTTCATCTAAAGGACATCGGTTCATTTTGGCTATTACCGATTATTTCTCCAAGTGGGCAGAAGCTATACCTTTGGCTGAACTAAAGACTAGTAGTGTCATCAACTTCATCAAACTTCATGTGATATACAGATTTGGTGTCCCTCGCCAAATCATCCATGATAATAGCCCATAATTCGTCAGCCAGAAGTTTAATAGGTTCTGTGATGACAACAGAATCAATAATGTTGCCTCTACAGCCTATAATACTGCAGCTAACGGATTAGCTGAAGCATTCAATAAGACCATTATCTAACTCTTGAAAAAGTTTATCTCTAGTAACAAACGTAATTGGAGTGATAAACTTGGAGAATGTCTATGGGCATATCGTACTACTGTCCGTAACCCCACAGGTTGCACACCTTTTTCTCTAGTATGTGGATGTGAAGCTGTCTTACCTTTGGAAATTCAAATTCCATCATTGAGAATCGCCATTGCTAACGAGCTTACTACGGAAAATAATGATCGTCTTAGGCTTCAAGAATTGGAGGCGCTCGACGAGAAAAGGCTATTAGCTCAACAACACATCGAACTTTATCAAGTCCAGATTTTAAAAGCTTTCAATTGCAAAGTCAAAGTGCGAACATTTCAGGAAGACGAGTTAGTTCTTACAGTCAGACATCCTATGACTATGACACATATGAGCAAAGACAAGTTCGAGGCAAAATGGGTAGGGTCGTATGTGGTAAATAAAGTTTTCTCAAATGGAGCCTATCAATTAACAGATATGGATGGCAGAGTTGCTATGATGCCTATCAATGGCAAATTTCTCAAGAAATATTATTTATAAAAGCAAAATGTACTTTATTTTAGAAACATGATGTAAATAAAAGTTCATTTTATTCAAATGTAAACTGGAATTACATAATATTAAGGACGGCGAGGAGGCCCCGATCCTTCATGATTAAATACATAATTTGCCAACAGTTCAAACATCTCATTGTCTGAACTCACAAACAATTTACAAGCAGCCATCCTCAATGCCGCTTCTTCAGCAGTCTTCACAGGCTCCACCAGCTTGGCAATCAAGTCCTGTCCTGGTGCAGGAGAAGTTGAGCCTTCACCCCTTTATTTCTGCAGAGGCACTGGAGGTTCAGCAAGGGATGTCTCGGTCTTTCCTTCAATCTTCGTAGTGAGCAAATCTTTGGAAGATATTTTGTACAGAAAGGAAAGAAATTGACAATATCTACAAAAGTTTTATTCTATTTATAGACAGAACAACTAGATAGTCAACCTCGAGAACTGATGCGACTTTTTGAAAGAAGCCCAACTGTTCAATTTAGAACTATTCAGTTCATTTATAACTGTTCGTTCATTTATAATTGATCATTCATTGTCCTTTCTTCAAAAACCGACGTGATTGTTCATTTATTTATTCTCTTCCTTGAGAGTCGAAATGACTGTTCATTTATTATCTCTTTCTCGAAAATTGAAGTGACTGTTCACTTTTCCTAACGAGAGTTCACGTTTTCTATACCTCTGAATTCTGATTATTTACATCAGCCACTTGTCACATCCATATTTCTCTTGGATTCTATTTTTCATATCATCACATCAAAATCAAATCATAAAGGAGAGAAAATTATTCTTTATTCCTTCTTTAAAAACATAGATACATCTTGATGGAAATCTACTACATCTCGGATTTTCATTCTAAATATAACAAATGAAGGTCTTACATCTTTTGGATCTTCTTATTTGCTGGTAACAGTTCCATGTCGTCTCCACCAGAAGCAGCGAGCCAGACAATAGAATCAACTCTGGTCTTCTCTCTCAGAAAGATGAGAGAAGAACTACAGAGTACAGCAGCTCAAAGATAAGCTGCTGTCAATACAACTGGTGGAGAACAGACAACCCGTCATGGGAACTAGGAATGAGATCACCCTTGTGATACGATTCCTAATTCTGTCTCTCCACCATCCAACTCTCATGTATAAAGGCTCTTCCTACCATCTGAGGAAGACCCTTCTTGAACATGAAGAGTCCTGAGCTGTCTGATTTGAGTGTCAAAATCACATGAGCTATCTGTTGTGGGTGTCAGAAGAATGCTCTTTATAGCATCCAGGTCGCCGATGCCAGTTTTGAAGAAGCTTGTCAACCAAACTTCTGCAAATATTAACAAGGAAAGAAAAGTCAGTAAAATCTATCAAAATTGTGCACCAATCAACATACGCATATCAACAGTGTGCGCCGATCAACAGACGCGTATCAACAGTGTGCGCTGATCAACAGGCGCATATCAAAACTGTGTGCCGATCAACAGGCACATACCATCAATGTGCACATATGCTTAGAAGCATAGGCGCATGACAACAGCGTGCGCCGATCAACAGGCACATGTCAACAGTGTGTACCGATCAAACAGGAACATATTAATAATGTGCGCCTCTAACCGAAGTCAGACACTGATTGCAGTGCGTGCTTCTTCTCAGAATTTCAAGTGCACATCTACAACATGTGTTTTATTTCTACAAATTAACACCTATCTTCAAAAAAATGGCATAAAGTAAAACACTTATGTGTGAAAGCCATTGGTTCTTTGTTGGGACTTACCAACTTCCGAAGGTGCAGCATGCAAAAGAATAGCATCAGGATGAAGTGGCGCAAATGAACTTGTGGATGATGAATTCTTGCTGGATAATGGAACCTTGTGAGAAGTCATTTTTTTGAGAAAATATGAATATCTCTTTCGTTCTGGCTATCCTTTTAAAAGCGTCGAAGATACGGACAATACGTTCTCCTAGGAGCCTATTTCGGGAAAGAACTAAATAGTAGGCACTTAAAACCATATGATGGCTGCCATGTGTCTCTCAAAGAAATAGTAAACATTGAATTCGTCAAAAGAGCATATCTGCATGCGCCACTTGGAATCACAGCCACACAATAATGATGTCAGAAATTATAAATTTTATTTTATAAAGAGGGTTAGACCCCTACAGACAAGTAGAAAAGGACACATAAAAAGAAAATAAAAGATGGCACGCTTAACATTATTTATTTTTCTCGTCCTTATTGGTCTGACAAAGAGCAGCGTCCAATTCTTGCATGTTGTGGGTCCCCGAGCGATGCATCAGATTAAGGAAACCCTCAGAATCACCGTGCTTTTCAGAGGATGGCCCACCACTCGAGTGATTGAAGACTGTTGGATTTAAACCAAAACATTCTAAGAAGTTTATCGCTCTCAGTGACGGGTCAGCCTCCAACAAATAAGTTATAGGCGTGACATCAGGTTCCGCTTCAGGGGACTTAATTGCAGTGTCAGCATTTGTCTCCATCTCCTTCTTCTTAGATGCCATCGAAGTACGAAAGTGAAGAATGAGTATAAGGACCAGCCCCTATATATATATATAACCAAACTGAATCTTTATATTCCTCATGGGAAACCAAAAATCATCAATGAAACTCGGGAAGACGAAGAGGAGATCGAGTGTTTTCGAGAAAGAAATTTAATTATGATGACTGGGCATTGACTGGCACAACTAGACTCAGTCAAAACTTTCATAATTCAAAGTATTTCAAAACTTTGAAATCTTTTTAAGTTTTGAAAACTTTGAAGGGGGTCTTATAGGGCCTAAAAATCAAGTTGTGCCATGTATTTACTACTCAGCAATCAAGTTGTGTCCCAAAAATCAAGCTGCGCCACTGATATGAAGCTCAGGGATCAAACTGCGCCACTGATCAAGTTGCACCATATATCAGACTGTGCCCAGTCATATTGCGCCAAAGTCCATGAGGCGTCTGACATTTAATTGCCATCATTACATGACAGTACTGACAACTGACAGCACAGTAAACAAAGAAAATCTCTTCGAATCCCTCGAATTGTGCCGCTCGAGGAGATTTCATTAACAGCTGTCCTCAATATAATATGAGTTGCGCCTAGGCACAATCTAAAACAAATTCCTTAGTTGCGCCTAGGCACAATCTGAACAACTTTTTATCGAAAACTACCACGTGCCTATGCATTAAGTTGCGCCTAGCTAGACGCAACCCCATCAGACACAGTTTGACTTGTTGACTGAAGCTCGCACAAACTGATAAAGTTGAGACAGCTTTCATTTCTAAAGCAGGATGACGTGGCGCATATGCCACTAATCTCTTAAGACGTGTCTACTATTCTGTACACGACCACGCGCATCTCAATCACATGATGCTACGCATCTAAATATAGTTAGTACATGATTGTTAACTGAATGAAAGTTGGCGCAACATCAGGATGGCGCAACCCAATGTGGCGCAATCCAGCCTCGCACATATCAGAATAACTGCTAAAATAGTTATTTTCAGAACTCTATAAATAGAGTTTCCAATCATTGTTAAAGCATCACAGAGATCAAGAACTCTTAAAAAATCGTTGCTGCATTCTCCAGAGGCTATAGTCTTCAAGTTCACATAGTCTAAGGGATAAAGTGATCATCTTCTTATCAGATTCCTACAGTTGTACTTTTCCAGAAATCATTATACTCTTGTATTCCTTTTATAAAGTTTGTAATAGAATAATTTTTTTTGTTTTTGCAAACACTTGTATAACACCGTCTTTGGCCCATCATTGATTCATTGCATATGTCCTGGGTTGACAATGCTTAATCATGCTTACTGCAGGACTACAAGTACATGTTAGACGAGCAAAACAATATAATGCAGTATGATACAAGCATAGCAATATGTTACAGTAAACATTTAGGACAATGCTAAGTTCAAGTAGCAATATGATAGTGATTACATGAATATTAGTGATGTCATTATGTTAAACTTAACTGATTACCATATTCAAAAATCTGATGTAATTATTGGGCTAACATAGATTTTACATGACAAATTTTATATTTTATATTCAATCCTCTTTTAAAAAATTCATCTTCTTCGTTTTCCTTGACCTCTTTTTCCTCTTCCTCCTCATCTTCATTTTCATCTACTTCGTCTTCCTCTTCAAATATTTCTACCTCTTCTATATGATTTGACGTGCAATGAAAAACTTTCGTTGAGTCCACATCTAAATATTTGTTAGAAGACGTAGCTCATCCTCCTAATAAGCTATTTTGTCAATGTTAAAGTTATTTCTAGCTTTGGTCTTGCATACTACCTACCAACCCGACCTCGTTGTTTTTTGTTTAGGATAAGTTGTGAAGTACACAAGTTGAGGCTGATTTGATAGGACAGTTGTTCGTAGCCTAGACACAAGACCATGCTTGTCTATTTTCCAACCTTGATCTTGGATCGCATCGAACCAATCACACTTGAATAAGATGATCTTAGCAGGCTCTATGCCATACTTATATGTCAACTCAATCATCTCCCGTAAGACACCATAGAAATTATTGTCTGGATCGACATCTTTGTAGTATGTAGATTTGATACACAAACAACTATTTTTTGTGGAATCAAGATACAAAAAGATCTCTCTAATCAGGGCATTTGTTGACTTGAACCTAAACCCATTCACACAATAGCTTGGCCAGATTTTGACGCCATAAATTGGCCCCTAGGCTAGAATTCTAATCGATTCATTCTCCAGTGTTACATTTGGACAATCGACCTAAATACCATAAGATAAGAAATTAAGTTCAATGTTTCATTAATTATTGTGTAAAGTGCATATACAAAAGTAATTACAAAGTTACGTACATCTGTAGTCAACCAGAAAGGAAAATAACGTCTCATTTCCTGCTTTACTTTTTCATCTGTTAAGTATGGTCTATTCGACCTCACCTCATTATTAAATGTTCTAAAAAACAACACACCGGCCAATTAGTGTAATAAAAATATTGTATACTATTATACTGAAATGACATGAACAAGGATGTATTGGTTACTTACCACTCGAGCTTCTCCACTTCATCTGCGTCCCAGTTGAGTAATATATACAACTGAGAAGCCCTTAACTCGTTGTCATTCAGAAATCTCTTCTTCATTTGTTCGGAAGGCTTTTCGATTGCATTGAATACTTTCAATATTGCATCATTAGATTCCAAGTACCCGTCGTCATTTTTTGGGGCTTTTTTTTGGTTAGTGGCAACATAAGGTTTGTAATACATGGAACAAATGTCTGTAATCTCCTCGGGAACATATGCTTCACAAATAGAACCCTCAACTCGTGCCTTATTTTTCACCTTCCTCTTTAGGTGGTTAAAATGAAGCTCAAATGGGTACATCCACCGATAACCGATGGACCCACCAACATGTACCGTATAGGAAAAATAAATTGGCAAAATTCTTCATAAAGCCGAAGAAACTAGGAGGGAACACTCTCTCAAGCTTGTACAGTATTACCACAATATCCTTATCTTGCTTTTCTAGATGATGGACGAGTAACTTAGTAGAACAAAGATCTCTGAAAAATATTCTCACCTCTGTCAAAGGATCCCAAACGACTTGCGGTAATAAGTTCCGGAATGCATTAGAAATTAACCTCTCCATAAATATGTGACAGTTGTGGATCTTCATTCCCGTCAGTTTGTTCTCCTTCAGGTAGATGCATATTTTCAGATTCTACACGTCCCCATAAAAAATTTTAGGCCCTGAATCCACCTACAAAGCCTCCCTTTATCCTCCTTGTCTAGTAAAAAAATTGCCTTAGGTTGCTTATACTTCTGATTGCCTTCCTCTATGAAATGCAATGCAGGGCATCTGTATATATCTTCCAAGTCCAACCTGGCCTTAGGATTGTCTTTCGTCTTTTCCTTTACATTCATCACAGTATGAATTATGTTGTCAAACACATTCTTCTCGATATTTATGAGATCAAGGTTATGTCAGATCAAATTAGTTATCCAATATAGCATGTCCAAGAATATGTTCCTGTTTGTCCAGTTATGAATGCGACCAAATCCATCACACTTATACCCCTTAGTAGGCTCTTCGACAGCACTTGGTAAATCTTCAACGTCTTTTCATATCGTGTCTCCGAGCCACCTTGGAGGTGGAATTGCCTTCTCCACAATGCTTGCATGAAAAGCATTCATGTTCCTCCGGAATGGATGATCCGATGGGAGAAATTGTCGATGACAATCGAAGAAGCACGATTTTTCTCCGTGTTTCAAATGGAAAGCCATAGTGCGATCCATGCAATATGGACATGAGAGACGACCATGAGTGCTCTATCAAGATAATATACCATAAGCCAAAAAGTTATTGATGGTCAACATAACTGTTGTCCTCACCTAAAAATTCTACTTTTTGGAAATATCATACGTGTTGGTGCCTACTTCCCACAGCTGATTTAACTCATCTATCCACGGCTGTAAGTACACATCGACGTTCCTCTTCGGATTATTTGGATTCGGGATGATGACAGTTAAGAATATATACGGAGTCTTCATGCACATCCAAGACGGTAGGTTGTACGGACTGACAATTATAGGCCAACACGAATATTGGGAGTCCGAAAGTCCAAATGTGTCACGACCCGCACCCGGTATAGGGGCACGAGTAGAACGTTGTCTGGGTCTACTATGTTAACTATCAATGTATATCATAACCTGTCAAGATAACTCATCTCCAATTGGAGGACAATAATGATATATTTATTCTCAATCATAAGTCTAAATGGAAGATAAATAGCACGATAAAAGATAATAACATAAAGAGAAATATCCAGAAGTCTAACAGAACATAAATACAAGTCCATAGTCTATCAGTCATCTATCTCAATACAAGTCTAAAATAATAAACATACCACAGTTAATAGTGCTAGAGACATATCCAGTACAAAACCAAGTCTAACTGAGTCATCACTAAAGCCTCCTCAGCTGGAGCGAAGCCCTCTTGGATCAGGGTCTCCTGGTCTATACCTACTACATCATGTGGGTCATAGTAGGTAGGGCATCTGTTATCTGAATTATTTGAAAAATATATCCAGTCAAGATTGGAGCAAAGTATATTTCTAATAACAGTTCCTGTAAATGATAAAAACTATATAACTGTAAATAGAAAGAATATACAAGAATAAATGACACGTACATGAATATAACATAAATGGAAATACTGTAAGTAAGGGGGAAAACAGGAATCATCATGTGCAGTAATAAAAAAATCCTATCTATGTGAGTGAGTTCTAGTTTTAACATATGATCAGCTTGGGAACTTGCACGAAAATTTATGGCCAGGTTAACTATTCGTACGATGTATGATTAACATTCATGGAAAACAATATCATGCACTGGAAGGGTATGATTACATATCTACACTACTACTCCCCGGCCCCGACTGGTACAGTAGATCCAACTATGGTACGTTATGACACAGGATAATCTGAGAAGGTAGCTAATCCTCTCAGGAATCGGTGTTTATATAATGCACAAGAACAACATCAGAGCTTGCACAGGGTATACCATACATACGAGAATAACATCTCATGATGAGATCCGAAAATACCAATTGTGTAACCAATGTGTCGAGAATTCAAGAATATATATACTAAGTACAAAAAACATAGAAAATATCATAACAGAAAATTATCAGAGAATATACTCGCCCGAGATCCGGTGTGAAGTATCAACAATGTCCAATACGATGCCTCAGAGACCTAAATATGGAATATTATATCAATACCAAGTTTTGGAATGAATACAAGGTGAACAAGTCCAAATCTAGGTCATAATCCATTTATAGGTCAAAACAGTCAAACTAGGTCAACTTTAGGTCAGATGGGTCAAACTAGCTATCCTAGGTTGTACGAGCCTATATCTAGATTATTTGGTCCTTACACTATGTATCTTAGCATACTTTATGAACCTATATATATATATATATTTGTACATATATGGAGAAAAGCTCCCCCGTCCCCTGTTCTGCTCGCTGGCATAGAGCGGCGGCCGTTGGCCAGGCTTGAGCGGGTGGTCCATCTCGGTTAGGTAAGTCTCTTCGGTGCCATCTCCCCATCGTCCTTTCCGGTGGGCTCTCTTCGTTTCCCCTTGCGTGCCCGGTTCATTCACCCTGTTCTTCTGGCAACTTCCTTCAGGCGATCCACCAGCGTGGCTGCCTAGTTCTACCAGTGGGCCCCTATCTCCCTCAGCTCTGTCTGTGCCTGGTCGGTCCCTTCTCGTCCGACTTGGCTCGGCTCTCCGCCAGGCATCCCTTTGCTATTTCCTCGGTCGATGTGTCCCTCTATGATCCCATCGCCCGTTGAGCCTGGAGCCCTGTCCTTGGGCATCGTGCTGCTCATCTGCCCTTCTCGGATTTCAAATCCGTCTCTACTTTTATCGATCCCGACAGGCTGTGCCCCTCATTTTCTTATGTCCAGTTGGCACCTACTTGTGCTGTGCCATCCCTTCTTGTGCCAGGCTGTATAGTGCCATCCCTTCCTGCGCTTCACATTGCTACGCCATCTGTGCCCCAGCAGGCGGGTGCACTTCCTACGTATTTCAGTTCTACGCTTTCAAAGTCCGAGCAGGAGAGCATGCCATCCTTCATTGCTCGGTATCCTCCCCTGCCCCCTCTCCCACCTTCCGCCTTGCCTGTGACAGCTCAGCTACTACTCGTCTGGATGTCGCTTCCCTTGCGCCATCCTCCAACGCGCTGACCCCAGCGCCATCCGGTATTGAGCGCATCCTCTCCTCCCCCCTGATCGTTTGGCTGTGGCAGCTCTCCTCTCATCCTCGTCGGTGCCCCCGGCCTCCTCCTCCCTGCCGTGCTTCCTCTCCCCCTTCTTACCTTAATTCGGGTACCTCTTCGACGTTCTCTGTGGCACCCCCTTTCTGTACCTCCTGCCAGGGCATTGGTGCCTGGCGTGCAATCCTCTTCCATCATCTGTGTAGGACCGTTGAGCACCTCTAGAGGGAGGGAAATAGTGTGAGTGCGA
The DNA here is from genome assembly GCA_029216955.1 of Iris pallida. NCBI lineage: Eukaryota > Viridiplantae > Streptophyta > Magnoliopsida > Asparagales > Iridaceae > Iris > Iris pallida. Next base: position 68,304,536 of record JANAVB010003400.1, on the reverse strand, counting down.
GTACAGCGAAAAATAATCACCAATTAAAAAAAATAAACAGATAACTATGGCAGTAAATAAGAGACAGTAAATAAATATAGCAAGAGATAGAGAGATCAAACTCAGTGACACAACGATGTATACTGGTATCCCTCTGAAAGGACTAATCCAGTCTCGAGTACCCTTGCTCGATGTTAATCCACTAAGGCACAAGCTAATTGAGAGCTTGTAATCTCTCACAACATCGTGCTTGGTGACAAGTGCACGACCAATATCACAACACCGTACTTGGGGATGAGCGAACGACCGGCTCCACAACAAAGATAATTTATGTACTTTGAACAACCTCTTTACAACTCTTGAGAACCAAAAGACTCTAGATCGAAATAGATATTACTGAATTTTGGCTAAGAGGAGTGTAGGTGTGATATGAAAACTTTTGATCGGGTGAAAACACTTATTGAATAGAAAAGAGAAGATGAAGAATGAATGGGTGATTTGAAATGAAAAACTCTCTTCTATTTATAGGTTTTTTCTAGAACCGAACTCGGGCAGAGTTCTGGCAGAGTTCTGATGCAAAGATTTTACATATGAACGTTGCATGCAGATTTGGAGGCAACAAATATTTGAATTTAAACAGACCGAACTCGGACAGAGTTTGGACCGAACTCGGGCCGAACTCAGTTTGATTCTGTCTAGGAAAATATTGAATGTTTGTCAAATTCTGTTGCAAGAATGGATTTGAACTTTTTGGTAGATGGAGTATGAATAGGTAGGCTTTATAGAAAAGTGGACTAAAATTAACCTAAGCCAGTATTACCTAGTCGATCTTACAATTTATATCCTAAACTCAATAAAGATAAAATACATAATAAATTGTAAAATGACTCGAACTAGATTCCAATGAGAGTAAGCTTCAGACTGATGATTTACGTGCTTGATGATGCAGTAGTACGCTTGTTGATATTGATTTCACACGTCCTGAAATGATTAGCAGCAGTTCGTATATTTTGTTTATTGACTTAAGTTCATGTCGATTATTAAAATCGGGTGTGACCAAGGAATGGGCCAACAATCTCCCCCATTTTGATAATTGACAAACTTGATTCTATTTCAAAATATATCTAAAATAGAACAAATAAAATCACCTAAAAAAAGGTTTTGTTTGTCTTTCTTTGATTGGTGATTGTTGATTTTGGTATTGTACTCTTTCTCCCCCTTTGGCAATAAAAAAATGGTTTTGGCTCCCCCGTAATGTGTGAATCCAAAAATGTTCATCAAACAGACAAAGTGATAATAAAGAGATAACCAAATAACAACAGTTTCACATAGTGCATAAAATAACTAGTACTGAAAAGACTGAAAATGTCATGCATAAAAAGAAAGATACAATCATCATCATCATCACAAAAAGTGCTAATAAAATGTCTAACTGAAAAGTTTAGACATAAATGAAAACTACATCATAGATCATCATCTATCAGCACTATCCATAATCTACCAGTAAAGTCCGTATCACATATGAGTGTCGTCACCGCTAGGAGCATCCGGAGGAAAATATGCAGCAGTAGGATCGAAGTGAGGGAAAGTCGTCTCATCTCCGAACCTGCGTCCTGGGAAGCCTGGGTGAGGAAGTATGGTCACTGGATGTGCTGGGTCATGGGAGAGACTCTAGTGGAGATCAGCAATGCCATTCTGCAACACCTGAGCCTGGATGATGTTGCGGAACTCTGAGTCAGGATAGCTTTGATGACGTTGCGCAGAGAGGGCAACAAAGTCATCAAAACGCTGATAAAATCCAGGGTCAAAACCCGAAGCAGGAGCTGGAGCAGCAGCATCAAAAGGAGGAGCCTCAGGGTCAGCATCTGGAACAGGCTCAGCACCAGGAGGAAGAGGAGGAGTAGGGTATAACCTAGACCTACTGAGCTCTATGGATGTGGAGGAATAAGAACAGATTTGAAGATCGATTTCAAACCTTCGAAAGGTAGAGGCCAAATGCATGGGATAGACGAGGTTGCGTCCTGCATTTCTGTAGTTTAGCATCCAAGCCATCATGGTCTTGGGAACAGAAAATGGAATGCCAAAGTGGATATGATACATGGCGGATAACTCCAAGAAAGTAATCTCATCAGAGGATCCTTTCTTCGGATGAAGAACAGAGAAAATAAACCTATGTAGTTCATGGAAGTTTTGGTTGAGATGTTTAGAATAGACTCTTCTAGGAACAGGTCTGGGATGGCAAAGTAGTTCTTTGAAAAAATTCAGAGTGACACCTTCAGGGAATTGAATGTGATGGATATCATCTAATGCTTCAACTACATCAGGAACATGGAAGTATTTACTGATGTCGGTGGCGCTGAATTCTAGTTCTTGCCCAGCAACGCAAGAATATAAATTTCCGTTAGGTTTTACTTGCAAGTTGCAGTAAAACATACGGACAGCATTATCATAGTTATTCGCGGCTACTTCGAAAAAGTCACGAAAGCCGAGACGGTCGAATGTGGGAGCGTATTCAGAAAATATAGTGAGGTTCACACGTGCTCCAGCACATATTCTACGACCAGAAAAGGAATCAAAACAAAGGTCCGAAAATTCCTTGTCAGGAAAAAGACCGGAATCAAAATCATCGGATCCTATGGGTCTAGCTGTACTGAATACATTAGTGGGGACGTAATCAGAAGAGGAAGATCCTACATGTGAGGAATCAACCTTTCTTTTTTGACTCTTGGGTGCCATAGATGAGAGAAAGGAGATAATGGAGTACCTTGACAAAAGAAGGAAGAAGATGTAGAGGAACAGCCCACAAACTCCTGAGAAGCTTGAAATAAAAGAGGAGGAAGAGCTCTTGGGAGTAAAGGAGGCTAATTCTCAGTTTGGATGTGTGAAAAAGTAGAAGGAAGGAGTATTAATAGGGTTAGGGCCGACTGTTCGGTTTTGGAAGCTGAACGGCGCCGACCGAACTCGGTCCAAACTCGGTCAGAGTTCGGTCCTAGTTCGGCTGCTTGTATTTCCAATGCCATAAATACAGTATTGGTTTTAAAAATTGAATTTATGACTGTTGACTTCTTCATTTAATAACTTCTATTACTTAGGGTTAGCTGTAGGAACCGGATCCCAGCTAGCGGTAGTCCGAAGACTACTGCACCGTGTCGCTTCAGGCAATTTACACCTGTATGACAGAAGGACCCTTTCGGCTTATACCCAAAATAATTTTTGATAAATAAATTACGAAATTTCGAGTCATAAAAATAAATTTAATTACCATACTACACTATGAATCTGAAAATTTAAGTATGCCGAGCTCTCGCCTCATTATGTTAAATCGGTCTTCAGCCAGTAGTTTTATGAAAATGTCTGCTAGTTGATGATCTGTGTCAATAAACTCTAGGCAGATATCCCCGTGTTGTTAGTGATCACGTAAAAAGTGATGATGAATCTCAATATGTTTTATGCGTGAGTGAAATAAAGTGTTCTTAGTCAGGTTAATAGTGGTAGTGTTATCACAATAAATGGGAATCTTTGTGTAGTGCAGATTGTAGTCTTCTAGGGTTTGCTTCATCCACAAAATTTGAGCACAACAACGTCCTGCGGCTGTATACTCAGCCTCAGTAGTTGATAATGCTACAGAATTTTGCTTCTTGCTAAACCAAGATACTAAGGCCTTCCTTAGGAAATGACACGTACCGCTATTACTTTTACGGTCTATTTTGCATCCTGCAAAATTCGCATCCGAGTAACCGATCAGGTCGAAGGATTTGGTTTTAGGATACCACAAGCCGACTGTAGAAGTTCCCTTAAGGTACCGAAAGATACACTTAACGGCACTTAGGTGTGATTCCTTAGGATTTGCTTGGTATCGTGCACAGATGCAAACACTGAACATAATATCAGGGCGACTAGCAGTTAAATATAATAAGCTACCAATCATAACTCGATACTTACACTGGTCGACAGGTTTGCCACTTTTATCAGTATCAAGCTTTGTGGATGTAAACATTGGAGTTATGATAGGCTTTATATTTTCGAAGTCGTACTTTTTCAGTATGTCCTTCGTATACTTGGCTTGATTGATGAAAGTTCCCTTTGAGTGTTGTTTGATCTGGAGTCCTAGGAAGAAGTTTAGCTCTCCCATCATACTCATCCCAAATTCACTTTGCGTACACTTAGCAAACTCTTGACAAAGTTTTTTATTAGTAGAACCAAATATAATATCATCAACGTATATTTGCACAAGAAGAATGTCATCATTTAAAGATTTGATAAACAAAGTTGTATTAACTCTTCCTTTTGAAAAACCATTATCAAGTAAGAAGGCACTTAGGCGTTCATACCAAGCACGAGGTGCCTGTTTGAGTCCATAGAGTACTTTCTTAAGCTTGAAGACGTGATCAGGTTTTTGAAAATCTTCAAAGCCAGGGGTAGTTTCACAAAAACTTCTTCTTTTAGAAATCCGTTCAAAAATGTACTTTTTATGTCCATTTGAAATAATTTAAAATCATTAAAACATACAAATGCACAAAACATACGAATAGCTTCTAGTCTAGCAACATTAGCATATGTCTCGTCATAATCAATACTTTTTTTTATTATAACCTTGTGCCACTAGACGTGCTTTGTTGCGTAGAACTTGTCCATCTTCACTAAGTTTATTTTGGAACACCCATTTGGTACCAATTATCGATTGACCAATAGGTTTAGGAACGAGTTCCCAAACTTGGTTTCTCTCAAATTGATTTAGTTTCTCTTGCATGGCATTAATCCAAAACTCATCAGAAAAGGCATCTTCTATATTCTTAGGTTCTATTTGAGAAATAAAAGCTACATTTGATACTATTTCAGAATCTCTAAGCGAGGAGTGTGTACTTACACCTTTTGATACATCACCTATGATGAGTGTCTCTGGATGATCTGGTAAGAACTTCAATGATTCAAATTTATGAGCCAGATCTTCCACAGGAATCTTATCGGTTTTTGCTTGTACACCTTCATCATCACTGTCGCTAGATCTGTGACTATTGAGCTCATCAAAAGTAACGTTAATAGATTCTTCAACAATCATAGACTTTTTATTAAAAATTCTATATTCCTTACTCTTAGCAGCATATCCGAAAAATATCTTTTCGTCTGCTTTATATTCGAACTTACCCAAGTTGTCCTTGGTGTTCAGGATAAAACAGTGACATCCAAAAACTTTAAAATAAGAAATGTTTGGAATCCTTCCAAATCAAAGTTCATATGGTATTTTCTTCGAGGTAGGTCGAATTAACACCCTATTTAAAACATGACAGGCTATGCTAACAGCTTCTGTCCAAAAATATTTAGGAAGATTATGCTGATTCAGCATGACTCTAGCCATTTCGCTTAAAGTACGGTTCTTATGCTCAATAACACCATTCTGTTGAGGAGTTCTAGGGCAAGAAAATTTGTGGTAGTACCCACTATCATCATAAAACTTTTTGAAATCAGTATTTAGGAATTTGTTACCAAGATCACTTCGGATACGAGTAATCATGAAGCCTTTTTCGTTTTTACCTTTTTGTAAAATATCTAAAATTCAAAAATAATATCACTTTTGTTTGATAAAAAATAATCCCAAGTAAACGAGAGAGATTATCAACAATAACAAAAGCGTAGAGCTTACCGCCAAGACTAGCGACTCTACTAGGACCAAATAAATCCATTTGTATCAACTTCAAAGGTCTAGAAGTACTTACAGCGTTGATAGATTTAAATGTAGACCTATGTGCTTTGTTCTTTTCACTGTCATCACATACCATATCTCTCTTGAATGGAATCTCGGGGAGTCCTTTTACCAACTTCTTAGTGCTTAGTCGTAAGATAGTGTCCATATTTGCATGCCCTAGTCTCATATGCCATAGCAAGCTTTCATCTAAACTAGCTACTAGGCATCTTCCTGCATTATTAGTACTCTCCAAAAAGAAAACATAAATATTGTCTTCTCTAAACCCTTCATATACGGGATTACCAGATGACATATCATATATGGTACATTTGTCTTTTACAAAGTTGATACCATAACCATTATCAACCAAATGACTTATGCTTAGTAGGTTATGTTTCAATTCTGTAACTAGACAAACGTCTTTTATTATGGGATAAGAAGATATACCAACAGTGCCATTGCCAAATATATCACCTTTCAAATTATTTTCGAAGGAGACGTATCCTGCTTTCTTCATCAATAGCATGGCGAACAAAGATGCATCACCAATCATGTGTCGCGAACATCCGCTATCGAGGATCCACTTGCTTTTAGCATGAGAGGGTTGAGGGTCCACCTACAAAACAAGTAGAAGAATCCTTTGGTACCCATTTACTGAACGGTCCATATTGATTAGTCTTAGGTCTCCAAAATAAAGTATGATTGCCAACAAGTTTCCTTACTAAACAATATTGTGATATGTGTCCATGAGTACCACAATATGTGCAAATGAGATTAGAAACAGTGGTATTTGAAACTATGTTGACATGCTTATATGGTTTCTTTGAAAACCTATAAGTGAAAGCATGGTGATAGTCGTGTTTCTTTCGTGCTTTCTGATTTTTAGTCCTCTTAGGTATATGCTTAGCATTAGGACTAAACTTAGGCTGTGTCACAGGTATTGCCTGTTTGCCTATCTTGATTTCTAACTTTTTAGAAATCGCAACAAACTCTTCATATTTAGCAGTCATGTCTGAGAGTCTTTGTTCTGTGACTAAGTGCTTCTTCTTCTCTATGTCATATAACTCTCGTATTTTGACATAGTCTCTTTCTTTCTTATCAACTTTGAGAATAGCCTCATGATAGTCTACTTTGAGTTTGGCTATCTCTTCCGTGTTACCGGTAGTAGACGTCTCTTTAATATCTTCAATAAGACTGGACAGTCTAGCTATCTCGGTTGTGTATGCGTTAATCTTTTTTCGATATTGCTTATACTTGTCAAGCACAGTTCTGTGTTCTTTAAGTAATTCGCTAAAGGCATTTTCTAATTCATCGAAAGTAAAGTCATCATACAAAGGGTTTAAGAATACCTTATCAAAAGCCATAAGACAGATATTGGCATTTCTTCAGGGTCTATCTTCTTCCTCTGTGTCACTGGCATCACTTTCTTGCCAGATACTTGTGTTTGCATACTTTTGACTTGTTGTTGCTTTTCTGCTTGATCTTGATCTATCGTATGGACTACTTTTTTTCGAAGTTGGACAGTCCTTTTTCATGTTTCCTGATTTCTTGCATCCAAAGCATATTGTTTCATCTTTATTGCTTTATTGTATATCTCCCTTCTTTCTGTTTGATTTCACAAACTTTAGGAATTTTTTGAAGTTTTTCACTAGTAGGGCTTGTTCATCACCACTTGATTATTCTTCCTCAGAATCATTGCATGTAGATTTTCTGGCTTGAGCGTTGATGGCAATAGACTTTTCTTTTGGGGTTACTTCTTCAAACTCTTGCCGATCAAGCTCATGGGTCATGAGCTTGCCCATCAGTGTTTCCAGAGACATGGTGGTGAGATCGTTTCCTTCAATGATTGTTGTTGCCTTCGGATTCCAGTTCTTGGTTAGAGCCCGTAGCACTTTTCTGATCTTCTCATGATTACTATAATCACTACAACAAAATGGCCAATTAATAATGCTCGATAAGCCGTATTGATGGCGCCTGATACCTAAGCGTTATCAAAGTTCGAAATATCTTTTTTTTGTGACCGTTTGGGCTAATTCTGGGCTTTTTGTAATGTTAATAAAACAAAACGTTATTAATATTTTAGAGCGGTGGCAAACTTGTAATGTTTTGCAAACTTTTAATATTTTGCAAACATTATTAATATTTTAGAATGGTGTCTCTCCTTAACAGACTTCAACTCTCTTTCTTCCTTTCTCCATCCCAAAAAAATTAGGGTTAGGGTTTTAAGAAGAGAAGGATGAAGAAATCGTGTCCGAGCAGAAATTACTGCGAGCTCTGCGGAGAAGAAGCCTCCCGCTACTGCGAGCTCTGCAGAGAAGAAGCCTCCCTCTATTGCGACGCCGACTCTACCTTCCTCTTCTTCCGGTGCGACCGTCGCGTCCATGCCGCCAATTTCCTCGTCGCCCGCCACGTCCGTCGCCGCACCTGCCCCTCCTGCCTCTCCCTCGTCGGATCCGGGCCCTCCGCCGCCCTCGTCTCTGGATCCGACCCGACCTTCCCCCTCAACCAGCCCCTCTGCTCCTCCTGTGCTCCCGACGGCCCCCCTCGTCTGCCTCCTCCTCTTGTCTCTCCTCCGATTTTAGTTGCTTACCTTCAATCAATGACGAAGATGATGTACCGCCGGGAACTGGCTGTCGACCCGCAGAATACTCTGTTGCTCTCGAATTTTGCTCAGTTCCTCTACCTTGTTCTTCATGACCACGACAGGTATTACTTCTTCTTGTTTCAATCTTCCTAGCTTCAGATTTACATAGCAGTAATTGTTTCAAATAATTCGGTTGCATTTGATTGTGAAATGTTCGATTGAGGAGTTGTTTCAAATAGTTTGGTTGCATTCGATTGAGTAGTTTATTTTCATTACTGCCTCCAAAAAATTAAACCAAAGCAAAGCTATGCAAGTGAACGAACAAGGGAAGAAACTGATAATTTTGACAGTAAAATGTGTGATCTGGAGTTTGGCCTGCATGTAGGAATAAATTATTATTGCGGACATAATCTTTATAATCTAAGTGGTACTGGTGTTAAAGAAATTTGATTTATAATACGTCAGTTTATCAGAATCAGAAGTTCCTTAATTTTGTACTTGAAATGTGGTCAGGTTCCAGAAGAACAATGGTGATGGGACCAGATTTCGCTCAACCATTTATTTAATCTATTTTTCAACAAGATCGGTGTGTGTGACTTCAGATCCTAATTTAATTTCGAGTTAGAAAACTGACTGCTGAAGGAGACATCTAAAGTTGGCGACAGCTGAAGAAGGGATCTAAGGTTAGTGTTTTCTGTTAATGATGTTAATGTCAGATGAAATCCTCATGCTAGAATACTTGATCCTTTTTTCATGTTGTGTTAGATTGAGACTAAGTTCTTATCCTATTAGGGGATAGCTGAATGAAACATGTTATAGCTGAAGAAGACATCTAAATTTGGTGTTATTTGTAATGGTGTAAAGTTCAACGAATCCTAAGTTGTCTACTCTTAGGAGAATATTTGTCCTAGTTCTCAAAAAATAAAGTTGCTGTTATTTTTGATTAACCGATGTTTTGTTGGACATATAAGTTCGGAGCGGCCTATTTTGTTGCACAGATAACATTGGAGTGAGCCTGTTTCTTTGTCTTCCATAGGCTATGGTTTAATCGAACCAGAAAAAAAGAAGAAAATAATTTCGACAGAACAAAAAAATTGTTTGGATTTGGAGTTTTGACCTGTATATAGACTCAAAATTTGTGATTGCCATGTATATATGTTTAAATTTTTTTATCATAGGTACACATTAGTTTATCAAATGTTCGTTAATTCTGTATATGAAAATCTGTAATGTGCTCATCAGGTTCTAGAAGAAGAATGGTGACTGGACTAGCTTTCGTCCAACCCATTTGTTTGCTAATCTATTTTTAACCAGACCAGTATCTATAACTTTGGATCTTGATTATATTTTCTGATTTAAAAATCTGATTGCTAAAGGAGACATTTAAAGTTGGTGAGATCTGAAGAAGACATTTCAGGTTGGTGTTTTTTTTAATGTTATATGAAATCCTCTTGCTACAATAGTACTTAACCGTTTTGGAGAATGGATATAGTTGAAGTGGGCTTCTAAAGTTGGTTGCAGTTGGAGGAGACATTTAAGGTTGGTGTTACATGTAATGAATCTAATGCTTTAAAGTTCAGTGAAGCCTTTGTGCTCTTGGTAGAATATGTATCCTAGAGACTTGAGTACAGCCTGTTTCTTTATGTTTTGGTACATGAGACGAATATTTAATTTTTTGCTACATGAGACTTGAGTACAGCCTGCTTCTTATCCTATACTCTTGGTAGAATATAGTGAAGTCTTTATTACAGCCTACTTCTTTATGTTCTGGTACATGAGCAATTTTATAAAGTATATTGAACCGTGTTTTTATCTTTTTCAGGGATTTTCTACACGTGATGTTGACAGTTTTGATGTGCTCAAGTTGAAGCCAAAGTAATTACTTGTTTTGAGGATCCTTTTAAGTAGTAGTTGTAAATATATGTATATGGATACCCTATTTTGAGATAATATAATGAAGATGGTGATATAACATTTTGATGTTTTCTTGTTAATATAGTTCAAAGTGGTTGTTTTAAAATTTAATTGAGAAGTATTTGGAAAGTAATATATAATGTGCAGTATTAAGCGTTATAAATGTGATGAGTTCAGTAATATTGAGTGTTATAAATGTTCTCCATTGAGCTTATACAGATTATCTATTCATAACGCTTTCAAAATGTCCTGAATTGTGCACTATATATTAACTATTTATAACGCTTTTATAGAAACTATTCATGACGATTTTTTTATAACGCTTTTAAAAAACATTTATAACACCCGTTTTCATAACGGTTGTTGTGAAAAAAAAAGCGTCATGGTTCATCATTAATGACGCTTTTTAGCCGTCATTAAAAGGGTTTTTTGTTGTAGTGAATCCTTACCAAGAGATTGCATATGATTAGTATTATCAAGGAAACGAGTGAACATCTGTGTAATTGACTCACCGGATTTCATCTTAAAAGATTCATACTCTTGTGTTAGTCTACTGATTTTGAATTCCTTCAATTGGGAAGTACCTTCACGAGTTACATCAAGAAGTTTCCAAATTTCGTGAGACGTTTTACAAGTTGAAACTCGGTTGAATTATGTTTTGTCAATTGCACAGAACAGTACGTTGATGGCACGAGCATCTAGACTAGCCTTTGCTTTTTCAGCCTCTATATATTTGTCATGAGGCTTGTCTACAAGCTGGCCATCAACTACTGTAGGTGCCATATTTTTATAACCGTCAACAACTATAGACCAAAGATCAAAGTCAAGAGACTTTAAGAAGAAAGTCATTCGTGTTTTCCAGTAGGTATAATTTGTATCATCAAATAGTGGGGGTCTATTTGTGGATTGCCCTTCACCGTTGAATATTGATTTCACGGCTTCCATATATACTCTCTGAGGTTTGTTATATTAGAATATAACCTGCTTTGATACCAATTGTAGGACCGGTCATCACCTCTAGAGGGGGGTGAATAGAGTGAGTACGAGTGCAGCGAAAAATAATCACCAATTTAAAAAAATTAAACATATAACTATGGCAATAAATAAGAGAGTAAATAAATATAGCATGAGATAGAGAGATCAAACTCGGCGACACAGCGATGTATACTGGTATCCCTCTAAGAGGACTAATCCAGTCTCGAGTACTCTTGCTCGATGTTAATCCACTAAGGCACAAGCTAATTGAGAGCTTGCAGTCTCTTACAACACCGTGATTGGTGACAATTGCACGACCAACTTCACAACACCGTGCTTGGTGACGAACGCATGACCGGCTCCACAATAAAGATAATTTTTGTACTTTGAACAACCTCTTTATAACTCTTGAGAACCAAAAGACTCTAGATCGAAATAGATATTACTGGCTTTTGGTTAAGAGGAGTGTAGGTGTGATATGAAAACTTTTGATCGGGTGAAAACACTTATTGAATATAGAAAAGAGAAGATGAAGAATGAATGAGTGATTTGAAATAAAAAAGTCTCTTCTATTTATAGGTGTTTTCTAGAACCGAACTCGGACAGAGTTCTGGCAGAGTTCTGATGCAAAGATTTTGCATATGAACGTTGCATGCTGATTTGGAGGCAACAAATATTTGAATTTAAACAGACCGAACTCGGGCAGAGTTCGAACCGAACTCGGGCCGAACTCGGTTTGAGTTCTGTCTAGGAAAATATTGAACATTTGTCAAATTCTGTTGCAAGAATAGATTTGAACTTTTTGGTGGATGGTGTATGCATAGGTAGGCTTTATAGAAAAGTGGACTAAGATTAACCTAAGCCAGTATTTCCTAGTTGATCTTACAATTTATATCCTAGACTCAATAAAGATAAAACACATAATAAATTGTAAAATGACTCGGACTGGATTCCAATGAGAGTAAGCTTCAGACTGATGATTTACGTGCTTGATGATGCAGTAGTACACTTGTTGATATTGATTTCACACGTTCTGAAATGATTAGCAGCAGTTCCTATATTTTATGTATTAACATAAATTTATGTCGATTATTAAAATCGGGTGTGACCATGGAATGGGCCAACAGTCTCCCTGTCTCCGGCCCCTTCCACTCCCACTCGCTCCCCCTTGGGCGCATCCCTGCCCCCTGCCTTCGCCGTAGGTACCTCCTACGCGGACATGCTGAAGCCAGAACGATCCGCCAACATTGTCCCCATAATCGAGGATGTGGTCCTCCCTGTTTTTGACCACCCCCCGTCTAGACGGACAAGACATTATTGTGCCCTTCTCCCCAACAGTAATTTCTTGCATGTCTGAGAGATTCGCTCACACCTTCGTCCTTAAATTTCCGTCTGGATGCCCTAAGCTCTCGCGAATTCAAGAAGTCATCACCGGATGGGGCCACTTATCTAGGTACATGCTCGCCCCTTTAGACCCAAAACACATTCTCCTCCACCTTTCGTCCATGGACGACCATAAGAACGTTTGGACTAGAGGACCTGGATGGATTGATGCCTACATAATGCACATCGTCAGATGGTCACTGGACTTCAACCCCAAGGAAGACTCGGAGATTGTTACCGCCTGGGTCTCCTTCCCTAACCCACCGCTCATTTGCTTTGTCCCGGCTGCGATGAAGAGAATTGCCAACTCATTTGGGACCTTCGTGGCAATGGCCGAAGAAACCCGCAGCCTCTCCAAAGCCAACTATGCTAAAGTATGCATGTAGAAAGACCTGTCGAAGGAACTCCCCAACTCCATACAAATTGCGCTTGGCAGCAAGATACACACCCAACAGATAATCTACGACAACAATATCATCTACTATAAGCATTGTCACATGAGAGGTCACTACATCGACTACTGCTTTAGAGCAGACCCAGAACTGAAAAAGAAAGTAAGCCAGAAGGACGTCCACCCCCCTACGAAAAGAAACAGACACGAACCCCATCCCCCCTCTTTCCAACTCCCACCATCGCTTCGAATTGAGCGCGGGCTCCCCTAACCCACAAACTTTAGCCCATAAAAGGCCCCCCGTCACCACTTCCACCACCCAGGGTTTATAACTTACCAACAAATTTAACACACCGAGGTGACACCAGAGCCCGACAGTGCCACAAGATTGGAGTAAGAAGTAATGGCCACCGACGAGTCTCCTTCTTAGATTGCGTCCAGCACCAACATCGAAACCCTCAACCAAACTGATACAGCAAAGGAACCCCCAGAACAAGCAGAGACACTATAAAATGAGTCCCCTACAGGCATACATACGGACCTCCTGACCAACATCGGCCAAGATCAACTGGACAAGCTCAAGCAAACTATTGACGCCGGGTTTGCCAGCCCGTTCTTTGGCGTATTAGCCGAGATATAAGGAGAGGTTTATCTGCACCCCCTACAGACCCAGCCAATCTATGTACCGACAAAGGCCCAGAGGCGAACAGACCGACTGTAGCCAACACCAAAAAATCCAGCAAAAGATGTACGAAAGTGGTTACGTCGATGATCACCCGGTCAACATCTAAACTCACCAACTCCCCCCTCCCCCATCACACCAATATTTAAAATCTTATCCCGGAACGTTCGAGGCATCTCAAAAAAACCAATCTTGAGACGATTAAAATGTCTCAAGAAAATTCACAACATTGACATCCTCGTTATCATTGAACCCAAAACCCCACAAAAGAAACTCAAGTCCATCCAAATGCAATTGGGCTTCCCCACTGCTATCGTCGGTCGTCACAACATCTGGATCCTCACCGCTGCCGACGTACAGCTCGGCATCATCGACGATTCGCAACTGGCACTATCGTGTTGGGTGGAACACCCCATGCTTCAACACCGATATCTCCTGTCGGCAGTCCACGGCAGCTGCGATGTCATGGAGCGAAAACACCTTTGGAACTACCTAATCGGCATCCACCATAACTCCTCCAACCTTCCCTAGCTCTGCTTTGGAGACTTCAACGATGTCACCTGCAGGGAGGAGAAGCTGAAAGGACGGCCTCCTCTCCCGTCTGCAATAAATGACTTCACCAACTTCATTTTCAACGCCCACATATTCCCTTTCCACTTTACCGGCAGTGCTTTCACGTGGTACAACATACAGGAAGGTGCATGTCGCCATTACCCCCGCTAGGACCGCACGTTTATTAACTTGCTTCGGACTGACCTAGAGCTCAATTCTAGACTCACGCACCTCAACGCCACTAAGTCAGACCACGCCCCACTCCTCATCGAGATCAACAGAATAGACAACCAGCCTAAGAAGAACTTTCGCTTCTTTACCCTTTGGACTCATTACCCGCAGTTCAGAGACACATTTCGACCGCTTGGATAGGTACCGACGCCCTCGACCCTCTCGAACGTGTGACTGCCAAACTAAAAGCCACCCATAAATCTCTTACTCGCTGGAGCAAGGAGGCATATGACGACATCTTCCAGGCAGTCCACATCGCCGAGGACGACGTCATCCATATTGTCACGACCCGTACCCTAGAGTAAGGGCACAAGAAGTGGGTACGTCCAGCCTACGCTGCAGTGTCGGCGGTAGAACGTTGTCTAGGTCACAACATCTAACAGTTTAAGGAAATAACTGTTATACTCCCCGAATGGGGGTGACATAACAGAATATATCTCAATCACAACTAAGGTAGAACAGGATAAAGATAGATAGAATGATAGATAATATCCAGAACAGAAGAAATCACAGAGATACAATCCAGAATTCTAAGTGTCTAAATAAGTACATATCCCAAAATCTTAAATCCATATACAGTCAACCATGAAAAGTAATGACATCCTAATCTAAGGGAGTGTCATCTACTGCTAGTGGATCCTGCTGCTGGTCCAAGTCCAAGCACTCATCTAATGTAGCACCGTAGTAGGTAGGGCAGAACGCCTCAGCCTCGTCCTCTGTAAAATTTTTAATAGGTCCAATCAGGACAGGAGCGAGCACAGTACATCTCAACAAATCATAGCAGGTCAGGATATATAATCATGCTAGAGACTAAGATACAAGATACTGAAAGAATAACATGATAAAAAGAGAGAGACTGTAAGTAAATAGCTACAGTATATAGAGAACTAACAGTGTTAGTGATTCAGAGCACAAGATAGTTATGTAAATGGCATGATGTTGTACACGAGTAATCTACTGGATTGAATACATAACCACTTCTACTCCCCCGCCCCAATCAATACACAAGGATCTAGCTAAGTTATGTTATTGTACACGAAGTATAGTCGTACATGAGGATCATGTGAATACATGAATATACACAATTTCACACGATTTGTACACGAATGTCACGAATACAAGGAGTACACGATGCTCACGATAAAGTACACGAACACGAATACCCGATGTATCCGCTAAGGGGATA
This sequence comes from Iris pallida, assembly GCA_029216955.1. Taxonomy (NCBI): domain Eukaryota; kingdom Viridiplantae; phylum Streptophyta; class Magnoliopsida; order Asparagales; family Iridaceae; genus Iris; species Iris pallida. Next base: position 68,288,976 of record JANAVB010003400.1, on the reverse strand, counting down.
ACATCGCACAACAAGATCCATATAGTACTAATTCATGTTTCCAACGTGTCAGCATCATGTAAAGTAATCTAAAGCAGGAAATATACTCCTAATGCAGGATATGAAATGATCAGAGAATATACTCGCCTGTATCCTGAGAATCTGGAGAATATATACTGTCCGAGGAGTGGTGTCTGTCTCCTATAGAACAGTACAAGTCACTATGAGTCTAAAATGATAATAAGATGCAAGTTAATGCATTCTACATGAATCTAGGTCAATCTAGACCAAAGTCAACTCTTGGTCAACTTTGGTCAACCCTAGAAGTCAAACAAGGTCAACCAAGTCAAACCTAAGTCAAACAAGTCTATAATAGTCCAACTAGTCTATTCTAGGTCTAACAAGACTAAACAAGACCAATCTAGACTCTATACTGACATTTAAGCCACACCCATAGGCTAAGAGCCCTAGTCTAGGCTATTAAGCAATACCATGCCTAAACCATACCATAAATAATATACACAAGCCAATAATATATATATTTAATATAACACACATATTGATATATTATATAATATAACATAGAAATACACATTAGCCTATAAGTTACTATATGCATACTACACATACATTTATATATAATATATATAGTAGTACACACATATAATATCGGATGCACATATTACATCTCACATATATATTGAAATAGGAAGGGAAATATGGTGTACATATGTGTGTGTTAAAGGAGACTTGACCTTGTGAAACAGTGTAGGGAAATCAGTGAATGGAAAACATGTGTGTGTTCAGCTTGAGAGAAAGTAGAGTGTGTGTTTGACATGTGCAAGAGTGTGTGGGAAAACAGGAACTGTGTGTATACAGGAAAGTGCAATGTGGTGGGGTGTGTGTGTGAGATACATGATAGGCTTATGATATGGTATGTGTCTTAATAGGAGTACCAGTGTAGTGTTCATGTGTTAAGGAATATCAGTGAATGCATCTCAGGAAAAAATGGGAAATATAAAATCAGTAAAGTATTAGAAAACTCAGTGTAGAATGAACTATTTGACAGTTCTAAAACTAATCCCAGATTCTGGTAGGGAAGAACATGACAGTTAAACAAGAGTTAAAATCTTAGTTAAGGGAATCAGAAAATCTCAGGTTTAAGGATTAAACCATTACAATACAGTGATATAGGGAAAGGAAATCAGTGCACTACCTTAAAGAAAATCTGGAAAATAAACTCAGGTTGAGGAATATAGTTCAATCACAGTTTAGTTTATTTAAGAGAATAATTTCTCAGTTAAAGGAAAAGAAGTAATCTCAGTTTAACAGTTGACATGAAACCAATATTAAAACATTCATTCAACTCATTAGGAAGAACAAAACTCAGGTATAGGAATTAAACCATTCACTCGGTTAACAGTCAATTTCGAATCCAACACAAAAGTCAAAATCCCATTCTCTAACCAAAAGTGAAATTCGAATTGAAATACTTCATTCTTATGAATCAACAGATATGTGGATAACATTTAATCAGTAGAAAACATCAATAAAAATGAGATTAAATAGTTAGAAAATACTGAAAAAGAACAGTGTATCAGACATGTATCAGTTACTATGCAATCAACCCAATATTCGAATCCAATTCACAACAACCCCTAAACTATCATGTAAACCTAATCTAACAAAGATTATATATCATATTTAGGATCTAATTAGCAAATTAAAACACAATAAGATAATTTTAACCAAAATGAAAACAGGGAACTAAATAGCACACTGATACACGCACAGTGCACACACAGTGCACGCGTGATACCGTATCGGACACGACACAAGTGTTCGTGAAACTCTAGGAATCTCGTGTCAGTCAGTGTCCCAACATGTGTGTCAAGTTACACGTGTCGAAGTGGCGTGTGCAGCTCGCAAACAGCCCCGAGAAGCAGGGGAAGGAAACTGTGCGTGCGCGTGAGGTGCACCCGTGTGTACGTGTGTCCGTGGCAACTCGATACGACACCAATACGTGTTCAGAACAATAGAAACACAGAAGCGAGGTCAAAACCTAAATTCTTATTCAATTATATTCCAAAAAACAAATCGAAATGCCCATTGGGGCATTTCGTCAAACACCTTCATTCTCGAACTGATACGTGTCCGATACGGACACGTACAGGACTCAAAACCCAGGGTTAGCTAGTCCTACAGTTAGGTTAGGCCTAGGACTTCCTAGATATGCGATAAAAATAGTATTTTATTGAAGGGATTAGAATATTACCTAGGGATTTGCAATGTAACAAAAAGTCCCAAATGAGAGGATCCTCAACCACCAAAACACTCCCAAATTGTTTCTTTCCTAAAATTTCTCAATAACAACAGAAAATAAATTAAATTTAGGTCCTATTACAATTGGTTTGGGTGGAAAAGGAATTAAATAGGAATATCTATGAATTAAAGAAGATGGAGACTCACCTCTTTCTAAAACTTGCAATATTCCTAATGGAGGCTAGCCCTAATTTCTAGGAGCATTAAATAGAGGGGGAATCCCCATGCTAGTGTGGCCGACCAAGTGGGATGGGCTAGGGCTAGGTTTCACTAGGTTGGGTTGGGCCTCTAAGGCTTTAAGTCATAAGTCATGACTTGTGAAATCACAAGACATTCCCTAATCAAATTAAATCCTAATCTCTCCAAATAAGTTCTAATGAGTTAAATGCCACTAACTTAGGTCAAGCTAGGGTTCCATAACCTAACCAAATAGTCATGACCTAATTTAGCCTCTAGGACAGTCTCCTAAGTCAACATTAGTCAAGTCAAATATAGCACCAAATCAAATATACTAAAAATCACTTAAAAATTCTAATAAATATAATTAATATTAATAATTCCAAATTATTTCCAAAATTTTTAAAATGACCAAAATACCCTCAAGCTAGAAGTGGCAGTGACAAATCTACCCCCCTTAAAATAATTTTTTCCTCGAAATTAAAGGCGAAACTAAACTGCTGAGAAGGATAGAAAAATATACCTCAAGGTCCAAAAAGATAGGGGTACCGCTCGCGCATCTCATCATCCCACTCCCAGGTAGACTCTCCTGGAGAATGATGCCTCTATGCGACACGTACCAAGGGTATTACCTGGTTCCTCAGAACCTTCTCCCGGCGATCCAGAATCTCCACAGGCTGCTTTGGATAACTGAGAGTAGGTCCAACCTTAATCTCCGAATGATCGAGCACATGGCTAGGGTCAGCCACGTACCGTCTCAACTGTGATACGTTGAATATGTTGTGAACTTCCACTAGTGCAGGTGGCAAGTCTAGCCTGTATGCCACGTCACCGACTCTTCCGCTTATAACGAAAGGGCCGATGAAGCGCGGGCTAAGCTTCCCACCTCCAACAAAACGTATCGTACCACGAGTCGGAGATATCTGCAAAAAAACAATGTCTCCAACCTAATCACAAGCAAGGTCTCAAGTTACTAAAATCAAACACGATCAATCAAACAAAATAAAATACAACCTACTTCTAATCCTATCTCTAAATCTGTACCTCAAACTCCAACGACCTCCGGTGGCTATCGGCCCAGTGCCGATGTCTGTCCTGCGCCATGTAAAGTCTGTCCCTGTTGAGCTTCACCTTCTCGGCTGCGTCAACAACCATCTCTGGTTCCAGTAAACCTCGTTCTCTAATATCATCCCAAGATAAGGGTGTACGATACCTACGCCCGTACAGAGCGTCAAAAGGTGACATCTCAATGCTGGCCTGATAACTGTTGTTGTAAGCAAACTCCACCAAATATAGATGATCGTACGTTCGCAGCATGTCCTCAAGCGTCTGAATAGTCCTCTCTGACTGTCTGTCCGTCTGGGGGTGGTATGCAGTACTAAACTTGAGCTGGGTGTCCAAACTAGTCTACAGACTCCTCCAAAAATGGAAAGTAAAGTGACTATGCTGATCTGAGATAATGCTGACGGGACCTCCGTGAATCCTGACTATCTGCCTTATATACAACTCCGCTAGCCTCTCTGTAGATGTACCCACCTTGAATAGCAAAAAGTGGGCCGATTTGGTCAACCTGTCAACGATGACCCAAATCGTATATTTTTCTCCTGGTGTACGCGGCAACCCAGATACGAAATCCAAGGTGATATGTTCCCACTTCCACTCTAGAATGGGCAACGGCTACAATAATCCTCCGGGCCTCTACCTCTCTGCCTTGACCTGCTGACAGACCAAGCATCTAGCTACGAAGCGAGCTACCTCCCGCTTCATCCCGTACCACCAGACATTCTCTCGCAGATACCTGTATATCTTGTTGGCACCAGGATGTATGGAGTGCTGCAATCTGTGAGCCTCCTGCATAATTTGCTCTCTAAGCTTCCCGCTAGGCACACATAACCTGGAACCGTGCCTCAGGGCACCATCCTCTGCTAGTGAAAACTCACCATCCAGATAGTGCTTCCACAACTTCAAAGCTCTTATGATCTGTAAACACATACTTCAAAGCTCTCTGTGCTGCCTCATGTTGAGCTCTTTCTGTGTAAACACATACTTCAAGCTCTTATGATCTGTAAAAATCTCCACCCTCTCGCCATACAGATAGTGCTTCCACAACTTCAAAGCAAAAATCACCGCTGCCAGCTCCAGGTCATGGGTAGGGTAGTTCTTCTCATGGTGACGTAATTGCCTGGAAGCATAGGCAATCACCTTTCCATGCTGCTGTAAGACACAACCCAGCCCCTTCCCTGAAGCATCACTATAAATAGTGAATCCACCTGATCCTGAAGGCAATGTCAGAATCGGAGCTGTCGTAAGCCGCTTTTTCAACTCATCAAAAGCTGCCTGACACTCCTCTGACCAAACAAACTCAGTATCCTTTCGGGTTAACCGAGTCAACGGCTCTGCAACGCGGGAGAAATCCTGCACAAATCTCCTATAATATCCTGCCAGCCCAAGGAAACTCCTGATCTCTGCCACTGAAGTCGGCGTTGTCCAAGCCTCAACCGCTGTGATCTTTTTCGGGTCCACTGAGATACCATCTCCAGTCACCACATGACCCAAGAAGCCAACCCTGTCCAGGAAGAACTCGTTCTTCGAGAGCTTGTCGTACAATCTCTTCCTCCTGAGTGTCTCCAGAACCACTCTCAAGTGCTCCTCGTGCTCTTCCTCTGTCTTCGAATACACCAGGATATCATCAATGAATACCACCACGAACTTGTCCAAGTACTGGTGGAACACCTTGTTCATAAGGTTCATAAACACTGCTGGTGCATTGGTCAGCCCAAACGGTATAACCAAAAACTCAAACTGCCCGTACCGCGTCCTGAAAGCGGTCTTGGGAATATCCTCCCTCTTCACCTTCACCTGGTGATAACCTGACCTCAAATCAATCTTGGAGAACACTCGAGCTCCGCTCAACTGATCAAAGAGATCATCGATCCGCGGCAGCGGGTATCTGTTCTTAATCGTCAGGTTGTTAAGTGCCCTGTAGTCGATACACATCCGTACTGACCCATCCTTCTTGGGTACGAAAAGTACCGGTACACCCCAAGGTAAAGAACTCGATCGGATGAAGCCCTTGTCCTGCAGCTCATCCACCTACTTCTTCAGCTCCACCACTTCACTGTTGTTCACTCGATAGACATGCTGAGAAATCGGTTCCGCGCCGGGACCCAAGTCTGTCGAGAACTCTACATCCCTGTCCGGTGGAAGCCCTGGCAACTCCTCTGGAAATACGTCCATAAACTCTGCGATCAAGGGATGCGGAGCCACCTGCTCCTCAACTGACGCTCCACAGAAGACTCCACTGTCCTGCTCTACCTGCCGCCGGGTGTACTCAAACTCTGGCTCTCCTGGCGCCCCAAACAAAACTCTACCCCCTCAATAATCAATGCAGGCATGGTGTCTACTCAGCCAGTCCATACCTAATACAATGTCGTAGTTCGGTAGTGGTATGACGAGTAGACTCACCCCCAACTCTCGGCCTCCCAATATGACGCTCCGCCCTCTGCAAACATCACTCACGAGGATGACCCCACCCCCGATCGTGATCTTGCAGGTCCTAGGCAATGGTTGATCAGAAACCAGACTGTGTCTAATAGCATACGATACTGATACAAAGCTGTGGGAAGCCCCGGAATCAAAGATTGCAAATGCTGGAAGGGTGTCTAGAAGAACCGAGCCTGCTATCAGATCTCCGATGGCCTCGGCATCCTCAGCCGCCATGGCGAAAGCTCGCCCCTGCTGTCCATCTCGTGCCTGCTGCTGGTGCTGCTGGAACCTCTGCTACTGGGTCTGCAGGGCTGGTCCCCTCTGCTGGCCTGCTGGAGCCTTGGCTGTCCTAGCTCCTCCTGGTATCGGATGCATCGACGCAACTGGACACTCTCGCATCTGGTGGTCCGCTGATCCACACATCAAGCATCTGCCAAGTCTCTTCCTGCACTCCTCCCACTTGTGCCCAGGCTTCTTGCAGAAAGTACAACTAATAGCCTGCTACCTTGGTGCCTACTGCCCTCTCTGCTGCTGATGCTGTACCTGCTGAAAAGGTGCACGACCCTGCTGCTGATACTGCTGAACTGGCCTCTATGGCTGCTGATGCTGGAAGTGAGGCCTCTTGGCCTGCCCCTGACTGCTGCTGCCACCCTGGAAGTCACGACCCATCTTCTGCTTCAGCCCTAGGTCGTCTTCCGCCGCCATAGCCCCAGAAAATATCTCAGCAAATGTAGCGTTCCGGTCGCTCTTAGTCAACGATCAAACCTCTCTAATCAAGCCTCGGCGAAACTTCCTCGCCTTCGTCTTCTCGGTCAAGTCATCTATGAAACGGGCCAGTCTACAAAACTCCCCAGCATACTCAGCTACCGTCTGGTTTTCCTGAACCAGATCCTCGAACTGTGCCTCGATACCTTCCAAGGCCACATCAGGAAAGAACTGCTCCTTAAATAGCTCCTTGAACTGGACCCAAGTCTGGTCCTCAACTCCCATCCTGGGATCTGTCTGATACCACGTACGGGCCAAGTCCTGCATCTGACTGCCCGCCACCTCGATCTGGAGTTGAGCTGGTATCTCCGTCAGCCTGAATATCTCCTCGATATGCTCTATCTAGTCATCTACATAGTGGATGCCCTCTGAGCCGAAGAACTCCCGAGGGTGCATCTTCTGAAAATCCTGTATATCCATCTCCCTCTGACGGGGCTGCTACTGGGTCCCCTGAGCAGTAATCATCTCGACTGTAGTGCGAACCAGCTGGTGTGCCTCATCGATCCCCTGACGGAAATCTGTAGTCTGCCTCGTCTGCTGCTGCTGGTGGGACTCTAGAATCCTCTCCACGAAGGAGAAGAGATGTGCAGCATCTACCATCCCCGCAGGCGGAGGCTGCTGCGGTGGAAGGATCTCAGGAATCATAATGCTCGGCCTCCTGACCGGTGGAGGTGCTCCTCCAAAAGCTGCAGAAATATCGACTCCTGAGGGCTGCACTGGCCCTGTGGCACCGGGAGCTGGCTGCTGCTGAGGTCGAGAGGAACTAGACCCCTCTCCAGCATCTCTCAGTCCAGGGCGATGCGATCTCGTCTCAACCATCCTGGAGACATAGATCAAACAAAAAACAATTTCTGTTAATGAGTCGAAATATCAAAGGAGGACAGTTTAAATTTCTAAGGAAGATAATAAGCAGCAAAATAGATATACGGAATCTGATATGGAATTTTCCTAGTGTAATTGAGTACCTTCAAAAAAAAGTTTACTAATTCCTACTGCAGGCTGCAGCGATATTCTAGTTCGAATACCACTACACTTCTAATCTAGACCTGCATGGGCCACCACTAAAAACGTGTCATGACCCGCACACTAGAGTAAGGGCACGAGACGTGGGTACGTCCAGCCTACGCCGCAGTGTCGGCGGTAGAACGCTGTCCTAGGTCACAACATCTAACAGTTTAAGGTAATAACAGTTATACTCCCCGAATGGGGGTGACATAACAGAATATATCTCAATCACAACTAAGGTAGAACAGGATAAAGATAGATACAATGATAGATAATATCCAGAACAGAAGAAATCACAGAGATACAATCCAGAATTCGAAGTGTCTAAATAAGTACATATCCCAAAATCTCAAATCCATATACAGTCATCCATGAAAAGTAAAGACATCCTAATCTAAGGGAGTGTCATCTACTGCTAGTGGATCCTGCTGCTGGTCCAAGTCCAAGCACTCATCTAATGTAGCACCGTAGTATGTAGGGCAGAACGCCTCAGCCTCGTCCTCTGTAAAATTTTCAACATGTCCAATCAGGACAGGAGCGAGCACACTACATCTCAACAAATCATAGCAGGTCAGGGTATATAATCATGCTAGAGAGTAAGATACAAGATACTGAAAGAATAACATGATAAAAAGAGAGAGACTGTAAGTAAATAGCTATAGTATATAGAGAACTAACAGTGCTAGTGATTCAGAGCATAAAATGGTTATGTAAACGGCACGATGTTGTACACGAGTAATCTACAAAGGTTGTACACGAGTAATCTACTGGATTGAATACATAACCACTTCTACTCCCCCGCCCCAATCAATACACAAGGATCTAGCTAAGTTATGTTATTGTACACGAAGTATAGTCGTACACGAAGATCATGTGAATACATGAATATACACAATTTCATACGATTTGTACACGAATGTCACGAATACAATGAGTACACGATGCTCACGATAAAGTACACGAACACGAATACCCGATGTATCCGCTATGGGGATAACATCGCACAACAAGATCCATATAGTACTAATCCGTGTTTCCAACGTGTCAGCATCATGTAAAATAATCTAAAGCAGGAAATATACTCCTAATGTAGGATATAAAATGATCAGAGAATGTACTCACCTGTATCCTGAGAATCTGGAGAATATATACTGTCCGAGGAGTGGTGTCTGTCTCCTATAGAACAGTACAAGTCACTATGAGTCTAAAATGATAATAAGATGCAAGTTAATGCATTCTACATGAATCTAGGTCAATCTAGACCAAAGTCAACTCTTGGTCAACTTTGGTCAACCCTAGAAGTCAAACTAGGTCAACCAAGTCAAACCTAAGTCAAACAAGTCTATAATAGTCCAACTAGTCTATTCTAGGTCTAACAAGACTAAACAAGACCAATCTAGACTCTATACCGACATTTAAGCCACACCCATAGGCTAAGAGCCCTAGTCTAGGATATTAGGCAATACCATGCCTAAACCATACCATAAATCACATACATAAGCCAATAATATATATATTTAATATAACACATATTGATATATTATATAATATAACATATAAATACACATTAGCCTATAAGTTACTATATGCATACTACACATACATTTATATATAATATATATAGTAGTACACACATATAATATCGGATACACATATTATATCTCACATATATATTGAGATAGGAAGGGAAATGTGGTGTACATGTGTGTGTGTGAAAGGAGACTTGACCCTGTGAAACAGTGTAGGGAAATTAGTGAATGGAAAACATGTGTGTGTTCGGCTTGAGAGAAAGTAGAGTGTGTGTTTGACATGTGCAAGAGTGTGTGGGAAAACAGGAACTGTGTGTATACAGGAAAGTGCAATGTGGTGGGGTGTGTGTGTGAGATACATGATAGGCTTGTGATATGGTATATGTCTTAATAGGAGTACCAATGTAGTGTTCATGTGTTAAGGAATATCAGTGAATGCATCTCAGGAAAAAATGGGAAATGTAAAATCAGTGAAGTATTAGGAAATTTAGTGTAGAATGAACTATTTGACAGTTCTAAAACTAATCCCAGATTCTGGTAGGGAAGAACATGACAGTTAAACAAGAGTTAAAATCTCAGTTAAGGGAATCAGAAAATCTCAGGTTTAAGGATTAAACCATTACAATACAGTGATATAGGGAAAGGAAATCAGTGCACTACCTTAAAGAAAATCTGGAAAATAAACTCAGGTTTAGGAATATAGTTCAATCACAGTTTAGTATATTTAAGAGAATAATTTCTCAGTTAAAGGAAAAGAAGTAATCTCGGTTTAACAGTTGACAGGAAACCAATATTAAAACATTCATTCAACTCATTAGGAAGAACAAAACTCAGGTATAGGAATTAAACCATTCACTCGGTTAACAGTCAATTTCGAATCTAACACAAAAGTCAAAATCTCATTCTCTAACCAAAAGTCAAATTCGAATTGAAATACTTCATTCCTATGAATCAACAGATATGTGGGTAATATTTAATCAGTGGAAAATATCAATAAAAATGAGATTAAATAGTTAGGAAATACTGAAAAAGAACAGTATATCAGACAGGTATCAGTTACTATGCAATCGACCCAATATTCGAATCGAATTCACAACAACCCCTAAACTATCATGTAAACCTAATCTAACAGAGATTATACATCATATTTAGGATCTAATTAGCAAATTAAAACATAATAAGATCATTTAAACCGAAATAAAAACAGGGAACTAAATAGCACACAGATACACGCACAGTGCACACACAATGCACACGCGATACCGTGTCCGACACGATACGAGTGTTCGTAAAACTGTAGGAATCTTGTGTTAGTCAGTGTCCCAACACGTGTGTCAAGTTACAAGTGTCAAAGTGGCGTGTGCAGCTCGCAAATAGCCCCGAGCAGCAGGGGAAGGAAACTGTGTGCGCGCGTGAGGTGCACCCGCATGTACGTGTGTCCGTGGTGACTCGACACGACACCAATACGTGTTCAGAACAATAGAAACACAGAAGCAAGGTCAAAACCTAAATTCCTATTCAATTATATTCCTAAAAACAAATCGAAATGCCTTTGGGGCATTTCGTCAAACACCTTCATTCACGAACTGATACGTGTCTGATACGGACACGTACAGGTTAGCTAGTCCTACAGTTAGGTTAGGCCTAGAGCTTCCTAGATATGCGATAAAAACAGTATTTTATGGAAGGGATTAGAATATTACCTAGGGATTTGCAATATAACAAAAAGTCCCAAACGAGAGGATCCTCAACCACCAAAACTCTTCCAAATTGTTTCTTCCCTGAAATTTTTCAATAACAACAGCAAGTAAATTAAATTTAGGTCCTATTGCAATTAGTTTGGGTGGAAAAGGAATTAAATAGGAATTTTTATGAATTAAAGAAGATGGAGACTCACCTTTTTCTAAAACTTGCAATATTCCTGATGGAGGCTAGCCCTAATTTCTAGGAGCATTAAATAGAGGGGGAATCCCCATGCTAGTGTGGCCGGCCAAGTGGGATGGGCTAGGGCAAGGTTTCACTAGGTTGGGTTGGGCCTCTAAGGCTTTAAGTCATAAGTCATGACTTGTGAAATCACAAGCCATTCCCTAATCAAATTAAATCCTAATCTTTCCAAATAAGTTCTAATTAGTTAAATGCCACTAAATTAGGTCAAGCTAGGGTTCCATAACCTAACCAAATAGTCATGACCTAGGTTAGCCTCTAGGACAGTCTCATAAGTCAATATTAGTCAAGTCAAATATAGCACCAAATCAAATATACTAAAAATCACTTAAAAATTCTAATAAATATAATTAATACTAATAATTCCAAATTAATTCCAAAATTTTAAAAATGACCAAAATACCCTCAAGCTAGAAAAGTGGCAGTAATACGTATGGAGATCCTGTTCGCCCGCGATGGGTCCCCTTCGGCTCATGCATCCCCCAACCTCACCAGAGCTCTGTTGAAGTTTCGCATCAAAGTGGAAGAGGAATTCTGGAAATAGAAATCCAGACTGTCCTGGGACAGTGAGGGAGATAAGAACTCAAAATACTTTCATTCATGTGTCAAGGGCCGGAGACAACATCTAAACCTCCACCAAATCTATGATAAGGGTGGGAGCATTCTCAAAAACCAATGGACATCCAGTCGGCTGCCTCTTCCTTTTACACTAACTTGTTCGCTAAAGACGTCATTCACAAGAATGAAGATTTTTTGGCGGCTATCCCCTGCTTAATTGATGACAGCGACAACATCCTGCTTCAGCGCTTGCCATCCGAAACAGAGGTTAAAGATGTCGTTTGGTCGCTAAACGAACACAGCGCTCCCGAATGGACGGGTTCACCAGCATCTTCTTCGGATCATGTTCGGACATCATCAAGTAGGACATCCACGAGGCCTCTATCACCTTCTTCCAAGGTGCCAGGTACCCTAAATCGATCTCTAGCGCCAATCTGATCTTGATCCCCAAGAAGGACAACCCGGAGACCTTTAAGGATTTTTGCCTCCTGAGTATGTGCACCTTCACCAACAAAATCATCTCCAAGATAATTACTAGTCGTATGTCCGGTCATCTTCATAAAATTATCTCTGAAGAGCAAAGTTGGTTCGTTCGCGGCCGTAATATTCTTGACAACATCCTGTCGGTGCAAAAGATGATCAGCTGTATGAAATTCTCATCCAGAGGAGGAAGCATCCCCATCATGTTGGACATAAAAAAAGTGTATGACATACTTGATTGGTAATTCGTGATCTGGGTGTTCAGAGCCTTCGACTTCTCTGAGACCTGGATCGACATCGTCTGGAGATCGATTAGCAATTCATGGTTCTCAATAGTTGTCAAAGACCAAGTGGACAGATTTTTCAAATCTTGCCGTGGTGTCAGACAAGGAGATCCTCTCTTATCCACTATCTTCATCATCGCTGTCAAAGCATTGAGCATGAATCTGAACCTCATGGCAGGTTCCCCATACGTCTAGCACTTATACAAGGCTAGCGGATGCCCGATCATCACCCACTTGGCCTATGCTGCCGACATCCTTGTCTTCTCCTCCGGAGACGTAGGGTCCATTGAAGTGGTCAACAACACGCTGCAGAGATACAGAAGATGCTCTGGCCAGCAGGTTAACCCCAACAAAAGTAGGATCCACACCCACCACTCTACCGATAGTGTACACATCATGACGCTCTCCAACATCTCCTCTTTTACCGTCTCATACCCCCTTTTCCTATTTAGGGTGTCCTTTGGCATACGGCAGAACTAACTCAGGCATGTTTAATGACCTGGTGGGCAAAATTAAAAAAACGACTGAGGGATGGCACAACGCAGTCCTTTTGCCTGGTGGTAAGTTTATCCTGATCAAGCACGTCCTCTCCTCTATCCCTATTCACATCCTGGCTGCTTGCTCCCAAACTAAGAAGGTCCTCACAAGTATAGAAAACCTGTTCGCCAACTTCTACTGGGCTACAACGACGGACAAAATAAGCATCACTGGGTCAGCTAGGCCTCCATGGAAAGACCCATGTCCGATGGTGGCCTTGGATTCCATAGATTGACCTACATAGTTGACGCTTGTTAGATGAAAATATGGTGGAAGCTTCGCACGAACCTTTCTTTATGGACCCGGTTCATGAAGGCCAGATATTTTAAGCGCTCTTACCCCACTATCGCCTCATACAACTGCAAATCCTCTGCGTCTTGGTGCCGCATTCTTAACGGTCGACGACTGGTTGAACCTTTGACCAGCCTCTAGCTGGGCTCGGGTGACTTATCTCTTTTTTTTGAACGATTTGCCTGAGATGCCCTTCTCTTTCCCTCCCCGGGTGCCCCTAACTCTAGCTCTATCAGACAATTGTGGGCCACCGATGTTGGTTGGAGCTGGGAGAGAATCTACATGTGGCTCGGTAATGAGGCTGTAGATGCCTTAGCTGCCTCCATCTTGACGATCGGGCCGAACCCTGATAAGTTCCAGTGGTCCCTAGCGGCTAACGGCTCCTTCTTTCTCGCATTGACAAGGTGTGTTTCTCGTGGGAGCGACACGCCGTCTCCCGACATCGGGTTGTTCTGGCAATCTTGCATCCCTATCAAATGGTCCATGCTGCTTTGGAGAACGTACCTCAAGAAACTTCCCACAGACGATGCCATCAACACCTCAGGCATCAGTTTAGCATCGGCATGCCATTGTTGCTTGGAACGCCATCCTGAAACCGTGGACCACATTCTAAACTCGGGCGATAGACATATTTTCAACATCTCAAGACTTTGTAAGCACGTTAAGGAGGAATTCTGGCACCTCCTGACCTGTCGTTTTTAATATTTTGTCGAGGTGTTTATCCTCCGTGTGGGTGCTTTTTACGCCTCGCACTGCTTACTTGTTATGGCTATAGTATTTTGCGCCTTCCATATGAATAAATGACTTGGTTTCCAAATATATATATTTTTTTTGCGCCTTCCATATGGTTTCCATATATATATATATATATATATATATATATATATATATATATATATATATATATAACCTTAGTGCCTAGTTCTATCTTGGTATCCTAAAGTATCCCACTAATCTCTAGGCATCATAGGATACCTACACCCCAACCTATCTTAAAGGTAAATCAATTACCTTAACCTACTATCCAAAACCAATTTGCATATATATATATATATATATATTTTATATATATATATATATATATATATATATATATATATATATATAAAAATATATATATATATATATATATATATATAACCTTAGTACCTAGTTCTATCTTGGTATCCTAAAGTATCCCACTAATCTCTAGGCATCATAGGATGCCTACACCCCAACCTATCTTAAAGGTAAATCAATTACCTTAACCTACTATCCAAAACCAATTTGCATAGGGCAATACCCAAATCCATATCTCTTAACCTTACCTAGGCTCAATGTTACCTGCCTATACAATTACCTACACTATCAAAGGTTTTCTTCCCTAAAACTGATTACATATATATATGTATATTACCTGAAATCAAATACCTATGCACATATACACCCTCTACCTAGCAGTCACTCACATGAAAGCACCCACACTTTATCCTACTACTACTACACAGGGTCTGTGCACTGCTGCCCATTCCATACACTTAATCTCCCCCTCTATTAACTACCTACTGTTAGTACAAGTGTTCATATGTGTGCACAGAACAATAATTTTGTTTTTTTGTTACTCCTTCTAATCCTCACTGCTACAGCTATATGCTACCTCCTACTTTGCCTAAATACAACTGGTCTGTTACAGCATGGTGGCTTCCTGCAAATTCCCTATACCACTGCTCTGTATTTGCTGCCTGCTTATTGCATATCTGCAGTTGCTAAGCTACTGCTACTGCCCTTCCATATGTTGCTTTTGCAACTGCTAACACATAATCCTAATTCCTTTTCTCCCTCTTCAAATCCTGCCACTTCACACACCATCATGTGTCTGCACCAAATACACACACATCTAAACCTTGTCTCCCCTACTGTCAGTACTTAACCTGTACAGGCCCTATCCTAGCCCTCTCTTAACTCTTGAACAATATCCTACTATCCCTGTCAAATTCCTACTCCATATATGTTTTCCTCTAAATCTTCTCTAGTATAAACAAATCAGTTCCCTTGTGTACACAGGTGTTTTACCTATGTGCACTCCCTGCTGCCTAGTGTAGTAGGGCCACCCCTTGCTAATCTAAGTACCTTCCTCTCCACTGTTAACAACAGTATCCTCCAATGCCTGCAAGTATGTGCACACACACAAACATTTTTAATACCAGTGACCCTATGACCCTACACACACTGTACACCCTTTATACGAATATACATATCTCTACATGCCCATATGTATACCTGCATATATATACACATATACATTGTAGTGCCCCGCTCCCGTTGGGGCAAAACATTATGTAATAGGCTCGTGGCAAGTCAAACATGGTCAGGAATATAGATGGCTTGTCTGACTCGGCAACGAGTTTGGTATATAAAAACCTTTGGGCATCAACAAAATCGATTTGGACGAATGATATGAGAACCAATCCAACTAATAGATCGGCTTCTGTTGGAATAAGTCCTAAATGCAATAGACTGTATCTTGGCAAATGAGCTCTAGTGAGAGTGACGGGACCGGTCTGCTATTGGTTTTTTTGGTTTTCTGGATGTTTGCTACTTAGTTTTGATGAGTGTGCTTTCGCGTCGATTTCAGAATGCACCTTTGGAAATTTCGAAGGGAACGGATTGAAGGAAAAATTCTAATATGATGTTCGTACCATTGCAGGAGTTCATATAAATGTCGTTGGATTATCGTGAAGCATTCTCCTACTATCGGCATATTTCTTTTAGGTGGGTGGTTCGGACCCTTCTTTTCTACTCCTTTTCGCCAACAAATTCCAAATCGTTCAAATCGATGATGCTGGTTGAATATATATACTATGCCACTAAGATAAAGAATATGGGATAACAATAACATAATTAGAATAAATAGGCCTAGAGACATTAACTTAGCGCCACGCATCGAGGCGAGCAGTTTGGTTGAAAACTGAAAAGTTGCTAAAAGGAAGAACATTGAAACATTGATTTGGGGCTCGATGCCTCAGGGTATTTAGTGCCTACGAATAGACAAATAAGAACATACGGCTTTGAGGCAAGAAATGAAATATTGTGCAAGTTATGGATTATCTAGCTTAATTATGTTTATGTCACGCATCTGCTGCATAGATAAAACTGTTCACACATTCGCATGGTCATGAACAACTTGCGCACAGGGTTTGCTTTCTTCAAAATGGTATCCCGAACGCTGAAACCGAATCGGCCTAGAAGAAAATTATGAAATAGTGTTTCGGTGTGAGGCATTGCAAGACCTTCAGTCGGGCTTGCAACCCGGACTAATAGACCACGTCACAATACTACTTAATCATCCTTCATGGTGTCGATACCATGAATGACCGCATATATGAAAGATTGCATTCGTTCCTATTATCTTGTGTAGGTGGTAAGTATTATATCTATTTTATGCAGGAAAGGAGCACGACCGTGGTAAGATTTATTGAAAATGGTTATATTGTTTACTGCTTGAAACCATGCCTTCGATATGAACTGCAAATCATTTAGTTCTAAATAGAAAGATCACTTCGAATGCTTGAAATCCTTAATAAGCAGTGTCGGTTTAGACAAGTGGGTTCATTTTGCTCACTAGCAAGTGTGCTAACCCCCAACTCCCCAGGTGACGAGCGCGCTGCGGGAGCACGAGACTAAGTTGAATCTGAAGAATGGAAGACGGATCGAAGCTCTAATATTTTAAAGTATTTTGAAGCCTAATTCAGATGAAGGCTTTTTGTTAAAATGTATAAAGGGGCATGAATGTATGGAAGGACAAAAATTATTTCATTGCAGCTTTTCGAAAGTCTTTCTTTTGTGTTTCAAAGAATGTAGCCGCAACGACATATGTAATATAAATATGACCTTGCACATCTTTACAAGTCTTATCGATGAAAAGCTTATTTGTTCCTATTCTACGTCTTCAACTATTTACACTGTTTAATTTCAACTTGCTGCCTCAAAAGAACTATCACATGTATATACTTGCCTTGTATAAGTCCAAATTAGACTTGTATGGCATCACGCCCCAGCGAGGATAATCAATTCGTCTCGAGTCAAAGTGAGGACAAATGATTCAGTGAATCGGGGCATGACAAGTTGGTATTAGAGCACGGTTCACACCTCGGACCTTTCAAAAATAATTTTCTTTTGGATGTTGTTACAATTTTTTAAAATTTAAGATTTTCGACATATACGACATGAAATAATCGTTCCATACAGATAAGCCCATAGATATTTATGAGAATACTAACGGGTTTGCTTAATTTTGTAGGAATGACGAAGAGAACAAGTTGGTATTAGAGCACGGTTCACCCAGCTGTCAATGCCATATTGATTAGGACGTATAGCATCGAGGAGGCGCCGCCTAGCGAATTGACCATGGAGCAACTGATGCGCCTTATGGAAGCCCAACAACGCCAGGCACAGATGCAACAACAACAGTTGCAGGTGCAGATCCAGGCCTAAATCAGTGCCCAAGAGAAACAGATTGATGCAGTAGCCCAGATCGTGAGCAACATGGCAACCCAACAAAATTTGATGACTGTCACATCAGATGGAGAAGAAGAAGTGCAACCAGTAACGATGAAGCCTCTGTCTTCTCTTTCATGTTCAAAGCAACTGAGTTCAAGAAAATGAACCCGCCAGAGTTCAATAGCCGAGCAGTGCCTGACAAGATCATGGGGTAGCTAGCAAAGATCTAGGTCATGTTCAATCTCCTCAACATTAAGGGGTCCAAGAGAGTTGGGTGTGTAGCCTTGAAGATAAGCATGAGGGCCCACAACTGGTGGGAGGCAAAGAAACATGAGCTCCAGAAAGCCAACCCCAATACCAAGATCGCGTGGGAGACATTGAGGCAAGCCTTCTTAGAATAATACATCCCTCGTGTTGTTTGTCGACATAAAGAGGACGAATTTACGTCCTTGAAGCAAGAAAACATGTCAGTCAATGATTATGACGCAAAGTTCATAAAACTTGTAAAGTTCATTAGGGCCTTTCTGCCGAACAAGGAAGCGTGGTGTAAGCACTTTCAACAGGGTCTGAATGATGATATTCGTTGGGATGTCATGAATCAAAAATGTCAGACTTACAGGGAGTCCTATAATGCTGCCCTTAATAGCTAGCAGATCTTTGGTTGAGCATCACAAAGGACAGGGTCAGGCGTCCGAAACAACTTCAATAAGTGTCCTCACTACGCAGGACGATTCGGTGTGCCAAAGTGTTAGAATACATTCGAGTACTGGGGGGCCTATCCCGAAGTACGGTACAATTGGTATGGCACCATCTGGCAGCTGATTGCCAAGATGGATGCTTCAAGTGTGGCCATCTAGGCTAGAAGGCGAGAGACTGTTAAATGGGGATGGCAAATCAACACCATACGAGGAACGTTCTGAATCAACATCTTCAAAGGAATGTTCAGAATCATAATAGGGCGCCTCCTGCCACTAACGCAAATGCAGTGCCAGTGAACCCACAAAATCATCAATGGGTACTAGACCGAGTTTATGCACTGACTCGGGATGAAGCGTTCGCATCTGACACTGTTGTAACATGTATACTACTCTATAAAAATATACCTGCTAGAGTACTATTAGATTCGGGTGCTACGCATAGTTTCATATCTACTGACTTTGTAGAAGAAAATAAATTATCCATCCAATTACTAGATATGAATCTTAGCGTTAGCACTCTATCGGGAGTAGATATGTCTGCCACACAAATTTATAGGGAAGGTTACATCTGCATCGGTGGGAGGAGTCTATCCTTGGAAGTTATCGTCCTCGACATCAAGGAGTACGATATAATCCTCGGCATAGATTGGTTGGGTGCATGCCACGCAACTATCGAATGTGCGAAGAAGAGAGTTGTATTCCATCTCCCTGGAAAAGCATAGTTCTCTTAATCGAGCGGAACAGTATCAAAGACGTCCATGGTGATATAGGCAATTTTCGGCAAGGTGTATGTTGCATTCTAATTGCAGCGAGTACCTAGCATCAGTTCGAGACACGAGAAAGAAGATTGTAGGCATAGCGCTGACTAATGTCGTAGAAGAATTTCTCGATGTGTTTCCTGACGAGTTACCAGGGATGCTACCGGATCGAGAGATAAAATTCAGCATTGACACCTTTTCGGACACTCGACTGATATCCAAAGCACCCTATCGAATGGCACCGGCAGAGCTGAAGGAACTAAAAGCACGGCTATAAGAGTAGCTAGATCACGGATATATTTGTCTGAGCATCTCCCCGTTGGGAGACCCTTTGTTGTTCGTAAAGAAGAAGGATGGATCGATGAGGCTATGCATCGACTATCGGGAACTTAACAAAGCTACGGTACGAAAACAAGTGCCCATTGCCAAGGATAGACGATCTGTTTGACCAGCTGCAAGGGGCTACAGTATTTTCTAAAATTAATCTATGTTCAGGCTACCATCAATTGAAGATCAAGACCAAGGATGTGCCGAAGTCCGCTTTTCGAACTCGATATGGCCACTACGAGTTCCTAGTCATGCTGTTCGGTTTGACAAATGCCCACGCCGCCTTCATGAATCTAATGAACCAGATCTTCCGACCGTTCATAGAGAAATTCATCATCATATTCATTACATTCTTATATCTTCAAAAAGCAAGGATGAGCATGTGGAGCATTTGAAGATGGTGCTACAGACTCTACATGAACATCAACTTTATGCCAAATTAAGTAAATATAAATTATGGATGAACAGTGTGACTTTCCTTGGGTACGTTATTTAAGCTGAAGGTGTCACAGTGTACCCAAACAAAATTGAAGCGATAGTTGAGTGGAAACTCCTACCTCGGCAGACGATATCTGATGTGTTGTCGGCTTAGCAGGCTACTACCGTAGATTTGTAAAAGACTTTGCCAAGATTGTGTCGCCTCTGACTCATCTCACCCAGAAGGGAGTCGTATTAGAGTGGAACAACGACTATGAATCTAGCTTCCAGGAGTTAAAGAAACGACTCGTCTCAGCTCCAATCCTTGCACTTTCGGACGTGCCAAATGGGTTTCAAATATTCATCTATGTATCGAGAACTGGCTTAGGGTGTGTGCCCATGCAAAGGAATAAGTTGATTTTGTTTGCTTCGAGACAATTGAAGCAACACAAGAAGAATTACCCTACGCATGATCTTGAACTAGCGACAATTGTGTTCGCGTTAAAGCTATGATGGCACTATCTTTATGGTGTAGCTTGTAGCATCTATACGGATCACAAAAGCGTCAAATACATTTTCATACAATGGGACTTGAACTTACGGTAGCGGCGTTGGCTCAAACTTATTAAAGATTATGATATGATGATCGAGTACACACCGAGTAAGAAGAATGTTGTAGCGGATGCTCTGAGCAGAATGTTTGCAGAATGGCTGACTATCAACTACGATATGGAATAGGACTTGGCAAAAATGGGCATAGAACTCCAAGTTCGATATAAAGGAGCACAGCTGGCTCAATTGCACCTTAAGTCAAGCATGCACGATAAGATAAAGACCGCATAGGAGGGCGAACCATTCCCGAGGAAGATGTGCGAGCTGATTTCGACAGGGAAGACAACCAAATTTACGATGAACGAGGGCAGAATGATGTAGATAAAGGAAAGAATATGCGTGTCAGACCAGGCCAAACTTAAAAAAGAAATTCTGATGGATGCTCACTATCTGAAGTACTCGTTGCATCCTGGAAGCACCAAGATGTACAAGGACTTGCACACGACCTTTTGGTGGCACAACATGAAAGAAAAGGAGTTGCAACTTTTGTGTCACATTGTATGGCTTATCAACAGGTGAAGGTCGAACACCAAAGACCAGGCAGGAAGCTACAGAACCTCGACATTCCGGTATTGAATTGGAATGATATCTTTATAGAATTTGTCATGGGCTTTTCGAAAATGCCGCGAGGAAATGACGCGATTGGGATCATTGTTGATCGATTGACCAAATCCTCTCATTTAATCGCTACCAAAGTATCCTAGAGTATCGATTAGTTGGCTCATATTTATATAAATGAGCTTGTCCAAGTCTACAGGGTACCTACCACGATCATTTCGGACAGAGATGGGTGATTCTTATCGTGTTTCTGGACGAGTCTGCAAGAGGCATTAGACACCAAACTAAACCTTAGCTCTGCGTACCACCCACAAACCGACGGCCAGACATAAAGGGTGAATCAGATCCTGAAAGATATGCTTCATCTGTGTGTGATAAAATTGAGTTGGGACACACATTTATCGCTTACGGAGTTTGTATACAACAATAATTATCAATCAAGCATCCAGATGGCTCCTTCTGAGGTACTATATGGGAGAAAGTGCTCATCTCTGATATGCTAGAACGAAGTTGGGGAGCGATAGGTGCTCGGGCCAGAACTGGTCGAACAGGCCGTTAAAAAGGTCTACATGATTCGAGATAGGCTACGTATTGCTCAGAATCGACAGAAGAGTTATGTAGACACTCGTCGACGACCATTAGAGTTCCTAGTCGGTAACCATGTATTCCTAAAGGTGACACATATGCGGGATGTCATGCGGTTCGGAGTAAAGGGCAAACTATGTTCGAGATTTATAGGCCCCTTCGAGATTCTCGAAAGAGTGGCGGCAATTGCTTACCGGATCGCGCTACTCCCTGCCCTGGCTGAAGTGCTTGTCATTTTTCATGTCTCCCAAATTTGAAAGTATGTGTATGACCCAAGTCACGTGGTTAGCTTTGATCAGTTGGAGCTGTGTGTCGATCTATCAAACTCAGAAGAGCCGGTACAAATTTTGGATCGAAAGAAAAAAGTCTGGCGGAACTGGTCGATGTCCTTGGTTCGTGTATTATGGCACAACCATTCAGTTGAGGAGCAGACTTGGGAGCTAGAATCATAAAGGAAGGAGAAATACCC
Organism: Iris pallida; assembly: GCA_029216955.1. Classification (NCBI taxonomy): domain Eukaryota; kingdom Viridiplantae; phylum Streptophyta; class Magnoliopsida; order Asparagales; family Iridaceae; genus Iris; species Iris pallida. Next base: position 68,266,716 of record JANAVB010003400.1, on the reverse strand, counting down.
TTCACTATTCATCGATTAAGGTCAGACCCTTATTCTTAAGTTTCGGAATGAAACTTTTTATTAGTGGTATATTATGCAGTACTCACCCCCGTTGGGGCGAAGCACTCTGTAATTGGCTCATGGCAAGACAGACATGGTCAGAAACATAGATGGCTTGTCTGACTTGACAACGAGTTCGGTATACGAAAACCTTTGGGCATCAATAAAATCGATTTGGACGAATGATATGAGAACCAATCCAACTAATGGATCGACTTATGTTGGAATAAGTTCTAGATGTAGCAGGCTGTATCATAATGATATGAGAACCGATCCAACTAATGATATGAGAACCCCAATTACTTACTCACTTGAGGAAATTAATTAAAATTTTGGCTATCTATCAACTCAAGGAAATGGAATTTTACCTTGAAGAAGGCATCCTAGACCAAATTGAGGGGATGTCGGTTGCCCGTGATGAATAAATCTAATTGAATATCTATAATTATAAATCTAATTGCATATCTATAAATTACGTCCTCAAAATGTTGTCCAAAACCCTAGCCGAAAAATTTCTAGAACATGTATTAATGGAAGACAAATGCAAAAAAAAGGGGTTCATGGAAGAAAATAATACAAACAATAAGGGAAAAAATCAAGAAAAACAAATAGAAATATGAAATTCTCCATTGACATGGTACTCCTCCAAATCGTCGCCGAGACAATGGCATGGTACTCCTCCTTGAACTTGGCCAAGGGCCTCGTCGAAGTCCGTCCCGCCGAGGACCGACCGAATGCGTGGGCGAGCACCTTCAGAGCTCCTACTGTATGGAGAAAAATGAAGATGAGGAGAACAAAAAAAAGCGGATAATTTTTATTTTCAATAAAAGAGAATTTTATGAAGGAAAAAAGATAGCCATGATTGGGAATTTTATGAAGTACTAAAAGGGTTTGACAAAGGGGAAAGAATTTTATGAGGGAAAAAAGTACGGACAGAATTGGAATTTTTTTAAAAATACATTTATCAATACACAGGCACATGTCCTCAAATACATGGAGTCGTTCTGCGACACACAGACATGTCACAAAATATATAAAATTGCTCTGCAGACACATAGGCACATGTCACCAAATACATTGTGTCATTTTGCGACACACATGCACATGTCGGCAAATGTATGGCATCTTTCTGCGATATGTTAATGTTGCGACATATAGAGAGATTTTGGAAGAATTGATATTTGGTTTTTTGCTAGTAAATTTTTTGTGGATTCTGCGATATACTAGAACATATGTCGCTAATATATCAAAAAAATAGCCTTTGTAGACATAAAAGATCATATGTCGCTAAAATGTGTTGCTAAAAATAGAATTTCTTGTAGTGGATGTTGGAGCTGGGGATGCTTGGCAGGCCCTGCGCTGCTTGTAGCCTCCAAGAATACGTCACGATCTCTCTTGGGCTTCAAGCCCAACTCCCGCTCTACCTTACGCGCCTCCGCAAGGATCTATGCATAAGTCTCATAGAATATAGTGAGAAGGATCTTCACATCCCAGTTCATACCCTCCTTGAAGCGACTAGCTCTGATCTCTGGGTCTCGCACCATATACTTTGCGTATCGACTCAGCCTACCGAACTCTACAACGTATTCCTCAACTGTCATATCTCCCTACTGGAGGTTCTGGAACTGCCTGGCCAAGTCCAATCTATCAGTAGGGGAGAAGAACTTCTTCTTGAAGAGGACCTTGAACTCAACCTAGGTGTGACCCTCTCCAGAAGGAACCGGCTCATTTCTGAACCAGGTGCGAGCAATATCAAGTTGATGAAGCTGTACTGCCTCAACCCTCAAGTTAATAGAAAGACGGGACACCCTCATAAGTCTTTCGATATCGTCGAGCTAGTCATCAGCAGAAATAATGCCCTCAATCCCCTCGAAGTCTCATGGTCCCATCTTTTTGAAATCTTGGACCTCTAATGGGTACCCTACTGCTGGGCCGGAGATATCTACTCTATTGTAGCTAAAGAGAGCAGATGGGCACTCTATATGTCCTAACACATCATGTCCATCTGCCTCTGGTGCACCTCGGACTGTTTCCTCTGTGCCTTTAGCATCTTCCTATACATAGCAAATATCTGCCCCGTATCAGTAGGCACTGGAGGCGGAGGAGAAAGATCTCCTGGAATTTGTGTAGGAGTCCGTTACATAGGAGAAGAAGGAGAGATGAATGACAACCCCGATCGTAGCCCCCTGTACTAGAGTAGGAACACCCACAACGACCTCTAAAACGGTCCTCAATATTGGAGTAGGAGCACCCCCGAAGGTAGCTTGCGATACTCCAGCCCAGAAGAAGTAACTGGGGGAACATGTCCGTAGGACGTCGCAGACCTCTCTGAAGTTGCTGTTCTCGAACGCTGCAATCTGGTCTTAAGCGACATCTTGAAGACAGATCGAATGAAAGAAGTCAATATGGCACAAGATAGATTATATACAAAGGATGACAGTTAGAGTGCAAAGAATCAATATCAATGTAAGGACAGTTGTATAAAAATAATAAATTGCAAGTTTTTTCTAATTATGATTCAGTATCCTTAGCCTATAGTCTTTATCCAATGTATATATAGCAGGCTCGTAACAACACTCTAAGTCGAGCACCACTATGACACCGAACTAATTATGACTTCTGACCTGCATGGGACACCACTAAAAATATATCCCGACCCACACCCGGTATATGGGCACGAGTGTGAGACAGTGCCCAGCCTACGCCATATTATTGGTTGTAGAACACTGTCTAGTTCTACTATGCTAACTAACAGTGTATATCATAACTTGTCAAGATATGTCATCTCCAATTGGAGGACAATAATGATATATTAATACTCAATCACAATTCTAAATGGAAGATAAATGGCACGATAAAAGATAATGACATAAAGTGAAATATCCAGAAGTCTAACAGAACATAAATACAAGCCCAGAGTCTAAGAGATATCTATGTCAATACAAGTCAGAAATAATAATAATGCCAGAGTCAATAGTGCTGGCAACATATCCAGTACAAAATCTAGTCTAACTGAGCCGCCACTAAAGCCTCCTAAGTTGGAGATTAGCCCTCCTTGATCAGGGTCTTCTGTGTATGCCTACTACGTCATGTGAGCTATAGTAGGTAGGGCATCTCTCATCTGAATCGTCTGAAAATTATATCCAGTAAGGATTGGAGCGAAGTACATTTCTAATAACAGTTCTAGTAAATGATAAAGACTATGTAACAGTAAATAGAATGAATATACAAGAATAAATAACATGTACGTGAATATAACATAAATGGAAATATTATAAGCATCGGAGAAAACATGAATCATCTTGTACAACTATCAGGAAATAATATCTATGTGAGTGAGTACTAGTTTCAACATGTGATTGACTTAGGAACTTGTACGGGAATTTATGGCCAGGTTAATCATACGTGCGGTGTATAATTAACACTCACAAGAAACAATATCATAAGCAGGAAGGATATGATCACATATCTACACTACTACTCCCCACCCTCGACTGGTACAGTGGATCCAACCATGGTACGTTATGACCCAGAATACTCTGAGAAAGTAGCTAATCCTCTCAGGAATCGGTGCCTATACAATGCACAAGAACTACAACGGGGCTTGTACAGGGTACACCAGACATTCGGAAATAACATCTCATGACGGAATCCGAAAATACCAATCCATGTAACCAAAGTGTCAAGAATTCAAAGATTTCTACACTAAGTACAAGAAACATAGAAAAATATCATAAACGGGAAATTATCAGAGAATGTACTCGCTTGAGATCCGATGTGAAGTATCAACAATGTCCAACGGTGCCTCGGAGACCTAAATATAGAATATTATATCAATACCATGTTTTGGAATGAATACAAGTTGAACTAGTCCAAATCTAGGTCACAAAGTCATTTCCAGGTCAAAACAGTCAAACTAGGTCAACTCTAGGCCAAATTAGTCAAACTATCTATTTTTAGCCTACTTTATGAACCTATATATATATATATATATATATATATATATATATATATATATATATATATTTTTTTTTTTTGTGAACCTATATATATATATATATATATATATATATATATATATATATTTTTTTTTTTTTTTTGTGAACCTATATATATTTATATATATATATATATATATATATATATATATATATATTTATATATATATATATATAATATATATATATATATATATATATATATATAGATATATATATATATTTTTTATATATATATATATATATATATATATATATATATATAAATATATATATATATATATATATATATATATATATATATATATATATATATATATATATATATATATATATATACGCAGTTGCTGCCTGTAATTCCCTATACCACTAATCTGCATACACAGAATCATAATTCCTTTTATTCCTCTTCAAATCCTGCCAATTAACATACCATTATGTGTGCACCAAATACACACACACATACATCTAAACCTTGTCTCCCCTACTGCCTACACTTAACCTGTACGTGTCATGTCCTAGCCCTCACTTAACTCTTGAACGACATCCCACTATACCTGTCAAATTCGTACTCCACATAGGTTTTCCCTCAAATCCCCTGCAGTACAGACAAATCAGTTCCTGTGCACATGTGTGCACAGGTGTTTAACCTATGTGCACTCCCCGCAGCCTAGTGCAGCAGGGCTACCCCTTGCTAATCTAAGTGCATGTACAGGCCTTCCATCCCTTCAGTTACTGCTAACAGCAGTAACCTCCAATGCCTTCAAGTGTTTGCACACACACAAAATTTTATAATGCCAATAACCCCTATGGCCCTACACACATACTGTATACCATCTATATGAATACACACATCTCTACATGCCCATATGTATACCTGCACATATATATATACAAATATATATATAGACGTTTACACACACATATCAATACACTTATTTACATACACACACACACACACACACACACACACACATATATATATATATATATATATATATATATATATATATATATATATATATATATATATATATATAAAATATATATATATATATATATATATATATATATATATATATATATATATATATATCCATATAATTATATCCCGTATATGTATCTATAGGCTCTCACACTCATATAATTATAGGACACACGCACATGAGCAATAAATCGAATACTTGGTGTGCAGCACCCCTGTATCGCACTACTCTATGATACGATTGTGATACATCCAAGATACATATAACAAATATTGTCCGAATCCAACCAAAATTCATAGACAAGTCCAATATATCCATATAAACATAATTAGTGAAATTCTAGGCTTGTGTCAAGTGTCATGTGCATTAAGGCATGAGCACCACAAGTGTAGGAGGCCAAAAAAACCTAAACTTATCCCGTGTCCTATCGTACCATGACACGACCTATACGTATCCATTTGTGGACACGAAACTAGACACATATAACCAAACATGTCCTAAATAGACACAACAAACCTAATGACAAACACTTGGTGCACCATTCTCAGAATTTCTCCAAAAATGGCACAAACTCATTGTAACTTCCAAATAGAGATTCATTAGTCTCAAAACTCTTCCTATGTGTAGTCCTAGTTTATGGGTGAATTCCGAAGGGTTTAATACCACAAATAGAGCCTAAACAGAGAGAAAAATAAGATGTATTCCTATTGGGAGATGGATCCCCAATGAAAATCTAAATGGACACGATCCGGATACGTAGCTCCTAGCAAATGGACGCCTATCCTTGAGCTCCTAGTCTCCAAGCTTTTTGGCTCCTTATATTGTATAGAATGAGAGAGATTGATGATGGAATGATTGGGATTTGAGAGGGATTGATGGAGGACTGGCTATACTTGGGAAGAACACCAAATTAGATAAAAAGAAGAAGGCTATGGAATGAAATGAATGAAGTGGAAGCCTTCTCCTTATGGCCGACCATGTAGGGCTTGATTAGGGCTAATCCAAAATGTCTCGCATGCCCTGTAATATTGTCATGTGGTTAATTAATTGCATGAAGGGATTTGGACCTACTTTGGTCAATAGTCTAATCTCTATTCTAATTAATTGGTCATGACTAATGAGCCTAATGGGCCTAGTCCAATAACTTAGTCTATGAGTCATGTCATGCTAATTATTGGGCTCTAGTTTAGTGTCTAGGCTAATCGGTTCGCTAACACAAGTCCATAATTAGTGTAAACCTCCTAAATTTACCATGATTTTTTTAAAATTTATTTATTTTGGTATTGGTTTTTGCTTTTATTTGTACGTCGAGTGCGAAGACGTATATACGTAATATTTATTTTTATACAAAATTTTTTAATATAGAAACATATATATTTTGTTTCAAAATAGTATGACTAAATATACTTATCTATTAAGTTGTAAAATGCATCGCAATTGCCAAAACTTTATTTTACTTAATTTATTATAAAAAGACTATTGTATTGTTGTAAGAGTTTATGTGTTAATTTAGGAAATAATATTTTATTTATAATATGTTCTATCACAGGTGAAGTACATGAAATTAAAGTCATGTATATTTTAATTTTTTTAAAAACTAATTATAATTATTTTAATTATTTGTAAAAAGGTATTTCAAATATTCAAATATTTATTGTGATTTTTGAAATTATTTTTTATTTTAAATTATAAAAAGATACTTGAATTTTTTGTGGTAATTTAAATGATGATTAGATTTGATTGATTTGATTTAAATAGTTTAATTAAAAGGTGGAATTTATCTGTAATTAATTTGGATTTGGATTTATCTAAATTTAAATTGGATTTGGATTTGATTGAATTGGTTTTAAATTAATTAAAATTAGAAGTGAGGGGAGCCTCCCTATGGTTTTCCTCCACAATTGTTCCCTATAAATACTGTACCAAAGTGAGTGCATCGTGTCGGTGTCCACTTTTCCCGTGTCATCCATGACGACCTCAGATCCGACCCCGGGTGTCTTTTCAATATGTTACTTATTACAGTTATATAAAGTGATTACTGTATCTGACACACCCGGACAAGCTCAACCCTATCCTGTGTTTGTGTCGCACAGGATACGCTAACACAACCCCTGGAAAGCCTAACCCTAAGCCCTGTCCCTGTTTGCCTCACCACCTCGGCCACCCTCAAGACTGTCCCGGCCATACGCAGTAGAACTCCAGCCCTAGCCACCTCCGACTCCTCCTAGGACTAATCCAACACCAACGTAACCACACCCATCAACCGTTCCGCCATAGTTGCCCTACCGAGACAACGCCACCACCATCGATTACCACAACACCCTGTTCGGCCGACCAACCTCCTTGTCGCCGCCACCAACGGCAAAATCACTATCGCTGATCCATCGTTGCCCCCGGAGGGCTCAACCATACTCTCCTCCAGTCACCACCACGACGATCAGCATCACCAATAAGACCACCTGACCTCATGGCCACCCCGACCGTCGTTCTTCCCGGCCGAACAAACAATACCACCGCCAACAACTTCCGCCACCACTCCACCACCAGCAAAATCCCAAAATTTTAAACACCACCAAGAAAAATTAAACAAAACCCTCATCTCTGCCGTGCTCGACTCCCTCTGCCACGCTAGACTCCCTGCGGCTGCCCGTCCCAGCAGTCCAGCCCCTCCGTCGCTCCACAAATGGCGCCCAGTCATGGTGAGCATACTGCCGCCTCCACCGCCTCTTTACACCGAATCACTCCAGCCGCCGTCGCCTACGGTGAGCTGTCCTTCCTTCCTTTTCCGCCGTGCGTGCTCAGCCGCACCGCCAGAATCCTGCCCGTAAGCGCCCCTAACTCCAGCTCTCTACCTCTCCAGCTCACTCTCTCCTCTTTCTCTCTGTCCCCTAGTCTCTGCCTCTCACTCTTCTCTTCCGCTCCCGACTCTCCCTCTCTCTTCTCTCTCCCTCTCTCTGCTACTCCCCTCTTCTTTATTTTTTTGGTTTTTTGCTTTGGTTTCTTTATATTATTTTGCTTTTTTTACTTTGGGTTCTTTATTTTGTTTTGCTTTTTTTGCTTTGGTTGCAGAATGTCATGTTCTCCTCTTATAAAATGAGAGAAGAAGACAGATGTAGCTTTTTGTTTGTTTTATTATCAATTTTAAATTTTGTTATTTTTTATAAAGGGCTGCTGATATTATTATTATTATTATTATTATTATTATTATTATTATTATTATTATTATTATTAGTAGTAGTAGTAGTAGTAGTAGTAGTAGTAGTAGTAGTAGTAGTAGTAGTAGTAGTAGTAATAGTAGTAGTAGTAGTAGTAGTAGTAGTTGTAATGCCCCGCTCCGTACGGTGCATTATGCTGAAGCGTTGACTCAACGAGTCGCATGGACCGAATAAAATGTATCGATGCAAATCGATAAGCGAGTTACGTTGTCCCGAGCAAACGTATCAACTTTGTCGATACAAAGAGTTGCCTTGCCCTGAAAGAATGCATCGAGTTGAATCGATGCGAAGTGCCGCATTGCCCCGAAGGATGAGCGCATTGAATCGGCTCGAAGATTCTAAGAAATCGAATCGACCAAGGCGCAAGTCCGAATCTAAGCAAGTATTGATTTTAGTTGGTTTCGTGTGCAGGTTATACTTTGACGGGAAAATATTAGAGGTCGATCTTTTGCAATATTTAGTAAGGGGTCCGCGAAATCAAATCGTCGCCTTGCGACGGGCTGAGACTTGGGCACGCTAAGGCAAATCGGACGTATAACTCAATGAAGCACGAAGTGCTCGAATGGCTAAGTCAGGAGAGTGGCCGTGCAACAAAGTTATGAAATCGAGCCGCATCGGCTCGACGAAACGACGAAGGCATATCGACTCAAGGTGGGAGGATTGACTTCTTTTTACTCCTTCATTCGATAAGTCAAATATATCATTGTATGCTAAGTTAACCTATCGACGCCACGGGCATGGCCGATCGGAGATAAAATCGTAGTGTGAGTCGAACACTAAGTTAGAACAATTGAAATGAAACGTGCATCAATATGCACGAGTCGCTATGGGACATTGGATATCGCTAAGGCGAGCGCCTCGGTGCGCAAGCCGTAAGAACATGGGATAACTGTAATCGGCGAGTGCCTTAGTGCACGAACCATACCGTGCCTTTGCTGTACGAGTTAGACGGCTAGAACATTGAAAGACAATAGGCGAGAGCCCTAGCGCGCAAGCTCCGAACATTGAATGCTAAGTTATAGAACATGGGGATACGGTCGAAACGTGCCTACGTGCACGGGATAATAAAAGATGGCTTCGTTGCGAGAGAATACAGTTGTGGCATGAATGTGGCGAAACTGTCGGATATGACATGGTGCCTCGAAAGGTGTTCAAGACCTTCGGGTCGTTCGGTTGACGAGCATTGAGTTGAGGCACGATGCCATTGAATCATTGAAACGAAGTATGAAATGTAAGAACACAGAAAGCTAACAAAAGAGATGCGAGATGATAAGTCTGAGTCTCGGACTCAAGACTATGTTTGGTTGTTTGAATTTGATTACTTGAATGATAGGGCGTTGCATGGTCGATTGGAATGGGCTCGAGATTAAATCGTGTTAATAGCCCGTGCACAGGTGTTTCCTCCAAACGGTTAAATGCCGGAGGGCCCCGAAACCGCTTTGGCCTAGGAGGGAATCGAATAATCTTTGTAGGCGCACATCCTTAAACAAGATGGGAAAAGCCGCAAATGATGGTATGCAGCGGAAACGTTTCGGTTGTTGGGATGTGACCCAACCCGTGAAACGCCGGGCAGCCCGACCAAATAGAGAGAAAAGAAGGAGAGAAAAGAAAGGAACTCCTTTAGTCCATTCCGGCGCGGATATGCTAACGGTCCTCATATAGTTAAGGAACGATGGATTGAAAGTGTAGGCGCATATGCGTCCCGCATAGAGATCCTGCTTAGAGATGCACAATAACATGATAGGGAAGGATTACGGCGTATTCACCTTGCATCGGTGCAAGGGCGAGTGCGTCGACTTGGTAAGTTGCCCCACAAATGTAAACACGAGATTGCTTGTTTGTTTGCTTATTCACTTCGATAACATGCTGCTATGCTAACATGCTTTACGCTTTCGAAGATGCCATGAAATTGACCCTAAGGAGAACATAGCAAGATCATAAGCTAAGTTGCATGATTCAACATAAATATTAAAATGTCGGTTTGGAAAGATGATCTTTGCTTCAGTACATGCGAGGACGAACGTACTGATCCCCCACCAGCTTCATGCAGGGTGCAGGGAATGGATTGCTTGCGGCGAAGCATTGCTTGAACATGTTAAGGCTTGGAATGCCGAAGCGCATTGAAGCATGCTATCGCATTGACGCTTGGACTACGCAGCTGGATTGATGCGGCCGAGATATAGAAGGCATAATGTATGGAACGGTGAAATCCTTTGTGGGCAAGAGAGAACCTGAGTGTTGTAGCCAATCTGGCATATATTGTTAGGCTATCGAAAGCCTTTATAATCTCAGTTTCGGATATCAATAAAGAGAATTGTTTCGTATACTCTGTTTCCTTTCGTTGTTAATATCGAATCTAAAAGATAACCATTTAAGAACTTGTCATCTTGCCTTGCACGAGCGCAACTCCAGGCTCGTGCGGCATCACGCCCCCTGCGAGGATGATAATTCGAGTGATTCCGGGTCGGGGCGTGACAAATTGGTATCAGAGCTCTAGGCTCAATTTCCTCTTGACGCTCGCTTCATTACAATTCGAAAAGTTGTCCACCATTATTTGATATCACTCTTGACTCTACTCGATGCCGCACTGGATGTTCCATACAATAAGTCTAATACAAATTGTGTAATTTTGCCTCATGTGTTTTAGAAATTACACGATATTTGCTAAGAAAGTCGCGAGGGGTATATTGCATTGAATGCAAACGAGCCGTAAGAATGTTAGTTGCTGCAAGCGCAACAAATTGTGAAATACGATTTGAGATGTTGTCGCAATGTAACATGTTGAATGAGAAATAAAATAATGCACGAAGTACAGCGAGTTAATGTGAATATGCGTTAAAATGAAAGTGAGAAGTGATAAGCCAATACCGAATGTGTTAAAACGGATTGTGCATTGACTTGGAAAGTCGAGAGTAATTCGTTGCACGAGGTACGGTAAATGTCAAAAATGATCGTTGCACGATGTGCAACGCATATTGAAAGTAAAAATTATTGCACGTGGTGCAACGCATATCAAATTAATCGTTGCACGAAGTGCAAAGGAAATTAAAATTGAATCGTTGTATAAAATGGAATGACAGTGTCGAAAATAAATCGTAGCACGATGTGCAACGCATATCGAAAGTAAAATTTGTTGCACGGGGTACGACGCATATCAGATAAATTGTTGCACGAGATGCAACGTAAGGAAAGAATTGAATTCATAAATCGATAGAACGAATCGTTCGGTAGCACACCAAACTTATGTTGGCAAGCGAGAACATTGACCGAGTTGTGTCGGATTTTGATAGAATCAAAGTTACGGTTGTGATCAAGCACGATCACTGCGGAAATCGTGAGTCGGAAGAGAACGTTGGCCTATACTAAGTATAATGCGAGGGAAATGACTTGAGTTCCGAGTAGTATATGCCATACCACGTAGGCGATAAATGACTCGATCTCGAGTGGTATATGGTATAGCACTTGAGCGATGAATTGTATCGACGCGTTATTAGAATTGCGGAAGATTTGTCCGCAACGGACAGGAGAGTACCGAAACTCGATTGAAAATTTGTATGACGGTACGTTGATGCAAGTGTTCTTCGAAAATCGGTTGGGACGATAAGGCGAGACTCTTATCGATGAACGATACGTCGGACGGAAGTTATAAGTTGGTCAGACGACCGAGACTAGCAAAACGATTATGCCTTGAAGGCAATAATCGGATCGACGAAAAGGGAAAACTTGAACTTATAAATGAGTCGCACGACTTGCGATCTCGGTAGAAATGTTGGGCGAGACGAATCGAATCGCACGACTTGCGATCTCGATAGAAATGTTCGGCTAAGGCGAATCGAATCTCACGACTTGCGATTTCGATAGAAATATTGGGCGATGTGAATTGTAATCGTATCGCACGATGTGCGACTTCGGTAAGAAAGTTGGTTGACGCGAGAAACTGTGTCTATGAAATAGTTGGTTAAGTTACGGCGACACTCATTTGAGTACGACTGAAAACACGTGAAACTTAGAGGGCGAGATCGTATAACTCGAGGGCACGATATTGGATAATCGGTAACTCGGTTACGCGATCAAAGTATAGCTGGATGCGGCGAATCGGAGAACGAGTAGATACGTATGGAAAAGTTTGTTGCGAACTTGGATGTATGCGATGCGAGTTAAGTTGATATTGAAACGGATTCAAAGTCGACCCTCTTGCTATCGAAATTGATATGAACTATCAAGATCGATACGCAAGGAACGTAAGCACGATGTGAGAATACAAAATAGAGTGCGCCTTGCGCTATCAAAATTTTGTAAGTAACGATACGAGAATGAACGAATTGGTTGATCGTAAATTTTGTGATTAATCAAGACGAGACTATAAGTCATCGACGATTGCTCGATGCGTATAGCATCTCATGTGTCGACCCGTGAATAAGATAGACTCGAACTTGATGCAAATAGATGTTTCGTAAATTGCAGAATCATCAACGATAGTGCATGACTTGACTCGGAGGATAGTTGCGCATCAGTTGCGCCGATAGAAACGGTTTTGTCCGAAATTGGGTAGTCGCATAGAATCGTCGAAACGTGATTTGGCTCCGAAGTAAGATATAGCATGGTTCGTAGTAAACTGTCCTTCGGTGATGATCCATAATTATCGAGCGTAGCTTCGGGGCAGCTGACCCTAGAAGACTTGACCGCCAAATCAAATTGAATACTGCAGACCGTAAGATGACCCATGCGATATCGCATAGGAGATTGCACTGATAACAAATATAACACGGTGCATGTTGACGATAAGTCTAGGCGATCGAAAATTGTTGGAACAACTTTCGAGTGAGAATGATATAGTTAGATTTTGAGTATTCGTCGGATGAATGCTCGAATGGTTATGTTGGTCGACGGTCGAACTAGAATTCACCAACGGACTTGGTGATTCGGATAGGCGAGTGCGAGAATCGTACTATGCACGAGAGGGAATGATAAGGGAATGACTTACGGTTTATGTCGTTAGATTCAGATTCACCTTGCAATTGAGCTTGCGTGAATCGAAATTTACATTCGATGTTGCGAGACGGATAAGTTGGGAATTTGGCTAGTGCATTCCTACTCGTTAGGAAATTGAATGTAAGACGCGTCGTAAAGACCTTCGTGCTAAGGCGATCGTTGCCTTGAGCACCGTCGCCTTGATGTAAACTTTCATGTCAGATAGATTGTGGCCTTTGTGCAATGTCAATTTAAATTTGCGTCGGAAGAAGTTAAGCACGGGGACTATATAAGTAACCTAACAGACGTAGTCCTGAATGTTGATACGATTGCGAGTCAACGAAGGAAATCGTAATCGAGATAAGTGCATAGGGAGATTCCAAAAATAGTTGGGTGGCGACTTCGAACGCAAGGCGTTACGGAGGCTCGTTGTGATTGGATGTGCAATGGCTTGACGCGACGCATAGTGTTGGCAGTCCATATGAAACATACGAAATGAGAAAGGCGATTTTGAATCGCGTAGCGTACAGTGACTTTATTGAATGAATCACGTATGTATCGAATATACGTATGCGATGAAATTTCGAGAACGGTTGCTAAGGATAAGTCTGATCGAGAGTACAAGATGGCAAGCATAGGATTAAAATTTATCTGTCATCTTTGTTCCAATTTGCTACCACTGGAATTGGTCAAAATACATATATCTTCGGGACGCCTTGAATATATGTATGAATCCAAATTGAGTTGTATACAAAAATTTAAATCGAGCTGCAGGGATGACTTTGAAATGTTAATAAAAAGCTTGCGAGATAGTGTGAAACTGAATAACGTTGGTGGGATGAGATTGTGATACGGTCTATAAAACTCTTAGTTAGAGTGTTGGTTTTGGTTCGAGGACGAACCTTGTTTTGAGTGGTATATTCTGTAATGCCCCGCTCCGCACGACGCATTACGCTGAAGCGTTGACTCAACGAGTCGCATGGACCGAATAAAATGTATCGATGCAAATCGATAAGCGAGTTACGTTGTCCCAAGCAAACGTATCAACTTTGTCGATGCAAAGAGTTGCCTTGTCCCGAAAGAATGCATCGAGTTGAATCGATGCGAAGTGCCGCGTTGCCCCGAAGGATGAGCGCGTTGAATCGGCTCGAAGATTCTAAGAAATCGAATCGACCAAGGCGCAAGTCCAAATCGAAGCAAGTATTGATTTTAGTTGGTTTCGTGTGCAGGTTATACTTTGACGGGAAAATATTAGAGGTCGATCTTTTGCAATACTTAGTAAGGGGTCCGCGAAATCAAATCGTCGCCTTACGACGGGCTGAGACTTGGGCACGCTAAGGCAAATCGGACATATAACTCAATGAAGCACGAAGTGCTCGAATGGCTAAGTCAAGAGAGTGGCCGTGCAACAAAGTTATGAAATCGAGCCGCATCGGCTCGGCGAAACGACGAAGGCATATCGACTCAAGGTGGGAGGATTGACTTCTTTTTACTCCTTCATTCGATAAGTCAAATATATCATTGTATGCTAAGTTAACCTATCGACGCCACGGGCGTGGCCGATCGAAGATAAAATCGTAGTGTGAGTCGAACACTAAGTTAGAACAATTGAAATGAAACGTGCATCAATATGCACGAGTCGCTATGGGACATTGGATATCGCTAAGGCGAGCGCCTCGGTGTGCAAGCCGTAAGAACATGGAATAACTGTAATCGGCGAGTGCCTTAGTGCACAAACCATACCGTGCCTTTGCTGTACGAGTTAGACGGCTAGAACATTGAAAGACAATAGGCGAGCGCCCTCGCGCGCAAGCCCCGAACATTGAATGCTAAGTTATAGAACATGGGGATACGGTCGAAACGTGCCTACGTGCACGGGATAATAAAAGATGGCTTCGTTGCGAGAGAATACAGTTGTGGCATGAATGTGGCGGAACTGTCGGATATGACATGGTGCCTCGAAAGGTGTTCAAGACCTTCGGGTCGTTCGGTTGACGAGCATTGAGTTGAGGCACGATGCCATTGAATCATTGAAACGAAGTATGAAATGTAAGAACACAGAAAGCTAACGAAAGAGATACGAGATGATAAGTCTGAGTCTCGGACTCAAGACTATGTTTGATTGTTTGAATTTGACTACTTGAATGATAGGGCATTGCATGGTCGATTGGAATGGGCTCGAGATTAAATCGTGATAATAGCCCGTTCACGGGTATTTCCCCCAAACGGTTAAATGCCGGAGCGCCCCGGAACCGCTTTGGCCTAGGAGGGAATCGAATAATCTTTGTAGGCGCACATCCTTAAACAAGATGGGAAAAGCCGCAAATGATGGTATGCAGCGGGAACGTTTCGGTTGTTGGGATGTGACCCAACCCGTGAAACGCCGGGCAGCCCGACCAAATAGAGAGAAAAGAAGGGAAGAAAAGAAAGGAACTCCTTTAGTCCATTCCAGCGCGGATACGCCAACGGCCCTCATATAGTTAAGGAACGATGGATTGAAAGTGTAGGCGCATATGCGTCCCGCATAGAGATCCTGCTTAGAGATGCACAATAACATGATAGGGAAGGATTACGGCATATTCACCTTGCGTCGGTGCAAGGGCGAGTGCGTCGACTTGGTAAGTCGCGCCACGAACGTAAACACGAGATTGCTTGTTTCTTTGCTTATTCACTTTGATAACATGCTGCTATGCTAACATGCTTTACGCTTTCGAAGATGCCATAAAATTGACCCTAAGGAGAACATAGCAACATCATAAGCTAAGTTGCATGATTCAACATAAATATTAAAATGTCGGTTTGGAAAGATGATCTTTGCTTCAGTACATACGAGGACGAACGTACTGATCCCCCACCAGCTTCATGCAGGGTGCAGGGAATGGATTGCTCGCGGCAAAGCGTTGCTTGAACGTGTTAAGGCTTGGAATGCCGAAGCGCATTGAAGCGTGCTATCGCATTGACGCTCAGACTACGCAGCTGGATTGATGCCGCCGAGATATAGAAGGCATGATGTATGGAACGGTGAAATCCTTTGTGGGCAAGAGAGAACCTGAGTGTTGTAGCCAATCTGGCATATATTTTTAGGCTATCGAAAGCCTTTGTAATCTCAGTTTCGGATATCAATAAAGAGAATTGTTTCATATACTCTGTTTTCTTTTGTTGTTAATATCGAATCTAAAAGATAACCATTTGAGAACTTGTCATCTTGCCTTGTACGAGCGCAACTCCAGGCTCGCGCGGCATCACGCCCCTTGCGAGGACGATGATTCGGGTGATTCCGGGTCGGGGCGTGACAGCAGTAGTAGTAGTAGTTGGTGTATCAAAATTTGTTTTTAGAGCAGTGTATATATATATATATATGATCTGCTCTGATGCTAGCATCTCTCCTCTCCTCTCCTCTCCATCTCTATGCGCATATCCCGGCGATCCTGGTGGTGCACAGCCATCAGCCTCCGCCACCCGTCCCTGCGATGGGGCCAGGGTCCTCCATCGCTGTAGGTAATCCACCCCCCGTACCCCTACCTACCCCGGTGTAGGGCGAGTGTTGCGTTCGCTGCTCACCCTCGCGCGTCGGGACGCCCGTCGTGGTCCCCCGACCAGCTTGCGTTGGTGGGCCTCTCCTCCACCGGAGTCGCTCCTAAGCTAAGGTGGCCGCCTGTGCCAGCCCTTCCACCAGCCATCGCAGGCTCCCAGTCAGGTTCGGCGGCTTCGCCCGCCGCCCCCGGAGGAGCACTCCCATTCCTGTCCTCCCCCTATGGTCTCACCCTTCCCCTCCGGTAGCCTCTGCTTTCGCCGGACTTGCGCGGCATCCGCCTCCCCATCCAGCAGGGCATCGAAGACTCCACCTCCGAACCCCCATTCCCGCTCCTCTCAAATTCAAATTCGAATTTTGAATTTCTGAATTCCCCGCCCTCCTATGTGCCCTCGTCCACATCTGAGCATCATGCGCCCGGCACTAGCCTAAGCGTCTATACGCCCATTACTATCGTGCTTAAGCATGCGCCCTCCATCCATTCGGAGAGGCATGCGCTTGCGTCACATTAGGGCATCCATGCGCCCATCCCCTCGAGGAGACAGGCCATTTATACGCCTATCTCTTCGCCTTTGGAGCATATGCCCACCCTTCCTTCGGTGGCGCTTGCGCTCGCACCGCCAGCTGGCGTGTTTGTGGCCCCTCTCCCAGCAGATCTCGTACTCAAGGAGTTAGCCCTCCGCCCCGTACATTCTCCGTTCCCTGTGGGTTATGCTCCGGCGCAGCTTGTTCTGACGCATGCGCCCATAGTGCCGGGGAGCCCCTCTCCTCCCTCGCCTTGGCTTGTAGCCATTCGCCCGAGGGCGCTGTCATGCGCGTAGGTGCTCCCCCTATCAGGACCTCTCATGCGTCGTTGCCTGATGGCCGTTCTCCAGTTTTTATCAGTCGTCACTCGGTGACCCTCCCGGGATCGCAGCCCAGAGGTTCTCCCCCGGCTTGCCATGTTGCCTCCGATCCTTCCAGCAGGCTTCCAACATCGCAGTCCCCGCCCGTTCAGCGTGCCTCACCCTTTCCTAGTCGTACCACGAAGTCGTTCACCTCCCCATCCTTTGCCGATATTTTACGACCGGACCGGGTGGCGCAATTACCTCCAGCTGAGAAGGAAATCGTTCTCACTGAGATCGAATTCACCACCCCCCTTGAAGGCTAAACTATCAGAGTGCCATTCTCTCCCGATGAAATTTCCTCACTATCCGTATCCTTCTCGAAGACCTTTGCGCTGAAATTCCAGACCGGATTCCCAAAACTGCCCTTAGTTAAAGAAGTCATCGCCGTTTGGGGTCTCGCAGCGGCATACAAGGTCGCACCTCTCGACTCAAAATGTCTTCTCCTCCACCTCTCCTTAGACCCCGACTACACCTTGGTATGGGCTAAGGGCACCACCCACATTGGCTCTTTCAGCGTAAAGATCGCAAAATGGTCCCCCAGTTTCAACCCCAATGTTGACTCCAAGATCATCTCAACGTGGTTTAGCTTACCGAACCTTCCCCTAGTCTGCTTCCCCCCGCAGCTCTCAAGAGAATCGCCAGTTCCTTCAGGACACTGGTTGCCATCGCCGATGAAACTCACAACCTATCCAAAGGCAACTACGTAAAAATTTGTGTAGAGATCGACCTATCCGCTGTCCTCCCTCGTCCATTCAGCTCGAATTAGGGGGACGGTCACACCTTCAGACACTGGAGTATGACAACAGCATCAGCTTCTGAAAGCACTGTCAGATCAGAGGCCATCTTGCGAAGCATTGCTTCAAAGCACACTTGGAGCTCTCGAAAAAACTACCCCAAAAAAATCTCCCAGAGCGACCCAAATCCCCACTTAAGGCCCTATCCTTCCCCTCCCCAACTCCCACACTCATTTTACAGAAAGTGACAACTCCTCCAGCACCCAACACCCCCCAACATAGAATATCTACACGGCACCTAACAAGCCAACAGGCATCACCCTCCTCAACAGATTCGAGATCCTTAGCTCCTCCTCGGAGACTCAAAACCAGTCAACCTTTCCCCCGACAAGTGCCCATCCGCTGAATGTGATGCGTTCGCCGATGGTTCTTCGGTCGACGACTCGGGCATTGCTAGGGAGGATTGGTTGGCGTTGACCACCAACACCACCCTTGGTGATCCCTCCAACTCCCCACCTCCCCTACCCTTGATGATCCTCCCACCCCTTCTCTCGATCGAAGCAATGCAGTCTCTTGGCCGAGATTATGAGGGAAAGATAAAACAAGCCCAGGACACGAGCTTCCTGAACCCCAACAACCCCCTTAGAGCTCTAGCCGAGATCGAATCTGAACTCGTCACCCCCTCGAAGACCACCGAACCCGAGGAACCGAGTCAGCGTGTATCGATGCTAGCAGACACTACAGCAGCCCTCAGGGCCTCCAAAATCCATCAAAACAAGAAGAACAAGTTATCTGCTAAAGAGCCAACGGTCTTGACCACGCGGTCAGCCTCAAAGCTCAACCCTACCCCCAATCACAAGCATACAGATGCTTAACATACTATCTTGGAACGTCAGAGGGCTGGCCAACAAACCGACCATGGGGAGATTAATTACCCTGATCAAAATCCACCGGATCGACATCTTAGTTATCATCGAACCTAAAATCCTCCAAAGAAAACTCAAATCCATCCAACTCCAGCTCGAATTTCCGAATGCTATTGCTGGGCATCACGACATCTAGATCCTCTTCTCCGACGATTGCACCTTCGGCAACGTCCTCGACTCCGATTAGGCCCTTTCTTGCTGGGTTAAACACCCAACCCTGCCCTCCCGTGCCCTCCTTTCTGCAGCTCACGGCACCTGCAATTACTACGAGCGCAAACAGCTCTGGAACACTCTTACAGACACCCACAGCTCCTTTTTAACCTTCCGTGGATATGTCTTAGGGATTTCAACACTATCGCCAACAGCGAAGAAAAAAATGGAGGGCCGCCCTCCCCAACAATCGGCCATGAACGTCTTCAACTCCTTCACTTTTTAGGCTCACTTGTACCCCTCCCATACTCCCGCAACGCATTCACCTAGTGTAACATGCAAGAAGGAGCCCGTCGTCAATATTCCCGTCTGGATCGCGTCCTCGTTGACAACCGGTGGTCTGATATGAATCTCATTTTTAATCTGTCTCATCTTAACTCCACTGAATCTGACCACTCTCCTCTCCTCATCGAGATCAGCAACAACTTCAATCCCATTAAAAAACCCTTCAGATTCCTGGACTTCTGGAGACACCACCCTTAATACCAAAACACCGTTGCCTCAGCATTGAATTCGGTGAACATCCAAGACCCCCTGTAACACCCAGTTTTCCAGATGAGGGTAATTTTGAAATTTTGTAATTATAATTATTATTTATTGATATTTATTTCATATTATGATTTTTAGTGATTTTTAATTATTTTTAAACTATTTAAATTCATGATTTGTAATTTTTTGTGTTTTGCTAGTAAAACAGTAGAGACTGCCTACCCTAGAGCCTAGACATGTGATTAGGGTCTTTTTTGACATTTTAGGATTATTTGAATTTATTAGAATTTATTTGAATTTATGAGAATTTTTAGAAATTATTTTGGAATTGTTTGAATGAGGTTTGACTAGGTTGACTTTGACTAGCTTTGACTTTGTGACCTAACCCTGTAGAAGCATGGAAAATATCAGAGTAATGGTCCATGCGGCTCTGGAAAGAAGCCCATACGGCTCATACAGGAGCTGCCTTATGCGATTCAAAGAAGACTCTCAGTCTCATGCGGCTCGGGAGTGTATGCGGTTCAGCAGGAATATGCGGCCCGATCGACGCCACATCCCCCCTTGGGATCCTTCCCTACAGCTGGCCATTTGAGTAGTGGCCTCATTTAATGCCCTGACACGACTCAACAACCGTGACGGCTCTGACATAAAGCGTCATAATGGTTCTGCCATAATGACAGACTCTTCGGAAAAAGAAGAAAATCTCTGACCCGATCCGACAGAAGTCCTAGATTGCCACGTGGCACGTCTCATACGGCTCAAATGGAGAACAGCTTCATGCGGCTCACTAAGAAGTCACCCTATATGGCCAGCAGAAATCAGCCATATGCGGCCCACCGAGAGCCCAGTCTCTGCGGCTCAATAAAGCGTTGTCCTATGCGGCTCATGAAGATTATCTCCCTGCGGTTCAAGTCTTGCCTATCCTATGCGGCTCTGGTAGGACCCACAATTAAAACACGTGGCATCGGATCAATCAAGGATTTAACCGAATCTCAACAAATATATTTGACATTATCATCATAATTACTGAGATCAAGGCATATCATTTATCATCAAGCCAATGGGACACGTGGCGAGCAATCGGACATTGGTATAATCCATCATGAAGATTTAAAGCAGTTAACATTAATTGCTCACAAGATTCGGTGCTATCTGCATTAATGGCCTAGATTCATTGTAATCAGGATCAAGGGTTCAGATAGATTGAAGGAGCGCCGACATTCCAAACAAATGATCATTAGCAAACCCTAATGATCATACCCCACTCTTATAAATAGCCAGCATCATTTCTTTGCACAAACTCCCGGCGACAAAAGAATAAAAAAAAGGAGAGAGAGAAAATACACACAGAGAGAGAGAAGCCAGGAGAGCAACAGAGGAGCAAAAAGAGCATTTCTTCGTCAACGCCAACCATCTTTTCACAAGGAGCCAAGGCTGCATACCGATGGTCCAAGGAGTAAGGCAGGGTTGCCGTCGCCTTCCCGAGCCTCTATCGTCACCCCCCAGAATCTAAAATAAACAATTGTACTTAGATTGCTGTACCTAGGTTTTCGTCCCTAGGCTTTCTTTGTACAAGCGAGTTTGTATTGTGAGTCTAAGTTCAGTGCTCCGATAATTGTTCTGTACTTTTACAATCAATGGCAAACACGATGGCGACTCTGCTGGGGACAAACTTCTCCACGGCTGAGGAGTTGGTGATGCAATCGGATGCAGCCAAACTTGGCTCCACGCAACAAAAGATGGTCGTCCGCTTCGACCAACAAGCGTTTGAAGAGAAGCTCTCCGAAGGAAGCGCTGGCCCGGTCCAGAAGCGCACCCGCACGACAAAGGCTCGCAGAGAGTAGAGGCCAAAATCCTTTGCTCCTCCCAAAGCCCCCGACGGGATACCCTCTGTTGCTCAAAACGGTGAGAAGGACTCTTCTGCGACCCCACTTCAGACCCTAGACAACTCTGCTGTCTCCAAGTCCGGCAGAAGAAAATACTATAATGCTGGACTTGCAGGGACAAAGAGGAAATCTACGCGAACTGAGCCGCATAGGGGTGCTAGCCGAGTGAAAAAGGCTCATGTGGCCACCTCTACTAGCCGTATGGACAAAGCTCATGCGGCCACAGCCGCTAGTCGCATGAAGAAGAATCATACGGTCACATCTGTCAGCCACATAGTTTATACAGCTACAGTCGCCAATCACATGGATAAAACACATGAGGCTACAGGAGTCAATCGCTTGCAGAAAACCCGTACGGCCACAATGGCCAACCGCATGCGGCCAGCCTGTACGGTCGTGACTCCTAGCCGCCCAAAGACAACTCATCCAACAGCAGAAGACGATCGCATGCAGACAGCCTACACGGTACCCAACTCTAGCAGCATAGCGTCCGTTCCACGCTTCTCTCGATCGGTCTTCGACCGTCTCTCATACGGTCCCGACCCAGATGATTCTCTGGATGATAAGCCAGACTCTATGGCATTCAACTTGGACTCCTCCTATTACGCACCCACAAGTACTAAAAAGAGAAAGTCTAGGGCAGCGTGGGCTCATCAAGCCCAGTCAGCTGTCCCAACCATTGACTATCGGGGCGTCCCGTTGATTATTACACGGGCCTCGGATGGAAAGTTGTGTACAACTGCTCAAGTCCAGCCCCCGGCGGCAAACAGACAGAGTGGTTCCTCTGACCTGCGGGAGACGATCCTCCACAAACACAAGGAAAGAGAAGGAGTGTCGGTGTGCAATGAGTCCTCGCTTGGACATCGCTGCACCCAAATCATCGTCAATTGTTGCTGCAACAACGCGGCAATGACGGAGGATCAGCCATCCGTCTTCCAAAGGCTACAGCACCCGAACTCAGAAGATGAGGCACCTCCTGTTGTCTCCTGCAATTCCGCTCAAAAAGTCCCCGCCGAAAAGAGAAAGAAGAAGACGAACATCTCCAGTCCGAAGATATCAACCACTACAACTAAGAAACTGTCGTCTAAATGGTTGTCCTCCACTGGTGTATTCCAACACACCCGTTCAAAGACAAAATTTACCGCGATGGGAAATTCATCATCCATATCGCTGGGGATTGAAGAAGCTGGGGGTAGCACTCCTCCGAACATCCGCAACAATCCGATGTTTCAAGGAATCGAGCCTGCACAAACAACTCTTCCATCAGGAGCAACAGACGCTGATGTCCCCGAGGACATCCGTAACTCTCTAAACGAAGCAAGCTCTGAAACTAGGGATACCATTCCCTCCGAGTCCGAGCCCGAAGAGAACATTTCTACCTATTCCGATGACTTCTCGGTGTATGGGTACGACTCGGAGGGCATATCCTCCACCATTTCTTCCATCACTCCTCACGTAAGGATGACGTTCATGACGGACAGCAATCAAAGTGGTTCCAGTGATCGCCAGCGCATTGACAGTCTCGAAGCCATATTACTTGCCTTGGTCAAGTCTGTAGACGAGATCAAAGCGGCCCTACCCACTCTACAAGGAGGAGCGCCTGGTCAAACAAGTATGGGCCCCCCAGTTAATATAGATTCGAACTCAGCGGCACCAAACCCGGGCAATAATCCTTCCGAAATAACAGCCCCTGCCACGAAAGATGAGACCCGAGAAGTAAGAAGAGAGGTCCAGGAGCTCCGTGCCATGTTTTATGCCCGAGAAAACGCTCAAGATCTCAGAATACGGCAACCATACCCCGCTGAGTGGAGGGATGTTCCATTCCCACCAAGATATAAGCCGTTCAACATCAACCCGTATGATGGCAAAACCTCAGCAAGTTGGTACATCACTTACTTCGAGGTCACCACCGACCATCTTCCCCATGAGGATGCGATCCTCATACGGTTATTCATTAGGGCATTGGAAGGAGTCGCTTTCGATTGGTACCGCAATCTACCGGACAATTGTATCCATTCCTTCGTCGGCTTCAAGCGCATATTCTTGGAACGATTCTATGAAGTAGGACAAGACGTCACTATGTCCACTCTCATGGACGTCGTCCAAGGGAAGAAGGAGCTAACG
The DNA here is from genome assembly GCA_029216955.1 of Iris pallida. Taxonomy (NCBI): domain Eukaryota; kingdom Viridiplantae; phylum Streptophyta; class Magnoliopsida; order Asparagales; family Iridaceae; genus Iris; species Iris pallida. The sequence continues at coordinate 68,242,719 of JANAVB010003400.1, read as the reverse complement.
TGGAACTACATCGAGCGGTTCCGTCAGACCGCCATGAAGCTGCCTTCCGGAAATCCAGATTCTTCTTTGATTAAAATTTGCCAAACGAGACTGCTTCCAACGATCAGTCTCTGGATGGGCGAGAGTCAATTCAAAGATTGGAAGGCGTTCATCATCAGCGCCATAAGTGCTGAAGAACGACTGAAGAAGGCCCGCCAACTGGGGTTGCATATCTCAGAAGGAGAAAACAAGGGCAAGCGTCTCAACAACGATAATGGGGGTAACCCCTCCAACAATCGGGACAGCAAGGGAAAACAGGCTATGGTGGCCGACACGGCCCAGAAGCCCGAGCCACAGCCAGCAGACAAGCAATGGCCTCAGATCACTTACTCTTTCGAAGACGGTCACGTCAAGCCTATCTTAGATATGCTCATACAAGGAGGTAGAATTCAGCTTCCTCCACCAAGACGGGAGCCTCGGCCGGCTGATTTGGAGAACCCAAAGTTCTGCCATTACCACCGTTATGTACACCACGCTACACATGACTGCTACCAACTAAAACGGTACATCCAAAGCCTCATCGATTTGAACGCTCTAGCCATCGACTTCGAAGAGGTAACCGTAGCAGCCAATATGGTGTCCGTACAATTCGGCAACTTCCCTCCGACGGAGACTCAAGACGGGGTAATCCCCGTCCCTCTTACGACAATGGAGATTACCAATCTTCCTCCGCCCCGGGAACAAGCTGCTGGTGTTTCGATTAAAAAAATGCCTTGGAGGAATCGGCTTTTGAAAACAAAAACAAGAAGAATAGTACAGGGAGTACTAATTTGATTCTGGGAAAGTATTGCTATGGAAGTCTGATTTGTAAACGATCACTTTGTTCCTTGGACCATATGATGATGATGAAGATCACTGCTTGAAGTAGAAAAATTTGGAAGAACTAACGCACCAGAAAGGTATCGACGCACTTGGGCACTGATGGCGGGGCCGAATGCTTTTCTGCTTTGCTTCACTTTGTTCTGGAAGAAAAGTTGAAGAAGGATGCTCTACAGAATTAAAATTTCGAAGCTCTGATCTCTGTATTCTCTCCTGTCTCTCCCTCTGTCTGTGTGTCTGTTGTATGAGAAAAATGAGTCTATTTATAGACTGGGGCTTTCGTACGTAAAAGAGCATCAACATCTGTCTTTACGCTAACAACTGCCCTCCACGATTAGAATCATCCTCTGTATATGCTGACACGTGTCCCATCATTTCAGTAAGAATAGGATACTTGTACACATGTTCTTTGAAATAGGTGGCATGAAGACCACGTAGGCACACCACGTTCCAAACTGGCTAGAACGAATTGGGCGTAAAAAGATGAGCGTAAACTAGCTCTGTCATAGGTTTCCAGCGTAAAGTGGTTATCGAATAACCTTGAGCGTAAAATGGCTCAAATAGACTTCACGCACACATTGTTTCTTATGAGTGTAAGGACTCATGTAAAACTCCGTGCGTAAAAGAAACCATTCAGTGAGCGTAAAGTAGCTCGATCTCTATAAACGACAACAATGGTCTTTGTATGAGACAAATTCCATTAAATTCTGTAGTAAATGCCATCATTGATATCTTCATGTCAAAGTCTGCATTAAATGTGAGATTTGATAGCTTTTGTCCAGCGTGAAAGAGGCTGCTCAGTCCTTGGCGTAAAATTACCGGTGTAGACCCAAGCGTAAAAAGATCAATCTGCTTAGGCGTAAAGAAATTCCCCACTCTGTTAGGCGTAAAGCGGGCCACTTATGACTGAGATAACTCTCTCTTTGAAGCACTTTTTACGCTCTTACAAGACCCCCTTCAAAGTTTTCAAATGTCTCCAAAATTTGAAACACTTTGAACAGAAGCGTAAAAGTTGAGATTTGCTGAGCGCAAAATTTGGGATGCGCAACAGTTGACTGCGTAAGAGCGGGGATATCCAACAGTCAGCGTAAAGTTTAAGAGAGAAAAATAATGTTGGTCAACACTTTAACCGTCACAATAAATTTTCTTCTTCGTAACTTTCAAATGTATCTTCATCTTTCCGAGTGAGCGGTTTCCAATGAGGAATGTGAAGAGTCATTTTAATTTGTATAAATAAGGACATACTCTTTACTCTTAATATTCATCCTCATAGTTGATATGGCGCCAAAGAAAGAGCCAATTGTGGAGGGTGCCTCGGTCGCCAGGCTTAACCTCGAGATAGAGAACGAGCGAGCGCAAAATTTTCTAAAGTGCTTTTGGCTGACCCCAGCAGTCTTCAGTCGTATTGATGGTGGTCCTTCAACTGCATACGAGGGACCGGGTGACGCAGAAGCATTCCTTTGTCTGATGCGTCGCTCTGGGATTCGCAGTATGCGTGAGTTGGGTGCATCCCTTTGTCAACCCAAAGAATAATAATATTCTGTGTACTGCAACTTTTATATGTAGGAATCCGCTTCAATCCTTTATAAATAAAATATTTGATGTTTTAACCCCATCTATGAACGCGCATTTGTTTATGCACTTCTGTTGACTGCTTCCGTGATTATTGATTCCCAAGAAACAAACCAACACGTGGTGTCTATCTTATGGTTACAAGATCCTTTAAATAAGATCTTCTCCCGAAATAGACTCATCTTAATAACTTCTTCAGTCTATAAATAGCCGAGAATGTTTCATGTATTCTCGTACTCATCCTTCTGAAGATAGCTTTCTACGATGTTGTTCTTCAAATAAGAGATGGCGGAGCTTTTCAACGTTGTTCCTTTGCATGGCCGATCATTAGGCGTAGATTCAACCATCATTAGAGCCAAACCTTTCGACTCAAATGGCAAGTTCGATCGTAAGTAAATATCTGTCTTCGAATTTCTTGTTTTTTTTTGAAAACAACTATTTTACGAGCGTAAGACCTTGCTGAAGTACTGGTGTAAAAACCGTGCTGAAGCACTTGGCGTAAAAAGCCTTATTTGAAGCACTGGCATAAAAGCCGTACTGAAGCACTGGCGTAAAAAGCCTTGTTTGGAGCACTGGCGTAAAAGCCGTGCTGAAGCACTGGCGTAAAAGCCGTGCTGAAGCACTGGCGTAAAAGCCTCGTTTGAAGCACTGGCTTAAAAACCTTGCTATCTGTCTTTAGTTAGCGTTCAATACGCATTTGATGACACTTCTTCTTCTTTGTTTTTTGCAGAAGCTTGGTTGAAGAGCTTTTTCAGAACTGGTATTGGAGATTTTGACGCTGTGAAGAGCATTCTTCTGACACCGACATCAGGGAGCTCATGCGCTTTTGACGCGCAAATCAGACAACTCAGAACTCTTCGTGAGATAGAAGGGTCTTCCTCCATTGGTAGGAAGAGCCTTTATACACGGAGAGTTGGACGGTGGAGTCAACTCTACCCCGAGGGATCGGGTAGTAGAGTTTCTTTCACGGCAGAACTAGGAATCGTATCCCAATGCTGGATACGTTCCTATCTCCTTTGAGGTGCTGCCCCTAATCCACCAGTTGTATTGGCAGCAACACGCCTTCGGGCTTACCTAATCTGGGGTTCTCCTCTCGTCTGAGAGATAAGACCAGAGTTTGTTTCCTGCTGTTCCGGTTACCACTGGGGCTCAGACAGTCAGGAACTGCCACCAATAACGAACCCGCCAAAGAAGATCAAAGAGGAAATAGATCTCTATTAGGTTATTGTTGTGGTGTAGAATGAAAATCCAAAATTTGTAATAGATTTCCATTGTAAAGAAAAGTCTAAGAAATGTAATAGACTTTTTGATGGTATGGGAATGAAATGATGATTCTTCTATGATCAATGATTTGTATCTATCTGGATGTAATATGGACATGATAGATAAACGAAATCTTATTTTCTGTTTTAGAGTATATGATACTATCAGAGGTAATATAGACATAATAGCATATATGAACTCAAAAGAAAATTAGATTGATATCTATGCAGAGGTCAAAAATAGAAGTGATAGATAGGAAAAAGGAAGTAGGTTTAATATTTATTCAGAGGTCATGGAAACATAATAAATAGCAAATCCTACCTTCTAATCAATTGATAAAATAGAAGGTATATATAAAATCTCTTTCCCAGAGACAAGAAATCAGCTTAACCAAATCTTGTTGGCTGGGGACTAAGGAGACAGATGTTGTGAGCGTAAATGTTAAGGCAGTGGAGGTTTCAGCGTGTTTCTTGGAAACAGAGGATGAATCAGCGTGTTTCTTGGGAAAAGAAAGGACGATTCAAATTCCATAATTAAATGGATGAACCTAGTAATATGAACGAATGGGTTTTTTCGGAAATGAGAAGTTGTTTTCAATTTCAGAGACCAGTTCATTAATAATCCTCTTCTATAAATAGATGAGAACTCTCTGTAGCCTTTTCATTCCCATTTTTGCTCCTCAATTAAGAATGTCTTCTGAGGATGTACAGCAAAAGAATGAAGTCTCTAGGGACATTGAGGACGTCACTGAGACATGCCCCGCCGAGCCAATAGCGACGAGCCCAACTGAAGTAGGCAACAGTTCTTCTACGCCCAAGTCGCCCACAGGACATTCTTGCTTTCCTAGTAGAGCCCGGGAAAACTCCTGAAGAAGTAGCATTGAGGATGGCTGTCTGCCAATTTTTTGTGGGTTCAGGAAACGATGCCTTCTCTGCATTGGCTGACTATGTATTCAATAAGGGAGGGAGTGGCCCTCGTCCTTAATCTTTTATCTTGAACAAAAATAATAGAAGAAGTTTTATTTTTGTCCTGTCTCTTTTTTTTTTCTTTTTATACATAGTATTTCTTAAGAAATTTGCCATTGATCGGTAGCATGAGTAGATCTCCATTGGGTTTTGACAACCGGTAAGCACCATTAGAGAATACGGACTCAATCACATACGGGCCTTCCCATTTTGCTTGGAACTTCCCTTTGCTCTTGTGAGTCATCACCATTGGTCTTCGGACAGCCAATACAAGTTCGCCAATTTTGAATACCCTCTCCTTGACTTTACGATTGAAAGTTCGAGATATACGGGCTTGATATAGCTCAATATGCTGTTGTGCTTGAAGACGCTTCTCGTCCAATCCTTCAAGTTCTTGGAGGCGTAAGCGATCATTATTCTCTGTAGTTAGCTCATTAGCAATAGCCATTCGGAGAGAAGGGATCTGGATTTCCAATGGGAGGACAACTTAACAACCATAAACCAGTGAAAATGGTGTAAAACCAGTAGGAGTCCGGACTGTCGTTCGGTATGCCCATAAACATTCTCCAAGCTTCTCATTCCAATCTCTTTTATTAGAAGAGACAAACTTTTTGAGAAGTTTGATGATCGTTTTGTTGAAGGCTTCAGCTAAACCATTAGCAGCCGGATTATAAGCCGCAGAAGCCAGATTTTGAATTCGATTCTTGTCACAGAACCGATAAAATGCCTGGCTGGCAAACTGTGGTCCATTGTCATGAATTATTCATCGAGGAATCCCGAAACGATAAATAACATGATGTTTAATGAAGCTGACTATATTAGATGTCTTTACTTCAACAAGTGGAACTGCTTCTGCCCACTTTGAAAAGTAATCGGTTATAGCTAGTATAAACCGATGTCCTTTGACAGAAGGGGGGTTAATAGGACCAATAATGTCCATACCCCAGGCTTCGAAAGGCCAGGAGGCTACTGTAGGATGTAGAAATTCAGAAGGTTGTTGAATAAAGTCTGCATGAATCTGGCATGCTTTACATCTTCGAGCATAGTCTACAGCATCTGCTATCATAGAGGGCCAATAATACCCCATTCTTCGAATACGATCTTGCAATTTTGGACCCGGTTGATGGGCACCACAGATACCATCATGAGCCTCACGCAGTGTTTGTTTGGCTTCGCTTTCTGAAAGACAACGCAGCAAGAGTCCGTCATATGAACGCCGATATAGCATATGTAAAGACGGATCGTAATAGAATCGAAATGATCGTCTTTTAATTGATGCAACTTCTTTAGGATCTTCAGGCAAAATTCCATGAACTGCATAATCAATAAATGGTGTTCTCCAATCTTTCTGTTGGGAACTTGCCTCTGTAACATAACTGTATTCGATATGCAGATTACTCTTCACACAGAACAAATCTCGATCTAACAAAGTAATTGTATTTTGCCTTCGGATCGGGACAGCCAAATCTGCAGCTAAGCTAGCAAGAGCGTCAGCTTCTACATTCTGAGAACGTGGTACAAATTCAATGAAGAATCCTTTGAATGAAAGGACCAACTCGACTACCACCTGATGATAAGGGATGAGATCAGGATTTCTGACTTCATACGTCCCTCTAACTTGATTGGCGATCAATTGTGAATCTCCATAAGCTTCTAGGAATCCGATATCCAATTGTTTTGCTACTTGGAGACCAATCAACAGAGCATTATATTCTGCTACATTGTTAGAGCACGGCTCATTAAGAGAATAGGTACGGTATATAACCATTTTGTCAGGAGAAACCAAGACAATTCCTACCCCAGAGACAATATTACCTTTAGGTCCCACTCGTGATGCTCCATCAAAATATAATTGCCATATGTTATTTTTGAAAGCCATGTTGCAATCCACTACTTCGTTTGGAATGTCTTCATATAACTTTGAAGTTTCAGGTATAGGATGAGCAGCTAAGAAATCAGCTAATGCTTGGCCCTTTACTGATTTTTGAGGCACGTAGACCATGTCATAAGGAGTGAGCAACATCGCCGAGGTAGCTAACCTGGAATTAAGAATGCTCGATTTCCTCATCAATACCCGAATGGGATTTATTCTGGAGATGACATGAATAGTCTGTCCAGTGACATATTGCCTTGTCTTTTGGACGGCAAAAACCAAAGCTAGACATTCCTTTTCTACAGGAGTATATCTGTGTTCAGCTCCTACCATCGTTTTGCTCAGATAATATATTGCTTGTTCATGACCCATATCGCTTTTTTGTGCCAGAAGAGCGCCAAGTGAATGATCCAAGGCTCGAACGTATAGCAGAAATGGTCTTCCTATCACCGGAGGTACCAGAACAGGTGGGTTTGTAAGATATTGTTTAATGTCATTGAAGGCATTTTGACATGCTTCATCCCAGACGAAAGATACTCCTTTCTTTAATAGACGGGAGAAAGGTTGACATCTTCCGGAAAGATTAGATATAAATCTTCTAATATAAGCAATACGGCCCTGGAAGCCACGGAGTTCTTTCAGATTACGAGGAGGGCGCGTTTCAAGAATTGCTTTAACCTTATCAGGATCAACATGGATACCCTGAGAGGTAATGACAAATCCTAAAAACTTGCCACTGGAAACCCCTAAGAAAGATTTAGTAGGGTTCATTTTCAATTGATGTTGACGCATCAATTCAAAAACTGTCTTCAAGTCTTGAATATGATCATTCTTTGACCGACTTTTAACAGCAATGTCATCTACGTAGCATTCAACTATTTTCCGTAGATGTTCTTGAAAGATATTGCTCATAGCCTGTTGATATGTGGCACCGACATTTTTAAGACCAAACGGCATAACTGTATAGCAGAAAACCCCAAGGGGTGTTCGAAAAGATGTATGCTTCTCATCTTCTGGATGCATCTTGATCTGATTGTATCCTGAGAATCCGTCCATGAAAGACATACGTTCAAAACCGCATGTATTGTCTATCATGACATCAGTAATGGAAAGTGGAAATTCGTCCTTTGGACACGCTGTATTAAGATCTCGGTAATCTATACAAACTCGGACTTTTCCGTTCTTCTTCATAACAGGAACGATATTGGCCACCCAATCAGGGTGTTGTTCTTCACGAACGAAACCACAAGTGATCAGCTTTTTGACTTCTGCTTCAATTGCATCAATCATATCTGGTCTAAAGCGCCGTTGCTATTGTTTTACAGGTTTGACGTTAGGCAAAATATTAAGTTTATGAGTAGCAACTTTAGGATCTAGTCCTGGCATATCCTCATAACTCCATGCAAAGATGTCAATATAATCTTTGATAAGTTTTGTCAATTCTTCCTTTTCATTTTTAGAAAGATTCTTACTGATGAATATTGGTTTGGGCGTAATTCCATTTCCAACATCGATCTGGATAACCTCATCCTCTGTAGGTGGCTGTCGCTGTTCAAAACGAAGTTCCAATTGAGTATCCATCTGTTGAGCCCAAGGATCATTCTCAAATGGCTCTGATTCATCATCGGTTTGAACCATATTGACTGAGAATATCTGTCTAGATTTATCATATGAGGAATCTATGTTGTCTTTATATTGATGACTTTGACTATCAGAAGATAAAGTTATTCTCTCATTAAACTTGACAGCCATATACTCGAAAAGGAAATCTTCATTGATATCGAAGAGATGAGCAATATTTACATCATTTACAGTCTGATTGCTACGCTTCGGATTAGTCAATGTTGGACCATCATCCGTCTTCTGCGTAGAATTACCAATATTGACGATCAATGGTGATTCTGGATCATTCGTACTAGAAGTACGCCCTTTGACTTTTATCATAAAAGGTTGAACTTGGTTCTTAGCAGGAATTTTTATTGATTCCTCCGATGAAGTTTGAGTTCTTCCTTTAACCTTGATTATCGAAGGTTGATCATTGACAAGTTGAGATTGGATTCGTCCCTTGACGATTACCTTCAAGGGTTGTTCCTCTGGCGGATCTTCATTAATAGACTGATCCTCAGGTAATGATTCTTCAGCTATGTCTGATATCTCTTTCATATGCTCCTGTTTATAAAGCCTTGAATCAGAGAAGTAGGCTTCGACACCCTTAAAAGGATTAATATCAGCAAATTCAGTTTTCACAACTCCTTGGAAATCCACAGATTTGAAGCATTAGTGGAGAGTTGAAGGCACAATATTGTGCTCATGAATCCACGGTCTTCCAAGAAGAATCTTGTAGGATACATCCGAGTTGATAACATAGAAAGTTACCATGGATCGAAGATCACCAATCTGCATCTGTAACCGGATCTTCCCTAGTGGCTTACTCTTGCCAGAGTTAAAACCAACAATAGTGGTACTAGCGTATGTCAGTTCACTAGTAGGAATCCTCAGGGGTCTTAGCATACTCTGAAGAATTATGCTAATTGAGGACCCGAGATCGATGTAAATCCTGTCAATTTCAGTGGATCCGATATATCCAGTGTAGCACAGAGGTCTATCATGCTTGTTGTGTTTCAATAACATATCCTCTTGTGTGAAGATGATGTTGGGAACTTCTTCCATCACGCTATGACATTGTGGACATGACACTGGCATATTATCGGGAGTCTTGAGTTGAGCTAAGCATGAATCTGCTTGAAGTAAAGCTTCACTCAAGGTCTCTCTGCTTTCTCTGGAGAGGCGAAGCAGTTCAAATATAGACAATCTAGCCGGAGTATTGGCTAACTGAGCTAGAATATCGAATTTGTAAGGCTTCATTGTCACCCCCTGACTGGAAGCAGACTTCAATAGGATATCAAAGCGCAATGCTTTCTGTTTTCCCTTTTCAACCACAGACGGTTTAGCAGGAACAGGAGAAGATTGAACCGGTAGTGTTTCCACTACATCTTCTGCTTCTTTGGAGGATCCTTCATAATCTTTATGGTACTCTTTTCCAGATCTTGTACCAGCAAAAGTTTCTTCTTCAGACTCAGGAAAAAAAAGTACCATATTACAGGATTTAGTCTTTTTTCCTTTAACCTTCTTCTTGTGAGGAATTTCAAAACCCAATCCAGCGGTAGAATTCTGATTTTGAATTTGTAAAGGAAGACGGATTCCTTTATCATGGTTCAAACCTTCTGCCTTTTGAAAGTCATAACCCATCTTCTTCATGAGAATAACAGATTGCTGACTATACAAATGAATAGGCAATGGACTTTGAACAGGCATTTCAGCGCAGGACGAGGAATGAATCTCTGCAACTACAAGAGAATGAAGTACAGACGTCTCTGTAGTTAAGGGAGAAGAATGATTCGGGATACGAGAAAAAATCCCTATTGGAGCTTTTTCATAAGCAGTAAAGACTTGTTGTGCCCGGTATAAAAGAACACTATTCATGGCTAGCCACTGCTGATGAGTAAGCTTGAGCTTAGTAGGAGGAGCTAAACTTGGAGGGCAGATGTTTAGTCCTTTCAGTCTATCTTCCAGAGGGAGGCCGTCCCATAGATGATCCAAGTCATCAAAATCTGGAATAATATATCTGGAATAATATGAGAGATCATGTTGCAAGTTTTGACTTTCTTGCCTTTCTTGGATTTTGAAATTTTACCTTAATTTTCTAGTTTAGGCACTAAGTCAGGATGTACCCACATGATTTCACCATTCTTCAATGTGAGAGGCAGCAATTCTGTATTTTCTTTCCTGGCAGGCGGGATATTCACAATCTTCATCGTCACCTTTGGAATTGGTATAATTCCATCTGGGACTTGCTGTGGAGGAAAATCCCCAAACTGAAGAGAAACCATATTGGTTGTCACCGTATGGTCATCATTGGTTAAAGCGATGGTGCCACCATTTATCAGCTCTTGGATCTTCCTTTTTAAGACATAGCAAGCACTGGTAGGATGATTAATGTATCTATGATAGATACAATACTTGGGATTGTCAGTCAGATTCACCTCATTAGGCCTCTTTGGCTCTGGAATCTACAGTTTACCACTTTTCACCAGACATTTGAATATCCCTGGGATATCGCTTTCGTCAAAGGAGTATTCTTCCTTTGGCCTGGAAGATTCTTGATTGCTTGATGTCGTTTTGTTCTTGGAAAGATTGACCATAAGAGTATCTTTTTCTTTCACATTACGATTGCCGGGATTATTGCCAGGATTATTTTTCTTCCCTTTATCTTCTGAAGCAAAAATCATCCCATGTTCGCGAGCCAACCTACCATTGGTCTCGGCAGAAACTGCTGCTATGATGAACGAAGCCCAATCTGTGAATTGGGAACCAGTGAAGACAGCGATGGATGGTCGCAGATTCATCTTGTACGTGTCAATCAACGCTGAATCTGGCATACCAAGAGGCATCTTTAGAGTAGCCTGTCGGAAACGTTCAATGAATGTCCGAGTATCTTCTTTCTCCTTTTGTTTGATTTCTATCAAGGAGGACATGTTCATGTCCATACCTCCTTCATAAAAGCGGGAGAGGAACATTGCTTTGAATTCGGCAAAAGACGAAATAGAGTTATCGGGTAAGCTACGATACCAGTCATAAGCTGAACCCGTCAGACATCCGATGAACACTCGAGTGAGAAGTGCATCATTTTTCTGCAAATGTACAGTCATAATATCAAAGTAGTTGATATATTGACTGGGAGATGCTTTTCCATCGAACAAAACCATGGATTATGGTTTGAACTTCGCTGGAAAGGGTACATCATTCCAATGAAGAGGGTAAGGTTGCTTAATCCCTAGCCTCTGGAGTTGATCTTTGTGCCTTAAAACTTCAAACTGTGCTTTAAGTTCACGCACTGCTTGAATGGCTTCACTGGTTTGAGGAAGCACATTTGACTGAGTAGTTGTTGGATGCACCATGACCCCCACTGGAGGTGGTATATCTTCTGGAATGATGGGATCCGGAGATGCAGAATTTTGATTAGCAGCAGGCTCTTGAATGTTCAAAGGTATTTCAGCCCCTTGACTATTTTGAGTTTGTGCTGCTACTGGTGCCGGTGTCACTACTGTCGGTTGAGCAATTTGCTGATTCAAAATTATTTGATGCATGCTTTGCACCATGTTAAGCATATCCTTCAGTGATTGTTCAACAGCAGTAAGACGTTGTTCTGTATTAGCAGATGACGTCTCTGGCTCATCTCCAACAGCGTAGGATTCAACCTCTCTTGAAGATACAGAAGGGTTTGTATAGAAGTACGAATCCACGCTATCGGTATCAGACTCAAAAGATTGAGTACCCCCAGCCTCTGAATCAGAGGTCTGCAATTGTCTTCGTCTTCTTGATCGAGTATTCTGATATACTCCTTCAAAGGAATCAAGAAGCCTGTTGAACTGTTGATGACTTGGAGTTTAGGACGTGTTCCGTCTTGGACGTCGTCCTCTGTTAGTATGAGATGCCATGTTGACTGACACATATGGCGACTCATGTTCTTGGTCTTCAGCTTGATGTGGAGGTACATTGAAACTCAATCGATCAAAGACTGATCGTCTTGAAGCCGAACAATAACAGTTGATCACAACCTGGTGGTATTCACAAAGATGTTTTTCTTGGGGGAATGTCATCGGAGATTGTCTATTCTTACGCTTTTGCATTAACAATTCGCGTAAGTCAGAAGGAGTGGATGAAGTATTCTTCTTTATTACATTGGGGGTAGAAAAACGTTTAGTCCCTTGTGTATAAAGAAGATTACTGGCTGCATTCGCAGAACCAAATTGTACATTTCCACGCGTTTGGAATTGTGTGCGTAAATCTTGAGATTTAGCACGCAGGACTCTATTTTTTTGGCGTGTGATTCGTAAATTTGGTACCTTACGTGAAGCAGTATAAGAAGGTTGTTGGTGTAGAACAGAAGTTTTACCAACAATATTTTTACGCTGCACACGTTTAGATACATTCACATTCGACGGGTGAGCATCTTTGTGAATTTCATCTACACTGTCATAGACATGAGATTTATCTTTACGCATGGAACGTAAAATCTTGTTATCTACCACGTTACCAACGGGAGATTTTGTTTTACGCGATGAGCGTAATTTATTTGGGCCTACCACGTCACCGACGGGAGACTGATTTTTACACCCAGAAACACAAGCTTTAGAGCCTGCCCCATTACGAATGGGAGACTCATTCTTATGAACTGAGCGTAAAATTTGGTTCTTACCCACTGAGCGTAAAACTTGATTTTTACGCGGTGGGCGTGAAACCTGGTTATCTTCACCGTTACAAACGGAAGACAAATCGTCACACTTCGAGTGCAACTTTGAAGTAGGGACTGCCTCGTTATGAACGGGAGCCCCTACGACAGGATTGGGAAGAATCCCTTTGTCATCAGAAGCAGCAGAGAGATCAGAAATTACTTTGGATTTGGGAATCCAAACTTTTCGTGCTTTGCAAGACTTTTGAACATTGGAATGGCGAGAACCACCCCCAGTTCGGAGCATTTCTTCATAGGCAGTCTGGTCGAAGTGTACCACCAGAGTCTTCTTGGTCGAACCGACCGAAACATCATCATATTGAGCAATCACCTCCTCGTCAGAAGAGAAGGTCGTCCCCAGCAGAGTTGCTATTTTTGTTTCGATTAACAAAATGCCTTGGAGGAATCGGCTTTTGAAAACAAAAACAAGAAGAATAGTACAGGGAGTACTAATTTGATTCTGGGAAAGTATTGCTATGGAAGTCTGATTCGTAAACGATCACTTTGTTCCTTGGACCATATGATGATAATGAAGATCACTGCTTGAAGTAGAACAATTTGGAAGAACTAACGCACCAGAAAGGTATCGACGCACTTGGGCACTGATGGCGAGGCCGAATGCTTTCCTGCTTTGCTTCACTTTGTTCTGAAAGAAAAGTTGAAGAAGGATGCTCTAGAAAATCAAAATCTCGAAGCTCTGATCTCTGTATTCTCTCCTGTCTCTCCCTCTGTCTGTGTGTCTGTTGTATGAGAAAAATGAGTCTATTTATAGACTGGGGCTTTCGTGCGTAAAAGAGCATCAACATCTGTCTTTACGCTAACAACTGCCCTCCACGATCAGAATCATCCTCTGTATATGCTGACACGTGTCCCATCATTTCAGTAAGAATAGGATACATGTACACACGTTCTTTGAAATAGGTGGCATGAAGACCACGTAGGCACACCACGTTCCAAACTGGCCAGAACGAATTGGGCGTAAAAAGATGAGCTTAAACTAGCTCTGTCATAGGTTTCCAGCGTAAAGTGGTTATCGAATAACCTTGAGCGTAAAATGGCTCAAATAGACTTCACGCACACATTATTTCTTATGAGTGTAAGGACTCATGTAAAACTCCGTGTATAAAAGAAACCATTCAGTGAGCGTAAAGTAGCTCGATCTCTATAAACGACAACAATGGTCTTTGTATGAGACAAATTCCATTGAATTCTGTAGTAAATGCCATCATTGATATCTTCATGTCAAAGTCTGCATTAAATGTGAGATTTGATAGCTTTTGTCCAGCGTGAAAGAGGCTGCTCAGTCCTTGGCGTAAAATTACTGGTGTAGACCCAAGCGTAAAAAGATTAATCTGCTTAGGCGTAAAGAAATTCCCCGCTCTATTAGACGTAAAGCGGGCCACTTATGACTGAGATGACTCTCTCTTTGAAGCACTTTTTACGCTCTTACAGCTGGTCTAGTACCTCTCACCACCTCACGAGGGGAGGTCATGTGGGTCCATCCAGACTTGGTGTCAGAAGTAACTCGGCCCACACCATCTCCCACCAACAAAAAGAGTGGAAAAATCAGGACCTGCCACACAATTTTAGCAGACAACGAGGAAGCTACAGCCGTCATCACGCGGTCCGGAGCGCAATCCCAACCTGTGGTTGACAGTCCAGCTGAAAATCATCAACCCACTACAACTGATGCTCCGGGACCGGCTCAGCCTTCAACGACCGACAAGCCTAGGCCGAAGGAGACTCGTTTCGACAAATCTCTCCGAAAGGACGCAGCCCAAGGGCTAGAGAGGCCCTACAACTTTGACATCTTAGCACAATTGGCTAACACTCCGGCCAAATTGTCATTATACGAACTCCTAAGGCTCTCCAAGGACGTTCGTATTGCATTGAGCGAAGCACTCCAAAATGCCGATGCCTATCTCGCTCAATCTAACCTCACCGGGGAGGACTCACCCGTGGATCTCCAAGATAGTGCCTGCACGGGAGCAATGCCCAATATCGTCTTCACTCCGCAGGACATGCTCATCAAAACCAACCTACATGATCGCCCGCTAAACTACACGGGATACATCGGCAATGTAAAGGTGGATCGGATGCACATTGATCTTGGCTCTTCCATAAGCATCATCCCGAAGGGCCTGCTACATCATCTTTGCATCCCAATGCATCGCCTAACACCTACAAGTACCGCCATCAGCGGTTTCAATTCGGGCATGAGCTACCCTATTGGAAAGATTCGTCTGAAGTTTCAAATTGGCGACCTCCAATCCGAAGTAACCTGCTACATCATAGATGTAGACACTTCTTACAACATCCTCTTGGGGCGCCTATGGATACACGATTATATGATCGTGCCTTCTACGCTACACCAGTGCTTCAAATATGTCGACAAACACGGCTTCGTGAAGACAGAGTTTGCTGATATCGATCCCTTCAAAGGGGTCGAATCTTACTACTCGGACTCCTGTTTATACCAATAGTCGAAGAGGCACCTTGATGAAGGAGACGCACAAACTCATACCGAGACAGCCACGGGATCAGAAGGACCCCTGACGATCCACCTCCAAGCTCGCAAACCGGGCAAGTTCGCACCCCTCACCGCCACTCTGCGGTAGGACGCGATCAGCCTCTCGGCGCAAGAGGAGCAGATGATAATCCGGCTGCCAAGGTCCGGCCAAGTACCGAGACCCACAACGGGGCCACTGACAATCTGACCGTCGAGAGTCAGTCAACCCCAAGCAGGAAAGCTCAACCCCTCGGATAGGCCGCTGACAATACGCCTTCCCAAGAAAGGTTGTCACCTCGATGCAAGGTCTGACACTTCCAGCGAACCAGCCACTCCTCGCTCCACATCGAATGCCAAACTGGGGCTCGCCAGTCTGCCAACAACTCCACGCTCTGCTCCATCAACTGGACCACTGACAATCAAGCTTCCTAGGTCGTCCTCTCAATCTTCGTTCACACATGGGGTAGCCGAAGAGGAACCGGAGCTAACCAAGTATGTGGCTGCCCACACTGATGTCCCCTCCGCTGATGATGTAATCCCCCTAGAAAAGATACCTTACTTCATCAATAAAGGGTTATATTTGAACTACATCGAGCTCAATAAGCTATGTACAATGTATGCTATGGTACACGGCATAGGCGCTCACCAACACACACAGGTGACAAATGTGTACACCGCGATCCAACTCACTCCCGTAGAAGATGCTTACCGAATATTCGAGGGAGGGGATCACCCGATCATCTTTGGCCGGACGAACAACCCGTATTCCCTCACCATAGAAGAAGTCGACTTCGGATCAGATACCTGGAGACTGCCTCTATATCTCTATAGCCCTCAATCCAAATATCTCATGCAGAAACAGGGGTATAATCTGGAGACGACGCCAGGGTTGAACTATGGCACTGGGCGACGATTACCTTTGAAGCCGCCGGTTCCGGCGGGCAAACCACGAGACTACTATAGCAAAACTCGATGCGGGTTGGGGTATGTAACGCCTACTACAACCCCTGAGAGTTCAGACGAAGAATGCGACTGGCAGTCACATTCAACCGGGTCACCAACTTCGGACTCGGATACCAGCATCGGAGATGTATTCAGACAAGTCATGACAGTCAACATGGCGTTCGCCGACGCTTGCGAAGAAGACGAAGACATCTCCGAAATTCTTGAGCTAGAGCCATGGGCCCAGCAATTAGACGTACAATGAGAAAAGCTGTTCGAACTGAAAGAACCCCCTACTGAAGATGAGGTCATACAAGTGGATCTCGGCAGCGAATCTTCTCCAAAACCGATCTTCATCAGTAAAAGCCTCACCGACGAAAAACGTGAGTCGCTGTTAGAACTTGTCAGAGAGTACATTGATGTGTTCGCTTGGAGCTATGAAGACATGCCAGGGTTAAATCCTGACATCGCTCTTCACAAACTTAACATTCGACCATACGGGAAGCCGGTCAAGCAACAGCAGTGATGCTTCTGTCCAGGCATCATGGACGCAATCGAAGCTGAAGTCAACAAATTGATAGCCAGCGGTTTCATTCGTGAGGAGCAACATCCCGAATGGGTCGCCAATATAGTACCCGTCCCTAAGAAGAATGGGAAGATTCGAATCTGCATCGACTTTTGCAACCTGAACGAGGCATGTCCCAAAGATGAATTTCCCCTTCCTATCACAGACATCATGATCGACAACACCTGCGGCTTCGAACGCATGTCATTCATGGATGGCTTTTCGGGGTACAACCAAATCAAAATGTCTCCTGACGACGAAAAGCATACATCATTCCGAACACCGATTGGCACGTACTGCTACACAGTCATGCCTTTCGGTTTAAAGAATGCTGGCGCCACATATCAAAGAGCTATGAACATCATCTTCAGAGACCACTTACGCAAGACGGTGGAGTGCTATGTTGATGATATAGCCGTCAAGAGCCGTAGCAAAGAAGACCATCTGCAGGATCTAAGGACGGTATTCGACCTAATGCGAACGCACAATTTGAAAATGAACCCTACGAAGTACTTTCTGGGCGTATCCAGCGGGAAGTTCTTAGGCTTCATCATCACTGCAAAGGGTATCCAGGTAGACCCTGGAAAGACAAAAGCAATCATGGAGATGGGTCCCCCGAAAAATCTCCGCGAACTCAGAGGCCTTCAAGGAAGGTTAGCTTACATCAGAAGGTTCATTTCCAACCTCTCCGGGCGATGCCGACCATTCACGTACCTCATGAAGAAAGGAGTCTCATTCGTATGGGACGAGGAATGCCAGCGTGCTTTCGATAGCATCAAAGAATATCTGTCAAATCCTCCGGTCTTGGTAGCCCCAGTCCCTGGAAAACCATTCCTGCTCTATGTACGAGCAATGGAACACTCCCTCTGTGCTCTGCTGGCACAGAACAATGATGCAGGCCATGAACAGGCCATATATTACCTCAGCCGAATGATGATTGAGCCAGAGCATCGATATACCGCTGTGGAGAAGGAATGCCTCGCCCTGGTGTTCGCCATTCAGAAAATGCGACACTATATCACCGGACAAATGATACATGTGATCTCACGAGTCAACCCTCTAAGGGTCCTCATGACTAAACCAGGGGCACTCAGCTCTCGACTCGCTACATGGGCAATATTGCTGTCCCCTTATCATATGATCTTCGTCCCCCAAAAGGCAGTCAAAGGTCAAGCCCTGGCAGACTTCTTAGCAGCCCACCCAGGCTCGGAGTCCTCCAGGATATACGAAGAGATCCCAGATGAGGTCGCCGACTCGCATACAACTTCTTGCGAAAATATATGGCGAATGTTCTTCGACGGCGCTTCGAGGACCGGACCTAAAGGCAATATAGTCGTCGGAGTCGGGGTAGTGCTAATCTCTCCTTCCGGATTGGTGATTAACCGCGCTTATTCCCTCACTGAACCCTGCTCTAACAATATGGCCGAGTACAACGCTCTGGTCATTGGCCTCCAACTTGCAAGAGAGCTGGGGGTAGAATACCTTAAAGCATACGGCGATTCCCAACTAATCGTCAATCAGATCCGGGGTTCGTACGAGGTCCGCCATGAAGACATGATCCCTTATCATCAAATAGCGATCAATATCATCTCGACATTTGAGGGGTTCTTCATCGAGCACGTTCCTAGACTCCGAAACATTGAAGCCGATGTCCTAGCTGGTCTCGCAGCTTCCCTAGCAGTTCTGAATTATGATCGACAATCAGTGGAAGTGATAGGCCATGAACTGGTCTGTCCCAAAAATAATGTGCAATTCATCGCAAGTTATTCCGCACAGACGATCGATGATGCCCCAGATTGGAGACAACTATTCATCGACTTCGTCGTCTACGATATCCTGCCTGGAAACCCAAAGGAAGCCACTTCCATCAGAAGGCGTTCTCTCAGATTCTTCTACGATACAGAGACGAAAATGCTGTATCGCCGCTCCTACGATGGATTACTGCTTCGGTGCCTGTCAAACGCAGAAGACAAAGAAGTCGTACGAGAAGCCCATGACGGTGTCTGCGGGGCCCACCAGCCCGGCCCGAAACTGTAAGACCGCCTTTGCCGAATGGGCTACTATTGGCCCACAATGGTGGCAGACGCGATAGATTATGCTAGAAAGTGCAAAGCTTGCCAAGTCCACGCGGACTTCATCCACCAACCATCCGAATTTCTACATCCGACAGTGGCGTCCTGGTCATTCGAAGCATGGGGAATGGATATCATTGGTCCAATCATCCTACCGTCCTCCCGAGGACATCGCTTCATACTTGCGATCACTGATTACTTCTCCAAATGGGTGGAAGCTGTCCCACTCGCAGAAGTCAAGACTTCAAACGTGATCAGCTTCCTTAAGCATCACATCATCTGCCGCTTCGGAATGCCCCGAAGGATTATCCATGATAATGGTCCGCAGTTTGCAAGCCACGTATTCTATCGGTTTTACGATAAGCACCATATTCAGAATGTCGCTTCGACACCGTACAACCCGGCAGCGAACGGGTTGGCGGTGGCATTCAACAAAACAATCATCAAACTCCTCAAGAAGTTTATCTCCTCCAACAAACGCGACTGGAACGAGAAGCTCGGCGAATGCTTATGGGCTTATCGTACCACAGTTCGAACAGCCACCGGGAATACACCATTCTCCCTGGTTTACGGGAGTGAAGCAGTCCTCCTATTGGAGACTCAGATCCCCTCACTACGCGTCGCCCTCACACATCAATTGACGATGGACGAAAACCACCATCGCCGGCTACAGGAATTAGAGGCACTAGATGAAAAGCGCCTCTTGGCTCAGCAACGAATTGAGCTATACCAAGCACGCATCTCCGGAACCTTCAACAAGAAGGTCAAAATCTGAACATTTCAGGTGGACGATCTCGTTCTGGCAGTCCAGAGGCCGATGGTCATGACTCACAAGACCGCCGGCAAATTCCAGCCAAAGTGGGAAGGCCTATTTATCATTGAGGCAGTATTCTCCAACGGTGCTTACCGCCTCGTAAAACGAAACGGAGACTTGCTCATGTTGCCCGTCAACGGCAAGTTCCTGAAGAAATATTATATCTAAAGGACATTCTCTCCAGATCATCGAGTCATGTACCTGCTGGTACCACTGAACTCACATCCACAACATTTCAGATTATCGAGTCATGTACCGGCTGGTACCGCTGAACTCACCTCCACATTCCCTTCAGATTACCGAGTCATGTACCCGCTGGTGCCGCTGAACTCACACTTTCTCAATATTCTAAATTACCGAGTTATGTACCCGCTGGTGCCTCTGAACTCACATTCCGGTCACTCTTTCAGATAGTAAGTCACGTATGATTATACCTCTGAACTTTCTTTCTGGAAGAGATCCTCCCTCATGATCCACTACCCGTACTCCCAGTGCACAAAAAGGGTAATCGATCCACAAATTTCCGAAATGGCCATGTCCTCATTACCTCTGAGTCATTTTTACTTCCACCAAAAATAAACCGTCCCCTCGCATAGAACTTCCACGTTCTCCTACCTCTGAGTCGTTCTATGTACCCCCTCTTCATTGAGCCCACTCCTGCCATATCCTCATTACCTCTGAGTGGGAAGGCTCCGTCGAAGAAACCTTCATGCTTGCCATATCCCCATTACCTCTGAGCAAGTATGTCGGTCTTCTTTCGACCTATTGTCTGTACCCACAACCGGAGTACAACAAGGATAATGAGTCCACAAATGTCCGCTGTTGACTACGAATATCTTTCGTGAAACCTCCCCTGCCATGTCCTCATTACCTCTGAGCAGGAAGATTCCACGGTAAAACCCTCATGTTTGCCATGTCCACATTACCTCTGAGCAAATATGTTGGTTTTCCTTTCACCCTATTATCCGTATCCCGAACCAGGGTACGCCAAGGATAATAGGTCCACAAATATTCTTTTGCTAAGCTTCTTAGCATAAATCCACCACCCCACCATGCCCCGGGAGCCCAGCTGCTCTACGGCATTCTTTTTTTCCAACACCGAGAACATCCATGACTACTTTGCCACGACTGTTCTGGACATCCTGTCCAAGCTTATTATCCGTACCTAAAACTAAGGTACGCCTAGGATAACAGGTCCACAAATAATCCTCCAGCAAGTCCAATTTCACAGACGCCACAAGTACAAGAAAGAGATGATGAGTTAAAACATGCTCATTTATTCAAAATTCAACGTACTACCTCATTTGGGATCCTTCTCCAAAAGACGGCATTAATTCAAAATGAATCAAGAGCATTTAATGAAGATTTGTACATGTAGTCAGGACACGTGGCAAAGAGCCTATGCGGCTAGATGAGTCCATGCGGCTGAGACACTTATACGGCATGAACGGGGCCATGCTTCTTATTCAAAGTATTTCAATTTTGCAAATTGAAAACTTTGAAAGGGGTCCTGTAGAAGCATAGAAAATATCAGAGTAATGGTCCATGCGGCTCTGGAAAGAAGCCCATATGGCTCATACAGGAGCTGTCTTATGCGATTCAAAGAAGACTCTCAGTCTCATGCGGCTCAGGAGTGTATGCGGTTCAGCAGAAATATGCGGCCCGATCGATGCCACATCCCCCCTTGGGATCCTTCCCTACAGCTGGCCATTTGAGTAGTGGCCTCATTTAATGCCCTGACATGACTCGATGATCGTGACGGCTCTAACATAAAGCGTCATAATGGTTCTGCCATAATGACAGACTCTTCGAAAAAAGAAGAAAATCTCTGACCCGATCCGACAGAAGTCCTAGATTGCCACGTGGCACGTCTCATGCAGCTTAAATGGAGAACAGCTTCATGCGGCTCACTAAGAAGTCACCCTATATGGCCAGCAGAAATCAGCCATATGCGGCCCACCGAGAGCCCAGTCCCCTGCGGCTCAATAAAGCGTTGTCCTATGCAGCTCATGAAGATTATCTCCCTGCGGTTCAAGTCTTGCCTATCCTATGCGGCTCTAGCAGGACCCACAATTAAAATACGTGGCATCGGATCAATCAAGGATTTAACCGAATCTCAACAAATATATTTGACATCATCATCATAATTACTGAGATCAAGGCATATTATTTATCATCAAGCCAATGGGACACGTGGTGAGCAATCGAATATTGGTATAATCCATCATGAAGATTTAAAGCAGTTAACATTAATTGCTCACAAGATTCGGTGCTATCCGTATTAATGGCCTAGATTCATTGTAATCAGGATCAAGGGTTCAGATAGATTGAAGGAGCGCCGACATTCTAAACAAATGATCATTAGTAAACTCTAATGATCATACCCCACTCTTATAAATAGCCAGCATCATTTCTTTGCACAAACCCCCGACGATAAAAGAATAAAAAAAAGGAGAAAGAGAAAATACACAGAGAGAGAGAGAAGCCAGAGAGCAACAGAGGAGCAAAAAGAGCATTTCTTCGTCAACGCCAACCATCTTTTCACAAGGAGCCAAGGCTGCATACCGATCGTCCAAGGAGTAAGGCAGGGCTGCCGTCGCCTTCCCAAGCCTCTATCGTCACCCCCCAGAATCTAAAATAAACAATTGTACTAAGATTGCTGTACCTAGGTTTTCGTCCCTAGGCTTTCTTTGTACAAGCGAGTTTGTATTGTGAGTCTAAGTTTAGTCCTCCGATAATTGTTCTGTACGTTTACAATCAATAGCAAACAAACCCTAGTTGAGTTGGACTTGGCTAGATATGAGACCCTAGGTTAAGTTAAGTTAACCATACTCTAGTTAGTTAAAACAATTAGGAATTTAGAGATTAATAGAATAGAAAGATTTTGACCACAAGTCATGACTTGTGATTTTTTAAGTGATTGTTTTATGAAAAGGCCCATAGCCCATTAGACTCAACCCTAACCCTAACCATCACTTTATGGCCAGCCACATTGGGAACCCCACCCTTATTTATACTCTCTTCCATTAGGGCTAGCCTCTTTTAGGAAAGAACAAGCTTAAGGAGGAGGTATTTTCCCAACTTTAGAAATTCATAGAAATTCTATTTTATCTCCTTTTTCCCTCAAACAAATTGCAATAGGTTCTAATTTAGGTATACTTGCTGTTCATGGAGGTCATTCTCAAATTTGGAACAATTTGGAGCTTTGGGGTTAGCATGAAGGATCCCCCATTTTGAAGCTTCTTTGAAGAAGAATACTAATAGGTAACTTCTCATTCTCTCTATGAAATTCTAGTTTTCTTGTATATTTGGACAGCCCTAGGAGTCCCCTAACTGTAGGAATTAGTTTCGAATCTTGGTGGACCCATTTCGTGTCCGTATCGGACACGTATCCAATAGGATACCTAAGTGTTCGTAGAAATGCCTCTAAGGAATTTATTTTGTTGTTTTAGAAATCCATTTGAATAGGATTATAGATCTAGGGTTTCTTTTGAATTTTTGTGTTGGCACATAGGTGTTTCGAGCCGTGTCGGGTCCACACGAGGGACACGAATACGCTGGAACTAAGTCCAGTTCTGTCCCCTGCTACCCGAGTGCGAGTGCTCGCTGGAACCGAAGCTTGGACTCGTACCACTTGGCATAGACCAAGGGGCAATGACTGAAAGTCTCCCCCTTGAGTCTCGAGTCCAATAGTTTTATATCGGACACGCACGAGGCCTTGCTTTGGGATTACACTGACACTGCGAACTGGATTTTTACTCACTGACACGTCTTGTTCAGTCTGACACGGCGACACGAGGACACAATTTAGGGTGTGTCAGACCTAGGTCTACCCTAGGCGCACCCACTGACATGAGCACGTGTCCTAGTTCGTGTCGTGTCGCATCCTAGACTCTCTGGAATACGTGTACGGTACTGTATTATTTTGTGTCTGTGTGTGTTTGCTGATTTGAGTTTTCTCGACTTGGACACGTCTGTGTCGTCTGTGGTGGACACGAATTGAACCCTAAGACATGTGCACAAGTATGTTTACAAATACCAACCTCTAATTTTGTATTTAGTTTGTGTTCGATTCACTTTTTTCTATTTTTTTCCCTAGAATTTCTGATACCAAGTCTATTTCAGTATTTCCCAGTTTTAATAATCGAATTTGAATTGCCTTTTTAGCCCATTTGATTGTTGTTAATCACTGTTTAAGTCCCTAATGTAGTCCTCCTATATGAATTCTACTTGTGGGTAGATTTTGAGGTGTTTTGGTTTTAAAATTGGATTCAAATGAGGACTTGAATGTATTTTCCTGAAAATTGTTTGAATAGTTAAGGAATTGGGTTCATTTCCTATTTTTTTCTGAACTGATATGAGTTTCCTTTCCTTCCTCTGTCCAGGAATGACAGTACCCCCTACACACACACATGACACTATCATATCACTCACTACTTTGTTTTCCTGTCACACAAAAATCTGAAATAGGTAAAACTGAGATGGTATGGGCTGATACATAATTTAGTTTTGATTTATTCTTTAAATAAAATTGAATGATTTCAAATTAAACTGTCTTTTCCTTCCCATTTCAACTGTTGATTCATATTTAACTACCAATTGTTCAATTTCCAAATTGTCAAATAGTTCTTAAACCTGAGATTGAATTATAGATGGGACTGTCATTGGTTAGAACTCATCAACACTGAGTTCGAATTCCTATTTCACTATTTTTTTTCCTATTTTCCAGTGTACACACTGTTTTGCAATGTACGGCTCCCTGTTTCCTGATTTTATACAGCTAACTGTCATGCCTAACACTCCTCGACACTATGTGACTGAACCTAACTGCATATCACTGAACCTATCTACACACACACATACATATACCTTGACACATAAGCTTCACTATCATAAACCTGAGTTTATACACAGGTTCACACACATTCCTGATATTATATCACACCCTACACAATTCTGTACACACACACACATAAGATTGATAGTCTACACACTCAAACCTTAATTTCCTATTCCCTGTTTTCCTGTTTACACATCCACACACATGGTTTTGGTTTTGATGTTCATCATTGCTAGTTGACTGAATGAAGGGTACTTAACTGTAAATTTATTCTGGAATTGCACTCCTATTAATTATCAATGTTGAGTTCATTGTGTATTGATTAAGAGGATTCGAAATGTTAGCTGTTAGTTAAGATTGTTAACTGTCTTTTGATTTAATTTATTCACTATCGATCTGTCACAAGGGTTGCAAAATCTAAGAATTAACCAACTGATTCCTTTAAAACTGTAAATTGATTTCCTTTCCTTTTTGCAATGCTAAGTATATGCATGAGTGAACTTGAACTATTTTTCCTTCCTTTTGTTTTAACTGTCAAACGATTTCCCTTCCTTTGCAACCTGGGATTGAGTAAACTGAGATTTGCAATGTGTTTTAACATGTAGGATTCACTCGAATTAGCACTGAACTGTCACATAGCTGAGATTGACACATTGCTCTGAAACCTGTCACAAATACACACACATCTAATTCTTGTTTATCTACACTGTCACTTAAATTCCTATTGACACTGTTATCATACACACCCTCATGACACATGACACACACTAACCACATAGCCCTTTTCATAATGCTAGCTCTTCCCCTCTCTAAATATATATAATATTGTGTAAATATATGTAATCCTATATATATATATATATATATACACATAAATATGAAATTCATGATTATAGCTAAATGTGAATGTGCCTATGATGTGTGGCTTGTGTTTGGCTTGTATAGCCTTGGGATTGATGTAGAGTGCTAGCCTAGGCTTGGTTAGGCCTAGTGAGACTTGTTTGGGCTAGGACTTGACCTAGTTTGACTAGTGTGGTTGACTAGAGTTGACCAAGTGTCGACTTTAGCCTAGTTTGACCTAGACAGCATGCAGATGCATTGTAGATTACATTTATCATCTTCTGTATACATCTTGACTTGTGTTGCTCTAACTAGGAGTCAGGTATCTCATCTCAGATAGTACATTTACTTCAGACATTCAGATACGAGACGAGTACATTCTCTGACCGTTTTATTCTTGTCTGGATTTACATTCTTGCTCTAGATTACTGTACTTGATGCTGGCACGATCGTTATCACGGATTGGTACTATATGGATCTTCTTCTGAGATGTTATCTCTTTGTATCCACTAAATACATATTATGATGTACGTTTCACTTACATATTGTATTTATTGAATACCCTTATTATTGTACACTCATTATGCATATTGTACTCTCATTATCACATTGAGCCATTGTACAAGCTATTGTACAAGCCATTGTATAAGGTAACGTAACTGAATTGGATCCTTGTGTATTGATTGGGGAGGGAGAGTAGAAATGGTTATGTGGTCAATCCTATTGTATAAGAAATTGTATATGTCCATTGTACACCCACATACAAAGGAGTCCTATTTTATTGTATAACCTACCCCGTTTACATAACCATATTGTGCTCTAAATCATATGTTGCTTACAGTTCTTACTTATCATATATAGATATTTCCTATTATCAAATCTCTGTTGTTTTCAAATACATTCTTCTTTCAGCGTTTCCTGTACCTTACTCTATTGCATGCTTTATATTTCCTAACATGATATGAACTGCGTGAGATGTTTTGTGCTCGCTCCCGTCCTGACTGGACCTGTTGAAAATTTTACAGAGGATAATGAGGAACCCTGCACCCCTTACTTGGAGCTTGCCTAGTTGACACTCGCAACCTGGACCCCAGGAGAGGTTCAGGCAGCTGCTGAGGACGATACCTTGCATAGTGTAAATAGCTTAGACTGTTCTTTCTTTTCATGTTTAGCTGTTGTCTTATTTTCGGAGTTGTATATTTTAGAGATGTTGAGTCTGGTAGTTGTTGAGACTGTTATTTCATTCTTCTGTACCTCAGTTGAGGATTTCTTATCTATTTCTATCGTGCTATATTCTATCTTAGATTGTGATTGAGTTGTACCTCTGTGTTGGCCTCCTTTTTGGAGAGTATATTCATGTTATGTAGTTATAGTTCATGACCTAGGACAACATTCTACCGCCGACACTGCGGCGTAGGCTGGGCGCTGTTACGTACTCGTACCCTCACGGTGGGTACGGGTCGTGACACATTTTTAGTGGTGGCCCATGCAGGTCAAGTTTATGTAGTGGTATTCGAACTAGAGTATCACTACAGCCTGCAGTAGGATTAGGATAATTGAAGGTACTCAATCACATTAGGAAAAACTCCTTATCAGATCCTTTTTTTCTAAATTTGCTGCTTGTTGTTTCCCTTAGATATAAACTGATCTCCTTTGAATTTTTGCTTCATTCTCAGAAATTGTTTCTTGTTTTGATCTGTCTTCATTATGGTTATGAAGACATGATCTCATCGCTTCGGTTCGGGGGATACTATCGAGAGGCTGGCCACCTCTCGTCCTGTTCATCAGGGCCTCGAGATTGCAGCTCCTGTTGTGCCGACTCAGGTTGGCATTTCTGCTACATTGGAGGTGCACCTCTGCCTGTACAGAGACTTTTCCCGTCATTTCTGATTTCTCTCAGCAGCTGCGGTTCATGCAGCAACAACAACAGACCAGGGGAAACTAGCAGGACGAGCTATCGTCAGGACTGTCGAGGATACACAGACCATTGGAGATCTTGCTGCAAGTTTCGTTCTTCTCAATTCCATTCCCAAAATTGTCTTTTATAACTACCTTGAAATCCGATTCCATCTGTTCCTTGCTGATTGATTAATTTTGTTATGTTGCTCTTTTGTTAGGTTTGTTTTTTTTTCTTTCTAAGAAAATTATATGGGCTAGGTCACCTCAGTTATGGAGTCTAGAATCTTTGATGGTCGTGTTAGTTGGCATAGTGGGGACATGTAGTCAGATTTCGGACTTATTTCTTGGGTATGGGAATTTAAGGTTTTTGCCGTCGCATGCGGCAATACGAAAATTTTAAATACCATGAACCTAGAGGTACGTACCTTAGTCAAGGACTCTGTGATTATCGTAGCCTTGCTCACTAGCATGATGAAGACTCTGGATAACATGATTTTGGACAGACGCATATGATTAACAGATTGTATCTTGAGAAGTTTTAAATATCATACCCTTCTGTTGTTGTAAATAACTTAGGAGTAGGGATATTTAGTTTGTAGAGCTTGTTCATAGGTAGTTCCTTTATAGTATAATGATATGATGACTTTTAGAGTGTCTGTACCCTAGAGGTGATAGTTAGTATTGGTGTTAGAATAGTAACCCATTACAGATAATTCTTCTGTTATTTATAATATCAACCAGTTACATATAGGATGTTTGTATGCTTACAGCCTTGATGATTATTATTACTTTTCCTTACTTTTTCCAGTGAGACGCCTATGACTAGAGCCTGTCCTTGAGTATAGTTGTAGTTTCACCTAAGACTAAGAGGTCTATATATAGATGATATACTTAGGATATATGTGATAGGTTGTTGTTCTTGAGCATATATATATATGGTATTTGGGATTGGTGTGCTTAGCTTGTGGGTAATTAGTTATAGGTGACTTGATAGGATTTGGAAGGTTAAGAGCTAGCCTATTATAGAGTTTCTCTTTTGCTAAATTCTAGTTGCCAACACCTAGATAGCTAGCATAGGTAAAATCCTAAGAAGTTGACCAGCTGATGACCAAGTACTAGGATGTTGAGGAAATTGACTAGTGATTGACACTTGTCTATGTTTGACCTAGAAGGGGTGCGATCATCTTAATTTCGAGGACAAAATTTTTATAAAGTGGGTAGGATTGTAACACCCAGTTTTCCAGATGAGGGTAATTTTAAAATTTTGTAATTATAATTATTATTTATTGATATTTATTTTATATTATAATTTTTAGTGATTTTTAATTATTTTTAAACTATTTAAATTCATGATTTGTGATTTTTGGTGTTTTGCTAGTGAAAAAGTAGAGACTGCCTACCCTAGAGCCTAGCCATGTGATTAGGGTATTTTTTTGACATTTTAGGGCTATTTTAATTTATTAGAATTTATTTGAATTTATGGGAATTTTTAGAAATTATTTTGGAATTGTTTGAATGAGGGTTGACTAGGTTGACTTTGACTAGCTTTAACTTTGTGACCTAACCCTAGTTGAGTTGGACTTGGCTAGATATGAGACCCTAGGTTAAGTTAAGTTAACCATACTCTAGTTAGTGAAAACAATAAGGAATTTAGAGATTAGAATAGAAAGATTTTGACCACAAGTCATGACTTGTGATTTTTTAAGTCATTGTTTTATGAGAAGGCCCATAGCCCATTAGACTCAACCCTAACCCTAACCATCACTTTATGGCCAGCCACATTGGGAACCCCACCCCTATTTATACTCTCTTCCATTAGGGCTAGCCTCTTTTAGGAAAGAACAAGCTTAAGGAGGAGGTATTTTCCCAACTTTAGAAATTCATAGAAATTCTATTTTATCTCCTTTTTCCCTCAAACAAATTGCAATAGGTTCTAATTTAGGTATACTTGCTGTTCATGGAGGTCATTCTCAAATTTGGAACAATTTGGAGCTTTGGGGTTAGCATGAAGGATCCCCCATTTTGAAGCTTCTTTGGAGAAGAACACCAATAGGTAACTTCTCATTCTCTCCATGAAATTCCAGTTTTCTTGCATATTTGGACAGCCCTAGGAGTCCCCTAACTGTAGGAATTAGTTTCGTGTCTTGGTGGACCCATTTCGTGTCCGTATCAGACACGTATCCAATAGGATACCTAAGTGTTCGTAGAAATGCCTCTAAGGAATTTATTTTGTTGTTTTAGAAATCCATTTGAATAGGATTATAGATCTAGGGTTTCTCTTGAATTTTTGTGTTGGCACATAGGTGTTTTGAGTCGTGTCGTGTCCACACGAAGGACACGAACACGCTGGAACTGAGTCCAGTTCTGTCCCCTGCTACCCGAGTGCGAGTGCTCGCTGGACACGAAGCTTGGACTCGTGCCACTTAGCATAGACCAAGGGGCAATGACTGACAGTCTCCCCCTTGAGTCTCGAGTCCAATAGTTTCGTGTCGGACACGCACGAGGCCTTGCTTTGGGATTACACTGACACTGCGAACTGGATTTTCACTCACTGACACGTCTTGTTCAGTCTGACACGGCGACACGAGGACACGATTCAGGGTGTGTCAGACCTAGGTCTACCCTAGGCGCACCCACTAACACGAGCACGTGTCCTAGTTCGTGTCGTGTCGCGTCCTAGACTTTCTGGAAAACGTGCACGACACTGTGTTGTTTTGTGTCTGTGTGTGTTTGCTGATTTGAGTTTTCTCGACTTGGACACGTCTGTGTCGTGTGTGGTGGACACGAATTGAACCCTAAGACATGTGCACAAGTAAGTTTACAATTACAAACCTCTAATTTTGTATTTAGTTTGTGTTCGATTAACTTTTTTCTATTTTTTTCCCTAGAATTTCTGATACCAAGTCTATTTCAGTATTTCCCAGTTTTTCCCAGTTTTAATAATTGAATTTGAATTGACTTTTTAGCCCATTTGATTGTTGTTAATCACTGTTTAAGTCCCTAATGTAGTCCTTCTATATGAATTCTACTTGTGGGCCGATCTTAAGGTGTTTTGGTTTTGAAATTGGATTCAAATGGGGACTTGAATGTATTTTCCTGAAAATTGTTTGAATGGTTAAGGAATTGAGTTCCTCTCCTATTTTTTTCTGAACTGATATGAGTTTTCTTTCCTTCCTCTGTCCAGGACTGACAGTACCCCCTACACACACATGACACTATCACATCACTCACTGCTTTGTTTTCCTGTCACACAAAAATCTGAAATAGGCAAACCTGAGATGGTGTGGGCTGATACATAATTTAGTTTTGATTTTTTCTTTAAATAAAATTGAATGATTTCATATTAAACTGTCTTTTCCTTTCTATTTCAACTGTTGATTCAAAGTTAACTACCAATTGTTCAATTTCCAAATTGTCAAATAGTTCTTAAACCTGAGATTGAATTATAGATGGGACTGTCATTGGCTACAACTCATCAACACTGAGCTCGAATTCCTATTTCACTATTTTTTTCTTATTTTCTAGTGTACACACTGTTTTGCAATGTACGGCTCCCTATTTCCTGATTTTATACAGCTAACTGTCATGCCTAACACTCCTCGACACTATGTGACTGAATATAACTGCATATCACTGAACCTATCTACACACACACATACATATACCTTGACACATAAGCTTCACTATCATAAACCTGAGTTTATACACAGGTTCACACACATTCCTGATATCATATCACACCCTACAAAATTCTATACACACGCACACACAAGATTGATAGTCTACACACTCAAACCTTAATTTCTTATTCCCTGTTTTCCTGTTTACACATCCACACACATGGTTTTGGTTTTGATGTTCATCATTGCTAGTTGACTGAATGAAGGGTACTTAACTGTAAATTTATTCTGGAATTGCACTCCTATTAATTGTCAATGTTGAGTTCATTGTGTATTGATTAAGAGGATTCGAAATGTTAGCTGTTAGTTAAGATTGTTAACTGTCTTTTGATTCAATTTATTCACTATCGATCTGTCACAGGGGTTGCAAAATCTGAGAATTAAGCAACCGATTCCTTTAAAACTGTAAATTGATTTCCTTTCCTTTTTGCAATGCTAAGTATATGCATAAGTGAACTTGAACTAGTTTCCCTTCCTTTTGTTTTTACTGTCAAACGATTTCCCTTCCTTTGCAACCTGGGATTGAGTAAACTGAGATTTGCAATGTGTTTTAACATGTAGGATTCACTCGAATTAGCACTAAACTGTCACATAGCTGAGATTGACACATTGTTCTGAAACCTGTCACAAATACACACACATCTAATTCCTGTTTATCTACACTGTCACTTAAATTCCTATTGACACTGTTATCATACACACCCTCATGACACATGACACACACTAACCACATAGACCTTTTCATAATGCTAGCTCTTTCCCTCTCTAAATATATATAATGTTGTGTAAATATATGTAATCCTATATATATATATATATATACATAAATATAAAATTCATGATTATAGCTAAATATGAATGTGCCTATGATGTGTGGCTTGTGTTTGGCTTGTATAGCCTTGGGATTGATGTAGAGTGCTAGCCTAGGCTTGGTTAGGCCTGGTGAGACTTGTTAGGGCTAGGACTTGACCTAGTTTGACTAGTGTGGTTGACAAGAGTTGACCAAGTGTCGACTTTAGCCTAGTTTGACCTAGACAGCATGCAGATGCATTGTAGATTACATTTATCATCTCTTGTATACATCTCGACATGTGTTTCTCTAACTAGGAGTCAGGTATCTCATCTCGGACAGTACATTTACTTCAGACATTCAGATACGAGACGAGTACATTCTCTGACCGTTTCATACTTGTATGGATTTATATTCTTGCTCTAGATTACTGTACTTGATGCTAACACGATCGTTATCACGGATTGGTACTATTTGGATCTTCTTCTGAGATGTTATCTCCTTATATTCACTAAATACATATTGTGATGTATGTTTCACTTACATATTGTATTTATTGAATACCCTTATCATTGTACACTCATTGTGCATATTGTACTCTCATTATCATATTGAACCATTGTACAAGCCATTGTACAAGCCATTGCATAAGGTAACGTAACTGAATTGGATCCTTGTGTATTGATTGGGGAGGGAGATTAGAAATGGTTATGTGATCAATCCTATTGTATAAGAAATTGTATATGTCCATTGTACACCCACGTACAAAGGAGTCCCATTTTATTGTATAACCTAACCCGTTTACATAACCATATTGTGCTCTAAATCACATGTTGCTTACAGTTCTTACTTATCATATATAGATATTTCCCATTATCAAATCTCTGCTATTTTTATATACATTCTTCTTTTAGCGTTTCCTGTACCTTACTCTATTGCATGCTTTATATTTCCTAATATGATATGAACTGCGTGAGATGTTTTGTGCTCGCTCCTGTCCTGACTGGACCTATTGAAAATTTTACAGAGGATGATGAGGAACCCTGTACCCCTTACTTGGAGCTTGCCTAGTTGACACTCGCGACCTGGACCCCAGGGGAGGTTCAGGCAGCTGCTGAGGACGATACCTTGTATAGTGTAGATAGCTTAGACTGTTCTTTCTTTTCATGTTTAGCTGTTGTCTTATTTTCAGAGTTGTATATTTTAGAGAAGTTGAGTCTGGTAGTTGTTGAGACTCTATTATTTCATTCTTCTGTACCTCAGTTGAGGATTTCTTATCTATTTCTATCGTGCTACATTCTACCTTAGATTGTGATTGAGTTGTACCTCTGTGTTGGCCTCCTTTTTGGAGAGTATATTTAAGTTATGTAGTTATAGTTCATGACCTAGGACAGCGTTCTACCGCCGACACTGCGGCGTAGGCTGGGCACTGTTACGTACTTGTACCCTCACGGTGGGTACGGGTCGTGACACCCCCTTACCAGAGTGGCTGCGAAGCTTAGGGCCACCAAGATCGCCTTTACTTATTGGAGCCAGAGCACTTTTGGCAACATTTTCCAAGAAATTAAGACTGCGAAAGACGACGTCAATCGTGCTGAGATTAGGCTTGCCGCGAAGTATTCTTCGGAGAATCGTACGACACTTAACCTCAACAAGGCTATCCTTAAATCCCGCCTGAATGTAGAGAAGGAATTTTGGAAGCAGAAAGCCAGGTTGACTTGGGACATCGAGGGCGACAAAAACACAACTTTCTTCTACGCCTGCATTAGAGGACGAAGGCACCAACTCACTCTTCATCAAATCTCCGACGATAACGGCACATTATACAAAGATCAGGGGAGTATCCAGGCGGCTGTCGCCAACTTCTACTCCAAACTCTTCACTAAAGAGGGCGTCGCCAAGAATGAGAGCTTCGTAGCTAAGGTTCCTACCTTAATTGAAGAGCAAGATAACGAACTGCTTCTCCTCCCCCCATCCGCTGATGAAGTTAAGTCTGCGGTCTGGGCCCTTGACGAACATAGTACGCCAAGTCCAGACGGATTCACCAAAGTTTTCTTCCGGACTTGTTGGAACATCATTCAGGCTGACGTGATCGAAGCCGCTAATGCCTTCTTTCAAGGAGCATACTACCTGAAATCTTTATCCCGCGCCAACATCATATTAATCGCCAAAAAAGAGAACCCAGAAACCTTCAAAGATTTTAGACCAATCAGTTTATGCACATTCACTAAAAAAATCATTTCTAAGATCATCGCCACTCGTATGGCCCGCACCCTCCCCAAGATTATATCTGAGGAACAAAGCGGCTTTGTCCCAGGGCGAAACATCACGGATAACATCCTTCTTGCCCAGGAAATGATAACTTGCATGAAATTCCCATCCAGGGGGGAAATTGCCATCAAGATCGATATGGAGAAGGCTTATGATCGATTGGACTGGCAATTCAAGATTTGGGTTCTCAGGGCATTCTGATTCTCAGCAACATGGATAGACATAATATACAGATCCGTCAGCGACTCCTGATTTTCTACCGTAATCAATGATCAAGCGGGCGGCTTCTTCAAATCTACTCGAGGTGTTCGCCAAGGAGACCCTTTATCCTCCACCATCTTCATCATTACTGCTGAAGCCCTCAGTAGAAACCTCAACGACATGGTCAACATCCACAGATTCAACCACTTCTACACCACTGCTGGCTGCCCTCTTATCACCCACCTGGCCTACGCCGACGACATCCTCATCTTCTTCGTCGGTGATATCGGATCTATGGAGGTGGTCTGTAATACCCTGGACAGATACACCAGATGTTCCGGACAACGGATCAACCCCGACAAAAGTGCCATCTATACCCACCACAAAGTCGACAAGAACCACTCAACCAATCTCTCCAATCTTACCTCCTTCTCTACTGCTTATCCCTCGTTCACCTACCTGGGTTGCCCGCTGGTATACGACAGATCCAATTCGGGTATCTTTGTTGGGCTTGTTCATAAGACTAGGAAGAGGATCGAGAGATGGCACAACGCGATGCTTTCGCCTGGAGGCAAGATCATCCTCATCAAACATGTCTTGTCCTCTATCCCGATCTATACCCTGGCCGTTAGTTCTCCGCCGAAGAAACTTTTATCATCCCTGGAGACGCTTTTCGCCCAATTCTTTTGGGGTCATCAAGAAGGTAAGGACAAACACCACTGGGCAAGTTGGGATACGATGGCCAAACCTACGG
Organism: Iris pallida; assembly: GCA_029216955.1. Lineage (NCBI taxonomy): Eukaryota > Viridiplantae > Streptophyta > Magnoliopsida > Asparagales > Iridaceae > Iris > Iris pallida. Next base: position 68,207,719 of record JANAVB010003400.1, on the reverse strand, counting down.
ACGAGGGGGGCTCGGTTTCATTAAACTAGCTCTAATTGTGGACGCCTGCTCTATGAAATTGTGGTGGAAGATCAGATCTCATCACTCTATCTGTACGAGGTTCATGAAAGCTAGATACTTCCAATACTCTCACCCAGTCAAAGCGATGGCCATTAATCGCTCCTCTACATCCTGGCATTGCTTCGCGGACGGCAGCTTGCAGTACCCTTTATCCACTTGCGTCTTGGCAACGACAACTCGTCCCCTTGCTACGAACGATGGATAGGCAACGCGATCTACAGTCTGTCTACTAATGCTCCCCCTAACTGCACGATATAGGATTTGTGGAACTCCGCTGCTGGGTGGAGATTGAGCGGATTAGAGCGTGGCTCGGGCCGGAGGCGGCGGCCGACCTCGCAGCCACGGACGTCCGGTTCAGCGACCCCTCCGATGCCTTAATTTGGGCCCCCACTATTGGAGGCTTGTTCACGATAGCCTCAGCCAGACGAAAGATTAGTGGCGGCGGCACGTTGGCCACCCAGATCGCTCCCTATTGGCAATCATGCATCTGGAGAGCTCAGCAAAAGAAGCTTTCGACCGACGACTCCCTTACCACCATCGGGTTCAGCCTCGCATCCAGATGCCACTGCTGCCCTTCACAGAAACTAGAAACTGCTGAACACATCATGCTACAGGAGATCTCGCTAGTCGGATTTGGCGCGACCTTCAGCGTCGTTGTAGTAAGAGACACCGGCCTGGGGGCTTCAACGATCTCTTGGTCAACTGGGGTGACTCTCAATGTCACCAGATCGCCGCAGCCGCCGGTATTTAGGTCCTCTGGAAGAACCGAAACAAATTCAGGTATGAAGGTCGCCAATACTCTTCTGATCGACTGACTCGAGTAGTCCGACGGCAAATTCTTAAACTCAGGAACTGCGGTGCCCACTCCTCGGACCAGTTTTGGCAGGCCTTGATGTAGCC
>JANAVB010003400.1:67876759-68199259 GCA_029216955.1 Iris pallida | reverse complement strand
TCAAAGATGATCCTGGGTAGGAGGTCGGACATTCGATTAGCGATGATCTTTGAGATGATCTTGTTGGTGAAGTTGCATAAGCTTATGGGCCGGAAGTCTCTGAAGGTCATCGAATTTTCTTTTTTGGGAATGAGGATAAGGTTCGCCCTGGATATGGATTTCGGGTATCTCGCCCCTTGGAAGAAAGTAGTGGTGGCTTCAAGCAGGTCTGGAGCGATGATGTCCCAGCAAGTTCTGAAGAATACCTCGGAGAACCCGTCCGTCCCGGGAGCACTGTGATCGTCAAGAGCCCAAACTGCTGACTTGACTTCTTCCGCTGAAGGAGTGACTAGAAGCTGATCACTCTCTCTTTCGGTGATGATATTGGGGTCCTCGGAGAGAAACTCTTCATCCTTAACTATCACTTCTTTGGCGAAAAGAGATGAGTAGTATTGAGCTGCAGCCTCCTGAATGCTCTTATGGTCGAGAAGCTGAGTGTCGTTGTCGTCCGAGATACGGTGAAGGTTGAGCTATTGTCTACTGCCCCTTGACACAAGCCTGGAAAAAAACCAGAGTTGCGGTCTCCCTCTAGGTCCCAGGCTAATCTTGCTTTTTGCTTCCAGAATTCGGTCTCGACCTTGCAGAGTCGAGATTTGAGAATAGCTCTGGCAAGATTGAGCGAAGCCCGCGCCTCCAGAGTGCTATCCTAGGCAACCCGGGTTTTCGCTCTGGTCACGTTATCCTCCGTAGTTTTGATCGCCTGGAAGATGTTGCCGTAGGCGGCCTTACTCCAAGAAGATAGCGCCGTACTAGTTGCTGTGAGTTTGGCCGCAACTCTAGCCAGGGAGTCGAGATCATCTACGGAGTTCCAAGCAGCGGTCACAACTGATTTGAATTGCGGATGATGTCTCCAAATGTCCAGGAATCGAAATGGTTTTTTGATGCGCTGGGGATTACTTCTGATCTCAATTAGGAGAGGAGAATGGTCTGATTCTATGGAGTTTAGGGGAGAGAGGTTGGATACGAGGCCCATATCTGACCAAAGGCCATTGATCAGAGCTCGGTCCAGACGGTAATATTGCCGACGAGCTCCTTCCTGCATGTTGTACCAGGTGAAAGAGTTGCTAGAGAAGGGGAGGGGGTTGAGTTGGATGTTAAACATAAAGTTGTTGAAATCTTCCATGGCCGAGAGCGGAGGAGGGCGACCTCCAGACTTCTCAAAACTGCAGATAATCGTGTTGATGTCGCCGATGCATATCCACGGAAGGTTGTTGTAGGGGAGGTGAGAGGCGAGAAGGTGAGCCCAGAGGTTCCTGCACTCGATTATGTTACAGCTGCCGTAGACAGCTGAGAGAAGAGACGGGACCGAAGCTTCGGCTGTTGCACCCAGTAAGAGAGAGCCTGACTCGAGTCCTGGACCAGGCCAAACTTGATCCCGACTGTGAAGAAAATCCAGATGTCGTGGCATCCGACAACAATGGCCTGGAATTCGAGTTTGAGCTGGATGCCTTTAATTCTTTTCTGTAGGATTTTGGGTTCGATGACTATTAAGATGTCGATTTGGTGGGTTTTCATGAGGCTGATGATTCTATTCAGCGTCGGTTTATTAGCTAGCCCTCTCACGTTCCATGAAGGATATTAAGCATTAGGGATGGGGAGGGGGTTGAGGTTGTGGAGCTTCGCGGCTGACCTTAGTGGTCCTTGTCGAGTGCTGTTCTTGGTTGTTCTTTTTTGTTTCTTGTAAGATTTATTGGAGGTGTTGTTGCTATCACCGGAGGGGTCTGGCACAGTCCCTGGAGGGACATAGGGCCTGGTCCCTGTGTCTTCCGTCTGGTCGGAGGCGACTACGTCTTCGGATTCATCGAGTTCTGCTAGAGCGCACATGGGGTTGTTGGGGTCTAGGAATCTGGCTTCCTCGGGGAGTCTCAGCCTTTCCGTGACCTCTATGTCTAAGGGTGGATAAAAGGCTCTTCTGGGGTCTGGGGGGTTTGACGAGGAGGGGATTTCGATCTCTGGTGCTGCAGAATGCGTTTCTTTGGTTCCCCCCTGAGGACTGTGGGCCATGGTGGTTGATGTTTGAACGGAGGTTTGTCGTGATTTGCTGGGTGTTGTGATACTCTTTGCTGTGTCGTTTTCTGGGTTTTTGTGCGCTTGTGTTGTGACGACGGGAGGTAGAATCTCAAGTGCCTCACCTTCGTTAATAATGTCTACCAAATTCAGAGCTTCGAACCTGTTAGTGGTTGATATCGAATTGGGTTTTGGAGAGGTGGGATTGCCTTGTTCGGAGGGAGGGGAGGTTGTTGCCGAGAACTTGTCTGGGCTATTATCGAATATGAGGTATGAGTTTGTGGTGGGTTGGGTGTGTTGCAACTCCTCACGTTGCTTCTACGGGGGAGGGAGGATTCTTGGGGGCCAGTTGTTTCTTTTGTTTCAGCTCCTGGTGGGCTTTGTAGCAGAACTCTGTGAGGTGTCCTCTGATATAGCAGTGATTGCAGAAGAGAACAATGTTGTCGTAGATGAGAGGTTGAATATGGGTCTGGTTCCCTAACTCAATGTTAATTGATTTAAGAAGAAGTTTGGAGATATCTAGTTCTATGCAGACTTTAGCGTAGTTGACTCTGGTGAGATTTCTGGTTTCCTCCGCTATTGCCACAAAAGTGCCAAACAAGTTGTGTGGGGGCACAACATTGCAACTGGTGCCTGTGTTTAACCTCGCACAACCTGACATGTTACACAAATTGCTAGCTGACTAAATCTTCTCGAGCGCTGTGTTTGTGCAGAATTCGAACAAATTTTTCTTCATATACGTGTTGTCAGGTAATAATGATGTTGTTAGTCTTTCGAGGAAACAACCACGTATCTTTCGCACAACCTGAGATTGGCGTAACCTAGTGATGGGTGGAACCTGACGTGGCGCAACTTGATATAGGCACAACCTGATCTGGCGCAACCTGGCAACCTATTATTATGATGCTTTTTTGATGAGATAACTTTTGGGTGATTAGCATAGCTTAATTTTTTAGCCTCTACAAGACACCCTTCAAAGTTTTTGAAACTTGAATAAGTCTTCAAAGTTTCGAAATACTTTGAATTAGAAATAACTGTGTCTAAGTTGCGCCAGTCAACTCGAGCCCGGTTATTCAGCGCAAGTTGTACGGTTTAGCCTCGCTTGCAAAGCTATAAATAGCCGTACCCTTTAGATTTTTCATTCTTCATCATCGTTTAGGATTCCTCAAAACCCTATTTCTCCTCCTTCTTTCCAATCTTCGAGAGTTTCGACAAGCACCAATGTCATCCAAGCATTCTGCTGCCGAGAAGGGTAAGAATGTGGCCGAGTCCTCTATGCGAGCTCCGCCTTCGTCACACCAAGAGACAGCAAATTTGGCCATGGAGGGTAAGTATCTGATCATAGACCCGATTGTCGACGACCCTATTTAGGATTTGGCTCGATTCTGACAACGTGCGCTCACTCTTTTTAGAGTGGGGTGCAACCCATAACTTGCACCTCCTTTTTAGGGTTTGGTTGCTGTTGACCCGCGTTGCACAGCGCTTCGAAATGTTGTGCTGTCTTTTGGGCGCAACTTCGACATATTACGCAGTATGATGTGGCACAACCTGATTGCTGTGCATGTTCGCTCAAACTGATGGTCGCGCAGTCTGAGTGCTGCACAACATGAGGATTGTGCTCTCTTAATCAAGAGATAATTAAGTGTTCAGTTCATTCCTAAGAACGAACCTATTTATGGGGTGCTCTTTTCCAAAATGTCTTTTTCTTTTCTTCCTCGTTAAGTGTTACCTGCCCATTTATGTGGAAGATGAAAAGTTGGCGAGGGCCGACCTTCACTGTATATATATAAGGGCATGATGTTCAAACTCCATCTTCATTCACTCTCATGGCATCCATAGAGAAAATGAAGGAGGTGAACGTAAATGGCAAAGCTTCTGGGGAGAAGTCGAACTCTGCGCTTGTAGCATATTTGCTAGAAGCTGACCCGTACCTGAGGGTAGAGAACTTCCTATACTATTTTGGCCTGACCCTAACTGTGTTTGCTCGTTCCAGTAGTGGGCCATCATCTTCCGAAGTGCGTGGTGCATTTGAACAGAGGGAAGGATTCCTCCATCTGATGCATCACTCAGGGATCCACAATATGGAGGAGTTGAGCGCTGCTTTACATCAGGCTGATGATAGAAAGAAGAAATGACGTGATATGAGAGTGTCATTTTACATAATGGCCATAGTGCCTATGTCTGTGGTGTCTGTCTCTTTTTCTTTTCATTATGGTATATAAAAAAGTTTGACTTTACAGATCCTGGCACATTTGAACTTTTGTTGCGTAACTGTCTTGACACGTTCTGCGCTTTTTTTTATAGATTTTTCTTGGTTTTGACAATACCAACTTCTAAACAACATGTGGCACCTCACATGTGATTTCAAATCTTTTGCATTCTATTCTTCTCAAAATATATGCTTAGGTACGCACATGATGTTCCAACCTCAATTGTATATAGAGCATTCACTGTATTCTCATCTTCTTTCTAATGCTTGCAGGGGACCGACTGACAAAACTCCCCAGAACTGGCATCGGTGACCTGGGATGCTATGGAGCTGAACCACCTTGACACATACATCAGATAGCTCAGAACTTTATATGTTTAAGAGGGCATCCTCGATATGGTAGGAAGGGCCTTTATACATGAGAGTTGGATGGTGGAGACACCGAAATAGGAATCGTATCACAAGGGTGATCTCATTCCTACTTCTCATGAAGGGTTGTTGTTTCTCCACCAGTTGTATTGACAGCAACTTGTCTTCGAGCTGTTGTACTCCGTCGTTCTCCTCTCGTCTTTCTGAGAGAGAAGACCAGAGTTGATTTTGTTGCCTTGCTCCCTGCTTCAGGTTGAGTCGACATAGAACTGGCACCAACAAGAAGATCCAAAAGATGTAATAGACCTCCATTTGTTATATTTAGAATAAAAATCTGAGATGTAATAGATTTCCATTTAAGATGTATCTACGTTTTTAAAGAAGGACTAAAGAATGATTTTTCTCTCCTTTATGACTTGATTTGATGTGATGATATAGAAACTAGAATCCAGAGGTAATGTGGACGTGAACTCATTTTTCTATTGATGATCTTAAAGTCAGATGGGACTCAAAGACAGGATATCATGTCAAAAAAGACGATATCTGTAATAATACAGATTTATCATAAAGATAGGATATCTTTTAAAACAGTATAATTGATGATTCTGATGGATTCCACTGGAGGTTTTGAGTATTTATTATCTATGGCTTTATTTACAAAAAAGTAAATAAAAGATAATAAATGTAGGTTCGTTCACAAAGTGAATAGAGATGATATGATCGATGAATGATTATGCTTTTTCGGTCGTTTCAGTTCCCGAGACAGATAGTAAATAAAGATTCACTCACGAGATGAATAGAGATGAATGAACGAACATGCCTTTTTGAGGAATGGTTGCTTCGGTTCCTGCGACAGACTGTTTTAGCCTTTCAGTCTATAAATAGTGCAAAACTTTTTGGAGAATGTTATCCACACCTAATCCTTTATTACAAATGTCTTCCGAAGATGTGCCTAAGGAGGCTGAGATCATCTCGAAGATCGAACCTGCTACCGACACTCATTCCGACGAGCCTCCGCCGCCTATCGAGCCAGAAGTAGGAGAAACCTCGGTTGTTCCTGAACAGAAGCACGACATTTTCGCCAAACAGGTAGAACATGGAAGCACTGCCGAAGAAGAAGCTTTGAGGATGGCTGCGTGTGAATTATTGGTATCTTCTAACAATAATGTCTTCGAGCTTCTTACAAAATTTGTCTTCGATCATGAGAGCTCTGGTCCTCGTTGATTTTATGTATTTCCTTCTGCTTGAACTATTATAATAAAAAGGAATTTTATTTACATCCTAATTCTTTGTGTTGATATATTTTTGTCTTTAAACATAGTATTTCTTGAGAAATTTGCCATTAATAGGCATCACAGCGACTCGGCCATCCATACCAGTTAGTTGATAGGCTCCGTTTGAGAAAACTTTGCTTACAACGTAGGGTCCTTCCCACTTTGTTTCGAATTTGCCCTTGCTCATGTGCGTCATATGAAGTACAGTTTGGCAACTCTAGAGGGGGGTGAATAGAGTTTATATAGAAAAATAGCCAATTAAAAATAACTCTTTCACCGATAATAAATAATCAGAGTAAAGTGCGGAAAATAAATGAAGAGCAGAAGAGCATACGCAAACACAGCGATTTTAACCTGGTTTTCCTCGTGGAGGACTAGTCCAGGCCTGAGAACTCTAGCTCAGGATTAAATTCACTATTTGTGAAATAGTAGTTTACAACCCGTGCCTTTTCTTCAGAAGAGCACGTCAACTTCTAACAGAGGATCGCAGTGGCGATTTGCTTGGAATTGTCCAAGCGACTTCTTCGACTCTTGCACAAGAATCCTAACTGAGAGATGCTGAGCACTCGAGACTTAGGAGGCTTGTGGCTAGTAGATGGGAAGGGTATGGCTTATTGAGCTTATAAGAGAGAATAGAAGAGAAGATTGGATGGATTGAAATGAGAAAATTTATGCCCTATTTATAGTGTTTTTATAGGCAGAATTCGGCCAGAATTCGGGTAGGAAAATTCAAAAATTTGGCCGTTGGACAACTAGCAACCAGCTATCCCTAAAATTAGGGTTCCTGATTTCTAGGGGACAGAGTTCGGCCCGAACTCTGTGTGGAGGCAGAGTTCGGCCCGAACTCTGTCTCCAGAGCACAGAGTGGTTCTAAGGGGACCAGTGGGCAGTTTTTGGTTCAGTGGAGCTTGGGATTTTGGGTAGGTTATAGACTAAGTTCCAAGACCTCAGCATGACTCAGAGTACACAAGTCTAGACTCAATAAAATTATAAAATACAGACTCCAGAACACACTGAGAGCCGGAGACTGAGCTGTCATCTGTCTTGAACTGAATGCAGTCGTCGTGTGTCGTATTGAATTAATACAAATATTATTTAGTCAATGTAGTCAATATTTGGTTGACTGTGACTTTGTGTCAACAATCTCCCCCATATTGATAATTGACAAAATAATATATGTATATTCAACATTCATACCTGGACACAGTTGATTATAGCAACATAGCTCCCCCATACTCGATGCCGCGCTAGAATGTAATAGCTCTCCCGTAATCAGTGAACGTTGCTGAGCTAAAAGCAATAGCTCCCCCGGAAATAGTGCATGAAACCTGTATAATATCTCCCAAAAAGCACAAACAAGCACAGATATACCAAAAGATAGGATATGATACCAATACCAAGAGAATATATCCAGACATATATATCCAGCCAGAATATACATAAGAAAATATGTCCAGACATATATATCCAGCCAGAATATACATAGTTCTCCCCCTTTTGGCAGTTAGCAATATAGACTGCAGATGAATGAATAATAGAGAAACTGCAGAAGATAATTATAGTAATACAACCACACCAAGCAGAGAAGAAACAGTATAGAAATAATCAAAAGAAGTACTAGCATAAAGTGTCATAACCAAATGTCAAACACATAACCAGAGTTTAAAAACATCCAAGTACATAAAACTGAAACTAACTAGAAATAAAAATGCATCAACTAATGTCATCATCAGCAGCAGCAGCAAGTAGTAGCCAATCTCCATCACGGAGCATGAGAAGGTCCAGGAGAGTTGGAACGTCTGGGATCCACAAGAGCAGCACCCGGATCCAGGTAACACATGACCCATGGATCATCAATGCGATAACCCTTACGATCGGGATCCCGCTGCATGGGAATGGCCATAGTAGGATGATGGGACATGGAGTACCGAATATCATGCAGCGAGTTGCAGAGTGCACTCATCTGTAGGGTAGTACGGTAGTCCATCTGAGCCCACTGATCAGGTTCTAAGTAGAAACGATCCTGGAGCATGGTCTGGATGGAGTCAAGAGTGGCAGGTGGAGGTGGTGCATCCTGACGGAAAGGAGGGGAGTTAGACTCCGCATCATCAGAATGCTCAGAAGCCTCAGGAGAGGCGACAACTGCCTGAGTATGTCGTGCCTTGGACAGGAAAGCAGGAGCAGGCAAGAATGGACAGATATCAAGTGGTATGTTAAATGCACGAAAGATCATAGGAAGGTACAAAGGATAAACCAGAGCTCGTGGTTTCTTCCTACAGTGAATCATCCAGTCCATCATTGTACGTGGAAGATTGAAAGAAATTCCAAAGTGAAGATGATAAAGAGCAGATATCTCAAGATAAGTGATGTCATCATGGGAACCTGTTTTGGGTAGAATGGTGTTAGAAATAATCCAATGAAGATCAGAAAAATATGGGTTGAGATATTTAGCCGTGAGCTTGCGAGGACGTGTGTATGGAGTACACAAATCGTCCTTGAAGCTCTCAAGGGAAATTCCGTCGGGAAAACGGAACGAGCGAGCGTCAACTAGCTTTTCCCAAGAATTGGGCTCTTGAAGACCAAGATATTCGGCTAAGTCAAAGTCATCAAAAGATATATTGATACCTGCAACTCGTGAATAAATATGGAGATCATCAAAGGTCATGTTGCAGTAGAACATTTGGACAGCATGACGATAGATAGCAGAAGTGGTAGAGACAAGCTCATCAAAGCAGAGGTCATGAAATAAAGAATCATATTGAGAGAAGATAGAAAAATTAATGGGATGTCCTGCGAATACCTGACGATTCCGATAGTCACTAAACCAGTTGTTTGAGGCATCTAGTGAAACAAATAATTGGTTGTCATAGGTAGAAGGGTTTCGAGGACGAGGTGGGTTGAACAACGGATGAGGTGGTTGAAGTTGTTCAATGATTCGTTCATTCGTCGGAGGAGTATCCGAAGAGGAAACACTCTTAGTTCGAATCCTCTTTCCACGATTGAACAAGCGAGGGGCCATAAAAACTAGATAGAGTGAAGTATAGAAGATAAGAATGATACCTCAAATGATTAATAAACGGTGGAAGGGAATGATGAGAAACCCTTTTTCCTTGATTTTGAGGAGCAATGGAGCACTCTAGATCAAAAACTAGGGTTAGAGTTTGAAGGAAAGAGTTTGGAGAGGTAAGAAAGGTGGCAATAGTGAAGGAGAGAGAGGGAATCCTGAAATAAAATAGGGGTTTGTCTTTGGTCGGATGACATATGGACCATAGGATCTAAATTGATCCAACGGCAGAGCCAGATCCCGACGCTGGAACTTAGGGACCGAACTCGGCCCGAACTCTGTTAGGGGCAGAGTTCGGCCCGAGTTCTGGATCAGTGGTCCAGAACTAAAGGCAGGCTGAAAAGATAGAAAAATTGATTAAGTGTTGAACAAAAGAGATTTTGAGGATAAAAGATTGATGAAAACAATGAAGTACATAGAGAGGTACACAAAGGTCAGAATGAACTTTAGGAAAAATCAATTAGGCAATAATAAGTTGGAACAAACCATATAATAAACAAGGAAATATATTGTAATTCAGTATTTCAAATTTGCCATGGGTTAGTTGCAGGGGCCGGATCCCAGCTAGCGGTAGTCCTGAGGACTAGTGCACCGTGTCGCTTAGGCTTTTACGCCTTTTTGTCAGAAGGACCCTTTCGGCTTGTACCCATAATAAATTTGTCATAAAAGAATCAAAATATACTCGATATTTACGCAAGTAAGTCTCAACTTATAACTGCTTCATCCAAAATTTCGAGTTCACGACAAAGAAAATTGAAGCGCTCTTCGGATAATGGCTTAGTAAAGAAATCTGCTAGCTGATGATCAGTGTCAATAAATTCTAAGTTAATCAGTGCCATTTTGCTGATGATCACGCAAAAAGTGGTGTATGATCTCAATGTGTTTAGTGCGTGAGTGGCAGACAGGGTTCTTAGTCAAATTGATGGCACTAGTATTGTCACAGAATATAGGAATATGCATGAAAGATAATTTATAGTCTTCAAGGGTTTGCTTCATCCACAGAATTTGTGCACAACAACGCCCAGCTGCTATGTATTCAGCTTCTGTTGTGGATAGTGCGACAGTGTTCTGCTTCTTGCTAAACCATGAGACTAAAGCCTTTCCTAATAAATGACACGTGCCGCTAGTACTTTTACGGTCGACCTTGCATCCAGCAAAGTCAGCATCAGAGTAACCGATGAGGTCAAATGATGTTGACTTAGGATACCATAGGCCCACTGTAACCGTACCCTTAAGGTATCGAAAGATACGCTTAACTGCGGTCATGTGAGATTCCTTAGGATTTGCTTGATATCTAACACATAGGCAAACACTAAACATGATATCGGGGCGACTAGCAGTTAAATAAAGTAAGCTGCCTATCATACCTCGATACTTACGTTGATCAATGGGTTTGCCGCTCTCATCTGGTTCGAATTTGGTTGAGGTAGCCATTGGAGTGCTGATTGGTTTGATGTTGTCAAGATCGAACTTCTTCAGCATGTCCTTGGTATACTTTGATTGACAGATGAAAGTTCTATTAGCCAGTTGTTTTACTTGCAGACCAAGAAAGTAGTTGAGCTCTCCCATCATGCTCATCTCAAATTCCGTCTGCATACACTTGGCAAATTCTTGACAAAGAGTTTCATCAGTACACCCAAAGATAATATCATCAACATAAATCTGAATTAATAAAATAGTGTCTTTGAAAGATTTTATAAACAGTGTAGTGTCAATTTTTCCTTTTGAAAAACCTTTCTCAAGTAAGAAGCTACTTAGCCTTTCATACCAAGCTCTGGGGGCTTGTTTGAGGCCATAAAGTGCTTTCTTTAGCTTGAACACGTGGTCGGGAAATTTGTGATTTTCAAAACCAGGAGGTTGTTTCACATAAACTTCCTCCTTAATAAAACCATTCAGGAAAGCACTTTTCACATCCGTTTGAAATAATTTAAAGTTTTGAAAATTAGCAAAAGCACAAAGCATCCGAATGGATTCTAGTCTAGCAACAGGAGCATACGTCTCATCGTAGTCGATACCTTCCTCTTGGTTGTATCCTTGAGCTACTAGACGAGGTTTGTTACGTGTGACTGAACCATCTTCATTTACTTTGTTTCTAAAAACCCATTTAGTACCAATTATCGAGTGATTAACCGGTCTAGGAACGAGTTCCCATACTTGGCTTCTCTCGAATTGGTTGAGTTCTTCTTGCATAGCAGAAATCCAAAATTCATCATTAAAAGCTTCAGAAATGTTTTTAGGCTCTACTTGTGAAATGAAGGCAGTGCTAGCAACGGAGTCTCTTAGTGATGATCTAGTAGTTACTCCACGTGAAACTTCTCCTATAACTAAATTTTCTGGATGAGAAGGTTTGAAAGAGAATTTCTTAGGCAAACCCTCCAGAGAATTAGTTTCGGTTGAAGTATTCATTGGAGTAGAAGTTGATGGCTCAACGTCATCATCAAGAGTACTTGCTGCACTGTTGTCTTCATCAAAAGTCACAGTTGTTGACTCTTCCACAATAAGTGAGCGTTTATTGAAAACTCTATATCCCTTACTCTTGGCGGCATAACCAAGAAAGATACCATCGTCAGCTTTGGCATCAAATTTGCCTAAGTTGTCTTTGGTGTTAAGGATAAAACATCTACAACCAAAAACTTTAAAATAAGAAACATTGGGGGTTCTCCCAAACCAAAGCTCATAGGGTGTTTTCTTCATAATGGGACGAATAAGTACCCTATTTAAAATGTGGCATGCTGTACTTACAGCCTCTGCCCAAAAATATTTCGGAAGAGAAAATTTATTCAACATGACTCTAGCCATATCGCCAAGAGTCCTATTCTTCCGCTCCACAACACCATTTTGTTGAGGAGTTCTAGGACAAGAGAATTCATGATCAAAACCATTTGTATTACAAAAACTTTCAAAATCATAATTTACGAATTCGCCTCCATGATCACTTCGGATTCGAGTAATCATGTAGCCTTTTTCGTTTTGAACTTTCTTTACAAAAATTTGAAAGCAGAAATAGCATCGCTCTTATTAGCGAGAAAGAAAACCCATGTAAATCTCGAAAAATCATCAACAATAACAAATGCATAAAGTTTGCCTCCAAGGCTAGCTATTCTACTAGGACCAAATAAATTCATATGAAGTAGTTGCAAGGGTCTAGTAGTACTTACAGAGTTGATAGAATGAAATGAGGATTTAGTTGCCTTGTTTAGTTCACATTCGGCACATACCGTATCCTTTTTGAACGTGATGTCAGGTAATCCTCTCACTAGCTTCTTGGTAGAAAGCCTGGATATAGCATCCATGTTGGCATGACCAAGATGCTGGTGCCATAGTAGTCGTTCGTCTTTGTGGGCATATAGACATCTACCTGCATTGTTAGTATTTATAGAAAGATAGAAAATGTAGATGTTGTCCTCTCTTTTCCCTTCAAAAGCAATGTCTCCTGTTGACCTATCATAGATGTAGCAACTGTTTTGTCCAAAGTTAATATCATATCCATGATCAGCAAGATGACTAATGCTGAGCAGGTTATGCTTTAACTCGGTCACTAGGCAGACATCCTTTATTACAGGAGAAGGAGGATGACCAATGATACCATTACCTATAATGTGCCCTTTGAGATTGTTACCGAAGGATACGTATCCTTTTCTCTTCATCGATAGTGATGCAAAAAGATTTGCGTCTTTCGTCATATGTCACGAGCATCCACTATCGAGAATCCACTTACTTTCAGTTGAGGAGGGAAGGTCCACCTACATCAAGAGTAGATGTGACCTTTGGTACCCGAGTTCTTGAGGGTCCTGAAAAGTTAGTCTTTGGGAACCAAGCATATATCCTTTTATCTACAAGTCTTCTAACTCTGCACTGTGGTGAGATGTGTCCATGTAATCCACAATAAGTACAGATAGCATTCTTATTTATACTAGGAACATGAGAATAATATCTATAAACAACAGGATGAGGATGGACATGATGTGAAGAGTTAGCATGGTGAAGATGATTATGCATGGAATAAGTGGCATGGTGATGGTGTCTATGAGGCATAGAATGATGGTATTGTCTATGATGTGTGACATGCTGATATTGTCTAGATGGCATGGCATGATGATTTTGTCTATATGGTATATGAGGACCTTGTCTATATGGCATTGCATGATGATTTTGTCTATATGGCATGGCATGATGATTTTTATGTGTGGAGTGATGTTGATTGTGTCTTTGTACATGATGAGTGTGTACTGAGTGAGAATTGTTCTTATGTGCACGTGGTTTGTGAAAGTTTGTGTATATAAATGCATGGTTATGTGCTGCATGAGAATGACGTGATTGACTAGCATGAGTGGTATTGTGCCCATGTGATTGGATTTAGGGTTGAACAACCTGTTTACCCAATTTGGTTTCTAATCTTTTAGAAACAGCTTGCAGTTCATCAACCTTAATATTTAAGCCATATATCTTAGTCATGGAAATCTTGTGTCTACTCTTTTCTTCAGTAAGCAACGTGTTGAGTGTAGTGATTTCTTGAGTTTGTTGCTCAATACGTGCTTCAGCATCATGCAAGCTTAATTTAAGCTTGGATACTTCATCAGTGTCATTAGTGGGTGACGTGTTTCTAACATTATCAAGAAGTAAAGAAATTCTTTGTATCTCATCTTCTAGACTTTTGATTTTGTCCTTGGCATGTTTATATTTACCGATGACCTTTTTATGATCATCGAGTAAATCAGTGAAAGCATCGCTAAGTTCATCAAAAGAGAAGTCATCCAGAGTTTCGTTAGATACCTTGTTGGAAGTTGCCATCAGGCACACATTTGCTGTATCTTGAGGAGAGTCCTTTTCTTCCTCAGAGTCACTCGCTTTACTTTCATGCCAGATGCCTGTGTTGGCATATTTCTTTGATGAGTTCTTTTTGTATGGCTTCTCATAGCGGTTTCTCTTCTTCAGGAATGGGCAGTCTTTTCGGACATGTCCAGTTTTCTTGCAACCGTAACAAGTTGGTTCCTCTTCATCGTCTTCTTGAGATTCCTTCTTCCTTCGATTGAAGCGAAGGAATTTCCTGAAGTTGCGAACCATGAGAGCTTGGTCTTCATCATCCGAGTTATCTTCTTCGGTCTCATCATGATTAGCTCTTCGTTGATGAGCTTTGAGTGCGATCTCCCTGGTCTTCGGAGCAGGCTCTTCGAAGTCCTTGAGGTCAAGCTCGTGAGTCATAAGCTTACCCATCAAGGTCTCCATTGACATTGTTGTGAGATTGTTTCCTTCTATGATGGCTGTCACCTTAGGGTTCCAAATCTTTGGTAGCCCTCTGAGTAGCTTACGAATCTTCTCGTGGTTTGAGTACTGCTTTCCAAGCGAGGATAGAGGATTGATGATGTCGAGGAATCTTGTGAACATTTGAGTGATCGTCTCACTTGGCTTCATCTTGAAAGCTTCGTATTCTTGAGTGAGACGGCTTATTTTGGATTCCTTGACCTGTGTGGTTCCTTCATGCGTCACTTCTAGAAGTCTCCATACTTCATGAGCAGTGGTGCATGTAGAGACCCTGTTGAACTCATTCCTGTCTATAGCACAGAATAAAGCATTAATAGCCCTAGCATCTAGACTTGCCTGTTTCTTCTCCTCGACAGAATATTTGTCGTGTGGTTTCTCAATGAGGTCACCATCGACAACTATTCTGGCGGGCTTTTTGTAACCGTCAGTGACGACAGTCCACAGGTCAAAGTCTAGAGACTTAAGATAGAAGCTCATCCTTGTTTTCCAATATGTGTAGTTAGTCCCATCAAATAGGGGAGGCCTATGAGTGGACTGACCTTCACCATGATTGGAAATCAAGGATTGTGTGGTTGCCATGGATCAGCTCTTAGGATGTTAGTCCTTATAAAGAGAACAGAGCTCTGATACCAATTGAAGAACAGTTTGGCAACTCTAGAGGGGGGTGAATAGAGTTTATATAGAAAAATAGCCAATTAAAAATAACTCTTTCACCGATAATAAATAATCAGAGTAAAGTGCGGAAAATAAATGAAGAGCAGAAGAGCATACGCAAACACAGCGATTTTAACCTGGTTTTCCTCGTGGAGGACTAGTCCAGGCCTGAGAACTCTAGCTCAGGATTAAATCCACTATTTGTGAAATAGTAGTTTACAACCCGTGCCTTTTCTTCAGAAGAGCACGTCAACTTCTAACAGAGGATCGCAGTGGCGATTTGCTTGGAATTGTCCAAGCGACTTCTTCGACTCTTGCACAAGAATCCTAACTGAGAGATGCTGAGCACTCGAGACTTAGGAGGCTTGTGGCTAGTAGATGGGAAGGGTATGGCTTATTGAGCTTATAAGAGAGAATAGAAGAGAAGATTGGATGGATTGAAATGATAAAATTCATGCCCTATTTATAGTATTTTTATAGGCAGAATTCGGCCAGAATGCGGGTAGAAAAATTCAAAAATTTGGCCGTTGGACAACTAGCAACCAGCTATCCCTAAAATTAGGGTTCCTGATTTCTAGGGGACAGAGTTCGGCCCGAACTCTGTGTGGAGGCAGAGTTCGGCCCGAACTCTGTCTCCAGAGCACAGAGTGGTTCTAAGGGGACCAGTGGGCAGTTTTTGGTTCAGTGGAGCTTGGGATTTTGGGTAGGTTATAGACTAAGTTCCAAGAGCTCAGCATGACTCAGAGTACACAAGTCTAGACTCAATGAAATTATAAAATACAGTCTCCAGAACACACTGAGAGCCGGAGACTGAGCTGTCATCTGTCTTGAACTGAATGCAGTCGTCGTGTGTCGTATTGAATTAATACAAATATTATTTAGTCAATGTAGTCAATATTTGGTTGACTGTGACTTTGTGTCAACATCATAGTCATAGGATGTCTGACGGTTAGAACTAATTCTCCTTTCTGAAATGCTCAGACTTTGACTTACGGTTGAAGGCTTTTGATAAGTGAGCTTGGTATAACAAAATGTGTTGTTGAGCTCGAAGCCGTTTCTTGTCAAGCGCTTCAAGCTCCTGAAGTCTCAGACGATCATTGCTTTCAATTGTGAGTTTGTTGGCAATGGCAACCCCTATGGAAGGGATTTGGATTTATAGTGGTAAGACAGCTTCGCATCCATACACCAAGGAGAAAGGTGTGTACCCGGTTGGAGTATGTATAGTAGTGCGATAAGCCCATACACATTCTCCAAGATTTTCACTCCAATTTCGTTTGTTGGTAGAAACGAACCTTTTGAAGAGTTTGATAATAGTCTTGTTAAATGCTTCTGCCAACCCGTTAGCTGCGAGATTATAGGCTGTAGAAGCAACATTATTGATTCTATTGTCATCGCAGAATCGAGTGAACTTCTGACTGATGAATTGTGGTCCATTATCATGAACGATTCACCGAGGAACACCAAATCTGTAGATTACATGATGCTTGATAAAGCTGATGACGCTGCTTGTCTTGACTTCAGCCAGAGGTATAGCTTCAGCCTACTTTGAGAAATAATCGGTTATAGCCAGTATAAACCTATGTCCTCGAGACGATGGTAGATTGATAGTACCAATGACATCCATGCCCCAATCTTGAAAGGGCCATGATTCTTCTGTCGGATGAAGAAACTCTGATGGTTGATGGATGAAATCTTTATGGATTTGACAAGCTAGAAACTTCCTTGCATATTCAATAGCATATGATATCATAGTGGGCCAATAATAACCCATACGTCTAATACGATCCTACAACTGACTTCAGTTGAATTGTTGAACTCAATATTTGAGTTATTCTCAATGCAAAATAACTCTCTATTAGTGACGACCATCATTTGTTGCCTTTTCACTGGGATTGCTAACATTGCAGCCAGATTAGCCAACGTATCAGCCTCCGTATTGCATGCCCGACGTACATGTTCAATGAAGAAACCCTTGAATGATGTAGCCAGCCTAATTGCTGCTTCATGATATGGGACAAGATCTTGGTGCCGAACTTCATATGTGCCTCTAACTTGGTTAATAATCAGTTTTGAATCTCCATATACCTCAAGATATTTAATATATAATTGTTTAGCCAATTGGAGACCAATGAGCAGAGCGTTGTATTCAGCCACATTATTGGAACATGACTCATCTAAAGAATAAGCTCTTTGAATAGCCAACCCTTCTGGTGAGACGAGGACGATTCCAACTCCAGCGATAATAGCACCTTTTTGTCCGATTTTGGATGCACCATCAAAGAATAGAGTTCAGGTAAGAATTTCTTTTGAAATTATGTTGGATTCTAAAGTTTCGTCTGAAATCTCGTCATAGAGTTTAGATATTTCAGAAATTGGATGAGCTGCGAGGAAGTCAGCAAGGGCTTGACCCTTAATAGACTTTTGAAGAACATAAACCATATCATATTGTGCTAATAATATGGCCTATGTTACGAGCCTAGAATTGAGTGTACTGGGCTTCTTCATCAAGACCCGGAGAGGGTTAACTCTAGAAATAACATGAATACTTTGGCCAGTGATATAATATCTCATCTTTTGAACAGCAAACATCAAAGCTACACATTCTTTTTCCACTAGGGTGTATCGATGTTCAGCTCCAATCATTGTATGGCTAAGATAATAGATAGCATGTTCATGACCTTCTTTATTGTTCGGAGCTAATAATGCGCCTAGTGAATGGTCTATTGCTCGAACATACACGAGGAAGGGTATTCCTGAGACTGGAGGCACTAGAACTCGAGGGTTCATCAAGTACCGCTTTATGTCTTCAAATGCTTGTTGATATTTTTCAGTCCAAAAAAAAGACACACCTTTTTTCATGAGTTGAGTGAACGGTCTACAACGTCTAGAGAGATTTTAGATGAATCTCCTGATGTACACAAGCCATTCCTGGAATCCTCGTAGCTCTTTTAGGTTACGTGGAGGATGCATCACTTGAATGGGTTTGATCTTCTCGTGATCAACGTGTATACCTTTAGAGGTAATAAGGAATCTGAGAAATTTGCTACTAGAGACTCCCAGGAATGACTTGGTGGAATTCATCTTGAGTTGATGCTGGCGCATTACATCGAAAATAGTCCTCAAGTCTTGAATGCGGTCTTCCTTCAAACGAATTTTGACAGCAATATCGTCTATATAGCATTCAACAATATTTCGTAAATGATCACGAAAGATAGTACTTATGGCCCACTGGTAAGTAGCACCAGCATTCGTAAAACCAAATGGCATAACAGTGTAGCAATAAACTCCAAGAGGAGTGCAAAAAGTTGTATGTTTCTCATCTTCTGGATGCATCTTGATTTGATTATATCTTGAGAATCCATCCATAAAAGACATTCGTTCAAATTTGCAAGTATTGTCGATCATGACATCAGTGATCGGAAGAGGAAATTCGTCTTTGGGACTGTTAGCCCAATAATTATATCTTGTTTTTGAATATGGCTAATCAATTAAGTTTACCATAATGACATCACTAATATTCATGTAATCACTATCATGTTGCTACTTAAACTTAGCATTGCCCTAAATGTTCTATATCATATTTCTATGTTTGTATCATAATACTTCATACTGTTTTGTTTGCCTAACATTGATTTGCAGACATGCAGTAAGCATGACCAAACATGATCAAACCAGGACATATACAATAGAGAATTATTGATGGGCCAAAGACGGTATTATAAAAGAAGATTTCTCTGAACCGCCAAATGACCCATCCGGGGCCTCGTATGGGGGGTTTCGCTGCCCGGTCAACGGACAGGGGTCGAGGGGGCTCTTGGTTTTCCTAATTCATCAATATATTTTTCATATTTATTGAGTCTAGGAATACGATGTACACTGCATCGTACTGGCAAATAGGCTACCCAAGAAACATTTTCAAAATACCCTTTCATTTTGAAAATAAGCCCACTTTCAAAGCCCAAACTACTTCCTAAATGTTTGACTTTTCAAAAAGCCCAAAAACTAATTTGCAAAAACCTGACAGAACTCTAGGCGAATTCGGCCAGAGTTCGGTTAGTGAACGTTGCTTTTTGAACTTTGTCTTCCTGCAGTTACGGATTCCAACGAGATTTTCTCATAGAGTGCTGTCCGAATTCTACACGAATTCTGTCAGAATTCTACCTTTGGAAAAACTATAAATAGAGAAAGATTTCGATCATATCAATTCTCATACACCAATTCACTTTCATATCGCTTCTCTATAAGCCTACTACTTCTTCCAAAGTGTTCTAAGCTATTCATTTTCAAATCCCAAGCCAGTTACAATCCTCTAGTCAATTTGCTAGTGCGGTACGGTCTAGAACATTCAGAGCGATTGTAATCAGAGGCTTGATTGAAGAGAGACACTTCAAAATTGAAGTTGGTCGAGTACTTCGGATCAAAGCTCGTGTTGTAGAAGTTGCAAGAACTTCGGATGAAAACTTATGGTAATTTTCCATAGTGGATTCAACTGGAAGCTAGAGTTCTTCCAACTGGACTAGTCCTCACAAGAGGGAAACCAGTATACATCCTTGTGTTTGTGTTTGCTCTCTACTCTCTACTTTTTATTTACATCTGTGATATATTATCTATGATCTTGCTGCTAACATTTTTAAATAGTTAATTTCCGCTGCCCACTCTATTCACCCTCCTCTAGAGTATTGCGCTTTACAACTCGTTCCTACAATCAGTCCTATAATTGGTATCAAAGCCAGTGCTCCAACTAGAGGTATTATATTCTGATCCCAATTGTTCCTACAATTGGTATCAGAGCGGGTGCTTGGTATATAGATATTGCTGCTCATACCAATTGCTCCTACAATTGGTATCAGAGCGGGTTGTACAGGTAAAGCGAGGTAATACTGCTATTATATTCTTATTTATTACAGCTGTTACATAGATCACAATATCACATATGGCAAGCATGTACTTCACAACTGAAGAGCAATCCTCAAATAGACTCCCACTATTTGATGGTACAAATTACACATACTGGAAAACACGGATGAGCTTCTACTTGAAGTCTCTAGATTTTGACTTATGGTCAATTGTTGTCAATGGCTACAAAAAGCCTACTATCACTTCTATTCTCACATCCTCTATAATCAATAAGCCTTATTATAGTTACACGGAGGAAGAGAAGAAGTTAGCTAGCCTTGATGGAAAAGCTATGCATATCTTTTATTGTGCTGTAGACACAAATGTATTTAATCTTATTAATACTTGCACAACATCTCATAAAATTTAGAAAGTTCTTGAAGCTACTTATGAGTGCAGGTATGAAAGCAAAGCTAGCAACTCCAGAGAGAAGGATAATCTTCATAATGATGCAACTATGTGCATGATAGAATTGGGATTTAAGGTACAACACATTCTTTTATACGAAAAAGAGCTTGTATATGACAACTGCAAGAAGATAGGCCACATCCAACAAGATTGTACTACTGCTAGAAAGGAGAGTCACTATGAACAATCAAATGAAGGTAGATCATCGTCTCACAAGTACACTAGCACGTGCATATGGTGTTAAAGCAAAGCAAGAGATTCTGAAGAAGTAGAAGAAGAAGAAGAGAGACCTCATAAAGATGCAAATTTATGCTCAATGGCATTATCTAACGAGGTACAGAATAACTCCCTTCTTGAAGAGAATGAATTTTTTTATGATGAGTTATCTGGTGCTTTCAGTGATCTATTAGAAGAACACAAGAAAGTATTAGATAAGTATAAGTAAGCTAGAAAGGATATTCTATCCTATAAGCGTGAGAATGAAAAGCTTACTTGCTTATTGAACGATTCTAGAAATAGTTCTCCTTCTGATAATTCTGCTGAGATTTCCACACTGAAGTTTAGATTGCATGAGGCACTTGATTGCATTGAGAAAAGCACTCAAGAAAATGCTAAACTGAAGGAGGAATTAGAATCAGAACAGAAGAAGTATTCTATTGCTTCATGTAGAATTGATGCTCTTTCTGCTAAGTATGATGAGATCTTTGGTAACTCTAAAAAGTTAGAGATTAGACTGGGAAAATAGGTAATACAACCTACGACTCAGTCTAACACAAGACACGTAGCACATCACAAAGTCAC
This sequence comes from Iris pallida, assembly GCA_029216955.1. Classification (NCBI taxonomy): domain Eukaryota; kingdom Viridiplantae; phylum Streptophyta; class Magnoliopsida; order Asparagales; family Iridaceae; genus Iris; species Iris pallida. The sequence goes on along the minus strand of JANAVB010003400.1, from coordinate 68,178,276 downwards.
ATATGATAGATCATCTAGAAAGGAAGCAAGCAAAGCTAAAGCTTCACATAACCATGCTTTCTATTACAAGTATCCACGCACATCATATCACACTACTGCACGTTCTCATACTGCTGCACATAGTACTAATGTTAATTCTTTCTGTCATTATTGTGGTATGAATGGACATGTTTCTAATCATTGTCAGATTAGAAAACTTGTTGATATGAACTTGTGCAAATGCGTTCCCAAAGCTAACAAATGTGGATCCAAGTATTGGATACCAAAGTCTTCACCTAATATTGCAGGTGAAGCTTTTCATATCAAATAGAACCATGGAACAAGTTGGTTATTGCAAAGTTACAAAGGTCATCTTTCATGCAATTACACCAACAGAATTGTGGTCACTAGAACCACTTCGGTAACATGCTTCCTAAATAGTTTTTAATATCTAGAATGTTCTGACTGATGTCTTGCTATTAGTGTAGAAGCATGGAAGAGAACAGGAAAGTCCATGTGGCTCAAAACAGAGGGAGTCTCATGCGGTTCAAAGAATCTCTTAGAGCTTCATACGGCTCAAGAGTCCTTTAGAGCTTCATGCGGCTCAAAAGTCCTTCAGAGCTTCATGCGGCTCAGACATCCCCAATAGCTTCATGCGGCTCGGGTAAAAGCCACGTGGCCCTGTGCGGTTCGCCTCTACAGCTGGCCATCAAGAAGCAACCTCATTTAATGCTCTGACGCAACACGGCAGCTCTGACATAAAGGTGAATTGACAACTCTGACATAAAGCTACAATGATGATTCTGACATAATGGCGTGCTCCTAGGGAAACGAAGAAAATCTTTATAGCTGGCACGATCCACCAAATTCTAAAGCTCTTTGTTCGGATTACTTCAAGGTCTTCCAAGCGGCTTTGACACGTGGCCACCTTTATGCGGTTAGGTTGGAGGCTACCCCCATGCTGCTCCTACTCTCATGCGGCTCGGATTATGGGGGCCACCCTCATGCAGCTCAGATTTTGGGAGGCCAAACCCATGTGGCTCTAACACGTGGCCACCTTTATGCGATTCGGTTGGAGGCCACCCCCATGCGGCTGCTACTCTCATGCCGTTCGGATCATGGGGGCCACCCTCATGCGGCTCAGATTTTGGAAGGACACACCCATGCGGCTCTGGCACGTGGCCACCCTTATGCGGTTCAGTTGGAGGTCACCCACATACGGCTGCTACTCCCATGCGGTTCGGATCTTGGGAAGCCACCCTCATATGGCTCATATTTTGTAGGCCACATCTATGCGGCTGCCACCATCATGCGGCTCGAATCATGGAGACCACCATCATGCGGCTCGAATACCAGACCACACGCATGCGGCTCTGTCAGGACACCATGTCCATACGACTCGCAGTTAGGACACGTGGCAGAAGATCAGTTAAGACTTAGTCCCCCGCGTTCCTACGGCTCGCAGCATAATGACGGCAAGACACGTGGCACTGGATCAACCAAGATTTATCCACTCGAATTTGTTGCTATCAACAAATCACAACAACCAGATTTATTGCAATCATCATAATTACCCGGATCAATTTCCAACAAATGATACAGATTTGTTGCAATCAACATAAAAGCAAGATCAAGGTAAATCTTAACAAATCCCTAACCTTCCACTGTTTAAGGTACAATCATTGCAAACCCTACTTATCATTCCCCACTCCTATAAATAGCAAGGTGACATTCCCTTGAAAATGCGCGGACAGACAGAGAGACAGAGATACGCGCAGAGAGAGCGGCGGCGTACAGAAGAATCTCCCCACACATCCCGAGAGCATTTCTTCATCAGAGCCAAGGCTACGTCCGATCATCCAAGGAGTAAGGGAGAGTTGATAGCACTCTCCCGAGCCTCTACCATCACCCCCCAAAATAAGAAATAAACAATGGTACTTAGATTGTTGTACCTAGGTTTTCATTCCTAGGCTTTCTTTGTACAAGCGAGTTTGTATTTTGAGTCTAAGTTCAGTCCTCCCATAAAACTATTCTGTACTTTTACAATCAATGGCAAACATGATGGCAACTCTGCTGGGGACTAACTTCTCTACGGCTGAGGAGCTGGTGACGCAATCGGACGCAGCCAAACTTGGCTCCACTCAACAGATGCTGGTCGCCCGGTTCGACCAGCAGGCGTTTGAAGAAATGCTCTCCGACGGAAGCGCTTGCCCGGTCCAGCGACGAGCCCGCACGAAGAAGGCCCGCAGGGAGTGGAGGCCCAAATCATTCGCTCCTTCCCAAGCCCTCGAAGGAGTACTCTCTGTTACCCAAGACGGCGGAGAAGTCTCGCAGGCGACCCCACTTCAGACCATAGAGGACTATATTGTCCCCAAGTCCGGCAGAGGAAAATACTACGATGCTGGACTTGCAGGGGCAAAGGGTGACTCTACACGGTCCAGGAAGAAGCCACAGAAGGGTGCCAGCCGCATGAAGAATCATGCGGTCACAAAAGCCAGCTGCAGATAGAAGGCTCATGCGACCAGAACTGCTAGCCGCATGGAGGAGGCTCATGCGGCCACCATGACTTCCAACCGCAGGAAAGAGGCCCACGCGGCCACTACAGCTCCCAGCCGCATGCAAACTGCCAGCCGTATGCGGACCGCTTATGTGGCCCCAAATGCCAACCGCATGCAGGCAGGCTATGCGGCTAACAATCTCAGCCGCAGGCCATCTGCTTCATGCGGCTCGGGCTCAGTCTTCGACCGCCTCTCAGGCGGTCCTGACCCCAGATGCTCTCGTATGCCAGTCTCTGTGGACTCTTCCTACTATGCACTCTCATGTTCTAGAAGGAAGAAGTCTCCGGCAGTGCGGGCTCGCCAAGCTCAGTCAGCTGTCCCAACTTTCGACCATCAGGGCGTCCCGCTGACTATTACGCAGGCCCCTGACGGAAAGTTGTACAAAACTATTCGTATCCAGTCCCCGACGGCCAACAGACAGAATAGTTATCAAGAATCTCCCAACAACGATCAGGGGCGAGTACTCTTACTACCCCCACATCAGGGAGCAGGCAGGATGCCAACACACTCATGTGCTCAGGACTCCCAGGCCTACAAAATGAGTGACTTGCGCAACGTAATTCTTTAAAAATGCAAGGAAAGAGACAAAAACTTGGTGCGCAGAGAGTCCTTTCAGGGACATCACTGCACCCAAGTCATTGTTAACTGCTGCTGCAACAAAGCGGCAGTACGAGAAGACCGGCGGTCCGTCTTCCAACGACTACAACACCCAAATTCAGAAGACGAGGCGCTTCTCATCGCCTCCTTTAATTCTGCTCAGAAGATCCCTGGCAGCAGGAGAGGGAAGAAAACAAACGTTTCCAGCCCAAAAATCTCAACCAGCGTAACCAAGAAGCTCTCTTCTAAGCAGTTGTCTATGACCGTTACAGGAGGAGTTTTCCAAGGTACTCGCACAAAGACGAAATCTGCCACATTTGGAGATTCGTCGTCCACATCTCTGGGAGGTACTGGAGCCGGGGGTAGCACTCCTCCAAACATCTACGACAATTTGGTGTTCCAAGAAGATAATCCAGGGGAAACGGTTCCCCCAACAGGTGCCACAGGTTCCGATGTCCCCGAGGACGTCCACAACTCTCAAGACGAGACAAGCTCTGAAGCTGGGGGTACCACTCCTTCTGAGTCGAAACCAGAGGAGATCATTCCTACATACCCTGACGACTTCTCTGTACAAGGGTATGACTCAGAGGGCACGTCCTCCACCGTTCCTTCCATCTCTCCTCATGTGAGGACGGTGTTCATGACAGACAGCAACCAAGATGGTCCCAGCGATCGCCAACGCATCGACACTCTGGAGGCCATACTGCATACCTTGGTCAAATTCGTAGACGCGATCAAAGCGGCCCTTCCAACTCTGCAAGGAAGAACACCTGGTCAAACAAACTTGGGTCCTGCGGTCAATACGGACTCAAACTCGGCTGCACCGAATCTGGGTGATAATCCTTCTAAAATATCGGCTCCCACCGCTGCAGACGAGGCCAGGAAGGCAAGAAGAGAGGTCCAGGAGCTCCGGGCCATGTTCTACGCCCGAAAAAACTGCCAGGACCTCAGGATACGACAACCGTATCCTGCTGCATGGAGAGATGTTCCCTTCCCACTAAGATATAAATCATTCAACATCAATCCGTATAATGGGAAGACATCTGTAAGCAGGTACATCCCCTAATTCGAAGTTACAATCGACCATCTGCCTCATGACGATGCCATCCTTACGCGATTGTTCATCGGAGCATTGGAAGGGGTCGTCTTCGACTGGTACCGCAACTTGCTGGACAACTGCATCCATTCCTTCGCTGGCTTCTAACGTATGTTCCTAGAGAGGTTCTATGAAGTAGGACAAGATATGACAATGTCCTTCCTCATGGACGTTGTTCAGGGAGAAAATGAGCTGACAAGGAACTATATCGAGCGGTTTTGCCAAACCGCGATGAAGTTGCCTTCCGGTAACCCTGATTCCTTCTTAATTAAAATTTGCCAAAAGAGGCTACTCCCCACAACCAGCCTTTGGATGGGCGAATGTCAGTTTAAGGATTGGAAGACTTTCATTATCAGCGCCACTGGTGCAGAAGACAAATTGAAGAAAGCTCGCTAACTGGGATTATACATCTCGGAAGGAGAGGACAAGGGCAAATACCCTAACACTAGCAGCAACAATAGTGGTAACCCCTCCAACAACCGAGACAACAAGTGCAAACAGCCTATAGTGGCCGACACAGCTTCGATGCCCGAACCGAAGCCGGCAGAGAAGCAGTGGCCTCAGATGACCTACTCCTTCGAGGACGGCCATGTCAAGCCCATCTTGGACATGCTCATACAAGGAGGTCGAATTCAGCTCCCTCCTCCAAGACGTGAACCTCGTCCTGCAGAGATGGAGAGCCCCAAGTACTGTCACTACCATCGTTATGTCCACCATGCCATGCAAGATTGCTTCCAACTGAAGCGATACATCCAGCATCTCATCGATTCTAAGGCCCTGGCCATTGATTTCGAAGAGGTGACCGTGGCAGCCAACATGGTGTCAGTACAATTCGGCAGCTTCCCTCCGATAAAGACTCAAGATGGAGTAGTGCCCGTCCCCAGAGCAAAGATGGAGGTCGCTAACCTTTCACCTCCCCGAGACCAGGCTACTGGTCTAGTGCCCCTCACCACATCACGAGGGGAGGTCATGTGGGTCTATCCGGACTTGGTATCTGAAGTGACTCAGGCCGCACCACCCTCCACCAGCAAGAAGAAGAGTAGGAAAGTCAAATCATGCCGCACAATCTCGGTAGAGGTGGAAGAAGCTATGGCTGTTGTTACCCGATCCGGCGCACAAACACAACCTCTACCGGGTAACTCGACTGAAGAACATCAGCCGACAGCTGCCAATGCTCCAAGACCTTCTCCGCCTTCAACGACCGACAAGCCTAGGCCGAAGGAGACTCGCTTTGACAAGCCGCTCCGAAGAGAGACGTCTTATGGGCTGGAGAGGCCCTATAACTTTGATATCTTGGCACAATTGGCCAATACACCAGCCAAATTATCGCTATACGAGCTTCTGAGACTCTCCAAAGATGTTCGCGTCGTACTGAGTGAGGCACTCCATAATGCCGACGCATATCTGGCCTAGTCCAATCTCACTGGGGAGAGCTCGTCTGCTGATCTCCAGGACAGCGCTTGCACAGGCGCAATACCCAATATTGTCTTTATTTCGTAGGATATGCTTATCAAGACCAACCTACACGATCGCCCTCTGTATTATACTGGGTACATTAGCGATGTCAAGGTGGATCGGATGCATATTGATCCTGGTTCTTCTATAAGCATCATCCCGAAGAGCCTGCTACACCATCTGCGTATCCCAATGCATCACCTGACGTCGACAAGCACTGCCATCAGCGATTTCAATTCAGGCAGAAGCTATCCGATCGAAAAGATTCGCCTGAAGTGCCAAATCGGCGACCTTCAGTCAGAAGTGACCTGTTATGTCATAGATGCTGACACTTCCTACAATATTCTCCTGGGGTATCCTTGGATACACGATTACATGATCGTGCCTTCCACACTGCACCAGTGCTTCAAGTACGTCGACAAGCACGGCTTCGTGAGGACAGAATTTGTCGACATCGATCCCTTTAAAGGGGTCGAATCCTACTACTCAGATTTATGCTTGTACGAGAAGTTGAAAAAGCATCTTGTCGAAGGAGATACTCAAGCTCAAACCGAGGCGGCAGTTGGATCAGAATAACCTCTGACAATCCACCTCCAAGCCCGTAAACCTGACAGAAGAGCACCCCTTACGGCCACTCTGCGTAAGGACGCAATCAGCCTCTCTGCATAGGAGGAGCAGATGATAATCCGACTGCCAAGGTCTGGCCAAGCGCCAAGACCCACGACAGAGCCACTGATAATCAGGCTGCCTAGAGCTAGCCAGCAACAAACAGAGGAGCTTAATCCCTCTGTCAAGCCGATGACGATTAGTCTTTCCAGAATGAATCGGCAGTCGAGCGCTAAGCCAGGGACTGCTAGCCAGCCAACAACTCCCCGCCCATCACCGAGCACCAAACTGGGGGTGGCTAGTACGCTAACGACTCCACATTCTGCTCCACCCATGGAGCCACTGATGATTAAGCTGCCCAAGTCATCCTCCCAGTCTTCATTGACACGGGGGTGGTTGAAAAAGAGTCAGAGCTGGCCAAGTATGTGGCTGCTCACACTGATGTTCCATCCACAGATGATGTAATCCCACTGGAAAAGGTACCTTGCTTCATCAATAAAGGGTTATCTTTGAACTACCTCGAGCTTAATAAGCTTTATACAATGTATGCTATAGAACACGGTATAGGCACAGACCTACACATGCAGGTGACAAATGTCTACACTGCAAACCAAATTACTCCAGTGGAAGACGCTTATCGCATAGTCGAGGGAGAGTATCATCCAATCATCTGCGGCCGGAAGAATGATCCACAACCCTTCATGATAGAAGAAGTTGATCTCAAACCCGACACCAGAAGACTGCCCCCTTATCTGTATAGTTCCCGATCCAAGTACCTCATGCAAAAATAGGGGTATGATCTGAAAACTACGCCAGGCTTGAACTACGGCACTGGACGGCGGTTACCCTTACAATTGCCGGCCCGGCTGGAAAACTATGAGATTACTACAACAAAACCAGATGTGGGCTAGGCTATGTTGCAACGACAACGACCCCTGAAAGCTCAGACGAGGAATACGACTGGCATTCACACTTAATCGGATCACCAACTTCCGATTCGGATGACAGCATTGGGGACGTATTCAGGCAAGTCTTGTCCGTCAATATGGCATTCGCCGACGCCTACGAAGAAGATGAAGACATTCCTGAACTTCTTGAGTTAGAGTCGTGGGCACAATAGCTAGATACGCAATGGAAGAAGCGGTTCGAACAAATAGAGCCTCCCACCGAAGATGAGGTTGTGCAAGTCGATCTCGGTGAAGAGTTCTCTCCAAAGCCCATCTTCGTCAGCAAGAATCTGACGAACGAAGAGCGGGAATCGCTACTGTAACTCGTCAGAGAATACATCGACGTGTTCGCCTGGAGCTACGAAGACATTCCAGGACTGAACCCCGAGGTTGCACTTCACAAACTCAACATTCGTCCGGACGTAAAACCGGTCAAGCAACAACAACGACAGTTCCGCCCTGACATCATGAATGCCATTAAAGCTGAGATCAACAAACTGATAGCCAGCGGCTTCATCTGGGAGGAGCAACATCCAGACTGGGTCGCCAACATAGTACCAGTCCTCAAGAAAAATAGAAAGATTCGAATCTGCATCGACTTTCGCAATCTGAATGAGGCGTGTCCTAAGGATGAGTTCCCCCTCCCTATCACAGACATCATGATTGACAACACCTGTGGCTTCGAGCGTATGTTATTCATGGATGGTTTCTCGGGGTACAACCAAATCAAGATGTTCCCTAATGACGAAAACATACATCATTCCGAACACCAATTGGCACATACTGCTACACAGTCATGCCTTTCGGTTTAAAGAATACTGGCACCACCTATCAAAGAGCTATGAGCGTCATCTTTAGAGACCACTTGCACAAGAAAGTGGAATGCTACATCGACGACATCGCCGTCAAGAGCCGCTCTAAGGAAGATCATCTGCATGATCTGAGGACAGTATTTAACCTGATGCGAGCGCACAATTTGAAGATGAATCCCACAAAATCTTTCTTGGGCGTATCCAGCGGGAAGTTCTTAGATTTCATCATACTTTCCAGGGTATCCACATAGACCCTGAGAAGACGAAGGCAATCATGGAGATGGGTCCCCCGAGAAATCTTCGTAAACTTCGAGGCCTTCAAGGGAGGCTAGCTTACATCAGGAGGTTTATCTCTAACCTCTCCGGACGGTGCCAGCCATTCACCCACCTCATGAAGAAGGACGTTTTATTCGTATTGGATGAAGAATGCCAGCGTGCCTTCGACAGCATCAAAGAATACCTGTCGAATGCTCCAGTCCTGGTGGCTCCGGTTGCTGGAAAACCATTCATGCTCTTTGTGCGAGCAATAGAACATTCTCTCGGTACTTTACTAGCGCAAAACAATGATGTAGGCCATGAGCAGGCAATATATTACCTCAGCCGAATGATGATGGGGCCTGAGCATCGATACACTGCCGTGGAGAAGGAATGCCTTGCTCTGGTGTTCGCCATTCAGAAGACGCGACACTACGTCACGGGACAAACCATCCATGTCGTATCAAGAGTTAACCCCATCAGGGTCCTCATGACTAAGCCAGGTGCACTCAGCTCTCGCTTCGCTACCTGGGCTATATTATTGTCTCCCTACCACATGATCTTCGTCCTGCAGAAGGCTGTTAAAGGTCAAGCTCTGGCAGACTTTTCAGCAACCCATCCAGGCTCGGAGACAACCAGAATATACGAAGAGATACCAGACAAGGTCGCCAATTCAAATACGGTCTCCCATGATGCCATCTGGTAAATTTTCTTCGATGGCACTTCGAAAACTGTGCGAGCAATGGAACATTCTCTCGGTACTTTACTAGCACAAAACAATGATGCAGGCCATGAGCAGGCAATATATTACCTCAGCCGAATGATGATGGGGCCTGAGCATCGATACACTGCCGTAGAGAAGGAATGCCTTGCTCTGTTGTTCGCCATTCAGAAGACGCGACACTACGTCACGGGACAAACCATCCATGTTGTATCAAGAGTTAACCCCATCAGGGCCCTCATGACTAAGCCAGGTGCACTTAGCTCTTGCTTCGCTACCTGGGCTATATTATTGTCTCCCTACCACATGATCTTCGTCCCGCAGAAGGCTGTTAAAGGTCGAGCTCTGGCAGACTTTTCAGCAGCCCATCCAGGCTCGAAGACAACCAGAATATACGAAGAGATACTAGACAAGGTCGCCAATTCAAATGCGGTCTTCCATGATGCCATCTGGTAAATTTTCTTCGACGGCACTTCGAGAACTGGGCCCATGGGCAACATCGTCGCTGGAGTCGGAGTGGTGCTGATTTCCCCCTCCGGGCTGGTGATTAATCTGGCTTACTCCCTCATGGAGCCCTGTTCAAACAATGTGGCCGAGTACAACGCTTTGGTCATAGGCCTCCGACTTGCAAAGGAGCTGGGGGTAGAGTATCTTGAAGCATACAACGATTTGCAGTTAATCGTCAATCAGATCCGGGGTTCATACGAGGTTCGCCATGAAGATATGATCCCTTATCACCAAATAGCGATCGACATCATCTCGTCCTTAGAACAATTCTTCATAGAACATGTAATCAGACTCCAGAATATTGAAGCCGATGCCCTAGCAGGCCTGGCCGCTTCCCTAGCAGTACCGAATCATGTTCATCATCTGGTTGACATAATAGGCCGTGAACTGGTCTGTCCCAAGAATAATGTTCAATATGTTGAGAGTTACTCCGCTCTGACAGTCGACGAAGCACCAGACTGGAGACAACCATTCATCGACTTCGTAGTCTACTGTTTGCCATGAAATATAAAAGAACAGAATAATTATCGGAGGACCGGACTTTTACTTCACGTTACAAACTCGCTTGTACAAAGAAGGCCTAGGGACGAAAACCTAGGTACAGCAGTCTAAGTACAATTGTTTATTTTAGATTCTGGCGGGTGACGATAGAGGCTCGGGAAGGCGACGGCAGCCCTGCCTTACTCCTTGGACGATCGGTATGCAGCCTTGGCTCCTTGTGAAAAGGTGGTTGGCGTTGATGAAGAAATGCTCTACTTGCTCCTCTATTGCTCTTCTGGCTTCTCTCTCTCTCTGTGTGTGTATTCTCTCTCTGACTATGGGGGGAAGTCTCTCTGTATATACGTATTTCTCTCTGATATTGTATATATTCCGCAAGGGAATGGCACCTTGCTATTTATAATAGTGGGATGTGATCATTAGGGTTGCCAATGATTAGTTCTTGGAGATGGCGGCGGCCCATAGATTGGTCAATCCAGGCCGTTCAGTTTTGATTGTGACGAATTCGAGCCATCGAATGTAGATTACACCAAATCCCATTAGCAATTAATGCTGATTGGAATAAATCTTCCTCATAATGATCTTTTGACAATTAAATTTATTCTCCTGCCACGTGTCCCAGATTATTGGGATTTGACCCAATCTTTGATGGCAGTAAATCTGAGAAATTAATCGGCTTAGGACACGTGTCCTAGGAGCCACTGGAGGATCTGGACCGCATGACGAGTGAGCCGCATATGAATTTGAGCCGCATATGGTTAAGCCCACGTGTCAGGGCTGCCTGGGCAGTGGCCCTCACTTGAGCCCTCGAACCACAGGGGAGTAATCCTTGTGGGCCGCATAAGTATATACCCGCCTGAGCTGCATGGACATGATCCTCTTGAACCGCATGAGAAGTCCTCGCTCGAGCCGCATGAGGCTTTCTTGGCCTGAGCCGCAGAGGACAGATTCACTCTGAACCGCATGAGAAGTTCTTTGCTCGAGCCGCATGAGGCTTTCTTGTCCTGAGCCGCATAGGATTTATTCTGAACCGCACGAGAAGTTCTTTGCTCGAGCCGCATGAGGCTTTCTTGACCTGAGCCGCATAGGATTCATTCTGAACCGCATGAGAAGTGAGCCGCAGACGAACGCCCACGTGGCGTGGCCACGTGGCATTTTTATGGCTCTCGGGGGATTTGTGTCAGAGATCTCTTTTCTCTTCCCTAGAGATTTATCATTATGACAGAGTCATAATTACCTACTTTTGTGTCAGGGCTGTCAACTTTTCAGAGGGGTCAGCCGTCAAAGCAATTAATACAGCATGGGTCGGAGGGGAGCACTGTCAGGCCACGTGTCTTCTGAGCCGCATGGAATACCTCGGGCCGCATAGCTCCTTATGCCGTATGACTCCTTGAGCCGCATGAGTTTTCTGAGCCGCATGGATCTTTCCTGGCCGCATGAGTCATTTTCTTTAGTATTTTCCATGCTTCTACAAGACCCCCTTCAAAGTTTTCAATTTGTAAAATTGAAATACTTTGAATAAGAAGCATGGCTGTGTTCTTCTAGCTGCATATGAAATCTTGACCGCATAGAAGTCCTGGCCGCATGTATTGTTCAGCCGCATAGGTGACTCAGCCGCAGGAGACTGTTCAGCCGCATAGATTCTTGTCACGTCATTATTTGCCACGTATGGCAATCTCTAGCACTTAAATGTTGTTGATTTTTTAAAGGCCGCTTTTTGGTGCGGGATCCGAGGAGCTTGGCCTTCATTTTCGGCAGCTTATTTTGATAACCGAAGAGTCGGTTTACGTGTATGCACGGGGATCGAAACGCTCCGTCTTTGTTTATAAATACGGGTGACTTTAGCCGGAGGGACTTCTTTACCTTCTTTTTCGTTCACTCTTTCTCCTGTCTTCTCTTTCTGATCATCCTTGTCTTCTCGTCGAAGCAATGGCTCCTAAGTCTTCTAAAGTTATTTCTACCGCCGCGAAGGACAAGAGGGTGACGTCCTCGTCAGCCATCGAGCCTGAAGCGCCCGAAGTGCCCTCTCACGTTCGTTCTGCCTTTAAGGGTAAGGGTTGCATTTGGATCTTGAGTACCCATGGCTCTGCTGCATATTTATGCACAAGCCTCCTCCCAAGTTGATGGCAGAGCCGCATATGCTGTATGGGCCGCATGACTTTTTCATGCCCGAACCGCATAGACAATGCCCCATGATTGAACCGCAGAAGAAGGATTTAAACACATAAAGTCTCCTCTGAACGGAGCCGCATATGTTTTTAGCAGGCTGAACCGTATAGTATTTTACGTCGCATGAGTTCTTCTGTTTGAACTGTGTATATTCGTCCAATCCGCATAAGCTATCGAGCTAGAGTCATATGGAACTCCCATCTGATTTGGGCCGCATGAGACTGTATTGACTCGAACCGCATAGGCTTCCTCGAAACTGTATTTCTTGAGACCCAACTGGACTGGAGTCGCTTAAGACATTATTGACCTGAACTGCATAGGCTTGTGAGAGCTTCTTTATTCAGTAATTTTTTGTTTTAGCCATCTTTTAATCCTGTTTCTTCTTTCTCTCTCTTTTTTTTTCTTTTTAGTGAACCTCCCAACCAACCCAGCAGGAGAGCTCCTTGTGGGTTCAGCTCAGTATGCCGCAGACGTACAGCTTGACGAGTTAATCCGTCGTATAGGGGATCAGCTTCCTACTAATGTGCCTAGGGAGAGAGTGGCTGCTATTAATAAACAACCTTTCCGCTTTCTTTGTTCAATGATGAACTCGGAGAAGTTGGATGGAGAATTTCTGAAACCGGCTTTTCTCTTTGGGGATGCCTTTTCCATAAAGAACTCCCGATTGCTGGATGTCTCAGAGCACTGGGATTTTTCTGTAGACGGGGAAGAGATTCATATCCCTGAGATGGAGCGGCATTATCCTCTCTCATGGTTTAATATGGTACCGTGGGGCAGGACAATGGTGGGCTCCCTGACTCCCACCCAACAGGGAATATTTGTGAGCAAAATTTACTACAACGGACGCACGGGTTTAGTTTGTGCGGGCAAGGAATCCATGAGTCGGACTGTGATGGGGCTGCTCCCGGGCACTTTTGTAAACACAACTGGTCCTAATTTTACCTTCATCCTAGCTGATACTTTTCTGAATCAGCTCGCTCACAAGGGGTCTTATCCCATAGGCAGGTTGTCGCTGCTGAATTGGATCAACCCCATTCCCACATGGACTAATCTTACCTCATGGATTTTGAGGAAGTATGGGGACTTCCTTCAGGAAATTGATCTCTACTACGCCGTCAGGGGTACCTGCTACGGGTTGCCCATTAACAAGCCCTTGTTTATGGCTCTATTGGAGCTGTATAATCGGCGTACAGGGACTTTCTTTGCCCCCGGAGGAGAACTGGGGCTTGCTCTTCATGAAATGAACACTGTGTCTAGATTGCCGTGGAAAGGTGAAGCTTTTGAAGCATATACACCGACGAACAAAGAATTCGAAGACCTGGATCGACGATTTCCTGGTTTCATCGTCGTATACCAAGAACTGTTGTGTCATCATAGCGCCTGCCACCAGATGGCTATCAAGAAAGTAAATAGCTCAGAAGGGAATGCCCCTCACACCAAGGCCTGGATTTTGTATCTTTTCAAGTTGCGTCCTTCCGGTCAAGTTTCGTCTCGAACTCCTCGAACCCCGGAGGAGGTGAAGGATATGATGTTGAAGGTCAAGAAGTTACGGTCTACCCGTGACCGATTTGGGAGTAGCACTGACTCCCTCAGTTACTTTCACTATGGTACCCGGGAGATGTCTGATAAAGCGATCTTAGCTGGGTTCTTGATGGTATGGCTACGCAATTGTGTAGTCTCGGGCGGTGCGGGTTCTATAGAAAGGATTAGCCGCCATTTTATTCTTCCTGCTGTAAAGTTGGTCTTCAAGGTAAGACTGGCACTCCTCCCGGCCATGGTGTGTAGCATACACCATGGCCTTCGCGTCTTTTCATCCGAAGTCATTGCTCGTGATGTGTCGATGGACTTTAAACGGATAGAACTACCATACCACTACCTCATGGGGTGGTTATTGATGTACTATCGATCGTTGATGAGGCCGGGACCTGATGAAAACATTTTTGTTGATGACGCCTTCCTTTTCGGTATCGTCATCAGCCGTGGGAACATGATACCATGCCGGCCTGCCAGAGGGCGTTGGCAAGAATTGATGGGCCCGAATTCTTCGTATCTCTTCCTGAGTTCACCCCCGGCGAAGTGAGGAGGGTATATGTTGACGGCGTTGACCCCCCCAACATTTATCTGAGAAGATGCTTCTTTGGTTACGCAACATCCGTCCCGCGTACCTGGTGTATCGTTACCGGAATAGAGTATACCTGGATCGTCCTAGCGCTTGCTTGAGCTTTGAGGGCAGTGTGCTCGATGGCATCCGGGCTTGGCATTATTATAATGCGTCCCATACCCGAGCCAGCTTCTCACTCCCTGATGCCAAGGTGGAGGGTGACATCTTGTATATAGCAGCCCTTTATCTTGTTGCAGCGAGCAAGCCTCCTGTTGGTTTTGATATGAATACTAGCTTTATTGTTGGCACCGGTTTGGCTGAGAAGCCAGAAGGTTCCAAGAAGATGAAGAGGGGGGCGAACAGGGTTCCTGTGTCGGACTCAGAGTCCACTAGGGCGGATGAGGAAGACGACGAACAAGATACTGATGACTTATCTCATTCTTCGGACGAGGAGGTTGGGAATCAACCCCCTGCCGTGCCGGCTGAAAGGGCCGTGGGTTAATCGTCTACTCTGTCTGACGAAGTGGTGGGAGATCAACCATCTGCGGTACCTGGCCCTTCGCGTAAGCGAAGCAGGCGCGTGACTACCGTCGATGACCGACCTTATTCCACGAAGCACGCTGCGGTAAGTCGTCGTCGGCTGTTTATTGATGATGAGGACGTTGTTCCTGAGGTGATTTAGGCTTTAGCTGTTTCCTTTCTTCTTCTTCTTCTATGTTATGGCCTAATTATTATTTCTTTTGCTCTTTATAGGCGTCGGATGAGCTCGCTCCTCAGGACCCGATTATCGAGGCTGATCCGGTCTTGTCTCACTTAGTCAACAATGTGTGCACCGCTATCATTGCTGCTGGGGTGCTTTCGGTTGCGGCCGAGGATTCCCACCTTGTTGGGACCTCAACCCAGGGAGACGGGGGCTTTACCACGCCCGTCCCTGAGACATCTGAACCCCAATATGATGACTCTGTAGGTGGGGAACCTACGCCGGCTGTGAACGAGCCGTCGCCCCCGCGCTCTTCCCTTGGTAATACAAATCGAACCATAGCTCGTGAATAAGCCTATGTGTTCTTGTTATCTTTTATTTCAGATTATGTCGACTAATGGTTGTTTTGGATGTTCAGATCTCAACCCTTCGTTGCCAGTGATCGATGTTGCTGGATCGCGTCCTACTGGAGAGGGCCTGACAGAACCTCTCTGTGTCGAGGGACCTTCGTCTGGGTCGAGCTCGGGGTCCCGGGTAGCAGTGCAACTGGGACAAGAGACGATGCCCCCTGTGTCCTCCTCTGCGAATGTAGTTTCGGGGGTTAACCTTTCCTCCCTGTCGATAATCCAGGCTCTTCGGGCGGCGGAAGAGGAGTTAGCCGCCATCCAAGCATCCTTCCGTACGGAATTTGCTTCCTTGGTGGCGGGTGCAGTAACTTCTGAAGCTGCTCCTCCGGTACCGTTTGCCACTCTTCCTCTGACGCCGTCCTCTACAGAGGTCTTGGATGACGCGTTACAGGACGTGGTTGCCAGTTTCCATTGCCACCTGAAGTGGGGGATCGAGGCAGCGGTGGAAAGGGGGACTCCCTTTACTCTGGCCCGCCGATGTGCCGGTGGCCAGATTAATACCCTTAAGACACTCCCTGGCAAAGGGGAACTGGCTGCGCTTTTGGAGCCTAAGCTATTAGAAGCTGATCATCTCGTAACCCAGTTTTGCCTGTTGCAACAGACTGATTTACCCGCGGCCATAAATCGAGAACGCAACTTCCTCATTACCGTGGTGGAGAAGGTGATGGCTGCCCGGGAATCGTTTAAACCGGCTATATTGAAGGACCGCCGGGATCTGACTCGATTGCACGACCAGTGGAGCCGTCGGACTGAAGATTGCTCAACTCGGGAAGCGGATGCTTCCCGCGGGGTAAGCGATACCGAGAACATATCCTTGAACTCCAGAGAAAACTGGCTTTCCTGGAGTCAGAGCTTGAGGCTGCTCGTTTTGAGAAAGAGACTGCTATCCAGGAGGCTGATAAGTACAGTAGGGCTTCTACTAATCTAGAGCTTGCCCTAAAGAAGATGGAGGACAACTGGCAGACATATACGCTTCTGAATGACGTAGAGCAGTTATCCCAAGAAGCCGAGCGTCGGGCTAAGCAGAGGCTTGATCGGGGGACTGCCTTGGTGAAAAACCGTCTCTTGGAGTTATGCAATGCCGAACTATAGTCGGCTTTTTCCTTTTTTGTCCCTGTTTTTTTTCTTTCTGAAGGGGACATGATCCTGAAATATGTAATACTTTTTTCTTCCTTCAAATAAAGAGTATTTTCAATTCTGCCCTTCATTTGTATTGCTTGCTGTGCCTGTGATATTGTGGTGATGTTTTCCCCCGCATAGGGGATATATTTGTGGACCTGTTACCCATGGCATACCTTAGTTTTAGGTAGAAGTAAAAAGTTTTGGTCAGGGTACCTGAAGCAGCCATAGCGACGTGGTCATGGGTGCCCTTGGTATTGAGAAAAGGAATGTCGTAGAGCAGCTGGGCTCCTGGGGCCTGATGAGGCGATAGATTTGTGCTGAGAAATTTAGCTGAGGATATTTGTGGGCCTAATATCCTTGGCGTACCCTGGTTTAGGATACGGATAATAGGATGAAGGGGAACCGACATACTTGCTCAGAGGTAACGAGGATATGGCAAGTAGGAAGGTTTTTTAAACGTAGAGTCTTCCTACTCAGAGGTAATGAGAACATGGCAGGAGTGAACTCGACGGAGGATATTGATGGTCAACAGAGGACATTTGTGGTTAACAGAGGATATTTGTGGTCAAGAGGACATTTGTGGACCTATTACCCTTGGCGTACTCCGATTGTGGGTACAGATAATAGGTCGAAAGGGGATCATCATACTTACTCAGAGGTAATGAGGACATGGCAAGTATGAAGGTTTCTTCGACGGATCCTTCCCATTCAGAGGTAATGAGGACATGACAGGAGTGGGCTCAATGAAGGAGGGCACATAGAACTACTCAGAGGTAATGAGGACATGGAAGTTCTATGTAAGGGGTGATTTATTTTTGGCGGGAGTGGAACGGCTCAGAGGTAATGAGGACATGGCCGTTTTGGAAATTTGTGGATCGATTACCCTTTTTTTGTGCACTGAAAGTACGGGTATTGGATCATGGGGGAGGATCTCCTCCAGGAAGAAAGTTCAGAGGTATGATCATACATAACTTTCTATCTGAAAGAGTGACCGGGATGTGAGTTCAGAGGCACCATCGGGTACATGACTCGAGAATCTGGAGAATGGTGAGCGTGAGTTCAGCGTTACCAGCGGGTACATGACTCAATAATCTGGGAAATTATGGGGGTGAGTTCAATGGTACCAGCGGGTACGTGACTCAATAATCTGGAAATTTATGGGGTGAGTTCAGTGGTACCAGCGGGTACGTGACTCAATAATCTGGAAAATTATGGTGTTGAGTTCAGTGGTACCAGCGGGTACGTGACTCAATAATCTAGAAATTTATGGGGTAAGTTCAGTGGTACCAGCGGGTACGTGACTCAATAATCTGGAAAATTATGGTGGTGAGTTCAGAGGTACCAGCGGGTACGTGACTCGATAATCTAAAAAATTATGGTGGTGAGTTCAGAGGTACCTGCGGGTACGTGACTCGATAATCTGGGATGTTGTTTAGACATAATATTTCTTCAGGAACTTGTCGTTGACGGGCAACATGAGCAAGTCTCCATTTTGCTTAGCGAGGCGGTAAGCACCGTTGGAGAATAATGTCTCTATGATAAATGGGCCTTCCTATTTTGGCTAGAACTTGCCGGCGGTCTTATGAGTCATGACCATTGGCCTCCGGACTTCCAGAACAAGATCGCCCACTTGGAATGTTCTGATTTTGACCTTCTTGTTGAAGGCTCCTGAGATGCGTGCTTGGTACAGCTCAATCCTTTGCTGAACTAGGAGGCATTTTTCATCTAAGGCCTCTAACTCTTGCAGTCGATGTCGATAGTTGTCATCCGTCGTCAATTGATAAGTGAGGGCGACGCGGAGTGAGGGTATTTGAGTCTCTAATGGGAGAACTGCCTCACTCCCGTACACTAGGGAGAATGGCGTATTCCCAGTGGCTGTTCGAACTGTGGTGCGATAAGCCCATAAGCATTCGCCGAGTTTCTCGTTCCAGTCGCGTTTGTTGGAGGAGACAAACTTCTTGAGGAGTTTGATGATTGTTTTGTTGAACGCCTCGGCTAACCCGTTTGCTGCCGGGTTATACGGTGTCGAAACGACATTCTGAATACGGTGCTTGTCGCAAAACCGATAGAATGCGTGGCTTGCAAACTGTGGACCATTATCATGGATGATCCTTCGGGGCAGTCCAAAGCGGTAGATGACGTGATGCTTAAGGAAGCTGATCACGTTCGAAGTTTTAACTTCTGCGAGTGGGACAGCTTCCGCCCATTTGAAGAAGTAATCAGTGATCGCAAGTATGAAGCGATGTCCTCGGGAGGAAGGTGGGGTGATTGGACCAATGATATCCATTCCCCATGCTTCGAATGGCCAGGACGCCACTGTCGGATGTAGGAATTCGGATGGTTGGTGAATGAAATCCGCGTTGACTTGGTAGGCTTTGCATTTTCTAGCATAATCTGTCGCATCTGCCACCATCGTGGTCCAATAGTAGCCCATTCGTCGAAGGCGGTCTTACAAATTTGGGCCGGGCTGGTGGGCCCCGCAGACACCGTCGTGAGCTTCTCGTACGACTTCTTTGGCTTCTGTGTTTGACAGACAGCGAAGCAGTAATTCGTCGTAGGAGCGGCGATACAGCATTTTTGTCTCTGTATCGTAGAAGAATCTGAGAGAACGTCGTCTGATGGAAGTGGCTTCCTTTGGGTTCTCGGGCAGGATGTCGTAGACGACGAAGTCGATGAATGGTTGTCTCCAATCTGGGGAATCATCGATTGTCTGCGCGGAATAACTCGCCACGAATTGTACATTATTTTTGGGACAGACCAGTTCGTGGCCTATCACATCCACTGATTGGCGATCATAATTCGAAACTGCTAGGGAAGCGGCAAGACCGGCTAAGGCGTCCGCTTCGATATTTCGGAGTCTGGGGACGTGCTCGATGAAGAATCCTTCGAATGACGAGATGATATCGATCGCTATTTGGTGATAAGGGATCATGTCTTCGTGGCGGACTTCGTATGAGCCCCGGATCTGATTGACGATTAGTTGGGAATCGCCGTATACTTCAAGGTATTCTACCCCCAGCTCTTTTGCAAGTTGGAGGCCAATGACCAGAGCGTTGTACTCGGCCACATTGTTAGAGCAGGGCTCGGTGAGGGAATAAGCGCGGTTAATCACCAATCCGGAAGGGGAGATCAGCACTACCCCGACTCCGACGACTATATTGCCTTTAGGTCCGATCCTTGAAGCACCGTCAAATAACATTCGCCATATAGCCTCGTGAGAGGTTGCATGCGAGTCGGCGACCTCGTCTGGGATCTCTTCATATATTCTGGAGGACTCCGAGCCTGGGTGGGCTGCTAAAAAGTCCGCCAGGGCTTGACCTTTGACTGCCTTTTGTGGGACAAAGATCATATGATAAGGGGACAGCAATATTGCCCATGTAGCGAGTCGAGAACTGAGTGCCCCCGGTTTAGTCATGAGGACCCTGAGAGGGTTGACTCGTGAGATCACATGTATCATTTGTCCGGTAACATAGTGCCGCATTTTCTGAATGGCGAACACCAGGGCGAGGTATTCCTTCTCCCCAGCAGAGTCGCCATCGTGTTTGCCATGAAATATAAAAGAACAGAACAATTATCGGAGGATCGGACTTTTACTTCACGTTACAAACTCGCTTGTACAAAGAAAGCCTAGGGACGAAAACCTAGGTACAGTAGTCTAAGTACAATTATTTATTTTAGATTCTGGGGGGTGAGGATAGAGGCTCGGGAAGGCGACGGCAGCCCTGCCTTACTCCTTGGACGATCGGTATGCAGCCTTGGCTCCTTGTGAAAAGATGGTTAGCGTTGATGAAGAAATGCTCTTCTTGCACCTCTGTTGCTCTTCTGGCTTCTCTCTCTCTGTGTGTATTCTCTCTCTGACTATGGGGGAAGTCTATCTGTATATACGTATTTCTCTCTGATATTGTATATATTCTGCAAGGGAATGACACCTTGCTATTTATAATAGTGGTTCTATACAACTTCCCATCAGAGGCCCGTGTGATAATCAACGGGACGCCCCGATAGTTAGAGGTTGGGACAGCTGCCTGGGCTTGGTGAGCCCGCGCTGCCCTAGACTTCCTCCTTTTAGCACTTGCGGGTGCGTAATAGGAGGAGTCCAAGTTGAACACCACAGAGTCTGGCTTATCATCCAGAGAACCATCAGAGTCAGGACCGCATGAGAGACGGTCGAAGACTGATCGAGAGAAGCGTGGAACGGACGCTATGCGGCTAGAGTTGGGTACTGTGCAGGCTGTCTGCATACGGTTGTCTTCTGCCGTCGGATGTATTGTTTTTGTGCGGCTAGGTGTCACGACCGTACAGGCTGGCCGCATACGGTTGGCAATTGTGGACGCATGGATTTTCTGCAAGCGATTGACTCCCATAGCCGCACGAGTTTTCTGATCCGTATGGATCTTTCCTGGCCGCATGAGTTATTTTCTTTAGTATTTTCCATGCTTCTACATCTACGACATCCTGCCAGAAAATTTGAAGGAAGCCACTTCTATCAGAAGACGTTCCCTCATATTCTTTTACGATACAGAGACAAAAATGCTGTATTGGCGATCATACGATGGATTACTACTTCGGTGTCTGTCAAATACAGAAGCCAAGGAAGCTGTAGGCAAAGCTTACGACGGCATCTGCAGGGCCCATCAGCCTGGCCCGAAATTGCAAGACCGTCTTCGCCGAATGGGCTATTACTGGCCCACGATAGTTGCAGATGCGAAAGACTATACAAGAAAGTGCAAAGCCTGTCAAGTCCACACAGATTTCATCCACCAGCCATCCGAGTTTCTACACCCGACGGTGGCATCCTGGCCATTCGAAGCATGGGGAATGGACATCATTGGTCCGATCACTCTGCCATCGTCTCGAGGACATCGCTTCATACTCGCAATCATAGATTACTTCTCCAAATAGGCGGAAGCTGTTCCGCTTACAGAAGTGAAGACATCAAACGTGATCAGCTTCCTCAAGCATCACATGATCTACCGCTATGGAATGCCCCGAAGGATCATCCACGACAATGGTCCGCAGTTCGCAAGCCACGCCTTCTATCGGTTTTGCGACAAACATCGAATCTAGAATATTGCTTCAACACCATACAACCCGGCAGCTAATGGTCTGGCTGAAGCGTTCAACAAAACAATCATCAAGCTTCTCAAGAAGTTCGTGTCCTCAAACAAACACGACTGGAATGAAAAGCTCGGCGAATGTTTATGGGCCTACCGTACTACAGTCCGGACAGCCACTGGAAACACCCCGTTCTCTCTGGTCTACGGCAGTGAGGCAGTTCTCCCTTGGAGACTCAAATACCCTCGCTCCGCGTCGCCCTCACTTATCGATTAACGACGGATGATAATTACAGTCGCCGGCTACAGGAGTTGGAGGCTTTAGATGAGAAGCATCTGTTAGCTCAACAACGAATCGAGCTGTACCAAGCACGTATCTCGGGAGCTTTTAACAAGAAGGTTAAAATCAGAACATTCCAAGTGGGCGATATCGTTCTGACAGTTCGGGGGTCGATGGTTATGACTCATAAAACTGCCGGCAAATTCCAGCCAAAGTAGGAAGGCCCATTTATCATCAAGGCTGTATTCTCCAATGGAGTTTACCGCCTCGCAAAATAAAACAGAGACTTGCTCATGTTGTCCATCAACGGCAAGTTCCTAAAGAAGTATTATGTCTGAAACGACATCCTCCAAATCTTCCAAGTTGTTGAGTTATGTACCCTCTGGTACCGCTGAACTTACATTCTGTCATGACCTGATCCCAAATTGTTGGGTCGAATCGGATCATGCCCAGCCTGCACCGTTGTTGAGACGGCGGCAGTAAGCTGTATTCAGTAGTGAAACATATGCAGATAAAAATTCTAACGAATATAAAATCTTTTATTCAATTTAAAAAATTTCTGAAATACAACAACTATTAATAACAACTACACTTGATACATTGGTTACTAAAATAAATTACTATCCAGCTCTACTGTTCTTGGGTTCCAGGTTCTGCGAGAACAGGCATCAGATCTTCAATGACTCAATCACCTAAAAATGTTGGTCTCCAGTCAGGAGGGAGCAAAGTACAATTCATGATAATCCAACAATTGAAATAATAATAGAGTTATGTACTTTTAAACAATTTGAAATAAACAGTTTTTCAGCAGTTAAAATATTGTAATGTGAATAGGCAATGAATATGACCGGCTTGGGTTGTACAGTTGTATCCTATTGATACGATATGGCTTATCCCCGTGTGTATGAGGGGTAAGCTAACACAGTCAGTATAATACTTTGGATGTGGTCATACTCATTACACTACTCCCCCAGTACCCAACAGTCAATTAGTCAATGCTCTCAGAGAGAGTTCCGTGTTGCATCGTGGTTTAAACTTGCAATAAAACGATTACTAAATAATTAGTAAACTAACACAAATTGTACTTGCCTTGTTTATGACTGGATTCGATATTGATTCCGGAATGATGCTAATACAATCCTCGAAATCCTACAATTGAGAATTCCTGACTTAGCACCAATATTCAATCCATATCTAGGTGTGCTAGTTACAATCTCTAGAATTTTTCCTAATCAAATTTTAGGTTATTTACAAATCTACTTTAGAACGTTTATCGAGGTGAGTTTCTAACTTACGAAGAAAAGTCAATTTAACTTTGTATTTGGAAAAACTCGTAGTTATTGATTTACTTGGTAAAACTTTGTATTTTGTATTATATATAAAATTAATATTTTTCTTTAAATGAGAAAACGTGAAATTTGTTCAAATAATAACTTTTAATTTTTCCTAATTTATTTAATAAGAGAAAATAATATTGATTTTCTATAAATTAATTATTTTGCTATTTTACGTGTTTATGCCAACCACAAACCAGAAAAGAAATAAACTACACTAACTTATTACAAAACCACAGAAAATAATAAAAACTGGGCTTATGCCCTTACAGTCCATTTTACATGAATTTAAATAAGAAGAAAAACATTGGTTAGTCCTGAAATTTCCTACAATTTAATTATAAAATAAAATTAATAAATTAAAATATAATACGAGTATCAGACTTTGGTCCAATCGTCAAAATAGCTAATGCCTCAACGTACAGGAACCCTGTAGCGTTTGCACTTCGCCAGGCTCATTCGACCTATAAGGTCGTCGCCTAAAAGGTGGTACAGAAATCCCTAAATCCGAAAGCCGACAAATCCAAGATATAAATGTTTTGCAAAAGTCCGATTTATACGAAAATCTGTTTTAAAAATATTTCCGAAAAATTGTGCAGCATCTCCTCTATATCTGGGACAACCCAAAACTGGGAAAATGTGCCACAATACCAATATTTTTTTTTATTTATATATATATATATATATATATATATATATATATATATATATATATATATATATATATAAAATATATATATATATATATATATTTTATTTATATATATATATATATATATATATATATATATATATATATATATATCCCAAACCAGGGAAAACCCATAATTTAAATTCCACCACAAGGATTAATAATTCACAAAAATATGTTTCCGAAGAATACTCGAAAAACCCAAAATTACTCGGAAACCCGAGAATTCACAGAAACAAACCAACAAAAAGATTAAACTCTCAAAACCAATCCAACAGAAACTTTCCGAAACTAACTCAAAATTTCCGAGAAGCCACTGGGAAGAAACCACAGAACTATTATTCTCCAAAATGAACCAACCACAGAAAATATCAAATGAACTTCGGAATTTCCGAATTCGAATCATCTAACCGAATCCCGCAATGGGATCGGGGACCAAGAATCATCATCGACAATAACAAAAAATGGATTGGGTCAAAGGAATTATACCACAGGTGCTCGGCTAGAGCTTTCAGATGCAATTATAGAGAAAAACCCAATTCCTGCGGACTCGAAAAAGCCCAAAACATGTGGACAGCAACAAATTGCACGGAACAGCGTAGAAACGAGCACTCCTACTATAACAGAGGTTGTCACGGGAATCGAAGCGCCACGGGAACAGCGCTGGACAGCGGGACAGGCCACGAAAAACCACGGACAGCGGATCGGGCACGAAAATCAGATCGGGACAGCAATCCAGGGCACGTAAAAGCGCTGGACTGGGAACGGCGCTCGAAGGGCGACCGGATCGGGGCTCGGGATGCTGCGGCTCGGAGAGGAGCGGCGACGGAGCCGTTGGAAGGGAAACCGGCAAGAGGGGTCGTCGGACAGGGGAGGCGGCGGGAGTTGACGTGAAAGGGCGGTGCTCGGTTGGCGGAATGGCGCCGCACGACCGCGAGGAAAGCGGCGCGCGGATCGGAATTTGCCGGGGTCAGCATCTACGGGGGTCGGGCGGCATGGCGGTGACGCCGGAGGGCTGGCGGCGCTGGACGCGACTGAGGGAGGACGGCTAGGACGCCGGAGGCGCGGGATCGGCTCGTCGGGTGGTGGAGCTCCGGCTCGAGCTCTAGAAGCTAGGGCACGGGTTTGGGAAAGAGGGGAAATGGTGATGGAGGGATAGAGAGGATATGTTTTATAGGGGATTTTCGGGAAGAAGAGCAGTCGGCCGACTAAACGTTCGGGAGAGGGAAATGAAAGGGTTTTCTTTCTCTCAGGATTTGAGTATTAGTGAGTAAATGAGAGAAAGAGTTAGTGTAAAGAGTTTTTAATGAAGGTTTAAATAAAAATTTTGTTGTAATAGTATTTTCTTTAATTAAGGAAAAATGATATAAATAAATACCAACAATTTTGTTTCCGGAAAAATTCTAAATTGAGTTTTTTTTTTCCGAATTGGATTCAAGACGGATTCGGAACGGGTGAGGACGGGTCAGGCCCAAAAAATTCCAGAAAAATAATTTTTCTAAAATTTGGTTTTTCATAAAAAATAATAATTAATTTAGCAGACAATTTATATAATTAAAATAAATTTTTTTTTACGAATTGACTAAACTCTAAAATTCTAAAAATAGTAATTTTTTTTCTAAAATACAATTTTCCTAAATAATGATAATAATCTGGCAAAATATTAATTTAGCAAACACGCAATTTAATAATTAGAAAATTAACAAAACCGAATTTACGGGTTTCACAACCTTCTCTCCTTAGAAAATTTTGTCCTCGAAATTTAAAGGACAGGGTCAGGGTTTTAATCATGCAATCATGCCTGAAATCAGTTTGGACATCTTCCTTAACAGTCTTATGCCCAAGTAGGTTAACAATCCCAAAACTCATCTAAAGCTATATATTCATCAATTTTATCTACTATTTAATTTACATTCTTCCCTCCTTTAGAAATAATGTTATTCTCCATGATTACTAAATTCTCGATTCCATTCTTAAATTGCCAATCACCTTAAAATTTTGTCTTCTATATTTTCAATCTTGAACACATCTCATATTCATGCAATATGTATTTCTTACAGCTTGCTAATATATTCAATTTAATTCTATGATTTAATACTCCTAGTTTTTAATACTTCAATGTCAAGCGTTGGTGCCCAATATCATATCTAAAATCCTACACCACGTTTCAATATTCTGATTTGTCACGATCCATAAAATTTTATCATTTCTTTCTCATAGATGATCATTACTGTGATTTTAGACTAACATGTATATATCCTAATTTCAATTCTTTATTTATATATTTGATCCCGAACTCTTATAAAATTTTATTTATCATGATTAAGCTCAAATCCTTCATTTGACTAAACTTCTTCAAAATAAATCTTACTACATCTTTCCAACCAATCTTTCCATTTCTCCTTTTTTTTATACTGGCACCCTTCTATTCATACATTTCGTCATCCTCAATTATTTACATTTTAAGTCCAATATTTCTTGTTTCGATTATCCTTTATAGTTATTTCACCATGCACCTTCCTAGAGTGCATCTCTATGCTTAACATTGACAACCTTTAATCTTCAATGTCAAATTATTCACAAACTTTCTTCGATACTAATCACCATTGTATATTTTAACTCATATATATCCTATATATCATGCACTCTAAAAATCCAAGCTATAAAATGTTCTAGATTTACTTCATAAGGCAAAATTAGATTCGAGGCATGATTGCTAAATATAAAGATAAAATGTAAACATGTTTAGAATCTTCTAGATAGAGTTTAGAATATTTTGTTGTGATCAAAATCATGAGTAAATATCGAGGTATAATTTAAATAATCATAACGAGTTTAAAGTTTTAAAATGAGATCAAATAAAATAGAAAGGTCATAAAATACGACATCAATTTATTTGAGAAACAAAAGATAATGCAATTTTTCAAAATGAGGGACAATTTTCAATTAAAACTAGTATGAGATATAGGAGTTTGTGACTCAGAAAGAATCAACAAGTTGTACAATTTTAAGATAGTGAGGGTGATTTAAAATAGCCATGACAAGAATATAATCCGGTAGAATATTTCTGGAAGTGGGAGTAAGTGCTAGGATACAAATCCTCAGAATGATTGGAGATAACCATGATATGAATGTAGTCTTATTAATATTCGAAAACCACTATTTTCAAGTCACTTTGTTTCAAATTCATGCCTCGCCAGTGTGCACCTGACTGCAATGAATTTTTGACTCCATAACTTGAATAATTTAGTTTACCGAGTAATCTTCCAACTTTATCCATTTCATGGCTTAAGCAAACATAGAACAAAGTCTCAATAATATTTGGAAACCTAACGATTACCTGTCATTATTTCAACTTAGAGTTTATGCCTCGCCAGTGCACAACTAGCTGCAGTAAACTTGCAGTTTTCCATAATTCAGATAAATGACTATCACGTAAATGTACAGAGTCATGTTAGGTTGCTAAATATTTCTTCAACTTTGTCCATGTGAATTTCAGAGAAATTTCAAAAATTCAAACGAGTTTAAAGTTCTAAACAGGATAGAAAATGTAGATGACTGTTCTTCTGAGATCAAAGGATTTATCAAAATATGTGTTTGAGCTTCAAGAGACTAGGGCTAAAATCAAGAGGAGTATCTGTTCTCCGATTTTCTTTTCCAAAGATGAAACGATCAACCTTGATTTGAATAATGGAATCAAACACTAGATAAGATAAAAGCATCACAGATTTGGATTAAGTAAGAAAAACCAATGAAAATATTCCTGACAAATCACTCAGGGAATACAGAAAATTATTTTGAGAAGAATAATTCCATAACTAAAGAAAGTTAGAAATTTGAGAGAAGGTAAGTTTCATTGATTCAAGGAAATCAAATTAAAATTGTCTAGTAATGCCAAGAAATTAAATAGCTTTGGGACAGCTAAAAATCTCCTTGACTAAAGGGAATTGAACAATAGAATGGAAAAAATGTGATCAATTTTCTGATCGTTCCTGCTTCATGATCATAGAAGCTTTCTAGGCCTTTGATTTGATCAAAAAAAAAATTTTCATAGAGAGAGTAGGGTTTCAAGATGAATGGAGGAAATTAACAGATGAGAATATTCTCGGTCTTTGGAATAACTCAGGAGATAACAATCAATATTGAAATTGAAAATAATCCCCTTTAAGAGAATCATGAACTAAACTAATTCTTCTGGTAATAATTGACCTTGAGGTTTAAATGATCCCAGAAGAATTTTGATTCAGAATTGATTCCGAGAAAGTTAGACAATTAGAAAGGAGATCAAGGCAAAAGGTTGGATAATGGTTGTAGATATATACTGGGTAGATAAGAATTTATCAGGGTTGCTAAGAGAATTCGAAATCCTACATAGCGAACGAATCAAGATTTCAATTAAAGGTAGAGAAATAATGAAGAATTCAAAATTTAGGTTTGATAAAGAAGAAGAAGACCAAAGAATTCAATCTTATTCCAAAAAGAATATGAATCCTAAGGTATACTAGAACCTGAAAATTATGGTAGTAAAATAATCTCGAAAGTCATGGGACACTCAAAGGTACAATCAGTCTAATCTAGATAAGGTTTAGGTACAAACACAAACAAGGTATCCTACGAATCTATAAGCAGGCAAAAATAGATATTTAAGAAAATAATTTTTCGGCCGTATAATGTAACATGGTGTATATCATCTAAGTGTTCTAGTTGTTTCTAAAGTCTGTTTTCCTAAAGTCTCAACTATCCCTTGGTCAAGTTACAGAACTATGCGATGGTCTAGACTAAGTTGACTAGACCAATTTACAGATCTGACCTGCATGGGCCACCACTAAAAACATGTCACGATCCGATCCCAAATTGTTGGGTCGAATCGGATCATGCCCAGCCTGCACCGTTGTTGAGACGGCGACAGTAAGCTGTATTCAGTAGTGAAACATATGCAGATAAAATTCTAACGAATGTAAAATCTTTTATTCAATTTAAAAAATTTCTGAAATACAACAACTATTAATAACAACTACACTTGATACATTGGTTACTAAAATAAATTACTATCCAGCTCTACTGTTCTTGGGTTCCAGGTTCTGCGGGAACAGGCATCAGATCTTCAACGACTCAATCACCTAAAAATGTTGGTCTCCAGTCAGGAGGGAGCAAAGTACAATTCATGATAATCCAACAATTGAAATAATAATAGAGTTATGCACTTTTAAACAATTTGAAATAAACAGTTTTTCAGCAGTTAAAATATTATAATGTGAATAGCCAATGAATATGACCGGCTTGGGTTGTACAGTTGTATCCTATTGATACGATATTGCTTATTCCCGTGTGTATGAGGGGTAAGCTAACACAGTCAGCGTACTACTTTGGATGTGGTCATACTCATTACACTACTCCCCCAGTACCCAACAGTCAATCAGTCAATGCTCTCAGAGAGAGTTCCGTATTGCATCGTGGTTTAAACTTGAAATAAAACGATTACTAAATATTTAGTAAACTAACACAAATTGCACTTGCCTTGTTTATGACTGGATTCGATGTTGATTCCGGAATGATGCTAATACAATCCTCGAAACCCTACAATTGAGAATTCCTGACTTAGCACCAATATTCAATCCATATCTAGGTGTGCTATTTACAATCTCTAGAATTTGTCCTAATCAAATTTTAGCTTATTTACAAATCTACTTTAGAACGTTTATCGAGGTGAGTTTCTAACTTACGAAGAAAAGTCGATTTAACTTTGTATTTGGAAAAACTCGTAGTTATTGATTTACTTGGTAAAACTTTGTATTTTGTATTATATATAAAATTAATATTTTTCTTTAAATAAGAAAACGTGAAATTTGTTCAAATAATAACTTGTAATTTTTCCTAATTTATTTAATATAAGAAAATAATATTGATTTTCTATAAATTAATTATTTTGCTATTTTTACGTGTTTTCGCCAACTACAAACCAGAAAAGAAATAAACTACACTAACTTATTACAAAACCACAGAAAATAATAAAAACTGGGCTTATGCCCTTACAGTCCATTTTACATGAATTTAAATAAGAAGAAAAACATTGGTTAGTCCTAAAATTTTCTACAATTTAATTATAAAATAAAATTAATAAATTAAAATATAATACGAGTCTCAGACTTTGGTCCAATCGTCAAAATAGCTAATGCCTCAACGTACAGGAACCCTGTAGCGTTTGCACTTCGCCAGGCTCATTCGACCTATAAGGTCGTCGCCTAAAAGGTGGTACAGAAATCCATAAATCCGAAAGCCGACAAATCCAAGATATAAATGTTTTGCAAAAGTTCGATTTATATGAAAATCTGTTTTAAAAATATTTCCGAAAAATTGGGCAGCATCTCCTCTATATCTGGGACAACCCAAAACTGGGAAAATGCGCCACAATACCAATATATATATATATATATATATATATATATATATATATATATATATATATATATATATTTTTATTTTTTTTATATATATATATATTTTTATATATATATATATATATATATATATATATATATATATATATATATATATATATATATATATATATATATATATATATCCCAAACCAGGGAAAACCCATAATTTAAATTCCACCACAAGGATTAATAATTCACAAAAATATATTTCCGAAGAATACTCGGAAAGCCCGAAATTACTCGGAAACCCGAGAATTCACAGAAATAAACCAACAAAAAGATTAAACTCTCAAAACCAATCCAACAGAAACTTTCCGAAACTAACTCAAAATTTTCGAGAAGCCATTGGAAAGAAACCACAGAACTATTATTCTCCAAAACGAACCAACCACAGAAAATATCAAACGAACTTCGGAATTTCCGAATTCGAATCATCTAACCGAATCCCGCAATGGGATCGGGGACCAAGAATCATCATCGACAATAATGAAAAATGGAATGGGTCAAAGGAATTATACCGCAGGTGCTCGGCTAGAGCTCTCAGATGCAATTATAGAGAAAAACCCAATTCCCGCGGACTCGGGAAAGCCCAAAACACGTGGACAGCAACAAATTGTGCGGAACAGCACAGAAACGAGCACGCCTACCATTACAGAGGTTGCCACGAGAATCGAAGCGCCACGGGAACAGCGCTGGACAGCAGGACAGGCCACAAAAAACCACAGACTGTGGATCGGGCACGAAAATCAGATCGGGGCAGCAATCCAGGGTACGTAAAAGCGCTGGACTGGGAACGACGCTCGAAGGGCGATCGGATCGGGGCTCGGGATGCTGCGGCTCGGAGAGGAGCGGCGACGGAGCCGTTTGAAGGAAAACCGGTGAAAGGGGTCGCCGGACAGGGGAGGCAGCGGGAGTTGACGTGAAGGGGCGGTGCTCGGTTGGCGGGATGGCGCCGCACGGCCGCGGGAAAAGCGGCACGCGGATCGGAATTTGCCGGGGTCGGCATCTGCGGGGGTCGGGCGGCCTGGCGGTGACGCCGGAGGGCTGGAGGCGCTGGACACGACTGAGGGAGGACGACGAGGCCGCCGGAGGCGCGGGATCGGCTCGTCGGGTGGTGGAGCTCCGGCTCGAGCTCCAGAAGCTAGGGCACGGGTTTAGGAAAGAGGGGAAATGGTGATGGAGGGATGGAGATGATAGGTTTTATAGGAGATTTTCGGGAAGAAGAGCAGTCGGCCGTTGGCCATCGGAAAGCCGAGGAGTCGGCCGACTAAACGTTCGGGAGAGGGAAATGAAAGGGTTTTCTTTCTCTCACGATTTGAGTATTAGTGAGTAAATGAGAGAAAGAGTTAGTGTAAAGAGTTTTTAATGAAGGTTTAAATAAAAGTTTTGTTGTAATAGTATTTTCTTTAATTAAGGAAAGATGATATAAATAAATACCAACAATTTTGTTTCGGGAAAAATCCTAAATTGAGTTTTTTTTCCCGAATTGGATTCAAGATAGATTCGGAACGGGTCAGGACGGGTCAGGACCAAAAAATTCCAGAAAAATAATTTTTCTAAAATTTGGTTTTTCATAAAAAATAATAATTAATTTAGCAGACAATTTATATAATTAAAATAAATTTTTTTTTACGAATTGACTAAACTATAAAATTCTAAAAATAGTAATTTTTTTCTAAAATACAATTTTCCTAAATAATGATAATAATCTGGCAAAATATTAATTTAGCAAACACGCAATTTAATAATTAGAAAAATAACAAAACCGAATTTACGTGTTTCACACATTCTGACTCCAAACATTCCCAGGCTGTTGAGTTATGTACCCTCTGGTACCGTTGAACTTACATTCTGACTCCAAATTCCCCAGATTGTCGAGTTATATACCCGCAGGTACCGCTGAACTTACACTCTGGTCACTCCAGATTAATCTATATCACATCTTCTAGGTAGTAAGTCATGATTGATCATACCTGTGAACTTTTTTCCTAAAAGAGCTCCCTCCTCATGATCCACTACCCGTACTTTCAGTGCATACAAAGGGTAACAGATCCACAAATTTTCCGAAACAACCACGTCGATGTTACCTCTGAGTTGTTTCACTTCCATTAAAAACAAACCACCCCTCACGTAGAACTTCCACGTCCTCATTACCTTTGAGTTGTTCTATGTACCCTTCATGGAGCCCACTCCTGCCACATCCTCATTACCTCTGAGTAGGAAGGCTCCATTGAAGAAACCCTCATATTTACCACGTCCTCATTACCTCTGAGTAAGTATGTCGGTTTTCTCTCGACTTATTATTTGTACCCAAAACCGGAGTACGCCAAGGATAATAGGAAAACAAATGTCCTCTGTTGACCACAAATGATGTACTAAGTTTTCTAGTACGTGCGCCTCATTTTTTATTATGCCCCGGGAGCCCAGCTGCTCTATGGCATTCTTTCTCCCGATACCAGGAACTTCCATGTCCACCTTACTGTGGAATTGTTCTAAGTATCCCCATCAAACTTGTTATCCGTACCTAAAACCAAGGTATACCCGGGGTAACAAGTCCAGAAACAGTCCCGCTGTGGGGCAAATACCACAAAACCACAAACGCAATAAGTAATACAAATGAAGGGTAAAATAAAACATACTCTTTTATTTGAAAATCAAAAGTACTACATGTCCTGGGACGACGTCCCTCTCAAAAAAGGAAAAGAACATAAACAAAAGAAGGAAAAGGGCGACTATTGTTCCGCGATACATAATTCCATGAGACGGTCCCTCAACAAGACAGTCAACCGCTCAAACTGCTGCTTGGCCCGACGCTCGGCCTCCTGAGTCAGCCGCTCCGCATCCTCCAGATGGGCCTGAGCTCGCCAGCCATCCTCAAGCTTCGTCAAAGCATGCTCCAGGCCAGTAGAAGCTCGGGTGACCTTTTCGGCCTCCTGAATGATCAGCTCTTTATCTGTACGGGAAGCTTCGAGCTCAGATTCCAAGAAAGCCAGCTTCCTCTGGAGCTCGAGGATCTGCTCCCTTGTAACAATTATTCTGCGAGAGGCGGCCACTTTCTGAGCCATACAGTCCTCGCTCCTGCGGCTCAGCTGGTCATACTAGAGAGATAGGTCGCCGAGATCCTTCATTATAACCGACTTAGACACATCTCATACAGCCCTTACCTTCTCCACGACAGTGATGAGGAAGTCATGCTCTTGATCTATTGTTGCAGACAGATCAGCTTGCCGCAGTACTTAAAACTGGCCACGAGCTGATCAGCCTCTAGCAATTTAGGCTCCAAAATCGCAACTATCCCTGCCCCACCAGGGAGGGTTTTAAGAATTTTAATTTGGCCATGAGCGCATTGACAGGCCAAGGCAAAGGGGGTCCCCCGCTCCACAGTAGCTTCGACCCCTCTCTTCAGGTGGCGGTAGAAGCTGTCAACCACATCTTGTGACGCTTCATCCAGAACTTCCATAGAGGGCGACGTCAAAGGAAGTGTAGCTGGCAGTGTCGAGGGAGACGTGCCAGAACTTACTACCCCTGCCACTAGGAAAACAAATTTCGAGCAAAAAGATGCATGGATAGCAGCTAACTCTTCCTCTGCGGCACGAAGAACCTGGATACTCGACAAGGCGAAAAGGTCGACCCCCGAAGCCACATGAGCAGAGGAGGACGCAGGGACCATTACTCTCCGCCCCGGCTGTGCCGCCATCTGATCTTCCGAACTCGATCCAGCAGGAGGCCCCTCAATATAAGTCGAAAGGGGAGGAGGCGCACTCCCTTCCACCAGATCCTCTCTGGCAAAACCTACCCTGACATTGTCCGTCACTGGCAGTGAAGGGGCAGGACCTGTATGTCCAGAGCAACCATCAATCAGCCTAACCCGAAGGATGTGACGATAGAGCAAATGGGCCTCCTCACTAGTCAAGATTTGGCTTATCTTACCAGGGGAGGGTTGTGGAGGCTGAGGTTCACTCACAGCCGCCGTAGTCCCCTCACCAGTGACCTCTAAGCCGAATTCAGCTGGTTCCTCAGCCCCAGCCGCCCCGGAAGGAGATACAACTGGATCAGCGTCACCCTGCTGAAATTTAGCAGTCTCGAGGACGGGTTCAGCGGAGCCCCCGTCGCCTTGGGTCGAGACCTCAGCAACACGAGACCCCTCAGCCACCGCCGAGAGAATCCCGACAGAAATAATCTCGGCACACATGTTTCTAATCAAAGTGGTCAGGGCCAGATTGACTTCAGAAACAGCGGCCGGTTCTCGAGAGTCCGACTCTTCTGACGCCTACAGAGAAAAAAAAATTAATTAGAACATAGTTCAAGAAAAGCAAAAGAAAGAGAGGGTTGTGACTCAATTCACCTCCAAAATGGTGCCCATATCCTCGCCTCTCTCTTTAATGAGCAGCCAACGAGGCCTAACCGTAGCCCGTTTCACGGAGTAGGTTCTGCCGCCTCGAGCAGACTCAGGCATGCTTCGCTTTCGGGAAGTACTCGGCCTAACAGGCGGCTGATCTACCGCTACCTCATCTGGCATAATAGGCGACTGATCCGCCAACACCACTTCTGCAGGAGGGAGAGAGTTATCGGCATCGTGCTCGTCAATCTCTTCATCCGTATTGGTGGACTCAGAGTCTGGTACGGGAACCGTGTTCGCCCTCTTCTTCCTCGTCCTGGATCCCTTAGGCTTCTCCGCCAAGCCACTACCCACAATAAAGCTGGTACTCGGGTCAAAATTAACGGGAGGCTTGCTCGCCGTAACCTGGTATAGGGCCGCCATATACAAAATCTCCCCTGGCGCCTCAGCATCAGGAACCGAGAAACTGGTTCGGGTATAAAATGCGTCATAATAATGCCAGGCCCTGACACCATCGAGGACGCTACCTACAAAGCCCAGGCAAGAGCTGGGACTGTCAAAGAATAGCTGGCTATACCCAAACTGGCAGGAGAACCTGCTGGGCAAGTAGGGCTCCAGGTAGACATTGTTGCGGTTACGGTATACTAGGTGCGCTGGACGGATATTACGCAACCAAAGGAGCATCTTCTCAGGCTAGAGGTGAGGAGGTCCGGTACCGTCAATATGTACGCCCCTCACTTCTTCAGCGGTAAAACGAGGAATAGACAGAAAAAAGTCATATCCGTCCACTCTCGCCAGCGCCCTCCGACAGGCTTGCATAGTGCTGCACTCCCAGGGCTGATGGTGATATTAGAAAATGAAGGCATCATCAGCCGTAACATCGTCTTCTGCTCCAGGCCTCATCAAAGACCGATAGTGCATCAACAGCCACCCCATCAGATAATGGTAGGACAGCTCTATGCGCTCAAAATCCATCGCCATATCACGGGCAATGACCTTGGACGAGAAGGCACGAAGGCCATGGTGTATGCTGCACACCATGGCCGGAAGACGGGCCAGTCTGACAGCAAAGACCAGTATTATGGCAGGGAGGATAAAGTGGCGGCTGATCCTCTCTATGGAACCCGCCCCTCCTGAGACCACGTAGTTCCGTTGCCACACCATCAGGAATCCTGCCAAGAATGCCTTCTCTGACAGCCGCTGAGTACCATGATAAAAATAACTAAAGGAGTCAGTTTGACTCCCAAATGTGTCGCCCGTGGCCCTCGATCCCTTGGCAGTCGACGCCAGTTTTTGTACCTCTTCCTGGGTTTGAGGATCTCGGGAAGAAACCCGGCCTGAGGCGCCTAGTGTAAAAAGGTATAAGACCCAAGACGTGGTGTGAGGAATGCTCCCTTCTGAGCTACCATCCTTCTTGATGGACGTCTGGTGACAGGTACTGTGGTGACATAACAATTCCCGGTATACGGCAACAAAGCCCGGGAATTGTCGATCCAAATCTTCGAACTCTTTGTTCGTAGGGGTGTACACTTCAAAGACTTCTTTCTCCCCCCAGGGCAGCTTGGAAATGACATACATCTCGAGGAGGGCGAGTCCCAGCTCCCCTCCAGGCGTGAAGAAGGTTCCCGTTCGCCTGTTGTACATCTCCAAGAGAGCCATGAACAACGGCTTATTTATGGGTAGACCATGACAGGTGCCCCGAATGGCTTGGTAGAGGCCGATCTCACGCAAGGGATTCTCATACTTCCGCAGAATCTACGTGGTCAAGTTGGCCCACGCAGGGATGGGGTTTATCCAGTTCAACAGCGCCAACCGGCCGATGGGATAGGACCCCTTCCGAGCAAGCTGGTTCAAGAAGGTATCAGCTTGAGAGAACGTGAAATTGGGACCCGTTATATTTATGAAGGTACCCGGGGCCATCCCATCACGTACCGACTGACCAGTTCCCTTTCCGCATACACTGACCCCAAATTCCTGTTATAATGGATGTTACCCACAATCATCCCCGACTTGCTTGGAGTCAAGGAGTCCACCATCTTTCTGTCCATCGGTAACATGTTGAACCATGACAGAGGAAAATGATGCTCCATCGGAGGGATATGGACCACCATCCCGTCAAGAGTAAAGTCCTAACTCTCGGTTATATCCAGCACTCGGGGGTTCTTCACAGTCAAGGCATCCCCAAAGAGGAAAGCCGGCTTCAGGTATTTTCCCTCCAATTGCCCCGAGT
This sequence comes from Iris pallida, assembly GCA_029216955.1. Classification (NCBI taxonomy): domain Eukaryota; kingdom Viridiplantae; phylum Streptophyta; class Magnoliopsida; order Asparagales; family Iridaceae; genus Iris; species Iris pallida. Next base: position 68,141,378 of record JANAVB010003400.1, on the reverse strand, counting down.
TCATCATAGTACAGAAAAAGTAAAAGAGCTGATTCCTGATAGCATTCAGCCTCTCCATAGGCTCGTTTGTGGGAAGCTGGTTCGCCACATATTAGACTAAGTGGTCGAATCGCACACCCACAGCAGATTGGGCAGAACCCACCAGGGGTTCTCCCGCTGGATTGACTGGCAGATTCACTGAAGAAGGACAAAAGAAACAAAGTTAGAAGATGGCCGGGTAAAACCAACTTAGTGTTTCGGGCTTATACGGCTCTATATTGGCGGGGCTTTATGCGGCCCAGTTCAAAGTGAGCTTATGCGGCTCGGTTCAGCGCGGCCTCATGCGGCCCAGTTTAGGTAAGCTTATGCGGCTCGGCCTAGCGCAGCCTCATGCGGCCCAGTTCAGATGAGTTTATGCGGCTCGGCTTAGCGCAGCCTCATGCGGCCCAGTTCAGATGAGCTAATGCGGTTCTGCTTAGCGGGGCATTATGCGGCCCAGTCTAGATCAGCTTATGCGGTTCTGCTTAGCGGGGCCTTATGCAGTACAGTTCAAAGGGGGGCTTATGCGGTCCAGTTTGATGGGTCTTCATGCGGCTCAGTTCAGAGGGACTTATGCGGCTCTGTTCGACGGGTCCTTATGCGGTTCGGTTTGTGAAGTGCTTATGCGGCCACTAGACGACTCTCATGCGGCTCGGATATGGGGTATACCCCCATGCGGCTCGGACATAAGATGTACATACGGCACATACAATTTGAACAATTTAATGAAGACGAAGAAGGCCCGCGCATAAAATATGCGACATAGCCATGATGGTTAGGTTCTGAGTTCATGCAATTCCTCCCAAAATCCTTACCAGCAATGGCGGGGTGAACGTCGGGATAAACTTCAGGCGCCACAGTCGATGTAGAAGCCACTCCTTTACCCTTCGCTGCAGCCTTGAAAGTCTTAGGGGCCATCGATGATCGAAGAAGAAGAAGAAGACAGCAGTTAGGGTAAGAAAGATTGAACTAGAGAAGAGAGTAAAGAGTTTCTCTCTAAAAATTACCCTTAATTATAGGCGAACAAGAGGGGACACGTGGACCGATGAACGCTTCGGATTATGTATAGCAGACAAAACCGACTCTTGGGATTTCATCCCCTATCATACAGGAGATTCATCAAGGCAAAAATCTAAATATTTAATAAACCGACTCTTAGGATTCCCCCCAAAAGACGGCCCTAAATCAAAACAAATCAAGAGCAATTAATGGGATGCCTACGTGGCAGAAAGGACAGTATGCGGCAAGAGCGGCCCATGCGGCCAGAGCGGTCTATGCGGCTAGAGAACTCCATGCGGCCAGAGCATTCTATGCGGCTAGGAAATTCATGTGGCCAAAATAGTCCATGCGGCCAGGGAGTCCATGCGGCTAGAAAGTCCATGCGGCCAGAACATCCTATGTGGCTAGAAGAGCTTACGTGGACATAGCCATGCTTCTTATTCAAAGTATTTCAATTTTGTAAATTGAAAACTTTGAAGGGGGTCGTGTAGAAGCATGAAAAAGGACCGGAAAGTCCATACGGCTCGAAATAGAGGGTGTCTCATGCGGTTCAAAGAATCTCTTAGAGCTTCATGCGGCTCAAGAGTCCTTTAGAGCTTCATGCGACTCAAAAGTCCTTCAGAGCTTCATGCGGCTCAAAAATCCCTAATAGCTCCATGCGGCTCGGGTAAAAGCCACGTGGCCCTATGCAGTTTGTCTCTACAGCTGTCCATCAAGAAGCGGCCTCATTTAATGCTCTGAAGTAACACAGCAGCTCTGACATAAAGGTGAATTGACAGCTCTGATATAAAGCTGCAATGATGATTCTGACATAATGGCGTGCTCCTAGGGAAATGAAGGAAATCTTTATAGCTGGCACTATCCACCAAATTACAAAGCTCTTTGTGCGGATCGCTTCAAGGTCTTCCATGCGGCTCTAACACGTGGCCACCTTTATGCGGTTCGGTTGGAGGACACCCCCATGCGGCCGCTACTCTCATGCGGCTCGGATCATGGGGGCCACTTTCATGCGGCTTAGATTTTAGGAGGCCACATCCATACGGCTCTGACACGTGGCCATCTTTATGCGGTTCGGTTGGAGGCCACCCCCATGCGGCTGCTACTCTCATGCAGCTCGGATCATGGAGGCCACCCTCATGCGGCTCAGATTTTGGGAGGCCACACCCATGCGGCTCTGACACGTGGCCACCCTTATCCGGTTCAGTTGGAGGTCACCCACATACGGCTGCTACTTCCATGCGGTTCGGATCTTGGGGAGCCACCCTCATGCGACTCAGATTTTGAAGGCCACATCTATGCGGCTGCCACCATCATGCGGCTCGGATCATGGGGGCTACCATCATGCCGCTCAATTACCAGACCACACGCATACGGCTCTGTCAGGACACCCTATCCATGCGACTCAAAGTTAAGGCACGTGGCAGAAGATTAGTTAAGACTTAGTCCCCCGCGTTCCTACGGCTCGCAGCATAATGACGGCTAGACACGTGGCACAAGATCAACCAAGATTTATCCATTCGGATTTGTTGCTATCAATAAATCACAACAACCAGATTTATTGCAATCATCATAATTACCCGGATCAATTTCCAACAAATGATGCAGATTTGTTGCAATCAACATAAAAGCAAGATCAAGGCAAATCTTAATAAATCCCTAACCGCCCACTGTTTAAGGAGCAATCATTGCAAACCCTACTTATCACACCCCACTCCTATAAATAGCAAGGTGCCATTCTTTTGCAAATGCACGGACAGACAAAGAGACAGAGACACGCACAAAGAGAGCTGCGACGCACAAAAGAATCTTTCCACATATCCCACGAGCATTTCTTCATCAGAGCCAAGGCTACGTCCGATCGTCCAAGGAGTACTGCAGAGTTGATAGCATTCTTCCGAGCCTCTACCGTTACCCCCCAGAATCAAAAATAAACAATTGTACTTAGATTGCTGTACCTAGATTTTTATTCCTAGGCTTTCTTTGTACAAGCGAGTTTGTATTGTGAGTCTAAGTTCAGTCCTCCCATAAAACTGTTCAGTCATCCCATAAAACTATTTTGTACTTTTATAATCAATTGACAACAATCTCCCCCATATTCAATATTCATACCTGGACACATTAAATAGTAACTCCCCCGTAATCAGTACGAAACTAGCAATAGCTCCCTCGTACACATTGCTTTGGTGTAATGTCCTGATAAATACAAGTTTTCCCAAAAATAACACAGATACATAATATATGATGATAATATGAATATCAAATAATTCTCCCCCTTTGTCATTTATCAAATACAACTATCGAAAGAATGAAAATAACTGGCAATTACACTAAAAGTAAACTGCATCAAGTGTCTCAAGAGGCATAAAGCATAAATAAGTCCAATACAATAAAGATCAAATACATAAACTAGAAATCCATAGTGCAAAAAAAAGTAAATATGAGATCCTCAGTAGCTGCAGCAGGTAGGAGACCACATCCATCACGGAGCTCGTGAAGGTCCAGCGCCATCAGAAGGATCAGTGAATGAACGACGAGGGTCCACGAAAGCCGCATCCGAATCCAGATAGCCTTTGACCCAAGGGTCATCGATACGGTATCCATCGCGAGCAGGGTCCCGCTCCATAGGGATAGACATGGAAGGATGATGAGACATAGAGTACCGAATGTCATACAGTGAGTTGCTGATGGCACTCATCTACAGGGTGGTACAATAGTCAAGCTGGGTCTAGCGATCATCCTCTAAAGTGAATCGATCGCGAAGCATAGTCTGAATCGACTCAAGAGTAGCAGAAGGAGGAGGCGCATCCTGTCCAATAGTAGGTGCGTCATCCTTATCGGAGTGCTCAGACTCAGCAGGAGATCCGGCAGCTGCCTGAAGCCGCCGTGCCTTAGAGAGGAAGGCAGGGATAGGGAGGAACTGACACTCATCAAGGGGAACATAAAAAGCACGAAAAATCATAGGAAGATAGAGAGCATAGACCAATGACCTGGGCTTCTTCCTAGCATTAATCATCCAGTCCATCATGGTACGTGGAAGATTAAATAGAACATAAAAATAAAGATGATACAAGGCAGAGATCTCAAGATATGTAACCTCATCAGTAGATCCTGCTTTGGGCAGAATAGTGTTGAAGGCAATACGATGAAGTTCATAGAAATAGGGATTAAAATATTTGGCAAGAAGCTTGCGTGGACGTGTGTTAGGTGTACACAAATGGCATGCCTGGATCGACGTCGCCGATGGCCCCTGCTGGCGCCACATCCTCCCACCGTGCCACTTTCCTCTAGCATAACGCCCGAGGAAGTAGCGACAATGACGGTTGGCCTTTCAACATTGCCCACCGCCGGCGTCACCACCTTTAGTCGACCACAATCACTCTCTACGTGGCCATACAAGCCGCATGCAACACAATAAAGTGGGGTCTGCTCATACACGACCGGCTGCGAACGGATGCCATCAGGAAGTTGAAAGAAAACCTCATGATGTAATGGTTTACTGACGTCCACTTCAACCAAAACCCTAGCAACACCCGACTTGGAAAACGAAGCCGTTGCTCGGTCCGTATAGAACGGAGTGCCAAGACCAGAAGCAATGGAGAGAACCGCATTAGTATCAAATATGCAGTATGGAAGCCCTGGAAAGGCAACCCAAACAGGAACTCTCGGATCCTCTCTTAACGGCGAAAAATCCACCGAAGATCTGAATAACACCATCGGGATCCGTCCAACAAACCAGCAGTCCTTGGATCTAAGCCGGAGAAAATCACTCTCCTCATGAGGACGAATAAGGATGTGGCGATCGTCAATAGCCTTAACTTAAATCAACCCCCCGAATCCCCTCGAATCAAAATCCTTCTTAATGGTCTCAGTCGGAAGTCTTCGCCGAGCAAACTTTCCGATAAGGTCCAGCCCACAGGGCGCTGTAAGGGCCTCCATGTCCGACGGGGAAAAGACGGCCATCTTCCTACCATCAACAACAGTGGCTGGACGAAAGGAAACCCTCGAAGAAACGCCCGTCAGACCCGTCGTTGAGCGCCCTACCACCGCTGTAGCAAAGCCCACCGGGCCATCCTTACCGCCGCGTGCCCCCGTCACCTGAGGCGTTGCAGCCGAATGAGTCAACGGCGACCTTACCTCCGCGACAAAACCGAAGGAGGGCCCACAATGATGGGCGGAACCCCCCTCTCCCCGCAATCGGACCTTCCCCTTGGACGGGCGCCTGGACCACTCCCAGAAGGCCAAGGGGAGCGGAGCTCCCCGCCGCAACAGCCGACGCCACAACCATCGGCCTCACCTCCGCGTCACCGGAGAAAGACCTAGGAATAGGGGCGGAGCCCCCCCTCCGAAATCATGCCTCTCCCACGGACTTCCGCCTGAACCGGCCTCGGCTTTGCTCGGTGGCCAAGGGGGGCGATGCCCCCCAACGAAGCATCCAGCGCCATAGTCAGAGTTCTCACCACCTCGTCACCAGAGGGGAATCCAGAAGGAGGGACGGAGCCCCCCCCCGCAGACCGGCCGCCCCCTCGGACGTCCGCCTGAACCACCCGCACAGCCGGGTCACCCACATGGGCGGCGCCGCCATTGCGGGGGCCAGGAGGGCCGTAGGCCCCCGCCGTCGAACAACCAGGGGCGCCGGAGCCCCCCACCGGAGAAGCCACCCCCTCCAGGCCATGAGGCCGCACAGCCGGGTCAACCATATGGGTGGCGCCGCCATTGCGGGGGCCAGGAGGGGTGGTGGCCCCCGCCGTCGAACCACCAGGGGGCCCGGAGCCTCCCCACCGGAGTGGACATTCCTCCGTTCGCCTCCCAGATCGCGATCGCCCCAGAGATCGCAGATCGCGAGCCCTAATTCTCTTATATATCAATATATATATATATATATATATATATATATATATATATATATATATATATATATATATATATAAATATATATATATATATATAAAATATATATATATATATATATATATATATATATATATATATTCTCTAAATATATAATATATATATATATTATATATATATTCTCTAAATATATAAAATATATATATATATACATCGTTATACTAAAAATATAGCGACGTCTTGCGACATGTGACGACATCTTATTCCGTAATATTGTTTGTAGCCAGTGAACGTCGCGGACAGTTGCTAACAGAAACGTCCTGCGACGTTCTAATAGGACATCATAAAATTCATATAATATAGAGACGTCTGCACTAAACGTCGCTAAATATATCACGAATTGGACAACTTTTGGTAGTGCACCATGATCTAACTTTCAGGCAACCCCATCTTCTGCAATCTATGAACATTTTATCGTTGGCTGCTTACCATTCTCGTACCAGTCAAGGCGTCCGTACCAGAGGAGACTTCTGCACTTTGGGCCCTCCACCTCCTCCTCTATTTTGTAGTGTTGACTAAGATGTCCAAAACATGTGCATCGACTATATAAAGGGGGAACGCATTCATGTAGGAACGAAATGTAAAGCGCTATACTCTAGGGGGGTGAGTAGAGTAGGCAGTAGAAATTTGGCTATTAAAAATTGTTAGCAGCAAGATCACAGAATATATATCACAGATATGTAAATAAAAACTAGAGAGCAGAAAGCAAACGCAAACACAAGGATGTATACTGGTTGCCCTCTTTTGAGGACTATTCCAGTCGGAAGAACTCTAGCTTCCAGTTGAATCCACTATAAAAAATGCTGCATGTTTTCCTCCGAAGTTCTTGCAACTTCTACAACGCGAGCTTTGATCTAAAGTACATGACCAACTTCAATTGTAAAGTGTCTTTCTTCATCAAGCCTCTGATGACAATCACTCTAAAATTTCTAGACTGTACCATACTGCCAAATCAAGAAGGGGATTGTAACTAGCTTGGGGTTTGAAAATGAATAGCTCAGAACACTTTGGAAGAACGTTTTAAGCTTAAGAGAAGAGAAGAGAAGAGAGAGGTGTGTTGAAATGAGGAAAATTCTTCTCTATTAATAGTTTTTCTAAAGGGAGAATTCGGGCAAAATTCAGACAGAATTGTTTGAGAGAATCTCGACAAATAGTCGTTGCATCCGTAACTGCGGGATGACCAAGTTCCAAATCTAATGCCACCAAACGGACTCGGGCAGACTTTGGGCCGAACTCGGGCCGATTTCCCCTAGGGTCCAGAGTTTGATTTTTGGGATTTTTGCAAATCGGATTTTGGACTTTTTGAAAAGTTTAAGAGCTTTTTATAAAATAGGCTATTTTCAAAACAAAGGATATTTTAAAAATATTTTGGGATAGCCTATTGCCAGTACGACTCGGTGTACAACATATTCCTAGACTCAAGAAAATATGAAAATTATATTGAATATGAAATACAAACTCATATAGCAAAACGGCTTCAGTCTTGAATAGTAGTAGCATATCTCAGCAATCGTCCAAGTACCCTTGTATCGAGACAGAGTTAGATCAATTATTAAAATCAGGTTTGACCATAACCAATGGGCCAACAGTCTTTCCTATTTTGATAATTGACAAACCTTGACTGATATAACATCTCAATCTTTTGATTTGAAAAGAATCAAAATTGTAGTGTACTTGTTCAGCTTGAATGGTACTTTATCCAAAAAAATTCATGTATCTTACAAAACATGTTAGATCCAAATTTTTTTCCATTGTCACTTAGCAAAATAATTGCAAAGAGAGAAGCTCCACCTCAATTATTGCATAATAAACAAATGTCGAAGAAATACAAAAAAAATATAGACAAAATAACTTGTATTTTACAGGTAGTTCTATGTACGAAGCATAAACGAAGATAGGTAATGCTACGCATAGAATAAAAAGAACAATAGAAAGAGTAAATACATACTAATAAGAGTTTGAAGTAACAACTCATCAGATAGTCACAGTCATAGTGCTAATAAAAATAAATAAAGTACTATCTTGGAATGTCAGAGCATTTCCAAGCATACATAGACAAAATAAAGTCTAACTAGATAACATCTAGACAAAGTACAGAACGTCTAGATCAAAAATCCTCAGAAAAATCATCATCAGCACCAGAAGTGCCACGATGTCCGGAAGGACCATCTCTTAGCAAAATAATTGCAAAGAGAGAAGCTCCACCTCAATTATTGCATAAGAAACAAATGTCGAAGAAATACAAAAAAAATATAGACAAAATAACTTGTATTTTACAGGTAGTTCTATGTACGAAGCATAAACGAAGATAGGTAATGCTACGTATAGAATAAAAAGAACAATAGAAAGAGTAAATACATACTAATAAGAGTTTGAAGTAACAACTCATCAGATAGTCACAGTCATAGTGCTAATAAAAATAAATAAAGTACTATCTTGGAATGTCAGAGCATTTCCAAGCATACATAGACAAAATAAAGTCTAACTAGATAACATCTAGACAAAGTACAGAACGTCTAGATCAGAAATCCTCAGAAAAATCATCATCAGCACCAGAAGTGCCATGATGTCCGGAAGGACCATCTCCAGAAATGTCAGCTCCATGAAAAGGGTGTAGAGAAGCACCATAACCACGGAGCCAGTCATAAGTGTTATCGGGCTCAAAGAAGTGACGAACCGCCTCATCCTCATAGCGATAGCCAGATACAACTGGATCTCAGGAAAGAGAACTGGCAGAATGACCAGTCTGAGCAAATTGCAGATCCACAAAGGAGTTTACGAGAGCCTGAAACTGACTGGCATCTCGGAATTCGCATTCCCTCGATGTGTCAGTAATAAATGCTCTCAAATCAGAAAGATGCTGGTGAATACCTTCATAAGACATAGTATAATCCTGAGGAGGTAAAGGTGGAGCAGAAGGAGAAGCAGAAGGGACAGCTGCGCTACGACGAGATAGCTGAAGATACTTGGGCTCAGAGTCACGAGCACAAGTGGATAGATCAATCTCAAAATGCTGAATGATGATCGGTAGAATCATCACGTAGGCAAGATTTCAGTTCCTTTCGCGACAACAACCCATCATCTGAGTGATCATCTTAGGGATAGAAAAATGAATCCCCGTTTGAATATGGTAAAGAACAGACATTTCAAGGGTAGTCCCATCGTCTTTTGAAGTGGATTTAGGCACAATAGTGGAGTAGACGATGCGATGTAATTCATAGTAAAATAAGTTCAAATTAGCAGCTTTGAACTTACCAGAACGAACGCGATCAGGAGAGCAGAGTTCATTCTTGAAGCTGTTTACGGTCGTGCCTAGGGGATATTCAAATCCCGTGATATCGTCTAGCGGAGAACCTTCATTTGGAATATCAAGGATTTTTGCTAAGTCGACATCATTGGATTGAATATCGGTTCCGGCGAGACAACTTTTAACAGTAAAAGTGTCACGAGTAAAATTATAATAAAATAAATGAATAGCATAAGTTGAAATAGGATATGAATGAGTAACAAGATTTTACAATCATAATGCTTCAAAGTATGTCCTTTGGGACAGAAAGATAGTCCATTTAATCGGTACGCCGGGGCATATATTACAAAACGAGAAATTCATATACGATAAAAGTGATTGATCATGGGTTTGGAAGAAAAATCCATTGAACGCCCCATCGTTCAATTGGACGGGTGAAAATAGTGAATCATGGATGGGATCCTAAGACGAGGCCTCTTTACTAGCCGCCGCCTTCTTCCTCTTGAAAGGGTTGAAGTTCTTAGGCATTATTTCTATGAAAGATATAAAAATTTACGAAATTGAAAATGAGAGAAGGAGGAGGTCATACCTTATGAGATTTGAGTATGTGAAAGAGAATGGAATTCTTCGTACGAATCCAAAATTTGGATTAAAGACCCCAAATGAATTGAGAGAAACAATAGATGAAAATCTAGGGTTTGGGGGCTTCGGGCGTGGTTGCTGTTGTGTTTTGAGGATATAAAGAATTTGAATAGGAAGGGACACTTCAGGTTCTGACTTAAAACACTCGACACTAACAGAACTCGGGCCGAATTCGGTCAGAGTTCGCCTGGGGTTCTGTTGAGGTATTTTTTAACAGAATGCAACTTTATTCATATATTCTTTTCAATTATTCAATTACAAGTTTAGTTATTTTAAATTTCAATTAATATAATTAATATTATTTTACAAATTAAATTTTATTACGTATCTATTTTTTCAGATTAGTTGTAGGGGTACTGTCCCAGCTAAAGGAGGTTCACCGGAGAACGTTTAAGTACCGTTTCGCTTCGACCTTAGTCGTGGTGACAGATAGACTTTGTAGGCTTATCCTCGAAAATAGTTTTGTATATTGAAAGATAATAAATAAAACAAAATTAATTAATATTATTGACATCTAAAATTCTTTATTCTCGACGTAAATAATTAAAACGATGTTCTGCTAATAGTTTTGTAAAGATGTAAGCTGCTTGGTTCTCTATGTCTACATATACAAGGTTTATATCTGAATTTGTTTGATGATCTCTAAGAAAATGATGCCAAATCTCAATATGCTTAGTGCGAGAGTGACATACAGAATTCTTAGTCAAATTAATAGTACTAGTATTATCACAGAAAATGGGTATGTGTGAATACTGTAAGCCAAAGTCTTCTAAGGTTTGCTTCATCCACAAAACATGCATAACAATATCCTGCGGCGATATACTCAGCCTCAGTAGTTGATAATGCGACAGAATTTTGCTTCTTGCTAAACCAAGAGATTAGAGCCATACCTAGGAAATGACACATGCCGCTCGTACTTTTTTATCTACTTTGAATCCCGTAAAATCAACATCCGAGTGACCGATTATGTCAAAGGACGTAGTTTTGGGATACTATAAGCCGATATAAGAAGTGCCTTTAAGGTATTAAAAAATACGCTTAACTGTTCACAAGTGTGATTCCTTAGGATTAGCTTAAAAACGTGCACATAAGCAAACACTAAACATTATATCAGGACAACTAGTAGTTAAATACTGTAAACTACCAATCATACCTTGACACTTACGTATGTCGACCGGTTTGCCTTGTTCATCAGTATCAAGCTTGGTTAAAGTTGCCATCGGAGTGCCAAAAGGTTTGACGGTTTCCAGATCAAACTTTTTTTAGTAAATCTTTTATGTACTTGGCTTGATTAATCCCATTGTTGGTTTGTTTTATTTGCAGTCCAAGGAAGAATTTGAGTTCTCCCTTCATGCTCATCTCAAACTCAGTCTACATACACTTTGAAAATTCTTAACAAAGATATTCATCAGTAGATCCAAAGATAATATTGTCAACATAAATCTGAATTAAAAGAAGATTTCCATTAAAAGATTTTATAAACAGTGTAGTGTCAACCTTGCCTTTTGTAAAACCGTTATCAAGTAAAAAAAAGAGCTTAAAAGATTATACCAAGTACGAGGGACTTGTTTCAAACCGTACAAGGCTTTCTTCAACTTGAAAACATAATCAGGGTTTTTGAAATCAATAAAACCTGGAGGTTGAGCTACATAAACTTCTTCTTTTATAAAACCGTTAAGAAATGAACTTGTAACTTCTATTTGAAAAAGCTTGAAATTATGAAAATAAGCAAAAGCACATAACATGTGAATGGATTCTAATCTCGCAACTGGGGCATAGGTCTCATCGTAGTCAATAAATTCCTCTTGGTTGTATCATTGAGCTACGAGTAGGGTCTTGTTATGAGCAACTACACCATTCTCATTAAGTTTATTTCGAAAAACCCAGTGGGTGCCAATGACCCGATGATCAATGGGCTTGGGAATAAGTTCCCAAACTTGATTCCATACAAATTGGTTTAATTTCTCTTGCATAGCATCTAACCAAAAATTATCGCTACATGCTTCTTCAATAGTTTTGGGTTCTAGCTGTGAAATAAATGCAACACATGAAACTATATTTCTATTAGAGAAACGAGTACTAGTAATCTCACCTATTACCATGTCCTTGGGATGGTCAGCCATAAACTTTATTCTTTTTGGCAGACTCTCAAGGTAGCTGGCTCCAACTTCTGGTTTTATACGTGCTCTGCTTGGAGGATTAGCTGGTGTTGTGCTTGAAGGTTCTACAGGTGTTGTACTTAGTGTACTGATGTTTTTATCATCATCGTCGATTGTTTGTTGATTTAGTTCGTCAAAAGTGACATTTATTGACTCTTCGATAATCATGGTACTTTTGTTAAAGACTCGGTACCCTTTGTTTTTGGCCGCATAACCTAATATACTTTTATCGGCCTTTTCGTCAAACTTTTCTAATTTATCTTTAGTAATAAGAATAAAGCATTTGCAACCAAAGATTTTGAAATAAGACACAGATGGTGTTCTATCAAACTATAACTCATAGGCAGTCTTCGCTGATTTAGATCGAATTAGAACCCAATTGAGAACATAATAAGTTGTATTAACAACTTCAGCGCAACAGAATTTAGGTAGACTAAACTGGTTTAACATAACTCCAGCTATTTCAGATAGAGTCTTGTTCTTACGTTCTACAACTCTATTTTGTTGCAGAGCCCTAGGGCAAGAGAACTCATGCAGATAACCGTATGTGTCACAAAATTGCTCAAACTCCGTATTCTCAAATTCATTGCCATGATCGCTTCGAATACGAGTGATCATGAATCCTTTTTCATTCTGAACTTTCTTGCAAAAGAAGACGAATTCAGATAATACATCATTTTTGCATGCAAGAAAATATACCCACGTGTATCTAGAGAAATCATCTACTATTACAAAAGCATATAACTTACCACCTAGGCTAGCAATTCTACCAGACCCAAATAAATTCATATGCAGTAATTATAGAGGTCTAGTGGTACTTACAGCATTTTTGGACTGAAATATGGATCGAATAGCTTTGTTCTTCTCACATTCACCACATACCGTATCCTTCTTGAAAGTGGTGTACGGTAAGCCTCGTACCAACTTCTTTGTGGATAGTCTTGAAATTGTGTCCATGTTTGCATGACCGTGTCTCATATGCCATAGTTGACTATCATCATTCATGGCGATTAAGCATCTACCTACTTTGTTTGCCTCTTCCAATAGATAGAAAATATATATATTGTCTTCCCTAATACCCTCAAAGATAGTAGTATCAGTTGAGCTATCAACTATAGTACATTTTCTTTGACAAAGTTAATACCATAACCATGGTCAGCTAAATGGCTTATGCTGAGTAGGTTATGTTTTAGCTCTGTTACTAAACATATATCTTTAATCACAGGATAGGAAGCCTTACCAATATTGTCGATACCTACCATACACCCTTTAAGATTATTATCGAAGGAGACGTATCCTTCTTTCTTCTTTGACAGTGTTGTGAATAATGAAGCGTCACCAGTCATGTGCCGTGAGCAACCGCTGTCGAGGATCCATTTGCTTCTAGCATGCGTAGGGTATTCCACCTACAATAGAATTTGCAGATGAAACTTTTGGTACCCATTTCTTGTAGGGTTCTGAAACGTTAGTTTTCGATATCCATGCACATATCTTCAAATCAACAAGCTTTCTTACTCTACATGCAGGAGAGATATGACCAATGGTGCCACAATAATGACATCTAGCATGTTGAGTATTAGTTGCAGTGTGTTGTACATGATTGGTAGGTCTTAGTTTTCTAGTTGGATGTTGATAATACAATGCATGCCTATTAGTCTTCTTGGAAAAAGTTTTAGTTGGTCTAATAGTGTTGGGTTTGACAGTGTTTCGGTGTTTCAGTAAGTGACACGTGTTAGGATAGGAAACAGCAACCTTAGGCTGTTTTTCTAACCTAGTTTCCAACTTTCTGGAAGTGTCATACAGTGTATTGTAGTCAGCAGTGAGTGCATCATTTCTGACTTGTGCTTGCTGAAGACTATTCTTCTCTTTGATTAGGTCTTTCTCTAATTTGGTAATGGTCTTGTCTTTCTCTTCGGATAGCCTTGTGGTCTCGTGTAACTGCAACTTAACAGAAGAAAGCTCACTTACCTTACTAGAATTATCATTGCTTCTAACCTCAGCTAGTAGGTCGGTAAGTCTTCCTATTTTACCTTTGTACACTTTGAGTGCCTTCTTAGAGTTTTGGTATTTGCTATGCAGTTTTCTGTAATCACCTAAGAGGTCATTAAAGGCTTCACCTAACTGTTCAAAGGTAAAATCATCATATGTACCAAACACGGGATTAGTGTTTACCTTATCAAATGCCATAAGCATACATTTGTAGCGTTGTCTGTTTGTTCATCTTCTGAGTCGCTAGCTTCACTTTCATACCATATGCTTGTGTTGGCATACCTTCTAGATGTTGATTTCTTCAGGTAACCCTTGTTATACTTGTTGTTTTTCATGGCTGATGATGTTGTTGGCCAATCCTTCTTGATGTGTCCTTTTTTCTTGTAACCATAGCAGATTGAATCTGTTTCGTTGTTGCTATTGTTCCTATTGTGTTCTTTTGTTCTTCTGTTGAATCTCATGAACTTCTTGAACTTTCTTACTATGAGAGCTTAATCTTCAGAGTCAGAGTCACTGTCGTCAAAATCATCTTCGACAGATCTTCTGTGTTGAGCTTTGAGGGCGATCGACTTCTCCTTTGGTGCAACTTCTTCAAATTCTTGAAGTTCTAGCTCGTGAGTTAGTAGCTTACCCATGAGTGTTCCAAGAGACATAGTAGTAAGGTCGTTCCCTTCAATGATTGTCGTAGCCTTTGTGAATAATGTGTAGGCAACTCTAGAGGCGGTGAATAGAGTTTGTGTCGATAATCGCCAAATAAAAAATTAACTCTATATCACCTCTACAAAACAACTATCAAGATAGTAAATAAATCAGAGAAAAATGCGGAAGTAAATAAAGATCAGAAGAGCATTCGCAGATACAGCAGTTTTAACCTGGTTTCCTTCATGGAGGACTAGTCCAGGCCTGAGAACTCTAGCTCAGGATTAAAATCCACTATTTATGAAGTAGTGTACAACCACGTTCCTTTACTAAGAAGAGCATGCCAACTTCTTACAGATTCGCAGGTGGCAAAACTTGGAATTGTCCAAGTGACTTTTCTTTCACTCTTGCATACAACTTCTAGCTGATATCGCACTGAGCACCTTGGGCTAAGGAGAGTTGTGGCTTAGGAGATATGGAAGAATAAGGCTTTGAGTAGTAGATCTTAGAAAGCTTAAATATTTGAAGGTGAGAGATGATTTAAAATGAGAGAATTCAAGCTATATTTATACTACTCTGGGGAGGCAGAGTTCGGCCCGAATTCTGTTCCAAGAATTCAAACTTTTTAACGTTGGACAGCTTGTACCAAGCAGGCCCTAAAAATCAGTTCCTGGAAATCAGGGGATAGAGTTCGGCCCGAACTCTGTGTGGGGGCAGAGTTGAGCTCGAACTCTGTGTGGAGGCAAAGTTCGGCCCGAACTCTGCCTCCTAGGTGGCAGAATGTTCAAATGGCCTTTGGGCTTTGGTGGAGCTTGGGCTTGGTTCAGGAATTGGTCTGTTTGTATGGTAGAGCTTGGAGAGATATGTCTAGGGATTGAGATGACTCAGTGCGACTGAACGTACACATTCTCCTAGACTCAATAAATTGAAGATTACAGACTTGGAACAAATAGGAAAACCAAGAGGCCTTTGATGACGCCTTTCTTCTGATATTTGAGCAGATCTGAAGACGTCTTTTTCCTTGATAGCGGTCGTTCAAAGATAAGCAGATCTGGAAATCTGAATACGTACACATTCTCGACCCCTGTCTGCTGACCGAGCAGCGGAACCCCCGATGCGAGGCCCCGGATAGGTCGCTAGGCTGTTTGGAGAAATCTTTTTGTATGACGCCGTCTTTGGTCCATCATTAATTCTTCATTGCCTATGCCCTGGTTTGATCATGTTTGATCTTGCTTACTGCATGTCTACAAATAAATGTTAGACGAGCAAAATATGTTATAGTACGATACAAGCATAGCAATATGATATAGGACAATTATGACAATGCTAAGTTTAAGTAGCAACATGATAGTGAGTATATGAATATTAGTGACATCATTATGTTAAACTTAACTGATTAGCCATATTCAAAAACACGATGTAATCATTGGGCTAACAATCTCCCCCTTTTTGATTATGGCAAATCGGTTAAGTTTAAGACAAATACGATAGATGTATGTATCACTAATAAACACATATTACGAGAAGATTGTGTGCTAACTTAAACTTATTTCTCCCCCTTTGACATGATCAAAAAAATAGGCTCCCCCGTAATATGAGATATAAACCAAACTCAATCATAAGTAAAGGAGGAAGGCATAGACAATCATGATCAAGATATACAAAATAAGGAACAATGGGAGAAGTGTGTAAAGACAAGTATGAAAACTACATACCAAATGTAGAGTGCCAAATAGAGAATAGCTTGTCAAAACAGAAATAGTTGGTAAAACTAAAAGAATTTGAAAATAATCAATAGATAGTTTACCAACATGAAATCTAAGAAAGACATCCAAAAACATAGTATGATATGAAATATTTCTCTAGTTTAAAAAAAATTCAGTTAAAAACCATGGGATTAGATAATTGTAAATAATAGATATCAAAGAAGAAAGATACCAATTGAGATATTGAATTATATAAACTTGATATCAATTGAAATAAATAAACTTGAAATATTGATCGATGAAACTATGATAGTCACAATTGTCCACAGATAAATAGTGGAACAAAATAAAGAAATGATCAATGTAAAATAGAGCAATTGATATAAAATGATCTCATTATTTTCAAATCTATTTACTTATCCAAAATTATGCATTTGAACTCAATTACCTTATTATGCTATATAAAAACATGAAGGTAAAGGAGAAAAATGTTTGAGAAAGAGAAATTCAGTCGACTTGAATGCTCCCCCGCAAACTATTACCAATATAGATAAAATCATAAATTTTGGGTAAGTCCTCAACAAGGAAAGATAAATCAATTAAACATACAAGGAAAGCCAAATCAAAGAAAGCACAATAGTCATCAAGATAAGATACGAAAGTTAATATTAACGAGATGAATCATATGAAAGAGAGATAATATGATGAAAACAATTGCATATACTCTCATAAACCTTTCATAAAATAACAGTATCATAACCTCAATCACTAAAATAATGATAAACATATGGGTCAATGATGAACTGGGTATATGACATATTAAAGGGTATAAATGAATTAAACCAATTTATTTGCTCCCCCTTAAAATATGCGTATCTAGTTCCAAAGCACTTGTAGCAACCAAAAAAAATGATAACTTCAAGATCTAGGGGTAAATCAACTATAGATTTCTTCTCCTTGCTCAATGCATATAAGGCTATAAAAATGTCATAGAACGAATAATATCATCTTTAGTCAAGAAGAGAGATCCACTTAATAGCCACTAAAGATGAATGATCAAAAATAATATTTTAATTAAGCACATTTAATCAAAAGAGACATACATTAGCCTATAGAAGAATTAAATATGATATATCAATACACGTTACCTTTTGAGAAAAATGTCATCATAAAAAAGAAGAAATTCAATTAAATCAACCATGATGAAAGTCAAAATATAGCTCAAGAAAATAAAACACAAATATCATGTCCATGATTATCTATTAAGAAATGATCAACCAATTTATTGCTTTGCATGGACTATGTATGTTTTACCACATATGTACCCATCAACGGGTAATAATCCAACCTTGCTAATACTAAATGAGAAACCAAGGAAGTTCATATAGCAAAGAGCATATGTGATAATCCATGAGTAGTCAAAGTAGAGTAATAAATTAACTTGAAACCACATAATTAGATAATCTAGGACTATTCAATCATTATGATCATTCATAAAGTAAACCAATAAATAATTATAATTTGTCATAAATCTTGTCAAAAAAATTCATAAATCTTGTTTTTTTGTAAACTAGCATATTACATATAGATTGAAATTCAAGAAGATAGCTAGATGAGTGAAAGTGAACAAAAATTATGTAGCTTAACAATACATCGCAAATAAGCAAGCTACATAACTAAATAAGAGTAATGAGGTAGGCCATTAACAAGATAAATGTGCTCATTAAATCTTAAGTCACTAACACTAAATATACATGCTTAATCGTAGAGTTCACAATATGGGTAATACATTTTCAATGATCAAAAATAATTTATATACTCTTTATTAAGCAAAGATAAGAGTATAAGATAGCAAGTAAATGAATAAGACTCTCATCAAGTAAAGGACAAAAGAGATGTTCATGAAAACACAATAGAACAAATATTTTTCTCAAATATTGAGATTAACCCATGATAATGAAATAATAGATTGATCTAGAGAATGCAAAATATTATAGCCATTTTGAAATAAGTGTATCTCTAGAAATGGAAAATCTCAACACATAAGCTGAAACCATAGTAGCTAAGGAGATGAGAAGTACGATAAATCAATTACATGTATTCTCATATGCTACAAAAAATATTATTGGAAATAATAATAAAATATTTATAGCTCAAAATATAGGGCTAGATATGATAAAGTATTCTAGAACTTAGTGGTGGATCCAGAACTAGATAATGGTTGCAAGTAGACCTTAATAAATCTTAAGTCTATAAAGTATTGATCACTTTGGGTTAGCTGTAGGGGCCGGTTCTCATCTAGCGGTAGTCCGAAGACTAGTGCACCATATCGCTTCAGGCTATTTACACCTGTATGACAGAAGGACCCTTTCGGCTTGTTCCCAAAATGTTCTTTACTTTTAAGAACTTAGATTTAAAGGAATATATGCAGTATCATCAAACAACATTAAAATCCAAAAATTCTAAGTATAAGAAAGGTAAATACCCAAATAATAATCAAAGAATGATCATCAAAATTTGCTAAGAATATTTTCAAAACAAACATTTTCATAATGCACTTATGGAGATAAATACATAGAAGATACATGCTCAAAATGTGCACTAATAAGTACGATGATTTTAACATGTAAGGTAAAGCACAAAACCAAGCAATTCTTAAAAGAACTTCCATAAAAGTCATGAACAAGACACTAATAAACATTTTCTCTCAACATCCTAACTTGAAGTAGTAAAACAAATAAATATCAGAAGTTAGGAATCATTAATATATTCATATATATCACAAATAGGCATACATGAAAAGATTAAAAAATCAATTAAAAGACATGTATGCATAAAGTCAACACAGAAAAGCCAATAAGATATCATCAAAAGAAGACTTAAAAGAAGAAGCTAATTGATTCAAGTAGAGATAACACAAATTTCTTCAAAAGAATCAATAGCTAAATTATGAGGTAAGCACAAGTATGAATAAATACTCTTCAAAATAATATTAAACTTGAGCTTATCTCATTTGCCCAAATAAAGATATTTATAAAAAAATAGAAGTCAATATAATAAATACATGATCTACATGTAAATAAAGATTTAATGAATATAGTCATGTATCCATAATGAATGTTTGAAAAACTATCACAAATTCAAAAACACGTATAAATAGACTTTATTAGGCAAAGACATAATTGATTCCCAAGAGAATAATCAAAATAAAATATGAGAATCAATAATGAATATATTATGTAAGCACAACATTAAAAAGAAGTATAAGTATATACTTATCAAGTGATAAGAAGCTTGTGCATATATTCACAAAAACCGATTTAAAATAAAATAGGACATATTAAAGAGAAATCGGTAAGAAGTAATTATCTTAGAAACTTAAAAAATGGAAAGTCAAGCTTTAAAACAAAATTCAAGAAACAAGCTCCTATGAACTAGAGTGATATGTATGCTTTATAAATAAAGACAAAGAATAGCGAGTATGCATATGTAAATGTGTCACACTAATAGAGAATGAGTGATAAACTATATAGTGTGAACTAATCATTTAAGCTAAGTAACTTGTCATGCTAGATAAAAGAAATAATAAAAAAATTAATTGAGCATGCTAGTATAATATCTCACATTGATTTATATAATAAGCAACTAAAGGATATCTATGTGAGCTAGTAGCAAGACATCAAGAGAAACATGCTAGATTCAATAAATATAAACCATTTAAAGAGAATCGTTTAGCATGTTACCAAAGTGGCTCTAGTGGCCACACTTGTGTTGGTGCAATTGCTTGGAAGATGACCTTTGAGCTTTGCAACCACCAACACGCTCCTCGGTGCTATATCCCGATACAAGAAGTTCCACCTACAATATTAGGTGAAGACTTTGGTATCCAAATAAACTTGGATCCACATTTGTTAGCTTTAGGGACCCATATACTATTTACTCTAGCATTGATAGAAAAACTCCTACGAATAGGACAAGTTACACTCATGTGTCCAATGCGAGAGCAATATAAGCACATAATACTAGTGTGTGCACATGTATCAGAATGAGCATGATTATGAACATGTGACATACTAGAATGATGAATATTTCTAGAGTGAGCATGCATGGATTTGGTCTTAAGAATATTATGTTCTAATAGCAAATCATTATGCAAACAAGTAAGAGAATCAAATTTAGTATTTAAAGCATAATTCTCTTTTTCAAATAAAGCAATTCTAGAAATAAAATTATCATTTTGTTTCTTTAAAGAGTCAATAGAAGAATCATGTAAATGATTTAGCTCATGTGCTTGCTTCTTAAGATCTTCTATTGATGAGGAAAGAGATTTGATTTTCAAAATTAAAGTCTCATTCAAACTCTTTAAAGAAAAACAAGATGAGTTTTCAGAATCAATTCTAGATAATAAACCATTGTTTTCATTTCTCAAAGCCTCATTAGATTCTTCTAAATGAATAACCTTTTGTGAAAGTTCTTCATTTGTAGAATGAAAAGCCTTAGCAAACTTTAAGGATTGGTTAGCCATGGCTTTCCACTTAGAGCATTTCTTGCATTTAGAAGAAACATGATTGTTTATGCTACTAGAAGTAAAACCCTCTTTATCGGTGGAGGAGGAATACGATGCCATAGAAAAATTAACAAGGATCTACTCTAAGGATGTTAAGCCTAACAATAGAGACCTTGCTCTGATACCAATTGAAATAACGTGTAGGCAACTCTAGAGGGGGGTGAATAGAGTTCGTGTCGATAATCACCAAATAAAAAATTAACTCTATATCACCTCTACAAAACAACTATCAAGATAGTAAATAAATTAGAGAAAAATACGAAAGTAAATAAAGATCAGAAGAGCATTCGTAGACACAGCAGTTTTAACCTGGTTTCCCTTGTGAAGGACTAGTCCAGGCCTGAGAACTCTAGCTCAGGATTAAAATCCACTATTTGTGAAATAGTGTACAACCACGTGCCTTTACTCAGAAGAGCACGCCAACTTCTTACAGATTCGTAGGTGGCAAAACTTGAAATTGTTCAAGTAACTTTTCTTTCACTCTTGCACACAACTTCTAGCTGATATCGCACTGAGCACCTTGGGCTAAGGAGAGTTGTCGCTTAGGAGATATGGAAGAATAAGGCTTTGAGTAGTAGAGCTTAGAAAGCTTAAATATTTGAAAGTGAGAGATGATTTTAAATGAGAGAATTCAAGCTCTATTTATACTACTCTGGGGAGGTAGAGTTCGGCCCAAATTTTGCCCCAAGAATTCAAATTTTTGAACGTTGGACAGCTTGTACCAAGCATGCCCTAAAAATTAGTTCCTGGAAATCAGGGGACAGAGTTCGGCCTGAACTCTGTGTGGGGACAGAGTTCGGCCCAAACTCTGTCTCCTAGGTGTCAGAATGTTCAAATGGCCTTTGGGCTTTGGTGGAGCTTGGGCTTGGTTCAGGAATTGGTCTGTTTATATGGTAGAGCTTGGAGAGATATGTCTAGGGGTTGAGATGACTCAGTACGACTCAACGTACACATTCTCCTAGACTCAATAAATTGAAGATTACAGACTTAGAACAAATAGGAAAACCAAGAGCCCTTTGATGACGCCTTTCTTCTGATATTTAAACAGATCTGAAGACGTCTTTTTCCTTGACAGTGGTCGTCCAAAGATAAGCAGATCTGAAAATATGAATACGTACACATTTTTGACCCATGTTCGCTGACCGGGCAGCAGAACCCCCGATGCGAGGCCCCGGATAGGTCGCTAGGCGGTTCGGAGAAATCTTTTTGTAAGACGCCGTCTTTGGTCCATCATTAATTCTTCATTGCCTATACCCTAGTTTGATCATGTTTGATCATGCTTACTGCATGTTTACAAATACATGTTAGACGAACAAAATATATTGTAGTACGATACAAGCATGGCAATATAATATAGGACAATTAGGACAATGCTAAGTTTAAGTAGCAACATGATAGTGAGTATATGAATATTAGTGACATCATTATGTTAAACTTAATTGATTAGCCATATTCAAAAATACGATATAATCATTGGGCTAACACTTTGGAATCCAGTTCTTTATGTGTGCTCATAGAAGTTTGCAAATGTTTTAATGGTTATTGTATTCCGTGCCTAATGAAGAAAGAGGGTTTACAATATCCAAAAATCTTGTAAACATCTAAGTGACAGATTCGTTTGGCTTCATCTTGAATGCCTCATAATCCTAAGTTAGTATGCTGATCTTTGACTCCTTGACTTGAGTCGTGCCTTCGTGAGTAACTTCGAAAAGTTTCCACACTTTATTTGATGTTTTGCTTGTAGACACCCTGTTAAATTCAGTCCAGTTTAAGGCACAAAACAAAGCATTAATAGCACATGCCTCAAGACTGGACAGTTTTTTTTCAGCTTCAGTATACTTGTCATGGGGTTTCTCAATTAACTCTCCATCAACAAGAATATTTGCAGGCATTTTATAGTCATCAATTACAATAGACCATAAGTCAAAATCTAGAGATTTCAAGAAGAAACTCATATGCATTTTCCAGTATGTGTAATTTGTACCATCAAACAGTGGAGTTCTGTTTGTGGCCTGGCCTTCACTTATGAATTTTATAGTTGCCATGTGTGATATATAGTGATCTATATAACAGCAGTATAGATAAGAATATAATAACTGTGTTAACTTGCTTTACCTGTATAACTCGCTCTGATACCAATTGTAGGAAGGAAGTGTAAAGCGCTATACTCTAGAGGAGGCGAATAGAGTAGGCAGCAATGTTGACACAAAATCATAGTCAACCAAATATTGACAATATTGACTAAATAATACTTGTAATAATTCAATACGACACACGACGAACACATCCAGCTCAAGCCAGACGACAGCTCAGTTTTTGCAAAATGCAAGTCATTTTTGAGTCTGTACTTTTATATTTATTGAGTCTAGACTGTTGTAAGCTGAGTCGTGCTGAGCTTTTGAGACTTGACCTATAACCTATCCAAAATCTATAAAGCTCCACATCCAAAATAAGCCCATTGGACCCTAAGACCCAGTCTGTGCTCTGGAGACAGAGTTTGGGCCAAACTCTGCCTCCACACAGAGTTCGGGTCGAACTCTGTCCCCTAAAAATCAGCACCCTAATTTTTAGGGTTGGCTGGTTGCTAGTTGTCCAACGGCCAAATTTTTGAAAATCCCTACCAGAATTTTGGCCGAATTCTGCCTGCTAAAACCCTATAAATAGGCCAAGAATTCTCTCATTTTCATTCATTCCATCTTCTCTTCTCTTCTCTCTAAAGCTCAATATAAGCCATACCCTTCTTCATCTACTAGCCACAAGCTTTCTAAGTCTCGAGTGCTCAGCATCTCTCAGTTAGGAGTCTTGTGCAAGAGTTCAAGAAGTCGCTTGGAAAATTCCAAGCATCGCTACTGCGATCCTTTATAAGAAGTTGACGTGCTCTTCTGAAAAAAAGGCACGGGGTGAAACTACTATTTCACAAATAGTAGATTTAATCCTGAACTAGAGTTCTCAGGCCTGGACTAGTCCTCCACGAGGAAAACTAGGTTAAAATTGGCTGTGTTTGCGTATGCTTTCTTGCTCCTTATTTATTTCCGTATTTACTCTGATTAGTTTTTTCTTGTAAAAGAGTTTAAATTTTTAATTGGCTATTATCGCTATAAACTCTATTCACCCCCCTCTAGAGTTGCCATCTGTTTTTCAATTGGTATCAGTGCTCTGTTCTCTCAACAAGGACTAACACCCTAGAGCTGATCCATGGCAACCACACAATCCTTGATTTCCAATCATGGTGAAGGGCAGTCCACTCATAGGCCTCCCCTATTTGATGGAACTAACTATACATATTGGAAAACATGGATGAGCTTTTATCTCAAGTCGCTAGACTTTGACCTGTGGACTATCGTCACTAACGGTTACAAAAAGCCTGCCAGAATAGTTGTCAATGGTGATCTCGTTGAGAAATTACATGACAAGTATTCTGACGAAGAGAAAAAACAGGCAAGTCTAGACGCAAGAGCTATTAATGCTTTATTCTGTGCTATAGACAGGAATGAGTTCAACAGGGTCTCTACATGCACCACAGCTCACGAAGTATGGAGACTTCTAGAAGTGACGCATGAAGGAACCACCCAAGTCAAGGAATCAAAGATAAGCCGTCTCACTCAAGAATATGAGACTTTCAAGATGAAGCCAAATGAGACGATTACACAAATGTTCACAAGATTCCTCGACATCATCAACCCCCTGTCTTCACTCGGCAAACAATATTCAAATCACGAAAAGATTCGCAAGCTACTTAGGGGCTCCCAAAGATTTGGAACCTTAAGGTGACAGCCATCATAGAAGGAAATGATCTCACAACCATGTCCATGGAGATCTTAATGGGAAAGCTAATGACTCATGAGCTTGACCTCAAGGACTTCGAAGAGCCTGCTCCTAAGGCTAAGGAGATCGCACTCAAAGCTCACCGACGAAGGGCTGACCCCGAAGAGACGGATGACGACAACTCGGAAGGTGACGATCAAGCTCTCCTCGTCCGTAACTTTAAGAAATTCCTTTACTTCAACCGAAGAAAGAAGGAACCTCAAGAAGACAACGAAGAAAAGCCAACCTGCTATGGTTGTAAGAAGACAGGACATGTCCGAAAAGATTATCCATACTTAAAGAAGAGCAACCGTTATGAGAAGCCATACAAGAAGACTTCCTCAAAGAAATATGCCAACACAAGCATTTGGCATGAAAGCGAAGCTAGTGACTCCGAGGAAGAAATGGACTCTCCTCAAGATACGGCTAATGTGTGCCTAATGGCAACTTCCGACAAGGTATCAAACGAAACTCTTGATGACTTCACTTTTGATGAACTTGGCGATGCTTTCACCGATTTACTTAATGATCACAAAAACGTCATTGGTAAATACAAACATGCCAAGGACAAAATCAAAAGTCATGAAGTCGAAATTCAAAGACTTTCTCTATTACTTGATAACATTAGAGATACTTCATCCACGGATGTCACAGATGAGGTATCTAAGCTTAAAATAAGCTTACATGATGCCGAAGCACGCATTGAACAACAAACACAAGAAATCACAACACTAAACACGGAGCTTGCAAAAGAAAAGAGTAGACACAAGATTTCTATTACTAAGATGCATGGTTTGAATGCTAAGATTACTGAACTGCAAGCTGTCTCTAAGAAACTAGAGACTAAATTGGGAAAACAGGTTGCTCAACCTCAAACCCAAGAGACACACACAAAGCATGATACTTCTCATACTAGTCACCAACGTCATCCACCTACAACACGTAACCATGCTTACATATACACACACTTTCACAAAAGACACAAACCACATGCACGTAGAAATAATTATCATATGTCACAAAATCATCATGCTACACATAGATACAATCATAATCATGTTACACAAATACCACATCACCATCACTCTACATATAGACATCATCACCATGCTACTCCATATAGACAATATCACCATACCACTCCACATCACTCTACACATAGTCATCATCACCATGCTAATTCTACATATCATCATACTTTTCCTCATCACTCTACTTATAGACATCATCAGCATGCTCCTAATATAAATAGGAATGCTATATGTACTTATTGTGGTTTATATGGACACATTTCACCATAATGTAGAATTAGAAGATTAGTAGATAGAAAGATATATGCATGGTTTCCAAAAACTAACTTTTCAGGACCCTCAAGAACTTGGGTACCAAAGGTCACATCTACTCTTAATGTAGATGGACCTTCCCTCCTCAACTAAAAGTAAGTGGATTCTCGATAGTGGATGCTCGCGACATATGACGGGAGACGCAAATCTTTTCGCATCACTATCGATGAAGAGAGAAGGATATGTATCCTTCGGCAACAACCTAAAAGGTTATATTATAGGTAATGGTAATATTGGTTATCCTCTCTCTTCCATAATAAAGGATATCTGTCTAGTGACCGAGTTAAAGCATAACCTGCTCAGCATTAGTCATCTTGCTGACCATGGATATGACATTAACTTTGGATAAAACAAATGCCTTATTTATGATAGGTCAACAGGAGACATTGCTTTTGAAGGGGTAAGAGAGGATAATATTTATATTTTCTATTTGTCTATAGATACTAACAATGCAGGTAGATGCCTATATGCTCATAAAGATAAAAGATTACTATGGCACCAGCGTCTTGGTCATGCCAATATGGATACTATATCTAGGCTATCGACCAAGAAGCTAGTTAGAGGCTTGCCCGATATCACATTCAAAAAGGACACGGTATGTGCCGAATGTGAATTGAATAAGGCAACCAAGTCCACTTTTCATTCCATTAACTCTGTAAGTACTACTAGACCCCTACAACTTCTCCATATGGATTTATTTGGCCCTAGTAGAGTAGCCAGTCTTGGTGGAAAACTCTACGCCTTTGTTATTGTTGATGACTTTTCAAGATTTACTTAGCTTTTCTTTCTTACAAATAAGAGTGATGCTATTTCGGTTTTCAAGATTTTTGTTAAGAAAGTTCAAAACGAAAAAGGCTACATGATTACTCGAATCCGAAGTAATCATGGAGGCGAATTCGAAAATTCTGATTTTGAAAAGTTTTGTGATTCTAATGGCTTTAATCATGAGTTTTCTTGTCCAAGAACTCCTCAACAAAATGGTGTTATGGAGCGGATGAATAGGACTCTTGACGATATGGCTAGAGTCATGTTGAACAAGTTTTTACTTCCGAAATACTTTTGGGCTGAAGCTGTCAGTACAGCATGCCACATTTTAAATAGGGTGCTTATTCATCCTATTACGAAGAAAACACCCTATGAGCTTTGGTTTGGAAGAACCCCAAATGTTTCTTATTTTAGAGTTTTTGGTTGTAGATGCTTTATCCTTAACACCAAAGACAACTTAGGCAAATTTGATGCCAAAGCTGACGATGGTATCTTTCTTGGCTATGCTGCCAAGAGTAAGGGATATAGAGATTTTAACAAACGCTCATTAATTGTGGAAGAGTCTACAAATGTGACTTTTGATAAAGATAACAGTGCAGTAACAACTCTTGATGATGATGTTCAGCCATCAACTTCTACTCCAATGAATACCACAACCGAAACCAATTCTCTAGAGGGCTTGCCAAAGAAATTCTCTTTCAAGCCATCACACCCAAAAAATTTGGTGATCGGTGAGGTTTCACGTGGAGTAACTACTAGATCATCATTAAGAGACTCTATTGCTAGCACTGCCTTTATTTCACAAATTGAGCCGAAAAACATTTTAGAAGCTTTCAATGATGAATTTTGGATTTCTGCTGTGCAAGAGGAACTCAACCAATTCGAGAGGAGCCAAGTATGGGAACTCGTTCCTAGACCGGCTAATCACTCGATTATTGGTACTAAATGGGTTTTTAAAAACAAAGTGAATGAAGATGGTTCAGTCACACGCAACAAAGCTCGTCTAGTAGCCCAAGGATACAACCAAGAGGAAGGTATCGACTACGATGAGACGTATGCTCCTGTTGCTAGATTGAAATCCATTCGGATGCTTTGTGCATTTGCAAATTTTCAAATTTTCAAATTATTTCAAATGGATGTTAAAAGTGCTTTCTTGAATGGATTTATTAAGGAGGAAGTTTATGTGAAACAACCTCCTGGCTTCGAAAATTATAAATTTCCTGACCACGTATTCAAGCTAAAGAAAGCGTTGTATGGCCTCATACAAGCCCGTAGAGCTTGGTATGAACGGCTAAGCAATTTCTTGCTTGAGAAAGGTTTTTCAAAAGGGAAAATTGATACCACACTTTTCATAAAATCTTTTAAAGATACTATTCTTTTAGTACAAATATACGTAGATGATATTATATTTTGTTCTACTGATGAAACCCTTTGTCAAGATTTTGCCAAGTGTATGCAGACCGAGTTTGAGATGAGCATGATGGGGGAGCTCAACTACTTTCTTGGGCTGCAAGTCAAACAAATGTCAAATGGAACCTTCATCTGTCAGTCAAAGTATACAAAGGACATGCTGAAGAAATTCGACCTTGACAATGTCAAACCAATCAGCACTCCATTGACTACTTCAACCAAACTTGAACCAGATGATAGCGGCAAACCCGTAGATTAACATAAGTATCAAGGTATGATAGGCAGTCTACTCTACCTTACTGCTAGTCGCCCTGATATTATGTTTAGCATTTTCCTGTGTGCTAGATATCAAGCAAATCCTAAGGAATAACACATGACCGCTGTTAAGCGTATCTTTCGATACATTAAGGGTACGGTTACAGTGGGCCTATGGTATCCCAAGTCAACATCATTTGACCTCATTTGTTACTCTGATGCTGACTTCGCCGAATACAAGGTCGACCGTAAAAGTATGAGCGGTACGTGTCATTTATTAGGAAAAGCTTTAGTCTCTTGGTTTAGCAAGAAGCAGAATTCTGTCGCACTATCCACAACAGAAGCTGAATACATCGCAGCTTGGCGTTGTTGTGCACAAATTCTATGGATGAAGCAAACCGTTGAAGACTATAACTTATCTTTCATGTATATTCCAATCTTTTGTGACAACACTAGTGCTATAAATCTTACTAAAAACCCCATTTGTCACTCACGCACGAAGTACATTGAAATACGTCATCACTTTCTGCGTGATCATCAGCAAAATGACACGATTAACTTAAAATTTATTGACACTGATCATCAGTTAGCAGATTTCTTCACAAAACTATTATCCAAAGAGCGCTTCAATTTTCTTTGTCGTGAACTTGGAATTTTAGATGAAGCTGTTGTAAATTAAAATAAACCTGCATAAATATCGAGTATATCTTGATTCTCTTATGATGAACTTGCTATGGGTACAAGCCGAAAGGGTCCTTCTGACAACAAGGCGTAAAAGCCTAAGCGACACGGTGCACTAGTCCTCAGGACTACCGTTAGCTGGGATCCGGCCCCTGCAGCTAACCCATGGCAGCTTCAAAATAGTGAATTATGATATAATTCCTTGTTTATTATACGGTTCATTTTTATTTATCACATGCTAAAATACTATTTTTTTAACTTCATATTGTTGCTTCAAACTCATTTCATATGTTTACTTCTTGGATATTTCTTGTTATTTTACTCATATCTTATATTGGTCTTTCTTACTTAACCATTCATTTTTATTTTCTGCCTGATTCCTGTTCTGTGACCAGGATCCAGAATTTGGGCCGAACTTTGCCCTTACCAGAGTTCGGGCCGAAGTCGGCCTGACCGTTCCAGAACCAGGAACAGTCTCAGCCGTTGATCAAATTTAAGATCCAATGGCTATTATTTGCTCTGACCAAGAGAAACCCTCACCATATTTTAGGTTTCTCTTCCCTCTCCTTCCTTATTACCACCTTTCTCACTTCTCCTACTCAATTCTCTCAAAACCCTAACCCTAATTTCTCCTTTCTAGAGGTCAATTCTTCCCCAAACTCAAGGAGAAGGCTTCTTTTTCAATTCTCCTACATTGTTTATCACTAGTTTGAGGTATAATTCCACATTCTTCTATATCTCAATTTCTTTTATTATCTATTGTATTATGGCTCCTCGTTTGTTCAACCGCGGAAAGAGACTTCGGACCGAGGGCGCATCCTCGTCGAATGCTCCTCCTTCCGGTGAACCACCCGTTGCACTACCCATTGTACCGGCCATTGAACAACAAATCCATCCGTTGTTCAATCCTCCATGTCCACATGGTCCAAACACTTTTGACGACCGAATTTTTGTATCACTAGACGCCTCAAACGATTGGTTTAGTAAATTTCAGACACGTCCGGTGTTTACGGGATACCCCATCAAATTTACCATATTCTCACAATATGATGCACTATTTCATGACCTTTGCCTTGATGAACTAGTTACCACAAATTCGGTCATTTATTGTAGTGTCATCCAAATGTTTTACTGCAACTTAACCCATGATGATACTCATATTTATTCACGAGTTGCGGGAATTGATATCTCCTTTGATGATTTCGAATTGGCCGAATATCTTGAGCTTTAAGAGCCTAATTCTTGGGAAAAGCTTGTTGAAGCTAGATCATTTCAATTTCCCGAAGGCATTTCACTTGAAAGCTTCAAGGATGACTTGTGTAGCCCAAACACACGTCCTCGTAAGATTTTGGCTAAATTCCTCAATCCCTATTTCTATGAGCTTCATCGGATCATTTTCAACACCATTCTACCCAAAGCGGGTTCTACCGATGAAGTCACTTATTTCGAAATCTCGGCCTTATACCATCTCCACTTCCATGTTCTTTTTAATCTTCCATGCACAATGATGGATTGGATGATTAACTGTAGGAAGAAACCAAGATCTTTGGTTTATGCATTATACCTTCCTATGATCTTTCATGCATTTCATGTACCCCTTGATGAGTGTCCATTCTTACCTGCCCCTGCCTTCCTCTCTAAGGCAAGGAGGCTTCAGGCGGCCATTGGCTCACCAGTAGTGTCTGAGCATTCTGATGATGAGCCAGATGCCCCTCCTCTTGGACAGGATCCTCCTCCTCCTGCCACCCTCGAGTCTCTTCAGACCATGCTCCGAGATCGCTTCACTTTGGAGAACGATCGATGGACTCAGCTGGATTATCGGACCACCTTGCAGATGAGTGCTATCAGCAACTCGTTGCATGATATTCGGTATTCCATATCTCGTCATCCTTCCATGCCCATTCCTATGGAGCGAGATCCCGGTCGTGAGGGCTATCATATCGATGACCCTTGGGTCATTCACTACTTGGATCCAGATGCAGCCTTCGTGGACCCTCGTCGCTCCTTTACTGATCCATCGGACGACGCTGGGCCTTCACGCACTCGATGATGGATATGGACTACTTCCTGCTACTGCTACTGAGGATCATAGTTTATAGTTTATGCATTTTGTTTTTAGTTGCTTTTATGTACTTGGTTTGTATTAGACTTATTATGAGTTGTGACTTTTGAGACTTTGGTAGTTCTATCAGTTTATGTCTTTATGACTCTTGAGACAATTGGTTGTTCTATCAGTTTATATGCAGTTTCTTCTCATCTTTTGGTGTGTTTGCCAGTTATTACTTGTCTATCTTAAATTGCGAAATGCCAAAAGGGGGAGATATGTATATTCTATATTTGTTTTGCCTATATATGCTTTTGGAAGAATGTTATTAACAGGCCAACAAGATTCACAGCATTGTTTACTGGGGAGCTATTCTTAAGCTCGGCACTTATTATGGGGGAGCTATGTCTTTACAATGTGTCCAGGTATGAATATTGAATATACAATTATTATTTTGTCAATTATCAATATGGAGGAGATTGTTGACACAAAATCACAGTCAACCAAATATTGACAACATTGACTAAATAATACTTGTAATAATTCAATACGACATATGACGAACACATCCAGCTCAAGCCAGACGACAGCTCAGTTTATACAAAATGCAAGTCGTTTTTGAGTCTGTACTTTTATATTTATTGAGTCTAGACTGTTGTAAGCTGAGTCGTGCTGAGCTCTTGAGACTTGACCTATAACCTATCCAAAATCCATAAAGCTTCACATCCAAAATAAGCCCATTGGACCCTAAGACCCATTCTGTGCTCTGGAGACAGAGTTCGGGCCGAACTCTGCCTCCACACAGAGTTCGGGCCGAACTCTGTCCCCTAAAAATCAGCACCCTAATTTTTAGGGTTGGCTGGTTGCTAGTTGTCCAACGGCCAAATTTTTGAAAATCCCTACCAGAATTCTGGCCGAATTCTGCCTGCTAAAACCATATAAATAGGTCAAGAATTCTCTCATTTTCATTCATCCCATCTTCTCTTCTCTTCTCTCTAAAGCTCAATATAAGACATACCCTTCTTCATCTACAAGCCACAAGCTTCCTATGTCTCGAGTGCTCAGCATCTCTCAGTTAGGAGTCTTGTACAAGAGTTCAAGAAGTCGCTTGGAAAATTCCAAGCATCGCCACTGCGATCCTTTGTAAGAAGTTGACGTGCTCTTCTGAAGAAAAGGCACGGGGTGTAACTACTATTTCACAAATAATAGATTTAATCCTGAGCTAGAGTTCTCAGGCCGGGACTAGTCCTCTATGAGGGAAACCAGGTTAAAATCGGCTGTGTTTTCGTATGCTTTTTTGCTCCTTATTTATTTTCGCATTTACTCTGATTAGTTTTTTCTTGTGAAAGAGTTTAAATTTTTAATTGCCTATTATCACTATAAACTCTATTTACCCCCCTCTAGAGTTGCCATCTATTTTTCAAGCAAAAATTTAGCTACTAAAAATTGTTAGAAGCAAGATCACAGAATATATATCACAGATATGTAAATAAAAAGTAGAGAACAGAAAGCAAATACAAACACAAGAATGTATACTGGTTTTTCTCTTGTGAGAACTATTACAGTCGGAAGAACTCTAGCTTCCAATTGAATCCACTATAAAAAAATGCTGCAAGTTTTCCTCTGAAGTTCTTACAACTTCTACAAGGCGAGCTTTGATCTGAAGTACTCGACCAACTTCAATTGTGAAGTGTCTTTCTTCAATCAAGCCTCTGATTACAATCACTCTGAAACTTCTAGACCGTATCGTACTAGCAAATCGACTAGCGGATTGTAATTGGTTTAGAATTTGAAAATGTATCACTATCAAAATACGGTAAATTAGCGACGGACAATTAGCGACAGAAATTTTCAGTCCGCGTTAGCGACGGCTTCGTGGCCGCTCGCCGACGGATTACCGACCTCACGCCTTTACATTTTTTATTTTAATTTTAGGGGTGAGAAAGGTCGCACATCCGTCGCTAAGGTGTCAGAGATATAGCGACGGAAGGCCAGTCGTCGCTACTCAGTCGATTATTTGGCGGGAATTGTGTTGAGAATTAGCGAGACATTTTTTCGACTACGTAGCGACGGATATTCAGTCGGCAAGTATCAAAAATTGCGACTACCGGGCGACGGGCTATAAGCCGTCGCTAGTCCGTCGCTAAATATACGTTCCAAACTTTAAATAAAACGGTGGAGGGAACTTTTCGTATTCCCCCCAAATTCACTCTCTCTCTCTCTCTCTCTCTCTCTCTCTCTCTCTCTCCCGCGGCTTCGGTGATCGGCGTCGGTGTCGGCGTCGGCGTCGACGTCGGCATCCTCTCCTCTCTCACATCCAAAGGTAATCCCCTCTCTCTCTCTCTCTCTCGCGGTGTCGTATAGGGGAAGCGGGGGCAGCGGGCTTAGGGCAGGGGCGTCGGAGGCTGGGCGGTGGGCTTGGGGCGGGGGAGTCGGGGGTGGGCGACGGGCTAGGGGCTGGGGCGTCGAGGGCTGGGCGGCTGGCTTAGGTCGGGGGCTAGGCGGTGGGCTTGGGGCGGGGGCGTCGGGGGCTGGACGGCGGGTTGGGGCTGGGGCGTCGGGGGCTGGACGGCTGGCTTGGGTTGGGGGTTGGGCGGTGGGCTTGGGGCGGGGGCGTCGGGGGCTGGGCGGCGGGCTTGGGGCTGGGGCGTCGGGGGCTGGGCGGCTGGCTTGTGTCGGGGACTGGGCGGCGGGCTTGGGGTGAGGGCGTCGGGGGCTGGGCGACGGGTTTGGGGCGGGGGCATCGGGGGCTGGACAGCTAGCTTGGGACGGGGGCGTCGGGGACTGGACGGCTGGCTTGGGGCTGGGGCGTCGGGGGCTGGGCGGCGGGCTTGGGGTGGGGGTGTCGAGGGCTGGGCGGCGGGCTTGGGGCGGCGGCGTCGGGGGCTGGACGGCTGGCTTGGGGCGTGGGGGTCGGGGGTATATGCAACCGACGCACAGCCATAAGCACTCTTCATATATATATGCAACCGAACTACTGGGCGGCGGGCTTGGGGCGACGGACTTTGGTCGGGGGCGGCGGGGGGCTTTGCTTCTCAAATTCATCTGAGTTTATATATTGGCTAAATAATGTGTTATCCATATTGGGTGTAATCTATTAGTTTGGTGGTGTTTGGATTAGTAAATATGAATATGGGGTTTGAATTCATGGTGTATATGTTCACTGTCTCAAGGATAGTGCGAGTTCTATCAGTTGTGTGCTTCTATATAGATGTATATATCTATACATCTAGTTCTGATATACATATGTGTATATGACAATCTCAGTTAGCGATGGACTAGTGACCGGTTAGCGACGGATATTTCCAGCTCTATTTGCATTAATCTACGGTACGATTTGGTGATCAGGACATAGTCCCTGCAGCCATTCGACTGGCGAGGCAGAAATTATGTGGCCGTAGATAAAGTTGACTGTCCTCCGACCCTCATCCCTCGGCAATGAAGATACGACAACCTATCACTATATCTTATATAGTAGTAGATTATGTCTTAGTATTACATTATGTGAGTTCATCTTGATTCTGTTATATCCTTTAGATACTAGATACGATAAGAACATATACTACACGATATGTATACAGAATATAGATGATTCACACTAATGTATGCTAGAATGAATTTTAGGTTGTGTTCTGAGCCATCCGTTCTCACACTTAAAACACATAGGAATTAGTAGTATGAGAGCGCCGGAGAAAGTGAGAGCGTCGGAGGGTGGGGGAGGAGAGAGAGTAAAATGTTACGACACGGTGAAGTAGTACTGTATTTTGGCTCCAGTTCCAGCTCTATTTGTATTAATCTACGGTACGACATGGTGATCAGGACATAGTCCCTGCAGCCATTCGACTGGCGAGGCAGAAACTATGTAGCCATAGATAAAGTTGACTGTTCTCCGACCCTCATTCCTCGGCAATGATGATACGACAATCTATCACTATATCTTATATAGTAGTAGATGATGTTTTAGTATTACATTATGTGAGTTCACCTTGATTCTGTTACATTCTTCAGATACTAGATACGATAAGAACATATACTCCACCATATATACAGAACATAGATGATTCACACTAATGTATGCTAGAATGAAACTTGGGTTGTGTTCTGAGCCATCCGTTCTCACACTTGGCAAAAAATCGAATTTTTTATACTTTATCGGCTTTCGAAAATGTACTCAAATTATATGATGGTTCCTTTAGTTAGCTTGCTTATGTTACAATTATATTATTTGTGACTATCGATCTTACCAGATGGTACCCATGACCCGAGGAGCGGCACGTCGTTTGAGGGAAACAGTGAATGCTGAGGTGGCTCCTCCTACAGTTAAGGAGGAAGTGGCACCGGTTGCTAGTGAGACCGGGAGTTCTATTCATCCAGCACCGGTAGCTAGTGAGACTGGGAGTTCTATTTATGCAGCACTTGCAAGGGACGACATCTCTCCTCACGCCAAAGATCTCGCTTTTTCGAGGTGGTTGCGTGATCGTATCACTGAGCGTTTGCGTGAGCTACGTGGTTCTCATTAGCTATTAGTACTTATTTGTATTGGACTATTTGTATTGGGTTGTTTTTGTATTAGACTATTTGTATTAGACTACATATATGAATTAGTACTGTGTCAATCTCTGGATTGTATTGGTCTACGACATGGTGATCAGGACATAGTCCCTACAGCCATTCGACTGGCAAGGCAGAAACTATGTATCCGTAGATAAAGTTGACTGTCCTCCGACCCTCATCCCTCGGTAATGATGATACGACAACCAACAAGAGAGGATACTCTGAGAGATTCATCTGAGTAGGACGTATACTCTGAGAGATCACCTTTACAAGAATGATATCAGTAGTGGGATTGAGTGTTGGAAAAGATATTATCAGAGTATACGTCCTACTCAGATGAGTCTCTCACCGTTACTATTTTTTTCTGACAGCAAGATGGATGTGCTCCGTCAACAGATTCTTGCTCTGAGCTAAAACTTTGCCCTGGAGCTCAAGTGGACATCCTTCGTGTAGAGCTCGAGTGAGAGGTTTCTGACAGCATGGTGGTCTCCTTTGTCAAAGTATTCGTGCTCATCCCATATTGGTTGTGGGACCAATACGGATACTTTAACAAAGAAGACCACCATGCTGTCAGGAACCTCTCACTCGAGCTCTACACGAAGGATGTCCACTTGAGCTCCGGGGCAAAGTTTTGGCTCGGAGCAAGAATCTGTTGACGGAGCACATCCACCATGCTGTCAAAAAAAATTAGTAACGGTGAGAGACCCATCTGAGTAGGACGTATACTCTGATAATATCTCCTCCAACACTCAATCCCACTACTGATATCATTCTTGTAAAAGTGATCTCTCAGAGTATACGTCCTACTCAGATGGATCTCTCAGAGTATCCTCTCCGGTTGGGTTGTGTTCTGAGCCATCCATTCTCACACTTAAAATACATATGAATTAGAACTGTGTTTTGTATTTTCGATGAACCCAGGGATTTGATTCTGTATTTTGTATTTTGGTTTCTGTATTTTGGCTCCAGCTCCATTTGCATTAATCTACGGTACGACATGGTTTCTGTATTTTGGTTTCTGTCCTCCGACCCTCATCCCTCGGCAATGATGATACGACAACCTACCACTATATCTTATATAGTAGTAGATGATGTTTTAGTATTACATTATGTGAGTTCATCGTGATTCTGTTACGTTCTTCAGATACTAGATACGATAAGAACATATACTACACCATATGGACAGAACATAGATGATTCACACTAATGTATGCTAGAATAAATCTTGGGTTATGTTCTGAGCCATCCGTTCTGATCAAGCATCTTCCTTCTCCTCTCCTCCACTATGGCTCTGAACCCATCTGCTCCTCCCTACTTTCCTTCTTCTTATTTGACTCTCTCAGCCACATGATATCCAGCTCAAGTGTAGAGTCGGGGGAGAAAAAGTGGGCAGGAAGAGGAAGGAGAAGCAGCACAGCCGGCGGCATTAGCCGGAGGAAGTACAGAGCTTTTCTTCAATATTCGTAGGAGAACTATAAGGATATATCTTTTCACAACATGTCACCTTGTCAAAGACCCTTCATGTGAATATCATGTTACCGCGGTGTCGAAAGACTAATATGTGATAAGTTTTTAAGCCATGTATTTTGACATAATCCTCCCAACTCTTTCCTCCTATGTAGTAATCTTGCATTATTACATAGCAGGAAAGAGTTTGGAGGATTATGTCAAAACACACGGCTTAGAAAATTATGACATGTTAGTCTTCCGACACCGCGGTAACATGGTTGTCACATTAAGGGTCTTTGACAAGGTGATATGTTGTGAAAAGATATATCCTTATAGTTTTTCTACGTATGTTGAAGAAAACCTCTGTACTTCCTCCGGGTCATGGCGCCGGCTGTGCTGCTTCCCCCTCCTCTTCCTGCCCACTTCTTCTCCCCCGACTCTACACTTGAGTTGGATATCGTATGTGGCTGAGAGAGTCAAATAAGAAAAAGGAAAGTAGGGAGGAGTAGATGGGTTCAGAGCCATGGTGGAGGAGAGGAGAAGGAAAATGCTTGATCATAACTTGAGGTGGAAAAGTTGTGACGTTGATAGCGTGAGAGAGGGAGAGGGTGAATGGAGGGAGGGAAGTGGCTGCATGCCTTTGGCTCACTCGAGCGATATTTGTCCTCCGACCCTCATCCCTCGGCAATGATGATACGACAACCTATCACTTTATCTTATATAGTAGTAGATGATGTCTTAGTATTACATTATGTGAGTTCATCTTGATTCTGTTATATCCTTCAGATACTAGATACGATAAGAACATATACTACACCATATGTACAGAACATAGATGATTCACACTAATGTATGCTAGAATGAATTTTGGATTGTGTTCTGAGCCATTTGTTCCCATACTTGGCAATTAAGCCATTCGACAGGCGAGGCAGAAACTATGTATCCGTAGATAAAGTTGACTGTCCTCCGACCCTCATCCCTCGACAATGATGATACGACAACCTATCACTATATCTTATATAGTAGTAGATGATGTCTTAGTATTACATTATGTGAGTTCATCTTGATTCTGTTATATCCTTCAGATACTAGATACGATAAGAACATATACTATACCATATGTACAGAACATAGATGATTCATACTAATGTATGCTAGAATGAATTTTGGGTTGTGTTCTGAGACATTCGTTCCCATACTTGGCAATTAAGCCATTCGACTGGCGAGGCAAAAACTATGTATCCGTAGATAAAGTTGCCTGTCCTCCGACCCTCATCCCTCGGCAATGATAATACGACAACCTATCACTATATCTTATATAGTAGTAGATGATGTCTTAGTATTACATTATGTGAGTTCATCTTGATTCTGTTATATCCTTCAGATACTAGATACGATAAGAACATATACTACACCATATGTACAGAACATAGATAATTTACACTAATGTATGCTAGAATGAATTTTGGGTTGTGTTGTGAGCCATTCGTTCCTATACTTGGCAATTAAGCATGTGAAATAGAACTGATTATGTTTAGTTTGTCTTACGATACAGATTTTCACATCCAAATTAAAATGGATCGTTACTTCGTTGATCGTACATGGATGTACTAGCGGATCAACCTCCTAGACCGTAGGTACTTATAAGTATTGACCGTATCGGATTAGTATCGATCTATCATTTTGGTATGGACCGTATCGGTTGGTATTGGTCTTAGCGAATTGTTATCGTCCTATCCGATATGTATCGGCCGTATAGCTAGGATTCATATTGGCCTTATCGATTTGGTATCGGACATATCCGATAGGTATCGGCCGTGTAGGATTATTATATACTATTTCGGATTAGTATCGTAGAAGGTTTAGTAACAACTGTACTTGGATTTCTCTCTTCTAGAGCTAGATTACCATTGCAAGAGAGTCACGAGAGCGTAGCTGGCCAATTACAGAACATACATACTTCCTTTTCAATCTCGCTTTTCCTCATGGAAAAGGAAGCATGTATGTTACTGTAACTGGCCAATCACGATCTGGTGATTCTCTTACAATGGTATTCTAGCTCGAGAAGAGAGAAATCTAAGTACAGTTGTTACTAAACCTTCCACAATACTAATCCGAAATGGTCTATACTAATCCAACATGGCCGATACCTATCGGATATGATCGATACCAAATCGATAAGGCCAATATGAATCCAAGCTATTCGGCCGATACATGTACATATCAGATATAGGACGATACCAATTTGTTAAGGCCAATACCAATATGATACGTCCTATACCAAACCGATAGACCGATACTAATCTGATACCCTAGATACTAAGTACATCCGGCCTATACTAGCGGATCCACCAATTACTGCACGATAGGCCCAATGACTCCAGTTACATCCGGTTATTGGTGAGTACATGATTACATAGTAATTCTGTTAGTCTTGTGATACAGATTTTTACTCTCTCATGCTACCAACGTCACAACTTTTCCAGTGCTGCTCCCTCTAATGATGATGAACGCAAAAAACTAACGTCACAACTTTTATAATTTGAGTAAATTTTTTTACCCTATATAAAAATTTTTGTTGTCAGAAAGATGGCTCCTAGGACTCGTCGAGGTGGTGCTGCTAGTCGAGGAAGGGGTCGAGGCAAGAAACCCTTGGAGATCGACACGGAGGAAGTCCCAGTCGTCAAATAAGAGCCGGTGACTGTTAAGGAGGAGGTGTTACCAAAGGTCGAGGTCAAGGAAGAACCGATGACCATCAGGGAAGAGATTGCTCCCAAGCTTTTAGTTAAGGAGGAGCCACCGTCAGAGAGTAGTAGCATCGGGACAGACCCTCCTGTCCCTAAAGAAGATCTCAACCAGATTGAGCCTTCATATGCAAAGTGGCTGATAGAATGGTACATGCCTCAACGCAACTATAATCCCTGGCTGTGAGGATTCATCGTCTGACTTGGGGTCTTTGTTGAGGCCAAAGTTGATTTTCCTATGTGTTTTGGAATATTTGTGGAAATTTTGGAATATTTGTGGGAATTTTAGAATATTTGTGGGAATTTTGCAATATTTGTGCTATGATCGGATTATAACGACGGATATTAGGTTACTCTTCAGGATAATTGATGTCTATTTTATATTAATTTGGTTTGGTCTATATGATTCTTGGATAATTGGTGTGCATTAAATTCGTATGTGCATATTTGGTCTATGTGATTCTTGGATAATTGGTGTGCATTATATATTTGGTCTATGTGATTGTTGGATAATTGGTGTGCATTATATATTGGTTTGGTTTATGCATATTTTTGCAAACAGGAAAAGCTCTGTAATTTTTTTCAAAAAATTCTCAGTTAGTGATGGACTAGTGACCGTTTCGCGACAGATATTACCAGTTTCCGACTACTGTTCGACTGCAAATCCGTCGCTAACTGGAGATTTGAAAATATTTCCAAGTAGCGACGGGTGGTCGACGGAATATCCGTCGGCAAAGTTTTGATGGTATATAGTTCGACGGAATAGCGACGACTTTTTCGTCGCCCTTGTTCTGGAAATACCAAGAATTTCCAGAACATGGTCGACGGATAATCCGTCCGTATTCCGTCGCTAAACCGTCTTTTGTTAGTGACAGGTATCGACGGAATAGCGACGACTCATCCGTCGCCATGGTGCTGGAAATGCCTACCATTTCTAGAACCTGGTCGACGGATTTTCTGTCAGCAAACCGTCGCTAATCCGTCCTTTGTTATCGACGGCGGTCGACGGATTAGCGACGGAACGATACACTCTGA
Source organism: Iris pallida (assembly GCA_029216955.1). Classification (NCBI taxonomy): domain Eukaryota; kingdom Viridiplantae; phylum Streptophyta; class Magnoliopsida; order Asparagales; family Iridaceae; genus Iris; species Iris pallida. Next base: position 68,100,420 of record JANAVB010003400.1, on the reverse strand, counting down.
TACGCTATTATGACGGTTTACCGACGGAACTTTACGTCGCTATTGTCTAAACAGTTCAGTATTTAATACTTGAAATGGACGACGGTCCGTCAGAAAGTAGTTGCTTATGCTTCGTATTGTGAAGTCGAAATGCCGTCGCTAGTCCGTCGCTTGACGACTACGTAGCGACAGACCGTTATTAGCGACGAGCTGATTGCCGACGAATTTTTTTGGCCAAAACCTGTCAGTGATCGGTCGCTAATAGAAATTTCCGTCGGACTGGCGACGGATCTGGCCGTCGCTAAATCGACAAATTTTGGTAGTGAATAGCTTAGAATACTTTGGAAGAACGTATTATTCTTAAAGAGAAGAGAAGAGAGAGGTGTGTTGAAATGAGAAAAATTCTTCTCTATTTATAGTTTTTTAAAGGGAGAATTTTGGTAGAATTTGCGCAGAATTCTTTGAGAGAAACTCGACAAATAGCCGTTGCATCCGTAACTACGGGATGACTAAGTTCAAAATCCAATGGCACCAAACGTACTCGGGCAGAATTCGGGCTGAATCCGGGCCGAATTCACCTGGAGTCAAGAGTTTGATTTTTAGTATTTTTGCAAATCAAATTTTGGACTTTTTGAAAAGTTTAAGAGCTTTTTATAAAATGGGCTATTTTTAAAACAAAGAATATTTTGAAAATATTTTAGGATAGCCTATTTGCCAATATGACTCGGTGTACAACATATTTCTAGACTCAATAAAAAGTGAAAATTATATTGAATATAAAATACAGACTCATGTGGCAAAACGGCTTCAGTCTTGAACGGTAGTAGTAGCAGATCACATCAATCGTCCAAGTAGCCCTTATATCTAGACTGAGTTAGATCAATTATTAAAATCAAGTTCGACCATGACCAATGGGCCAACAATTTATACTCCACATGTTGGGTGTAAACCTCTCCCACAGGAACCTCATATTCAATTACTCGTGGCAAAGGTCGACCTAATTTTATTTCCACAAATATCTTGGCATATAATAGCCTCAACTGATTAAGTTTAACATCATCCCCTTGTATAGGTGTTCCTATCAAAGTTGCTAGTTTATAAGCATCGACGAGTTCCATAACGATATCGGAAGTCCCGAGAAGCGAACCCAAATAGCACAGTTGAAAGAAGTCTCGTTCATATTTGGAGCCGTCTACCACTCCTTCAGAATAATAAGTCGACAATCGAATGTCCAGGGACCACTTTGTAGAATGCGATCAACATCCTCTATCATGCCAAATTTTACAAAATAGAACCCCTCCTTCCTAGCATAAAATTCCATGTGTCCCTTTAGGCGCCACACCCTTGCAACAAAAGCCCGGATCTTACCATAGAATGGTGGTTTATCACCAAGGACATATTGGACGATTGTATATTGTCAATATTCTACCGTCTCTGTAATTTCTTCCATAGTGAATGTCATCCTTAATCCACCCTCCACTTGCTTTGGCACTACGTAATGAGTTGTAGCGTTCATCAGTTCCTGCCCTCCTCAACATATATCTGCCCACCTCTTTCCTTACATACCCACTGGTTCCTTTCCCTTTCCTTGCCCTACCCCATCCGTACCCACATCAGCGGCGTGCTCACAATCGCCACTCCTACCGAATTTCCCTGCCTTTATTATCGCACATTATGTGTGGACACTTCCACAGTTTGCAACAACACTTGTCCCCTTACGTTGGTCGTCTGACCCCGTGTCACAGTCGCTTGCCCTCGTGCTATTGCCATCTGCCCCCGCACCATTGCCATTTGCCTCTCACTATTGTCGTCTACCCCCGTACCTGAATATTCTCAAATCTGTTCTAAACAGCTCTCCTTTGCCCTTGTGTATGCCTATGCCAGACCACCGTGGTCCACCCTCCTGATTTTGCTTGATGACCTATCGCACCTTCTTCTGTCGACACCCCACTGCCGCTCCAGAAAGACGACCCAGGGTCCAGGTACGCCCTGGTCGCACTACAAGAAAAATGATATTTATTGACGATTTTTTATTCACGGTCAGTAATTCCCGTCAACTATTCTGTTTTACTTGACGGTTTAGGCCTTGTGTCAACTAAACACATATTTTGTGTTAACTATACAATATTGTACCACTTTAGTTGACGAATTTTGGGAAACTGTCACGTAATCCACCACTTTTAGTTGACGGCTAGTTTAAAGCCGTCAACTAAAGTGGGGCAGAATTCCCACAACTATTTTAGATGCTATTATCGTAATTTTTTCAAAATATTTGGCTTAGTGACGGTTTTCATGTTTAATCCCCCACTGCTCTAAGCCGGATCCTCTCTTTCTAAAACATTGGCCCCCTCTCGAAAACCCATCTTCTCTCTCATTCCTCTAAGAAAAACCCTATTTCCTCTCAGAAGTCCCTCTCCCTCCCTCCCTAAAACTCTCTCCTTGGTGTCCACGGTCCCTTCGGCGGCCTACGTCCCAAACGAATGTTGTTGCTACCCTTTTTACCCCTTTTATTTACTCAACAAACCATAGAAAATGGAGGAGGAGGTGACGAGAACCAGAGGAAGCTCTACGGGGCAAAACTACCATGGAGTCCTTTCGCTCATGACCTCGATAAGCTCTTCGGGAAGTGTGAAATCGTTGGTGAGGTGGATGTGATTGTGCTCTTCTACTTTTTTTCACTAATTATAGGTTCTATGGATACGATACGGACACATTATCGAATGCTCTCAGTCGCCATGGCTTTGAGGTCGTTGATGTCGGCGATGGGGAGTAGGGGCTGAGGGCGACGGCCGGCGAGCGTGAGAGGGTTACGTCCGCGGTGGAGAGGAACGTGATGGACGGGGACAGGTTCCTGTTGTTCCTTACCAAGGGGCCGTGGCTGAAGTAAAAGATCGAGGAGTGGCTGGAGAGGTTCCAGGAGCTGTCCTACGTTTCTTCGTACGCTAACTGCTCGGGGTTGGACCCGAAAAGCGATGTGTCGGAGAAGAGGGTGATCGGGGTGCTCCACGAGATGTTGTCGATGTTCGTAGATGCGTCGGTAAAAAGGAGGCAGTTGCTTTGCTTGAGGAATCATATCATCTATACTCTCTCTTATATGTCTAGCTGTGTAACATTCATTCATTCAATTTGCAGCGTTGCCATATGTTCTGAGTGCACATTCAGATAAAAAATGATCACTTTGTAGCCATGTTGCTAGTTGACTTCGGCTTAGTTTGAATTATAGTTTGGGGATAAGTGTTTGCTTAAATCACCATTTTTTGGTAGTGCTAACCTAGGGCAGTAGTAGTATTATAGTTCTTCTTTTTTTTATATAGTCCTACTTACCTACATGACAATTATAGATATTGTAGATGGTGGTATATCAATTTTTGGATGTATAGGGATAATGTATAGAAAGGACTAGACTATGAATAGAAAAAGTTTGTATGTGGTTATGTTGGAGTAAAATAGCTGTAGGTGGTGTAGACAAATTGTATTCATTGTTGAGGATCAGTGCTAGTTCAGGGTAATTCCAACAAGACTTTGGAAAACTCCCATGTGCTTAGAGCGACCTCTATTTCCACCGTGATGGACAAGAGGTCGGGATAAGTATGTCTGTATTTGGGTGAAGTGGGGGATATATACATAAATGTTGTTTCATTTTTTTAAACTGATATAGACTGATCATTTTTTTACTCTACCTTGTCTGTGCTTTTTCTTTTTTCTATTTATGCACAATACTTCTCTTCTTATATTTGTATGAGAGACTAACTTCTTCCATATTTTCGTTTCTAAAGGTTCAGAGGTGACTCATAGCTTTGGTTAAAATTGTCTAAATAGAGAAGATGAATATGTGCACAAGAGAAATGTATTGACCAAGTAATAAAGGTGACTTTTACTTTTAGTGCAGACAAGTTCCAACACAACCAAGATATATGGAGGCTATGACAGATGACCTTTGACTAGCAATGCTAGAAGAATAAAACATATAAAGAAGGAAGTACTAACATGCTACAAACTGAGGAATAGAAAAGAAAAATAGCTCACAAGGACAAAGTCCTTCTGCACTAGCAAATATAAGCTCTGTCAATGGACTTTTGTCCTATTAAGTGAGTTGATTACCTTATTTTGGATAAATACAAAATATAGATCCCTAGATGATATATGTACAAAGATCCATCTTAAGGAGGTTACTTCTTACTCCATTTGCCTTAACTACCACAACAACAAATTTACCAGCTTTATTCCTTGCAATGTATAGAGCACCTAGCATTATTCCTTGCAATATTATATAGCAAAAGTTGCTACATTTGCCAGTTAGCCCTAATAGTTTTCCTGTTATTGCAAATATATGCTTATGGTTTGATTTTATATATGTTACGTTGTATGCTTCAACCTTCACATTATTTCTTACCATCAAGACTTCATGGTTTGTACAAGTATAACATGAAATTGTACATGGCAGAGAAATAGGGTTATCTTAGAATTTATCTGAGTTATACATAACAGAGAAATAGGGTATCTCAAAATTCATTTGAGATACCCTACTTCTCTGCCATTGTACATTTACCACCTGATAAAATCTGCATTTTTTGCTTGTTATTGGGGCTTCCTGTCACACACACACACACAAAGACACAACAGTTGACAAATCGGACACGAGGAGGCTATCCTTGTACGACCAATTCTGGTATGTCAATGTGTAATTTGTCGTATCCATGTTGTGTTGGAAGTTGGTACACGTGTGATGGACAAAATTGCTGAATTTAGTGTCAATCTTTCCTAGCCTCCTTTTGATGGCAGAGTAAGTAAATAAATTTTCTTTATGAACTTAGTTGGAGTGTTTTAGCCTTGTACATTATTGTAATTTCTTCTAGTTATTTTGGTATCCACTACTAGTTTCAAAGTTGGAGTGTTTTAGCCTTGTACATTATAGTAATTTCTTCGAGTTATTTTGGTATCCATTATCATAATTTCTTCAGAGTAAGTAAATAAATTTGTGAATTTGCGTGCTTCGGTTAATGGTATTTTGTTGTATTATGGCACTATAGTCTTTGGTGATGGGGTTGGTATCATGTATCGAATGTTGTTCTATGAACAAGTTTCAAGTGTGAGAGAACTTATAACACATTTTAAGCGAAGAGAACTAAAACTGAAATATCTGATATGAGGTGGTGCCCAAAAATTGTCAAAACAAAAGAAATGTTGGTTTTGTGTTGACTTAACTGATATAAGGTGATGCACCTTTACAAGAGTAGTTTACCATATGAAACAGCTCATCATTGCTCATCCTCTTCTAAGGTATTTTATTGGTACTGTGGTATCTTTACAACAACAAAAACAAGACCAAATGTATGAGGATTTTTTATGTCAACAATTTATATTATTGAAAAAGTTATACATGTGTTAATATATTATAGTTTGTCCGGCCCTTAATTCTTACCTTTTGGGTTGGTTTCTGGAGCTTTTCATTTGGTTTCCAAAATAAAGGAAATATTGGTTTTGTATTGACCCAAGCCATCTATATGCGAAAAGTATCAATTTTGATAATTAGAGCTTTTTATTTTGATAACTTTGTTCTATATGCGGGAATATTGGTTTTGGTAACTGGAGCTTTTTATTATGTTTATAAATGATAAAAGATAGACTATCCTAAATGTACAGTTAGCATTGTTTACCATTGATTGTAAAAATACAGAACAATTTTATTGGAGGACTGAACTTAGACTCACAATACAAACTCGTTCGTACAAAGAAAGCCTAGGAATGAAAACCTAGGTACAGCAATCTAAGTACAATTGTTTATTTTTGTTTCTGGGTGATGATGGTAGAAGCTCGGGAGAGTGCTATCAACTCTGTCTTACTCCTTGGACGATCGGACGTAGCCTTAGCACTGATGAAGAAATGCTCTCGGGATATATAGGAAGATTATTCTATGCGCCACCGCTCTCTCTGTGCGTGTCTCTGTCTCTCTGTCTGTCCGCCCCTTTACAAGGGAATGGCACCTTGCTATTTATAGGAGTGGGGTGTGATAAGTAGGGTTTGCAATGATTGCTCCTTAAACAGTGGGCGGTTAGGGATTTGTTAAGATTTGTCTTGATCTTGCTTTTATGTTGATTGCAACAAATCTGCATCATTTGTTGGAAATTGATCCGGGTGATTATGATGATTATAATAAATCTAGTTGTTGTGATTTGTTAATAGCGACAAATCCGAGTGGATAAATCTTGGTTGATCTTGTGCCACGTGTCTAGCCGTTATTATGCTGCGAGCCGTAGGAACGCGGGGGACTAAGTCTTAAATGATCTTCTGCCACGTGTCCTAGCTACGAGCCACATGGACAGGGTGTCCTGACAGAGCCGCATGCGTGTGGTCTGGTAATTGAGCCACATGATGGTGGCCCCCCCTGATCTGAGCCATATGATGGTGGCAGCCGCATAGATGTGGCCTCCAAAATATGAGCCGCATGAGGGTGGCTCTCCAAGATCCGAACCGCATGGAAGTAGCAGCCGCATGTGGGTGACCTCCAACTGAACCACATAAGGGTGGCCACGTGTCATGACCGCATGGGTGTGACCTCCCAAAATCTGAGCCGCATGACGGTGGCCACGTGTCAAAGCCGCATGGGTGTGGCCTCCAACTGAACCGTATAAGGGTGGCTACGTGTCAGAGCCGCATGGGTATGGCCTTCCAAAATCTGAGCCGCGTGAGGGTGGCCCCATGATCCGAGCCGTATGAGAGTAGCAGCCGCATGGGGGTGGCCTCCAACCGAACCGCATAAAGGTGGCCACGTGTCAGAGCCGCATGGAAGACCTTAAAGCGATCCGTACAAAGATCTTTGGAATTTGGTGGATCGTGCCAGCTATAAAGATTTCTTTCGTTTCCCTAGGAGCACGCCATTATGTCAGAGTCATCATTGTAGCTTTATGTCAGAGCTGTCAAATCACCTTTATGTTAGAGCTGCCGTCAAAGCATTTAATGAGGCCGCTGCTTGATGGCCAGCTGTAGGGGCAAACCGCATAGGGCCACGTGGCTTTTACCCGAGCCGTATGGAGCTATTGGTGATTTCTGAGCCGCATGAGGCTCCGAAGGACTTTTGAGCTGCATGAAGCTTTAAAGGACTCTTAAGTTGCATGAAGCTTTAAGAGATTCTTTGAACCGCATGAGACTCCCTCTGTTTTAGGCCGCATTGATTTTCCTGTTCTTTTCTATGCTTCTACAAGACCACCTTCAAAGTTTTCAATTTGTAAAATTAAAATACTTTGAATAAGAAGAATGATTATGTTCACAAAAGCTCTTCTGGCCGTACAGGATGTTCTGGCCGCATGGACTTACTAGCCGCATGGACTTCCTAGCCGCATGGACTGTCTGGCTGCATGGACTGCCTGGCCGCATTGACTCTTCTGACCGCATAGACCGCTCTGGCAGCATGGACCGCTCTGGTCGCATACTATCCTTTCAGCCACGTAGGCATCCCATTAATTGCTCTTGATTCATTTTGATTTAGAGCCATCTTTTGAGGGGAATCCCAAGAGTCGATTTATTAAATATTTTGATTTTTTTCTTGATGAATCTCCTACATGGGAGGGGATAAAATCCCAAGAGTCGATTTTGTCTGCAGCACATAATCCGAAGCGTTCATCGGTCCACGTGCCCCCCCCCACCCTGTCCGCCTATAGATAGGAGTAACTTTTAGAGATAAACTCTTTACTTTCTTCTCCAGTTCAAGCTTTTCTTGCCCTAACTGCTGTCTTCTTCTTCTTCTTCGATCTTCGATGGCCCCCAAGACTTCCAAGGCTGCGGCGAAGGGTAAGGGAGTGGCTTCTACGTCGACTGCAGCGCCTGAAGTTTATTCCGACGTTCACCCTGCCATTGCTGGAAAGGATTTGGGGAGAAATTGCATGAACTCAGAACCTAACCATCATGGCTATGTCGCATAATTTATGCGCGGGCCTTCTTCGTCTTCATTGAACTGTTCAAATTGTATATGCCGTATGTACGTCTCATGTCTAAGCCGCATGGGGGTATACCCCATGTTCGAGCCGCATAAGAGTTGTCTAGTGGCAGCATAAGCACTTTGCAAACTGAACCGCATAAGGACCCGTCGAATAGAATCGCATAAGTCCCTCTGAACTGAGCCGCATGAAGCCCCATCAAACAGGACCGCATAAGCCCCCCTTTGAACTGTGCCGCATAAGGCCCCGCTAAGCAGAACCGCATAAGCTCATCTCGACTGGGCCGTATAATGCCTCGCTAAGCAGAACCGCATAAGCTCATCTGAACTGGGCCACATGAGGCCCCATCAAATCAGAACCGCCTAAGCTCACTTTAAACAGAGCCGCATAAGCTTACACTAATTAGTGCCGCATAAGCTCATGTTCAAACAGAGCCGTATGAGCTCTTTTAAACATAACCGCATAAGCTCCCGCTAAACAGAGCCGCATAAGCTCGTGTAAAGCCGCATAAGCTCATCTAAAATTAGACTACACGGGACCCCCACCAAATCAGAGCCGCATAAGCTCATGTAGACTGGACCGCATAAGCCTAAAAATACTAAGTGGTTTTGTTTAGCCATCTTTTAACTTGTTTTTTTTGTCTTTCTCCAGTAAATCTGCCAGTCAATCCAGTAGGAGAACCCCTGGTGGGTTCGGCCCAATCTGCTATGGGTGTGCGATTCGACCACTTAGTCCAATATCTGGCGAACCAGCTTCCCACAAACGAGCCAATGGAGAGGCTGAATGATATCAGGAACCAGACCTTCTACTTTCTCTGCGCCATGATGAACTCGGGGCAATTGGAGAGAAAATACCTTAAGCCGGCGTTCCTCTTTGGGGATGCCTTGACTGTGAAGAACCCCCGAGTACTGGATATATCCGAGTGTTGGGACTTTACTCTTGATGGGATGGCGATCCATATCCCTCCGATGGAGCATCATTTTCCTCTTTCAAGATTCAACATGTTACCGCTGAACAGAAAGATGGTGGACTCCTTGACCCCAAGCAAGTCGGGGATGATTGTGGGTAACATCCATTATAACAGGAATTTGGGGTCAGCGTATGCGAAAAGGGAACCGGTCAGTCGGTACGTGATGGGACTGGCTCCGGGTACCTTCATAAACATATTGGGTCCCAATTTCACGTTCTCTCAAGCTGACACCTTCTTGAACCAACTTGCTCGGAAGGGGTCCTATCCCGTCGGCCGATTGGCGCTGCTGAACTGGATAAACCCCGTCCCTGCATGGGCCAACTTGACCACGTGGATTCTGCAGAAGTATGAGACTCCCCTGCGTGAGATCGGCCTCTACCACGCCATTTGGGGCACTTGTCATGGTCTACCCATAAATAAGTCGTTGTTTATGGCTCTCCTGGAGATGTACAACCGGCGGACGAGAACCTTCTTCACACCTGGAAGGGAGCTGGGACTCGCCCTCCACGAGATGTACGTCATTTCTAAGCTGCCCTGGGGGGACAAAGTTTTTGAAGTATACACCCCTACGAACGAAGAGTTCGAGGACTTGGATCGGCAGTTCCAGGGCTTTGTTCCTATATACCGGGAATTGTTATGTCACCACAGTACCTTTCACCAGGCGTCCATCAAGAAGGACGGTAGCTCGGAAGGGAGCATTCCTCATACCATGTCCTGGGTCTCATACCTTTTTACACTAGGCGCCTCAGGCCGGGTTTCTTCCCGAAATTCTCAAACCCAGGAGGAGGTACAAAAATTGGCGTCGACTGCCAAGAGATCGAGGGCCACGGGCGACACATTTGGGAGTCAAACTGACTCCTTTAGTTATTTTTATTATGGTACTCAGTGGCTGTCAGAGAAGGCACTCCTGGCAGGATTCCTGATGGTATGGCTACGAAACTGCGTGGTCTCAGGAGAGGCAGGTTCCATTGAGAGGATCAGCCGCCATTTTATCCTCCCTGCCGTGAAGCTGGTCTTTGGGGCCAGACTGGCCCTTCTTCCGGCCATGGTGTGCAGCATACACCATGGCCTTCGTGCCTTCTCGTCCAAGGTCATCGCCCGTGACACGGTGATAGATTTTGAGCACATAGAGCTGCCCTACCATTATCTGATGGGGTGGTTGTTGATGCACTACCGATCTTTGATGAGGCCTGGAGCAGAAGATGGCGGTACGGCTGATAATGCTTTCATTTTCCAATATCACCATCAGCCCTGGGAGTGCAGCACTATACCAGCTTGTCGGAGGGCGCTGGCGAGAGTGGACGGATATGACTTTTTTGTGTCTGTTCCTCGTTTTACCGCTGAAGAAGTGAGGGACGTACATATTGATGGTACCGGACCTCCTCACCTCTTGCCTGAGAAGATGCTCCTTTGGTTGCGTAATATCCGTCCAGCGCACCTAGTATACCGTAACCGCAACCATGTCTACCTGGAGCCCTACTTGCCTAGCAGGTTCTCCCGCCAGTTCAGGTATAGCCAGCTATTCTTTGACAGTCCCAGCTCTTGCCTGGGCTTTGAAGGTAGCATCCTTGACGGTATCAGGGCATGGCATTATTATGACGCGGTTCATACCCGAACCAGCTTTTCAGTTCCTGAGGCTGAGGCGCCAGGGGAGATTTTGTATATGGCGGCCCTATACCATGTTACGGCGAGCAAGCCTCCCGTTAATTTTGATCCGGGTACCAGCTTCATTGCGGGTACTGGCTTGGCGGAGAAGCCCAAAGGGTCTAAGATGCGGAAGAAGAGGACGAACACGGTTCTGTGTCTGACTCGGAGTCCACCAATGCGGACGAAGAGGATGACGAACATGATGCCGATAACTCTCTCCCTCCTGTGGAAGAGGTGGTGGCGGATCAGCCGCCTGTTGTACCAAATGAGGTGATGGCAGATCAGCCACCTGTTGCACCTGGCCTTTCATGCAAGCGAGGTAGACGTGTGTCTATTGGTGGCGTAACCTTCTCCGTGAAGTGGGCTGCGGTAAGACGCCGCGGGCTGCTCATTAAGGAGAAAGACGAAGGTGATGACGCCGTTTCGGAGGTGAATTGAATTGTGACCATCTCCTTCTTTAGCTCTTTCTCTTCCTGAACTATGATCTAATCATTTTTCTCTTCTCTATAGGCGTCAGAAGAGTCGGACTCTCGAGAACCGGCCGCTGTTTCTGAAGTCAATCCGGCCCTGACCACTTTGACATATGTGCCGAGATTATTTCTGTCGGGGTTCTCTCGGCGGCTGAGGGATCTCACGTTACTGAGGTCTCGACCCAGGGCGACGGGGGCTCTGCTGAACCCGTCCCCGAGACTGCTGAATTTCAGCAGGGTGACGCTGATCCAGTCGTATCTCCTTCCGGGGCGGCTGGGGCAGAGAAACCGGCTAAATTCGGCTTGGAGGCCGCTGATGAGGGGACTACGGTGGCTGTGAGCGAACCTCAGCCTCCACAACCCTCTCCTGGTGAGATAAGCCAAATCTTGACTAGTAAGGAGGCTCATTTGCTCTATCATCACATCCTTCGGGTTAGGCTGATTGATGGTCGCTCTGGACATACATGTCCTGCCTCTTAACTGCCAATGATGGACATTGTCAGGGTAGGCTCTGCCAGCGGGGATCTGGTGGAAGAGAGTGTGCCCCCTCCCCTTCCAACTTATATTGAGGGGCCTCCCGCTGGATCGAGTTCGGGAGATCAGATGGCGGCACAGCCGAGGCTGGGAGCAATGGTCCCTACGTCCTCTTCTGCTCATATGGCTTCGGGGGTCGACCTTTCTGCCTTGGCGAGTATCCAGGTTCTTCGTGATGGAACTGGGGATTCCCAGGACCCTTCCTTTGGTGTGCGTATTGATCGATAAAAAGTTAAACAGATCTAATACGTGTTCTAACCCTTCATAGGCGAAAACTAGTGTTCACGAATTATACCTGCGGCGGAAAGGAGACAAGTTATTCCTGGCAATCTCGAGCGGACGACCCCAAGATCTTCTGCACGTATTCCTTCCTCGAGTTAGACGTCGTGTGGGCGACGATCTTCCAACCTTTTTTTCTTCTTGGCAGCCCTCTCTTTCTCTCCTTACGTGAATTACGAAATTAGAGAAAGTTTCAGATTTCTGATCAGTAATCTGGCGGCCAGAGAATAGAGGATATATATATGCTACGGCAGGGACCATAAAAAGAAATTAGGGTTAGGCCTCCTAACGGATCTGGATATCCCGTGTTCAGCCCGAACACACAATACAGGCCCATTAACAATAGCTCGGTCCACTAATGAGCTATTGTTGCACTACCTCCCTAATCCCAAATTATGTTTGTGGGCTCCTTTTATTATATGCTCGTTTGGCTCCCCATGTTAAGATATCGTATGTCCGTTGATCAAATTAAGTTACTGACAACTATATTGATTCGACATCTTTTATCCTTAAGTAGTACCGCTCAACTTTATTTGTCATGTCGGATATAATCCACCTGCAGGGTTTACATGACAATCCTTATGAGCTCCTTAAGAGGACATCATCAACCCGATGTATCGGGACATGGATTCCATTTATAATCAACAGCCCATCATACATATAATGTTATTACCTAATTCATAGAGGTTGTTGATCCATAATGAATCTCACTCTTTTATGAGTCAAAGTAATGCACACTGCATATACATGTCCGTTATTATATCCGGATTAAGAGCACAAGCATCCATAATAACAGAGGTGTTTGTTCTCTTATGTAGTCAGTACAAAGAGAACAACCTCAAGTGGTCCTGTTCAATACACACAAAGTGTACTAGTGTAAACCTATAGTCTAGATAGACTAATACCAGATTATACTACAACCTTTCCAATAGATTGTCCAAGTCCATCTAGGTTGTGAACTATTTATATACTCCATGGGAAACTGATAATATGAACTTTTGTGTGACACCATACACCATATTATCTACAGTATAGAATATCAGACATTTGCATTAACACTTGCAACAAATACAATATGCAAACATTTGCCCATATGATTCTCATTCAAAATTTAAGAAAATAAGGTTACTAAAAAAGTGATGCTTTTAGTATATAACCCTAACACTTCGGGCCACGGAGGAGGAGTCAGCTGCTATCCAAGCGTCTTTTCGCTTGGAATTTATTTTACTGGTGGCAGGGGTAGCAAGTTCTGGCGTGTCTCCTTCGACACTGCCAGCTACACTTCCTTTGACGTCATCCTCTACGGAAGTTCTGGATGAGGCGTCACAGGATTTGGTTGACAGTTTCTACCGCCACTTGAAAAGAGGGGTCGAAGCTGCTGTGGAGCGGGGGACCCCCTTTGCCTTGGCCCGACAATGCGCCCGTAGCCAAATTAAAATTCTTAAAACCCTCCCTGGTGGGGCAAAGATAGTTGCGCTTCTTGAGCCCAAATTACTAGAGGCTGATCAGCTCGTGGCCCAGTTTTAAGTGCTGCGGCAAGCTGATCTGTCTGCAGCAGTAGATCAAGAGCGTGACTTCCTCACCACTGTCCTGCAGAAGGTAAGGGTTGCACGAGATACGTCTAAGCCGGTTATAATAAAGGACCTCGGTGACCTATCTCTCCAGTATGACTAGCTGAGCCGCAGGAGCAAGGATTGCATGGCTCGGGAAGCGGCAGCCTCTCGCAGAATAATTGATACAAGGGAGCAGATCCTCGAGCTCCAGAGGAAACTGGCTTTCTTGGAATCTGAGCTCGAAGCTTCCCGTGCGGATAAAGAGATGATCGTTCAGGAGGTCGAGAAGGTCACCCGAGCTTCTGCTGGCCTGAAGTGTGCTCTAAAGAAGCTTGAGGATGGCTGGCGGGCTCATGCGCATCTGGAGGATGCGGAGCGGCTGACTCAGGAGGCCGAGCGCCGGGCCAAGCAGCGGTTTGAGCGGTCGACTATCTTGCTGAGGGACCGTCTCATGGAATTATGTATCGCCGAACCATAGTCGGCCTTTTCCTTCTTTTGTTTATATTCTTTTCCTTTTTTTTTGAGAGGGGCGTAGTCCCAGAACATATAGTACTTTTGACTTTCAAATAAAAGAGTATGTTTTATTTTACCCTTCATTTGGATTGCTTATTGCGTTTGTGGTGTTGTGGTATTTACCCCACTGGGGGGCTGTTTATGGACTTGTTATCCTTGGTATACCTTGGTTTTAGGTACAGATAACAAGTTTGATGGGGATACCTAGAACAATTCTACAGTAAGGTGGCCGTGGACGTTCCTGGTATCGAGAGAAAGAATACCGTAGAGCAGCTGGGCTCCCGGGGCATGATGAGAAATGAGGGGCATGTACTAGGGAACTTAGTACAGCATTTGTGGTCAACAGAGGACATTTGTGGGCCTATTATCCTTGGCGTACTCCAGTTTTGGGTACAGATAATAGGTCGAGAGAAAACCTACATACTTACTCAGAGGTAATGAGGACGTGGTAAATATGAGGGTTTTTTCAATGGAGCCTTCCTACTCAGAGGTAATGAAGACGTGGTAGGAGTGGGCTCCATGAAGGGTACATAGAACAACTCAGAGGTAATAAGGACGTGGAAATTCTACGTGTGGGGTGGTTTGTTTTTGATGGAGGTGAAAACAACTCAGAGGTAACATTGACGTAGTTGTTTCGGGAAATTTGTGGATCTGTTACCTTTTTTATGTACTGAAAGTGCGGGTAGTGGATCATGAGGGAGGAGCTCTTTTTAGGAAAAAAGTTCAGAGGTATGATCATACGTGATTTACTACCCAAAAGATGCGATATAGATTCATCTGGAGTGGCCAGAGTGTAAGTTCAGTGGTACCTGCGGGTACATAACTCAACAATCTGGAAGATTTGGAGTCAGAATATAAGTTCAGCGGTACCAGAGGGTGCATAACTCAACAATCTGGGAGATTCGGATGATGTCATTTCAGACATAATATTTTTTCAGAAACTTGCCGTTGATGGACAACATGAGCAAGTCTTCGTTTTGTTTTATGAGGCGGTAAGCACCATTGGAGAATGCAGCCTCGATGACAAATGGGCCTTCCCACTTTGGTTGGAATTTGCCGACAATTTTGTGAGTCATAACCATCGGCCTCCGAACTGCCAGAACGAGATTGCCTACTTAGAATGTTCTGATTTTAACCTTCTTGTTAAAAACTCCCGAGATACGTGCTTGGTATAGCTCGATTCGTTGTTGAGCTAACAGGCATTTCTCATCTAAAGCCTCCAACTCTTGTAACCGGCGATGGTGATTATCATCCGTCGTCAATTGGTAAGTAAGGGCGACGTGGAGCGAGGGGATCTGAGTCTCCAGTGGGAGAACTGCCTCACTCCCATACACCAGAGAGAATGGTGTGTTACCAATGGTCGTCCGTACTGTAGTGCGGTACGCCCATAAGCATTCGCCAAGCTTCTCGTTTCAGTCGCGTTTATTGGAAGACACGAACTTCTTGAGCAGCTTGATTATAGTTTTATTGAATCCTTCTGCCAGCCCATTTGCTGCCGAATTGTACGGTATTGATGCAATATTCTGGATTCGGTGTTTGTCGTAGAACCGATAGAAGGTGTACCTTGCGAACTGCGGACCGTTGTCGTGGATGATCCTTCGGGGAAGTCTAAAACGATAGATGACGTGATGCTTGAGAAAGCTGATCACGTTTGAAGTCTTCACTTCTGCCAGCGGAATAGCCTCCGCCCATTTGGAGAAGTAATCTGTGATTGCGAGTATGAAGCGAAGTCCTCAGGATGAAGGCGGAGTGATCGGACCAATGATGTCCATTCCCCATGCTTCGAATGGCCAGGATGCCACCGTCGGATGTAGAATCTCGGATGGCTGGTAGATGAAATCTGCATGGACTTAACAGGCTTTGCACTTTTGTGCATAGTCTATTGCATCTGCAACCATCGTGGGCCAGTAATAGCCCATTCGGCGAAGGCGGTCTTGCAATTTTGGGCCAAGATGATGGGCCCCGCAGACGCAGTCGTGAGCTTCGCGTACAGCTTCCTTGGCTTCTGTATTTGACAGACACCGAAGCAGTAATCCATCATATGATCTTCGATACAGCATTTTTGTCTCTGTATCGTAGAAGAATCTGAGGAAACGTCTTCTGATAGAAGTGGCTTCCTTCGGATTCTCTGGCAGGATGTCGTAGACTACGAAGTCGATGAATGGTTGTCTCCAGTCTGGTGCTTCGTTGACTGTCAGAGTGGAATAACTCTCAACTCATTGAATATTATTCTTGGGACAGACCAATTCACGACCTATTATGTCAACCAGATGATGAGTATAATTCGACACTGCTAGGGAAGCGGCCAGGCCTACTAGGGCATCGACCTCATTATTTTGGGGTCTGGAAACATGTTCTATAAAGAATCCTTCCAAGGACGAGATGATGTCGATCGCTATTTGGTGATAAGCGATCATATCTTCGTGGCGAACTTCGTATGAACCCCGGATCTGGTTGACGATTAACTGTGAGTCGCCATATGCTTCAAGATACTCTACCCCCAGCTCCTTTACAAGTCGGAGGCCAATGACCAAAGCGTTGTACTCTGCCACATTGTTTGAATAGGGCTCCGTGAGGGAGTAAGCCCGATTGATCACCAGCCCGAAGGAAGAAATCAGCACCACTCCGACTCCAGCAACGATGTTGTCCTTGGGCCCAGTTCTGGAAGCACCGTCAAAGAACATTCGCCGTACGGCATCATGAGAGGCCACATTTGTATTGGCAACCTCATCTGGAATCTCTTCGTCTATTCTAGTTGACTCCGAACCTGGATGAGCTGCTAAAAAGTCTGCCAGAGCTTGACCTTTAACAGCCTTCTACGGGATGAAGATCATGTGGTAGGAAGACAATAATATCGCCCAGGTAGCGAAGCGAGAGCTGAGTGCACTTGGCTTGGTCATGAGGACCCTGAGGTGGTTAACCCTTGATACGACATGGATGGTTTGTCCCGTGATGTAGTGTCGCATCTTCTGAATGGCGAATACCAGAGCAAGGCACTCCTTCTCCACGACAGTATATCGATACTCATGCCCCATCATCATTCGACTGAGGTAATATATAGATTGCTCATGGCCTACATCATTATTTTGTGCTAGTAAAGTACCGAGAGAATGCTCCATTGCTCACACATAGAGCAGGAATGGTTTTCCAGCAACCGGGGCCACCAGGACTGGAGGATTCGACAGATATTCTCTAATGCTGTCGAAGGCGCACTGACATTCTTCATTCCATACGAATGAAATGCCCTTCTTCGTGAGGTGGGTGAATGGTTGGCACCGTCCGGAGAGGTTAGAGATAAACCTCCTGATGTAAGCTAGCCTCCCTTGAAGACCTCTGAGTTCACGGAGATTTCTTGGGGGACCCATCTCCATGATTGCCTTCGCCTTTTCGGGGTCTATGTGGATACCTTGGGAAGTAATCATGAAACCCAAGAACTTCCCGCTGGATACGCCCAAGAAGGATTTTATGAGATTCATCTTTAAATTGTGCGCTCGTATGAGGTCGAATACTGTCCTCAGATCATGTAGATGATCTTCCTTAGAGCGGCTCTTGACGGCGATGTCGTCGACGTAGCATTCCACTGTCTTGCACAAGTGGTCTCTAAAGATGACGCTCATAGCTCTTTGATAGGTGGTGCCAGCATTCTTTAAACCGAAGGGCATGACTGTGTATTAGTATGTGCCAATTGGTGTTCGGAATGATGTATGTTTTTCATCATCGGGGAACATCTTGATTTGGTTGTACCCCGAGAAACCATTCATGAATGACATACGCTCGAAGCCGCAGGTGTTGTCAATCATGATGTCTGTGATAGGGAGGGGGAACTCATCCTTAGGACATGTCTCATTCAGATTGCGAATGTCGATGCAGATTCGAATCTTTTCATTCTTCTTGAGGATTGGTACTATGTTGGCAATCCAGTCTGGATGCTATTCCTCGCGGATGAAGCCGTTGGCTATCAGTTTATTGACCTCAGCTTCGATGGAGTTCATGATGTCTGGGCGGAACCGTTGTTGCTGTTGCTTGACCGATTTTGTGTCCAAACGATTATTGAGTTTGTGAAGTGCAACCTCGAGGTTCAGTCCTGGCATGTCTTCGTAGCTCCAGACGAACACGTCGACGTATTCTCTGACGAGTTGTAGTAGCGATTCTTGCTCTTCGTCTGTCAGACTTTTGCTAACGAAGATTGGCTTTGGGGAAGACTCATTGCCGAGGTTAACTTGCATGACCTCATCTTCAGTAGGGGGCTCTCTTTATTCGAACCGCTTTCCCCATTGCGTATCTAGATGTTGGGCCCACGTCTCTAACTCAAGAAGTTCGAGAATATTTTCATCTTCTTCGTAGGTGTCGGTGAATGCCATATTGACGGACAAGACTCGCCTGAATACGTCCCCAATGCTGACATCCGAATCAAAAATTGGTGATCCGGTTGAGCGTGAATGCCAGTCGCATTCCTCATCCGAGCTTTCAGGGGTCATTGCAGGTGTAACATAACCTAGTCCACATCTGGTCTTGTTGTAGTAATCCCGTGGTTTTCCAACTGGGACAGGCAATTATAAGGGTAATCGCCGTCCAGTGTCGTAGTTCAAGCCTGGCATTGTTTCCAGATCATATTCCTGTTTTTGTATGAGGTACTTGGATCGGGAATTATACAGATAAAGGGGTAGTCTCCCGGTGTCGGGTTCGAGATCAACTTCTTCTATACTGAAGGGTTGTGGATCATTCTTTCGACCGAAGATGATTGGATGATCCTCTCCCTCGATTATGCGGTAAGCGTCTTCTACTGGAGTAAGTTGGTTTGCGGTGTAGAAATTTGTCACCTGTGTGTGCAGGTGGGTACCTATACTGTGTTCCATAGCATACATTGTACAAAGCTTATTAAGCTCGAGGTAGTTCAAAGATAGCCCTTTATTGATGAAATAAGGTATCTTTTCCAGTAGGATTACATCATCTACGGATGGAACATCAGTATGAGCAGCCACATACTTGGCCAGCTCTGGCTCTTCTTCAACCACCCCCTGTGTCAATGAAGACTGGAAGGATGACTTGGGCAGCTTAAACATCAGAGGCTCCATGGATGGAGCAGAACATGGAGTCGTTGGCTTACTAGCCACCCCCAGTTTGGTGCTCGTTGCTGGGCGGGGAGTTGTTGGCTGGCTAGCAGTCCCCGGCTTAGCGCTCGGCTGCCGATTTATTCTGGGAAGACGAATCGTCATCGGCTTGACAGAGGGATTGAGCTCCTCTATTTGTTGCTGGCTAGCTCTAGGCAGCCTGATTGTCAGTGGCTCTATCGTGGGTCTTGGCGCTTGGCTAGACCTTGGTAGTCGAATTATTATCTGCTCTTCCTGTGTAGAGAGGTTGATTGCGTCCTTATGCAGAGTGGCCGTAAGGGGTACAGTTCTGCCAGGTTTGCGGGCTTGGAGGTGGATTGTCAGAGGTTCTTCTGATCCAGCTGCCGCCTCAGTTTTAGCTTGAGTATCTCCTTCGACAAGGTGCTTTTTTGACTTCTCGTACAAGCATGAATCTGAGTAGTAGGATTCGACCCCTTTAAAGGGATCGATGTCGACAAATTCTGTCCTCACGAAGCCGTGCTTGTCGACGTACTTGAAGCACTGGTGCAGTGTGGAAGACACGATCATGTAATCGTGTATCAAAGGATGCCCCAGGAGAATATTGTAGGAAGTGTCCGCATCTATGACATAACAGGTCACTTCTGACTGAAGGTCGCCGATTTGGCACTTCAGGCGAATCTTTCCGATCGGATAACTTCTGCCTAAATTGAAACCACTGATAGTAGTGCTTGTCGGCGTCCGGCGATGCATCGGAATACGCAGATGGTGTAGCAGGCTCTTCAGAATGATGTTTATGGAAGAACCGGGATCAATATGCATCTGATCTACCTTGATATCGCCAATGTATCCAGTATAATACAGAGGGCGATCATGCAGGTTGGTCTTGATAAGCATATCCTGCGGAGTGAAGATAATGTTCGACATTGAACCTGTGCAAGCGCTGTCCTGGAGATCTGCAGGCGAGCTCTCTCCAGTGAGATTGGGCTGAGCCAGATATGCGTCGACATTCTGGAGTGCCTCGCTCAGTGTAATGCGAACATCTTTGGAGAGTCTCAGGAGCTCGTATAGCGACAATTTGGCCAGTGTGTTAGCCAATTGTGCCAAGATGTCGAAGTTGTAGGGCCTCTCCAGCCCATGAGGCGTCTCTCTTCGGAGCGGTTTGTCAAAGCGAGTCTCCTTCGGCCTAGGCTTGTCGGTCGTCGAAGTCTGAGAAGGTCCTGGAGCATCAGCAGTAGCCGGCTGATGATCTTCAACCGAGTTACCCGATGGAGATTGCGTTTGTGCACCAGATCGGGTAACAGCAGCCATAGCTTCTTCGACTTCTGCCGAGATTGTGCGGCACGATTTGACTTTTCCACTCTTCTTCTTGCTGGTGGAGGGTGGTGCGGACTGAGTCACTTCGGGTACCAAATCCGAATGGACCCACGTGACCTCCCCTCGTGATGTGGTAAGGGGCACAAGACCTGCAGCCTGGTCTCGGAGAGGTGAAAGTTTAGCGACCTCTATCTTTGATCTGGGGACGGGTACTACTCTATCTTGAGTCTTCGTCGGAGGGAAGCTGCCGAATTGTACTGATCCCATGTTGGCTGCCACTGTCACCTCTTCGAAATCAATGGCCAAGGCCTTAGAATCGATGAGATGCAGGATGTATCGCTTCAGTTGGAAGCAGTCTTACGTAGCATGGTGGACATAGCGATGGTAGTGGCAGTACTTGGGTCTATCCATTTCTGCAGGACGAGGTTCACGCCTTGGGGAAGGGAGCTGAATTTGACCTCCTTGTATGAGCATGTCCAAGATGGGCTTGACAAGGCCGTCCTCGAAGGAGTAGGTCATCTGAGGCCATTACTTTTCTGTCGGCTTTGGTTCAGGCTTCTGGGCTGTATCGGCCACCATAGCCTGTTTGCCCTTGTTGTCTCGGTTGTTGGAGGAATTGATGCCGTTGTTGTTGTTGGTTTTAGGGCGTTTACCTTTGTCCTCTCCCTCCGAGATGTGCAGTCCCAATTGCCGAGCTTTCTTTAACTTGTCTTCTGTGGCAGTGGCACTGATGATGAACGTCTTCCAATCCTTGAAATAAATTTTGCCCATCCAAAGGCTGATTGTGGAAAGCAGCCTCTTTTGGCAAATTTCAATCAAGGAGGAATCAGGGTTACCGGACGGCAACTTCATCGCGGTTTGGCGAAACCGCTCAATGTAGTTCCTTGTCAGCTCCTTTTCTTCTTGAACAATGTCCATGAGGGTGGACATCGTCACATCTTATCCTACTTCGTAGATCCTCTCCAATAACATAGGTTTGAAGCCGACGAAGGAATGGATGCAGTTGTCCGGCAAGTTACGGTACCAGTCAAAGGCGACCCCCTCCAATGCCCCGATGAACAACCGCATATGGATGGCGTCGTCATGGGGCAGATGGTCGGTCGTGACCTCGAAGTAGGTGATGTACCTGCTTACAGATATCTTCCCATCATATGGATTGATGTTGAATGGCTTATATCTTGGTGGGAAGGGAACATCTCTCCATGCAGCAGGATACGGTTATTGTATCCTGAGGTCCTTGCAGGTTTCTCGGACGTGGAACATGGCGCCGAGCTCCTGGACCTCTCGTCTTGCCTCCCTGGCCTCGTCTGCGGCGGTGGAAGCCGATATTTCAGGAGGATTATCACCCGGGTTCGGTGCAGCTGAGTTTGAGTCCGCATTGATCGCGGGACCCAAGTTTGTTTGGCCAGGTGTCCTTCCTTGTAGAGTTGGAAGGGCCACTTTGATCTCGTCTACGGATTTGACCAAGGTATGCAGTATGGCCTCCAGAGTGTCGATGCGTTGGCGATCACTGGGACCGTCTTGGCTGCTGTCCGTCATGAACACCGTCCTCACATGAGGAGAGATGGAAGGAACGGTGAAGGACGTACCCTCTGAGTCATACCCTTGTACAGAGAAGTCGTCAGGGTATATGTGAATGTTCTCCAGGGGTTCAGACTCAGAAGGAGTGTTACCCCCAGCTTCAGAGCTTGCCTCGTCTTGAGAGTTGTGGACGTCGTCGGAACCTGCTGCATCTGTTGGGGGAACCGTTTCTCCTGGATTATCTTCTTAGAATACAGGATTGTCATGGATGTTTGGAGGAGTGCTACCCCCGGCTCCAGTGCCTCCTGGAGATGTGGACGACAAATCTCCAAGTGTGGCAGATTTTGTCTTTGAGCGGGTACCCTGGTAAACTCCTCCTGTAACGGTGGTAGACAACCGCTTAGAAGAGAGTTTCTTGGTTACACCGGTTGAGATTTTTGGACTGGAGACATTTGTTTTCTTCTCTCTTCCGCTGCCAGGGATCTTCAGAGCAGAATTGCAGGAGGCGATAAGAAGCGCCTCGTCTTCTGAATTTGGGTATTGCAGTCATTGGAAGACGGACTGCCGGTCTTCTTGTACTGCCGCTTTATTGCAGCAGCAGTTGACAATGACTTGGGTGCAGTGATGTGCCTGAAAGGGCTCTCTGCACACCAAGTTTTTGTCCCTTTCCTTGCGTTTGTTAAGAATTACGTTGCATAAGTCACTCGTTTTACGGGCCCGGGAGTCCTGAGCACATGAGTGTGTTGGCATCCTGCCTGTTCCCTGATGTGGGGGTAGTAAGAGTACTCGCCCCTGATCGTTGTTGGGAGATTCTTGATAACTATTCTGTCCGTTGGCCGCCGAGGGCTGGACACGAATAGTTCTGTACAACTTTCCGTCAGGGGCCTACGTAATAGTCAACGGGACGCCCTGATGGTCGGAAGTTGGGACAGCTGACTGAGCTTGGCGAGCCCGTGCTGCCCGAGACTTCTTCATTCTAGTACCTGAGAGTGCATAGTAGGAAGAGTCCACCGAGACTGGCACATGAGAGCATCTGGGGTCAGGACCGCCTGAGAGGCGGTCGAAGACTGAGCTCGAGCAGCATGAAACAGATAGCCTGCGGCTGGGATTGTTAGCCGCATAGTCTGCCTGCATGCGGCTGGCATTTATGGCCGCATAAGCGGTCTGCATGCGGCTGGCAGTTTGCATGCGGCTGGGAGCTGTACTAGTCGCGTGGGCCTCTTCCATGCGGCTAGAAGTCATAGTGGCCACATGAGCATCCTCCATGCGGCTGGCAGCTCTGGCCACATGAGCCTTCTGTCTGCGACTGGCTTTTGTGGCCGCATGAGTCTTCATGCGGCTGGCGCCCTTCTGTGGCTTCTTCCTAGACCGTGTAGAGTCACCCTTTGCCCCTGCAAGTCCAGCATTGTAGTATTTTCCTCTGTCGGACTTGGGGACAACAGAGTCTTCTATGGTCTGAACTGGGGTCGCCTGCGAGACTTCTCTACCGTCTTGGGCAACAAAGAGTACTTCTTCGAGAGCTTTGGAAGGAATGAATGATTTGGGCCTCCACTCCCTGCGGTCCTTCTTCGTGCGGGCTCGTCGCTGGACCGAGCCAGCGCTTCCGTCGGAGAGCATTTTTTCAAACGCCTGCTGGTCGAACCGGGCGACCAGCATCGGTTGAGTGAAGCCAAGTTTGGCTGCGTCCAATTGTGCCACCAACTCCTCAGCTGTGGAAAAGTTAGTCCCCAGCAGAGTCGCCATCGTGTTTTCCATTGATTGTAAAAATAAAGAACAATTTTATGGGAGGACTGAACTTAGACTCACAATACAAACTCGCTCGTACAAAGAAAGCCTAGGAATGAAAACCTAGGTACAGCAATCTAAGTACAATTGTTTATTTTTTATTCTGGGGGGTGATGGTAGAGACTCGGGAGAGTGCTATCAACTCTGCCTTACTCCTTGGACGATCGGACGTAGCCTTGGCTCTGATGAAGAAATGCTCTCGGGATATGTGGCGAGATTCTTCTGTGCGCCGCCGCTCTCTCTGTACGTGTCTCTGTCTCTCTGTCTCTCCGCCCCTTTACAAGGGAATGGCACCTTGCTATTTATAGGAGTGGGGTATGATAAGTAGGGTTTGCAATGATTGCTCCTTAAACAGTGGGCGATTAGGGATTTGTTAAGATTTGCCTTGATCTTGCTTTTATGTTGATTGCAACAAATCTGCATCATTTGTTGGAAATTGATCCGGATGATTATGATGATTGTAATAAATCTGGTTGTTGTGATTTGTTGATAGCGACAAATCCGAGTGGATAAATCTTGGTTGATCTTGTGCCACATGTCTAGCCGTCATTATGCTGCGAGCCGTAGGAACGCGGGGGACTAAGTCTTAAAAGATATTCTGCCACGTACCCTAACTACGAGCCGCATGGATAGGGTGTCCTGACAGAGCCGCATGCGTGTGGTCTGGTAATTGAGCCGCATGAAGGTGGCCCCACTGATCTGAGCCGCATGATGGTGGCAGCTGCATAGATGTGGCCTCCAAAATCTGAGTCGCATGAGGGTGGCTCCCCAAGATCCGAACCGTATGGGAGTAGCAGCCGCATGTGGGTGACCTCCAACTGAACCGCATAAGGGTGGCCACGTGTCAGAGCTGCATAGATGTGACCTCCCAAAATCTGAGCCGCATGAGGGTGGCCATGTGTCAGAGCCGCATGGGTGTGGCCTCCAACAGAACCGCATAAGGGTGGCCACGTGTCAGAGCCCCATGGGTGTGGCCTGCCAAAATCTGAGCCGCATGAGGGTGGCCCCTATGATCCAAGCCGCATGAGAGTAGCAGCCGCATGGGGGTGGCCTCCAACCGAACCGCATAAAGGTGGCCACGTGTCAGAGCCGCATGGAAGACCTTGAAGCGATCCGCACAAAGATCTTTAGAATTTGGTGGATCGTGCCAGCTATAAAGATTTCCTTCGTTTCCCTAGGAGCACGCCATTATGTCAGAGTCATCATTGCAGCTTTATGTCAGAGCTGTCAAATCACCTTTATGTCAGAGCTGCCGTCAGAGCATTTAATGAGGCCGCTGCTTGATGGCCATCTGTAGGGACGAACCGCATAGGGCCACGTGGCTTTTACCCGAGCCGCATGGAGCTATTGGTGATTTCTGAGCCGCATGAGGCTCCGAAGGACTTTTGAGCCGCGTGAAGCTCTAAAGGACTCTTGAGCCGCATGAAGCTTTAAGAGATTCTTTGAACCGCATGAGACTCCCTCTGTTTTGGGCCGCATGGATTTTCATGTTCTTTTTCATGCTTCTACAAGCATAGATTTGCATGAGACAATTGGTCAATTTTTTTAATGGCCAAGACTCTTGTTAATGTGCTTTTTGTGCCGAATATCTTACTGTTTCGTCTTTTACTCTTACCATGTTACTCTTAATGCAATGTATTACATAACTCTGTTTTAGATCAAGATTTGTACACCTATTGAAGGTTGTGAAGTCCTTGGAAGTTGTTCAAACCCCAAGACTATGTAGCACATGTTCTTCCAATTGTTGTTAATTTCTCGCAGGTTTGTCTACCACGTTATACTTAGTGGTCTCATATCTTATGCCACCTTTGTGCTACAATAGGAATTTGTTGTTAATACACTGCTTTCATGTCATATTAATGTCTTTGTTCTTATGTACCTTTAACTATAATGTTCATTGAAATATTGTAACACATATAAATTAAGAGTTTGTTTAAATTTATTATTACTGTCTTGTACAAGTGAAAGTTGTGCTTGGATTGCCCATGAATTAATCTGTTACCTAGTTCAAAAAGTTGTATGTTGTTTTCAATGTAAAGGATGTTAATCATATCTAGTTCGTCCACCTTGGCAGAGTTAAATGGAATTGGATGATCATCATGGATTTTATTCCCTTTCTTTTGTACTGACGGTCGTAAAGGGCCTTGAATATTGTGGCTCTCCAACATGCTATCTTATTCTAGAATCAGATTCAATGTTCAATTTAACTGTCTTGGTGAAGCATTTAACCCTTTTCTTGATGTATACTTTTGTAGTATATCAAATTGAAGAAGGCTCGTCATCTCCATAATAGAACACCTACACCCGTATACAAGCATATATTTATATGTGCACAAATAGAGTGATATTCATACTAATTTCATATTAATACTCACTTATTTCTATACAAAGCATCAATATTTCACTAGAAACCTGGAACTTGTTGAGTTGTTTACATTGTCCAGTCCCAGGAAACTTGTATGACCTCTATCTCTCTCTCTCTCTCTCTCTCTCCTCTCTCTCTCTCTCTCTCTCTTTCTCATGCATTTTTTTCATACATATACAATGTATTATATGGCAGTCGTTAGGAATCTGATATTGATATTTTCATTCAAAACTCTATTTGATGGCTATAATAATATGTTGAGGTTTTCATATCATAATGATGTCAATACATGCTTTAGGTGACTTGAAGCCTAGGTTTGATGATTACTGGACCAATTATGGAAGAAAATGCTTATGCCTAAGGACACCCAATGTGACTATCATCATGGTAACTAACTGCACAGTTGTCCATGGATCCCCTTAAAATTTAAGTTTGAGATATCTTACAAATATGTTGGATGTTGCTGCAACAAACCTCTATAGTTCTGATGAGGGACAAAGGTTATATGTTTATCTTCCAGTTTTCTCTATAGCACTTGCTCTTAAAATATTATGATTCCTATAGGAAGTTTGGTACATCTGAATATTAGTTCCAAACAATTGCCAATCTCATAATGAGTTTTACTATTTCTTGTATTTCAAACTGTTATGCAGTTCAACAGATGGGCATGGCTCTTCCTAGGAGTTCCTACGAACAGCATATTACTCTATAAGGAGTTTCGTACTTCATCAGGCAACAACCAACCGTGACTCCGATGCATGGCAATGACTGAAGAGGCACATTCACAAGTCACATTGGAATTATACAAGCCTTGACTCCAACTGAAGGATATGTTATATTCTTCTAATATATGCATTGTTGACTAATAAAATCTATATCCTTTTTTCGTCAGAGTTAGGCTAATATATGTAAGATTGATTCCCATTTCAAGGACTTTAATATCCTACAATTACATGACAAAATGTGTTGTTTCTCGTGTTGTTTTGTGACTTTTAGGTATCTAGATAGGACAAGCAGCATCTGGTTCATGAATGTTATGGATCCATCTTGTACTTTATGTCACGACCCGAATACTAGAGTAAGGGCACGAGAACGTAACAACGTCCAGCCTACGCCGCAGTGTCGGCGGTAGAACGCTGTCCTAGGTCACATCATCTAACAAATAATGCTAAGCAGTTCATAGTCCCCGAATGGGGGTAACATAGCAGATACAGTCTCAATCACATCTAAGGTAGAGCATGATAAAGATAGATAAAACATGAAATCCAAAAGAGATATAGGAGATAGAAGTCTAAGTGTCTAAGATACATAAACCCAGAAATACATCTCAAAACTCAAATACAGTAATCCACAAAGTAAATACAACTCCAGACAAAATGAAATAACTATCTAAACAACCTCTACTGTGTCTCCTCTAGGCTAGCAGGCAATCCCAGGCTATCTGTAAAATTTATCAACAGGTCCAGTCAGGACAGGAGCGAGCACATTACATCTCAACAGTTCATAGCAGGTTAGAAAATATAATCATGTAGTAAAGTAAGATACAGGTACTGAAAGAAATACTGTATATAAACAGAGAGAGAGCTGTAATATAAATATCTACTAATAATAAAGACTAACAGTGACTAGTGAGTCAGAGTCCCATATAGACATGTAAATGGCATAGGAGATTCTGATGCTACACTATGGAAGAGATTCTGATGCTACACTACTTGGATAGTATTCACATGTCTATTTCTACTCCCCCGTACCCCCAATCAATACACAAGGATCCAATCAGGTTATGTTATGATTCTATATAACAGCCCCCGAAGGGTGGTAAGCCCCCGAAGTGTGGTACATAGTAGTCCCAAAAAAATGGGGATTCTAGGAGACTCTGTGATCATAAGGGTATATGTCACAAGTGATCAAAGAACCTGTGAAGCATAGTAATACGTCATGTAAGTGAAACGCACAGAACATGTAGTACCCGATGCTCCCTAATGATAACATCTCAAGAAAGGATCCGTATAGTACCAATCTGTGTGACCAACGTGACAGTACAAGTAAAGTAATTTAATGCAGAAATAATTCTAAGCATGATATGAAATGATCAGAGAATGTACTCGCCTGATATCTGAATGTCCAAGGTAAAGATACTGTCCAAGGAGAGGTGTCTGGCTCCTAATTAGAACAGCACAAGTCACAACATGTCCAGAAGGGTAATATAAAGCACTACAATGCATTCTACATGAATCTAGGTCAAACTAGGCCAAAGTCAACCCTTGGTCAACTCTGGTCAACAGCACTAGTCAAACTAGGTCAAACTAGGTCATGTTCTAACCCAGTAAGTCTTACTAGGCCTAACCAAGACTATCCTAGCAAGCACACATCAATACAACGCTATACAAGCCAACATACACCCAACTCTATATAGCATGCAATTATTCAATACTCAAATAGGTAAGAATTCACATTGGATATACACTAGGTAATCTATTACTTTAAGCTATATATGTCTACACATATATACACATGCATATATTGGTATTCAACATTAGGTCTATAATCATGGCATTTCAAATGGTTATATAAACTTATATATTACAACACAATATGCTAACATATATATAATATACATACATAGCTAAGTTAACTATATTCATAAATACTTATTTAAGAGGCTATGTGTGTGTATGTGAACATGGCAAAGGGGCAAGTAAGGGTTAAATGGGCATATATAGTGTATACATATCAAAGAGTGTCAAAGTGTAAGTGAACAATATGTCAAGTGTGATAGTGTCAACATAGTGTAAGGGGGTACATGAGGTAATATAGGATTTGTGTTAACATAGAACATTACATCTCATTAACTTGTATATTGCATACATTACATCTATTATTACATTACATTCATGCTTGCATTCATTCATCATTCATTTATTCTCTTGCACCACTATATGCACCATACATTACATACTATGGAACCTACATATTCATTACAAGCCATACTTATACTTGCTTACATTAGATAGGATACTTATACCTCATACATTATTTATTTAACCATTTACTCATGCTTGCATTCTCTATTTAACTATATAATGTATATACATTAACATGGGTTAAAATCAAATAGAACATTATATTACACACAAGGGTGCACAAAATACATATGCCGAATAGTAACTCCTACTAATAATCAATACTGTATCATCTCAGCATGAATTAAAATCTAGGATTAAAGTATGTTATAGATCTATGTGTTAGCTTTCTGAAACTTCAAATGGATTGCGTTTTCGTTTCCGGAAACTCCCGAAATCGCGAAAACACCGAGAACGCGTTTGTCTTTCGTATAGCTGACACTCAAATAATTCTCCAGAAAGTTACAGAAAGAATTAGGCCTATTAATACATGTTTTTGGAAAGCTAACTTCAATACGCTTCTTTAAAAAAAAACGGGAGATTAAACCGAGCTTTGAGCTAGAAGTTATGACATTTCTAAGTTAGGGCTAAAATTAAAAACGTGGATAAAAATCATGACGGATTTAGATAGTATATATACACACAAATCTATATATGTAACATGAACACATCTATAAGAGATACATGAATGAAATGTAAAGTACTCAAGAACACATCTCTACATATTCAAATCTGAGATTTAATATGAATTAATTCATTTAATCAATATTTTAAATATAAAGTGTGTCCAAGTTTGGGGGTTTTCTCCATGAACACAAGACACAACAATAATACAGTAGAAATCCCTAAAGGACACATAATGGACACAAGAGGACACAAAATAGGGACACAACAATGGGGGTCATTCCTATGGTTAAAACTTTCCATAATGTAAAATGGAGAAATAAAAGAGAAGGAAATATTACCTAAAGGAGAGAAAATCCAAGGAGAAAGGCTTCTTCCTTGGGAGAACTTGAGAGCACTTGGGGAAGAAGACTTCTCAAAGAAAAGAAATGAGATGGGAGTCCTATTAGGGCCGGCCACAATGGTTATCCCCCCCCCCCCCCATTGAATATTACAAGTTGGCCCCTCCCTTAGTTACAAGTGTTTAAAACAATTTTGGTTAGGGTTTGGGGGTAAAAGGGTCAAAAAAAACTCTAAATGGTTAACCTAATAATTAGTATTATGACTAATCTTTCTAACATGACTAATTAAAATGTGAGCCATGGCTAACTAATGCATGGGTCCAACTAGAGTCTAAGTTACCCCGGGTCCCCGTTACAAGTCGGATTGAGATAAAATTCGAACCCGACTCAAATAATCCCAAAATAATATCATAAATAATAAAATAATATCAAAATAATTCAAAGAGGTCAAATACAAAATATTCTTAGGCCAGAAATGACATTAAAATATCATAATCACATGGTTAGGTTCTAGGTCAAACAGTCTCTAGGGTTTCACTAGCAAAACGTCAAAACCACAAGTCATTGATTTAAATAATTTTAAAATAATTTAAAATCACCAAAAATCATATCATGAATTAAATATTATTATTAAAATAATTATAAATACAAATTTTCAAAATTATCCTCATTTGGAAAACTGGGTGCTACAATTCTACCCACCTTAGAAAAATTTTGTCCTTGAAATTTAAGATCGATAGTACTCCTTCTAGAGCCTCTAACCTACCCAATATCTAAGGTAACACTTCCGAACACTGGAATAATAAACGGACATCTAAATAGTGTTAATCTAGGAATACCTCCAACACTACTCTGCTGTACGGCGGTAATGGAACTTCAATAAAATATGGACTGAAACCTATATCCAAGGGACTGGACCTATTTTAAAGTGGTCTTAACTAAGGATGAAAAGGAACTGATCATAGGCTGTAGGTATGCTCAAACTATTATCTTCCTATTAACCATCTATTAATACATTCTATTACCATAGAAACGATGCATTACTAAGACATATAGGCCCCTATCTCTCATAACACATTTATACTCACCAAAAGACTAGTACATCCTATCAAGGCTGATACTATAATTTCTCATAAATCTCATAAACTACATGTTTATAGACACACATCCCCACATCAAGGACAAACCTATATATATCTACAACTGATACTAATGCGGTGACGTCCCTATTTCCCAACAATCAAGGTCTAAAATTTTTTTATCTAAATCATGCAATTTGAAGGAATAGTATACAAGGTCAGGGCATACCGTAGCAGTTAGAAGTCTCACCTAGGTACACTAATCATTCTAGGTCAAAACAGTACTATGGTATCAACACACAAACAATCTAGGGCGTCCTAATTGGGAAGGTAAGGGAACAACAATCATCAAGGTTGTATGGCTGTCTACCATCCTATATAAAAATTGGTCATTAACAAGTAACTAAGAAATTATTAAAAGGTTACTATTCCATGAAATGGCAAAAATTGAAAATTTAGGCACAACAAATCACAAATAGATTTTGTCTTGACACGATCTAAGTTGATCAATTTCGGGATAAAACGAGATTTGGGCAAGAAGGGAAATCAATGAAATCAAAGTATGAGCACGAGCATCCAATGATGGAGGTTCAGGTCATTATTAAATTTAATTCGACTGAGTACGAATACGAGGTTCATAGGCGATGAAAAGATTTTAAGGAGAATTGTCAAGGCTGTCGCGAATGAGACTCTAGGGTCAAGTTTAACTATGTCTCCATTCTCGTAGATTGATACATAAAAAAGCGAACCAAAGTGCAATAGGTTGATCAGACCATCATGTACCGGTTCTGATTAGACAATATGTTAGTGGGTGGCCACCCAATAAAATATGTCATGACCAAGCTCGAAAATAGATAAGCTTGCAAAACTAAGGCTAATTTAGCAGCACAAGATATATGGGTTGTAATGATGAAAGGAATTACATAGTCCAAGTTTCTTAACCAACGGGTCAAGTAATCAGATAAGGTACAAGGTTAAGCATCTAAGGAAACAAGCAGAGCACCATCACATGTCGGGTCGAAAGAATTGAGTCAAGGCTGGATTTCTAATTGAAATAAGAAGAAATTTAGTATAACGGTAGAGGTTATAGTTTAGCCAGTTGACCAGAAAATCATATCAAGAAAATAGAGTACAAGAAGACGGGTTTTAGTGGGACATGATATACCTATACGAAGGTGAGCTCGTCTAGGTCTTGCATATAAGATTTGTTGGAGGGTAACTGCTAGTATTACATTCCGAATATCAAAGTCACGATAAGGAACGTCAAGGATCTCAATTAAAAAGTGGAAGTTCAAGAGGTGGTAATTAATGCACAAAAATAATGAAGATCGAGTTAGTCATCTGCTTCTGATACTCTTAAGTTCATGTGGTCATAACTTGCCAATCATATCTTTACCTCACCAGTCTCCATATGAAAATTTAACCTTTACTTAAACCCTTACCATGACTATCGTAGGCAATTTCCAATTTCCAAACATCACTTTTGAAGCACAGCCCTCACATCTAGGAATCAACATTAACCATTTATTTAAATTTCCAAGTTCTTTCACCTTGTCTTAAATTTGACCCAAAACCTCTAAATCCCGTTTACGAATTCCTTGAACTTGTTCAAATTGTTCTCCTCGTATTATGTAATTTAAAACTCTAGGCCTTACAAAACTTATCTTCCATCATAAAATCAACTTCTGTATTTTCTTCGACATACACCCTTGGATATTATTCTCCTAAAAATATTTTACAACAATCTCTAAACTTCCATAACTTTGTGTTCTCTCTATCCCTAGTCATTTCCTCGCAACATCTTGTTTAATATCCTTATTAAACACAATTAACTTCTCTTTTCCATTACTAACCTTCTACATAGCCTCAGAGTAAAAGTTTTCCCCAGAATCAATAACCAAGATTTTCTAAGTTCTCAAAACTAGGTTGACCTCTGATATCCTCATTAGTTTTGAATACACCTATAAACTATCTCATAACCCCAAAATTTCTCTAAATGTAATTGTTTCCAGATTGGCAGTATACATCTCTTTATTCTATTCGAGACCTTTACCACATTTCTATCTCAAGTTTCCATATGGAACACTCCACATTTGATTTCCTTTAGATCATCATAAAATAACCAGTTACGTCTTCTCTGAGCTACATAATTTACATCACTTCCTTAGCCTTCCCCATACAAAAGATACGAAGATTCAAGGGTTTCGAAGTACATCTAGTAGGGACGACAAGATATGGGTAATTAATGTAATGAGACAGAGTTTAAGATAAGAGGTAAATAAGAATGCAAGGGAATAATGGCGAGAAAGAATAATGAAGATATGTTCCTTCTCATCGGTTCAAACGAGAGGAACCCATCAAGCTTAAATTCAATAACAAGGAATGAGGGTGAATCCAAACAAGAGGAAAAGGAATTCCAATTGAAGTTCAAAATGAGTTTCTCAGGGGTCGTCCCAGAAATCTCTCAAAGAATCCTAAGTGTGATTGAGTACCTTGGATTTGAAAATATTAATCTAAATACAAAATTAAATCAACAACTACAAAATTTTATCAAAATCATCAACTAATACAAGCATTCAAAGTTCTACAATGAATCCACAAAATCAAATTCAAATCAAGGAAAAAAGGTGAATCAAAACAAGGAAAAGGAGTTTAAATCGGAATTCAAAATAAGATTCTCAAGGGTCATCCCAGGAATCTCTCAAGGGATCCTAACAGTGATTGAGTATCCTCTCATCCTAACATCTTAATTTATATATCATATAGCAGGCTCGTAGTAGTACAACTAAGTCGTTGCGCTACTACGAAATCGCACTAATGCGAATCTCGACCTGCATGGGCCACCACTAAAAACGTGTCACGACCCGCACCCTAGAGTAAGGGCACGAGAACGTAACAATGTCCAGCCTACGCCGCAGTGTCGGCGGTAGAACGTTGTCCTAGGTCACATCATCTAACAAATAATGCTAAGCAGTTTATACTCCCCGAATGGGGGTGACATAGCAGATACAGTCTCAATCACATCTAAGGTAGAGAATGATAAAGATAGATAAAACATGAAATCCAAAAGAGATACAGGAGATAGAAGTCTAAGTATCTAAGATACATAAATCCAGAAATACATCTCAAAACTCAAATACAGTAATCCACAAAGTAAATACAACTCCAGACAAAATGAAATAACTATCTAAACAACCTCTACTGTGTCTCCTCTTGGCTAGCAGGCAATCCCAGGCTATCTGTAAAATTTATCAACAGGTCCAGTCAGGACAGGAGCGAGCACATTACATCTCAACAGTTCATAGCAGGTTAGAAAATATAATCATGCAGTAAAGTAAGATACAGGTACTGAAAGAAATGTTGTATGTAAACAGAGAGAGAGCTGTAATAGAAATATCTACTAATAATAAAGACTAACAGTGACTAGTGAGTCAGAGTACAATATAGACATGTAAATGGCATAGGAGATTCTGATGCTACACTATGGAAGAGATTCTGATGCTACACTACTTGGATAGTATTCACATGTCTATTTCTACTCCCCCGTACCCCCAATCAATACACAAGGATCCAATCAGGTTATGTTATGATTCTATGTAACAGCCCCCGAAGGGTGGTAAGCCGCCGAAGGGTGGTACATAGTAGTCCCAAAAAAATGGGGATTCTAGGAGACTCTGTGATCATAAGAGTATATGTCACAAGTGATCAAAGAACCTGTGAAGCATAGTGATACGTCATGTAAGTGAAACGCACAGAACATGTAGTACCCGATGCTCCCTAAGGATGACATCTCAAGAAGGAATCCGTATAGTACCAATCCGTGTGACCAACGTGACAGTACAAGTAAAGTAATTTAATGCAGAAATAATTCTAAGCAGGATATGAAATGATCAGAGAATGTACTCGCCTGATATCTGAATGTCCAAGGTAAAGATACTGTCCGAGGAGAGGTGTCTGGCTCCTAATTAGAACAGCACAAGTCACAACATGTCCAGAAGGGTAATATAAACAATGCATTCTACATGAATCTAGGTCAAACTAGGCCAAAGTCAACCCTTGGTCAACTCTGGTCAACTGTACTAGTCAAACTAGGTCAAACTAGGTCATGTCCTAACCTAGTAAGTCTTACTAGGCCTAACCAAGACTATCCTAGGAAGCACACATCAATACAAGGCTATACAAGCCAACATACACCCAACTTTATATAGCATACAATTATTCAATACTCAAATAGGCAAGAATTCACATTGGATATACACTAGGTAATCTATTACTTTAAGCTATATATGTCTACACATATATACACATGCATATATTGGTATTCAACATTAGGTCTATAATCATGGCATTTCAAATGGTTATATAAACTTATATATTACAACACAATATGCTAACATATATATAATATACATACATAGCTAAGTTAACTATATTCGTAAATACTTATTTAAGAGGCTATGTGTGTGTATGTGAACATGGCAAAGGGGCAAGTGAGGGTTAAATGGGCATACATAGTGTATACATATCAAAGAGTGTCAAAGTGTAAGTGAACAATATGTCAAGTGTGATAGTGTCAACATAGTGTAAGGGGGTACATGAGGTAATATAGGATTTGTGTTAACATAGAACATTACATGTCATTAACTTGTATATTGCATACATTACATCTATAATTACATTACATTCATGCTTGCATTCATTCATCATTCATTTATTCTCTTGCACCACTATATGCACCATACATTACATACTATGGAACCTACATATTCATTACAAGCCATACTTATACATGTTTACATTAGATAGGATACTTACACCTCATACATTATTTATTTAACCATTTACTCATGCTTGCATTCTCTATTTAATTACATAATGTATATACATTATCATGGGTTAAAATCAAATAGAACATTATATCAAACACAAGGGTGCACAAAATGCATATGCCGAATAGTAACTCCTACTAATAATCAATACTGTACCATCTCAGAATGAATTAAAATCTAAGATTAAAGTATGTTATAGATCTATGTGTTAGCTTTCCGAAACTTCAAACGGATCGCATTTTCGTTTCCGGAAACTCCCGAAATCGCAAAAATACCGAGAACGCATTTGTCTTTCGTACAGCTGACACTCAAATAATTATCCAGAAAGTTACAGAAAGACTTAGGCATTTTAATACATGTTTTTGGAAAGCTAACTTCAATACGCTTCTTTTAAAAAAAAACGGGAGATTAAACCGAGCTTTGAGCTAGAAGTTATGACATTTCTAAGTTAGGGCTGAAATTAAAAACGTAGATAAAAATCATGACGGATTTAGATAGTTTGAGCCAAAAGAATACACAATATATATCCTAATTATCCACAACAATAATGACAATAATAATATGAGGAACCACACTCACAAACTTGATTATATAATCATCATGAACCATTTATTACATATATAAATATAGATACACTCTCATTACAATATATATATATATATATATTATTTATTTTTTTTTTTATATATATACATACACAAATCGATATATGTAACATGAACACATCTATAAGAGATACATGAATGAAATGTAAAGTACTCAAGAACATATCTCTACATATTCAAATCTGAGATTTAATATGAATTAATTCATTTAATCAATATTTTAAATATAAAGTGTGTCCAAGTTTGGGGGTTTTTCCCATGAACACAAGACACAACAATAATACAACAGAAATCCCTAAAGGACACATAATGGATACAAGAGGACACAAAATAGGGACACAATAATGGGGGTCATTCCTATGGTTAAAACTTTCCTAAATGCAAAATGGAGAAATAAAAGAGAAGGAAATATTACCTAAAGGAGAGAAAATCCAAGGAGAAAGGCTTCTTCCTTGGGAGAGCTTGAGAGCACTTGGGGAAGAAGACTTCTCAAAAAAAGAAAATGAGATGGGAGTCCTATTAGGGCCGGCCACAATGGTTATCCCCGCCCCCCTTATTGAATATTACAAGTTTGCCTCTCCCTTAGTTACAAGTGTTTAAAATAATTTTGGTTAGGGTTTGGGGGTAAAAGGGTCAAAATAAAAACTCTAAATGGTAAACCTAATAATTAGGATTATGACTAATCTTTCTAACATGTCTAATTAAAATGTGGGCCATGGCTAACTAATGCATGGGTCCAACTAGAGTCTAAGTTACCCCGGTCTCCGTTACAAGTCGGATTGAGATAAAATTCGAACCCGACTCAAATAATCCCAAAACAATATCATAAATAATAAAATAATATCAAAATAATTCAAAGAGGTCAAATGCAAAATATCCTTAGGCCAGAAATAACATTAAAATATCATAATCACATGGTTAGGTTCTAGGTCAAACAGTCTCTTGGGTTTCACTAGCAAAACGTCAAAACCACAAGTCATTGATTTAAATAATTTTAAAATGATTTAAAATCACCAAAAATCATATCATGAATTAAATATCATTATAAAAATAATTATAAACACGAAATTTCAAAATTACCCTCATTTGGAAAACTGGGTGCTACACTTTACGAGGTTGGTGGCAAACTTTGGCATGCATGGACATGATTGTTTACTTATTTACCACTTTCAAAATTACATTTGTACATGATTGCTGCCATTTCTTCATGATTTTTTACAAAAATAAGCTAATAACAATAACTATCACATTAACTAAAAGATTGATGTAGTTTATGGCCATCTTTTTTATCGGACAATGTTGGAGCTTTTCCTTGAACATGTAAAGAGAGCTTGCTCTCAACACATGCCCAGTATTTAGTTCCACATTGGAAAAGCACCATGAAGTGTATCTCAATATATACTTGGTGTGTGTTGTTGAGATATGCACATGGGGTAGTAACCCTAAGGAGGGAACCATGTGGGTAATTTTATTAGGAGGTAAGGATAAGACTCCATGTTAAATCATTAATGATTTTTGTTCTTAGAATTAATTTCCTATGGAGCTAGCGACTCGGACTCGAACTCGAGCTCATAGGCTCATGAGACGTAATATTACATTTTGTTGGTGATTGCGTACGCTGTACGGTATTAGCGCACGATATGCGCTAATTGGCGCGTGTTGTGTGCCAATTTACTTAATCGTGTATGTGCACGATTTGAGTGGTTACGGAACGTTCGGAGCGGTTTTTTCTACGTCCTGAACGTTCTGTATACCGGGCAGTTACCAGGCGCACCTATATAAACTCTTTCTCTTCTCTCTCGGAGTATAGCACTCATTATCAAAAATTTCCTTAAGAAATTATCAAAGTTCAGAACAGAGGAGAGAGGTACTTTGAGAGCAGAGTTCCGCGCCATCCGAGGAGTCAGTAGAGTGGAGTGTTATGAAGTTCTCCGTCGAACTTGCTAGTTGATGGAAGCTGTTCATGTGGGGCGAATCAAGCTTTGAGTGTCGGTGATAATTCACCGTAGCAGGCCTTTTCCTTCTCTCATCTAATCAGAACCTTCTGTTCATATTTACTCCACTTGCAACTCGTTCAGAACGAGAACAGTTCTGATCTAGTCAGAAACTGTTAGTAGAATTTTGTTGTTGCTGCTACGAATTCTTTTGTGCCTTCTTCCAAGTGACACAATAGATCTCATTTTTCAGAATCCTTCGGGATCTCTGTCGTGCACCTTCTTCAAAGTGTTGTATAATTTCAGTTTTCCATCGAAAAATTACTCCCTGGGACTAACAATCTCAAAGCTTGATTTCATAAGATGGAAAACTTTCGTGCTTCCCTCATCGATCCTAACTTTGGCAAGTTAGAGAAATTTGATAGAAAGAACTTCCAAGTCTTGAAGAGGAAGGTTAGCCTCAATCTTCAACTTGCTGAAGTTGATCACATGCTAACCGAGAAAGAACCGACTGTTCCAGAAACTGGGTCTGAAGCCGCAATTACTACTGCTACTAAAGTCGGACCAAATGGAGAAGAGAGAATAGCCTCATAGGTTTCTTATTCTTAATTCTATGGAGGACTCCCTGGCAGAATCCTATTCTAAGAAAACTATTGCCAGAGAGATATGGGAGTATCTAAAAAAATTGTACGAAGATGACAAGAACATGAAAAAAATATTTGTGGTTGAAAAATATCACAAGTAGCTCTTTGAAGACGAAAAGACTATGCTGCCGCATGTAAAGGAGTTCCTGAAGCTGCGATAGAAGTTGGAAGATGAGGGGATACCCCTCAACGACAAGTTTGTTGTTGGAGGTATCGTCTATAAGCTCTCTGCTAGTTGGAGCAAGTTCTATGCAAACATGCATAGGAAACTGGATATTAGTCTCGAAGATCTCCTACAAAAAATCTAAATTGAGGACCAGATGAGGGCTCAACTGAAGATGGACGCTCTGTCCAAACATATGGCTAACGCCAATTTGGTTCATACCAAGGAATCCAAGCAAAAGCAGACGGCTTCCCATGGCAAGAAGAAGGACCACAATAATCTAAAAGTGAAGGGGACTTCCTTCAAGCAACAGAAGCCAAAATCTCATTTGGCTTGCTTCAAAAGTGGCAAGTAGGGCCACTTCAAGAGTGAAGGTAAATATAAGCCCAAGTAATCAGAACAAGGTGGGCCTAGTAAGGTTTTTATGATCACTGACATTATTGTAATGATTGCTCAGGTCAATACGGTGATGGCTGACTCTTACTGGTAGGTATATACTGGTGCCACCTACCATGTCTGCTTAAGCAAGGAATGGTTAACCATATATACACCAACTTCTGAACTTGTTATGGTAGCGAACCAGGCATAAGCTGAAGTACAAGGGATTGGGACGGTTGTGTTGAAGCTGACTTCAGGGAAGTCTCTGACGCTTTAAGGTATGAAGTATGTACCTGCTAACGCAAAGAACCTGATCTATGGGGGCCTACTCTGTAATGCAGGCCTAAGGATAGACATCAATGCTGGCCAGATGTTGATGTCCATAAAGGGAACATACTTCGGGAAGGTATTTTATACCGAAGGAATGTTTTGAAGAACAGTTTGGCAACTCTAGAGGGGGGTGAATAGAGTTTATATAGAAAAATAGCCAATTAAAAATAACTCTTTCACCAACAATAAATAATCAGAGTAAAGTGCGGAAAATAAATGAAGAGCAGAAGAGCATACGCAAACACAGCGATTTTAACCTGGTTTCCCTCGTGGAGGACTAGTCCAGGCCTGAGAACTCTAGCTCAGGATTAAATCCACTATTTGTGAAATAGTAGCTTACAACCCGTGCCTTTTCTTCAGAAGAGCACGTCAACTTCTTACAGAGAATCGCAGTAGCGATTGCTTGGAATTGTCCAAGCGACTTCTTCACTCTTGCACAAGAATCCTAACTGAGAGATGCTGAGCACTCGAGACTTAGGAGGCTTGTGGCTAGTAGATAGGAAGGGTATGGCTTATTGAGCTTGTAGGAGAGAAGAGAAGAGAAGATTGAGTGAATTGAAATGAGAGAATTCATGCCCTATTTATAGTGTTTTTAGAGGCAGAATTCGGCCAGAATTCGGGTAGGAAAATTCAAAAATTTGGCCGTTGGACAGCCAGCAACCAGCTAACCCTAAAATTAGGGTTCCTGATTTCTAGGGGACAGAGTTCGGCCTGAACTCTGTGTGGAGGCAGAGTTCGGGCCGAACTCTGTCTCCAGAGCACAGAGTGGTCCTAAGTGGGACTTGTAGGCAATTTTTGTTTTGGTGGAGCTTGGGATTTTGGGTAGGCTTATAGACTAAGTTCCAAGAGCTCAGCATAACTCAGAGTACATACTTCTAGACTCAATAAAATGTAAAAGTACAGACTCAAAAATACACTGAGAGTCGGAAACTGAGCTGTTGTCTGTCCTGAACTGAATGCAGACGTCGTGTGTCGTATTGAATTTATACAGATATTATTTAGTCAATGTAGTCAATATTTGGTTGACTGTGACTTTGTGTCAACAATCTCCCCCATATTGATAATTGACAAAATAATAAATATATATTTCAATATTCATACCTGGACACAGTTGGTTAAAACACAGCTCCCCCATAAACAATGCCGAGCTAGAATAAGATAGCTCCCCCGTAATCAGTGAACGGTGCCGAGCTAGAATCAATAGCTCTCCTCCGTAAATAATGCATAGAACCTGTGGCCTGATAAAAATATTTTCCCAAAAGCAAACACAAGCACAGACAAATATACATATTTCTCCCCCTTTTTGGCAGTTAGCAATATAAAGGATCATATAGACTGCATAAGGAAAAGCATGGAAATAGCAGTATAGACAATGAAAAGTAATCCAACCACACCAAGCAGAGAAGAAACAGTATAATACTAATAAAACAAGTCACTGACATAAAGTAGAACTACGAAAAATAGCATAAAATGTTATCCACCAACCAGCACATCATCAGGGTTTGAAGACATAAATCCAGTACATAAATCCATAACAAACTGAAATAACAAAAATCAAAAGGCAACTAAGACCATCAGCAGTGTCAGCAGCATATCAAGCCAATCTCCATCATGGAGCACGAGAAGGTCCTGGAACATCTGAAGGACCAGGGAATGAGCGACGAGGGTCCACAAAAGCATCATCAGGATCCATATACCTCATGACCCACGGATCGTCTATACGATAACCCACGCGATCTGGATCCCGCTCAATAGGCACATACAGATCAGGATGACGAGCAAGTGAATACCGCATATCATGCAGAGAGTTCCCAAGGGTACTGATCTGCAAGGTGGTACAGTAATCCTGCTGCGTCCAGCGATCATCCTCAACAGCAAAGCGATCACGAAGCATAGTCTGAAGAGACTCAAGAGTGGCAGGAGGAGGAGGTGCATCCTGACCAAGAGGAGGGGCGTCAGGCTCCTCATCAGCAGAATGCTCAGATGACTCAGAAGCAGCGACAGGCTGAAGGCATCGTACTTTGGATAGAAAGGCAGGTGCAGGCAGGAACGGACAATCATGGATAGGAATGATGAAAGCACGAAAAACTAAAGGAAGATAGAGAGGATAAACCAAAGCTCTTGGTTTCTTCCGACAGTTGATCATCCAATCCATCATAGTCCGTGGAAAGTTGAATGGAATACGATAGTGGAGATGATATAAGGCGGAGATCTCAAGATAAGTGACTTCATCTGTTGAGCCAGCCTTGGGCAAGATAGTATTGAACACGATACGATGAAGTTCATAAAAGTAGGGGGTGAGATGCTTGGCCTTTAGCTTGCGAGGACTTACGTTAGGAGCACATAAATCCTCCTTGAATCCTTCAAGGGAAGTATCGCCAACAAATTGAAGTTGACGTGCTTCCACAAGCTTGTCCCACACATCAAGATCCGGGAGAGCAAGAAAGTCTCCCAACTCAGAATCATTAAAGGCAATGGTAATGCCAGCAACCCGAGAATAGATGTGGGTTGCATCGTGAGTCAAATTGCAGTAAAACATTTGAATTGCACTATTGTAGATGACAGAATTTGAAGCAACAAGTTCATCTAAACAAAGATCACGGAATAATGACTCATATTGTGAAAATATAGTGAAATTTATGGGATGGCCCCCAAACACCGGACGAGTTCTAAAATCGCTAAACCATTCATTAGAGGCTTCTAGTGATACAAATAAACGGTCGTCGTAAGTGTTAGGGTCATCGGGACGCGGCGGATTGAACAACGGATGAATGGGGTGTTGTTCAACTACTTGTTCAATCGGAGGAGGAGGAACCGAAGAGGAAGCACCCTCATGTCGAGTCCTTCTCCCTCGTTTGGACAAGCGAGATGCCATTTGAAATAAAAGAGGAGAACTTGGAAATGATAGAAAAAGAGAGATATACCTGAAA
Organism: Iris pallida; assembly: GCA_029216955.1. Classification (NCBI taxonomy): domain Eukaryota; kingdom Viridiplantae; phylum Streptophyta; class Magnoliopsida; order Asparagales; family Iridaceae; genus Iris; species Iris pallida. The sequence goes on along the minus strand of JANAVB010003400.1, from coordinate 68,057,724 downwards.
AGAATACCAAACAGTTGAAGAGAATGTTGAAAAACCCCTTTTCCTTGATTTTGAGAAGAAAAAGAGCCCTCTATATCAAGAACTAGGGTTAGGGTTTGGAAGAAAGAAGATGGAAGAGGTGGAGAAGAAAGAAATATGGGAGGAAAGAGAGGGAATCCCGAAATAAAGTAGGGCTTGGTCTTTATTCGGGTGAAATATTGACCATTGGATTAAAATTGATCCAACGGCAGAGCCAGATCCCGACCCTGGAACCTAAAAACCGAACTCGGCCCGAACTCTGATAGGGGCAGAGTTCGGCCCGAGTTCTGGATCAATGGTCCAGAACTGAAAACAGGCAAAGAACATGAAGAAAATGTTTAAGAGTTAAACAAAAGATAGTTGAGGACAACAAAGAGTGTTGAATTTAAAAAAATAGATAGAGAGGTACTCAGAAAACAGAATGAACTTTAGAAAATCTCAATTAGGCAATATTAAATCGAAAACGAGCCATATAATAAATAAGGTCATATACTGTGGTTCAATAGTCCAAATTTGCCATGGGTTAGCTGCAGGGGCCGGATCCCAGCTAGCGGTAGTCCTGAGGACTAGTGCACCGTGTCGCTTAGGCTTTTACGTCTTGTTGTCAGAAGGACCCTTTCGGCTTGTACCCATACCAAATTCTTCGAAAAAGAATCACAATATACTCGATATTTACGCAGGTGAGTTTTAATTTATAACTGCTTCATCTAAAATTCCAAGTTCACGACAAAGAAAATTGAAGCGCTCTTCGGATAGTGGCTTAGTAAAGAAATTTGCCAGCTGATGATCAGTGTCAATAAATTCTAAGTTAATCGTGCCATTTTGCTGATGATCACGCAAAAAGTGGTGTCTGATCTCAATGTGTTTAGTGCGTGAGTGGCAGACAGGGTTCTTAGTCAAATTGATTGCACTAGTATTGTCACAGAATATAGGAATATGCATGAAAGATAACTTATAGTCTTCAAGGGTTTGCTTCATCCACAGAATTTGTGCACAACAACGCCCAGCTGCTATGTATTCAGCTTCTGTTGTGGATAGTGCGACAGAGTTCTGCTTCTTGCTAAACCATGAGACTAAAGCCTTTCCTAATAAATGACACGTGCCGCTCGTACTTTTACGGTCGACCTTGCATCCAGCAAAGTCAGCATCAGAGTAACCGATGAGGTCAAATGATGTTGACTTGGGATACCATAGGCCCACTGTAACCGTACCCTTAAGGTATCGAAAGATACGCTTAACCGCGGTCATGTGAGATTCCTTAGGATTTGCTTGATATCTAGCACATAGGCAAACACTAAACATGATATCGGGGTGACTAGCAGTTAAATAAAGTAAGCTGCCTATCATACCTCGATACTTACGTTGGTCAACGGGTTTGCCGCTCTCATCTGGTTTGAGTTTGGTTGAAGTAGCCATTGGAGTGCTGATTGGTTTGATGTTGTCAAGATCGAACTTCTTCAGCATGTCCTTGGTATACTTCGATTGACAGATGAAAGTTCCATTAGCCAGTTGTTTTACTTGCAGACCAAGAAAGTAGTTGAGCTCTCCCATCATGCTCATCTCAAATTTCATCTGCATACACTTGGCAAATTCTTGACAAAGAGTTTCATCAGTAGACCCAAAGATAATATCATCAACAAAAATCTGAATTAATAAAATGGTGTCTTTGAAAGATTTTATAAACAGTGTAGTGTCAATTTTCCCTTTTGAAAAACCTTTCTCAAGTAAGAAGCTACTTAGCCTTTCATACCAAGCTCTGGGGGCTTGTTTAAGGCCATAAAGCGCTTTCTTCAGCTTGAACACGTGGTCGGGAAATTTGTGATTTTCAAAGCCAGGGGGTTGTTTCACATAAACTTCCTCCTTAATAAAGCCATTCAGGAAAGCACTTTTCACATCCATTTAAAATAATTTAAAGTTTTGAAAATTAGCAAAAGCACAAAGCATCCGAATGGATTCTAGTCTAGCAACAGGAGCATACGTCTCATCGTAGTCGATACCTTCCTCTTGGTTGTATCCTTGAGCTACTAGACGAGCTTTGTTACGTGTGACTGAACCATCTTCATTTACTTTGTTTCTAAAAACCCATTTAGTACCAATTATCGAGTGATTAACCGGTCTAGGAACGAGTTCCCATACTTGGCTTCTCTCGAATTGGTTGAGTTCTTCTTGCATAGCAGAAATCCAAAATTCATCATTAAAAGCTTCAGAAATGTTTTTAGGCTCTACTTGTGAAATGAAGGCAGTGCTAGCAACGGAGTCTCTTAGTAATGATCTAGTAGTTACTCCACGTGAAACTTCTCCTATAACTAAATTTTCTGGATGAGAAGGTTTGAAAGAGAATTTCTTAGGCAAACCCTCCAGAGAATTAGTTTCGGTTGAAGTATTCATTGGAGTAGAAGTTGATGGCTCAACGTCATCATCAAGAGTACTTGCTGCACTGTTGTCTTCATCAAAAGTCATATTTGTTGACTCTTCCACAATAAGTGAGCGTTTATTGAAAACTCTATATCCCTTAATCTTGGCGGCATAACCAAGAAAGATACCATCGTCAGCTTTGGCATCAAATTTGCCTAAGTTGTCTTTGGTGTTAAGGATAAAACATCTACAGCCAAAAACTTTAAAATAAGAAACATTGGGGGTTCTCCCAAACTAAAGCTCATAGGGTGTTTTCTTCGTAATGGGACGAATAAGCACCCTATTCAAAATGTGGCATGCTGTACTTACAGCCTCTGCCCAAAAATATTTCGGAAGAGAAAATTTATTCAACATGACTCTAGCCATATCGCCAAGAGTCCTATTCTTCCGCTCCACAACACCATTTTGTTGAGGAGTTCTAGGACAAGAAAATTCATGATCAAAACCATTTGCATTACAAAAACTTTCAAAATCATAATTTACGAATTCGCCTCTATGATCACTTCGGATTCGAGTAATCATGTAGCCTTTTTCGTTTTGAACTTTCTTTACAAAAATTTTGAAAGCAGAAATAGCATCGCTCTTATTAGCGTGAAAGAAAACCCATGTAAATCTCGAAAAATCATCAACAATAACAAATGCATAAAGTTTGCCTCCAAGGCTAGCTATTCTACTAGGACCAAATAAATCCATATGAAGTAGTTGCAAGGGTCTAGTAGTACTTACAGAGTTGATAGAATGAAATGAGGATTTAGTTGCCTTGTTTAGTTCACATTCGGCACATACCGTGTCCTTTTTGAACGTGATATCAGGCAATCCTCTCACTAGCTTCTTGGTGGAAAGCCTGGATATAGCATCCATGTTGGCATGACCAAGACGCTGGTGCCAAAGTAGTCGTTCGTCTTTGTGGGCATATAGACATCTACCTATAATGTGCCCTTTGAGATTGTTACCGAAGGATACGTATCCTTCTCTCTTCATCGATAGTGATGCAAAAAGATTTGCGTCTCCCGTCATATGTCACGAGAATCCACTATCGAGAATCCACTTACTTTCAGTTGAGGAGGGAAGGTCCACCTACATCAAGAGTAGATGTGACCTTTGGTACCCGAGTTCTTGAGGGTCCTGAAAAGTTAGTCTTTGGGAACCAAGCATATATCCTTTTATCTACAAGTCTTCTAACTCTGCACTGTGGTGAGATGTGTCCATGTAATCCACAATAAGTACAGATAGCATTCTTATTTATACTAGGAGCATGAGAATAATATCTATAAGCAACAGGATGAGGATGGACATGATGTGAAGAGTTAGCATGGTGAAGATGATTATGCATGGAATAAGTGGCATGTTGATGGTGTCTATGAGGCATAGAATGATGGTATTGTCTATGATGTGTGACATGCTGATATTGTCTAGATGGCATGGCATGATGATTTTGTCTATATGGCATGGCATGATGATTTTTATGTGTGGAGTGATGTTGATTGTGTCTTTGTGCATGATGAGTGTGTACTGAGTGAGAATTGTTCTTACGTGCACGTGGTTTGTGAAAGTTTGTGTATATAAATACATGGTTATGTGCTGCATGAGAATGACGTGGTTGACTAGCATGAGTGGTGTTGTGCCCATGTGATTGGGTTTGAGGTTGAACAACCTGTTTACCCAATTTGGTTTCTAATCTTTTAGAAACAGCTTGCAGTTCATCAACCTTAATATTTAAGCCATAAATCTTAGTCATGGAAATCTTGTGTCTACTCTTTTCTTCAGCAAGCAACGTGTTGAGAGTAGTGATTTCTTGAGTTTGTTGCTCAATACGTGCTTCAGCATCATGTAAGCTTAATTTAAGCTTGGATGCTTCATCAGTGTCATTTGTGGGTGATGTGTTTCTAACATTATCAAGAAGTAAAGAAATTCATTGTATCTCATCTTCTAGACTTTTGATTTTGTCCTTGGCATGTTTATATTTACCGATGACCTTTTTATGATCATCGAGTAAATCAGTGAAAGCATCGCCAAGTTCATCAAAAGAGAAGTCATCCAGAGTTTCGTTAGATACCTTGTTGGAAGTTGCCATCAGGCACACATTTGCTGTATCTTGAGGAGAGTCCTTTTCTTCCTCAGAGTCACTCGCTTCACTTTCATGCCAGATACCTGTGTTGGCATATTTCTTTGATGAGTTCTTTTTGTATGGCTTCTCATAGCGGTTGCTCTTCTTCAGGAATGGGCAGTCTTTTCGGACATGTCCAGTTTTCTTGCAACCGTAACAAGTTGGTTCTTCTTCATCGTCTTCTTGAGATTCCTTCTTCCTTTGATTGAAGCGAAGGAATTTCCTGAAGTTGCGAACCATGAGAGCTTGGTCTTCATCATCCGAATTATCTTCTTCGGTCTCATCATGATTAGCTCTTCGTTGATGAGCTTTGAGTGCGATCTCCCTGGTCTTCGGAGCAGGCTCTTCGAAGTCCTTGAGGTCAAGCTCGTGAGTCATAAGCTTACCCATCAAGGTCTCCATTGACATTGTTGTGAGATCGTTTCCTTCTATGATGGCTGTCACCTTAGGGTTCCAAATCTTTGGTAGCCCTCTGAGCAGCTTACGAATCTTCTCGTGGTTTGAGTACTGCTTTCCAAGCGAAGATAGAGGATTGATGATGTCGAGGAATCTTGTGATCATTTGAGTGATCGTCTCACTTGGCTTCATCTTGAAGGCTTCGTATTCTTGAGTGAGACGGCTTATTTTAGATTCCTTGACCTGTGTGGTTCCTTCATGCGTCACTTCTAGAAGTCTCCATACTTCATGAGCAGTGGTGCATGTAGAGACCCTGTTGAACTCATTCCTGTCTATAGCACAGAATAAAGCATTAATAGCCCTAGCATCTAGACTTGCCTGTTTCTTCTCCTCGAAGAATATTTGTCGTGTGGTTTCTCAATGAGGTCACCATCGACAACTATCCTGGCGGGCTTTTTGTAACCGACAGTGACGACAGTCCACAGGTCAAAGTCTAGAGACTTAAGATAGAAGCTCATCCTTGTTTTCCAATATGTGTAGTTAGTCCCATCAAATAGGGGAGGCCTATGAGTGGACTGACCTTCACCATGATTGGAAATCAAGGATTGTGTGGTTGCCATGGATCAGCTCTTAGGATGTTAGTCCTTGTAAAGAGAACAGAGCTCTGATACCAATTGAAGAACAGTTTGGCAACTCTAGAGGGGGGTGAATAGAATTTATATAGAAAAATAGCCAATTAAAAATAACTCTTTCACCAACAATAAATAATCAGAGTAAAGTGCGGAAAATAAATGAAGAGCAGAAGAGCATACGCAAACACAGCGATTTTAACCTGGTTTCCCTCGTGGAGGACTAGTCCAGGCCTGAGAACTCTAGCTCGGGATTAAATCCAATATTTGTGAAATAGTAGCTTACAACCCGTACCTTTTCTTCAGAAGAGCACGTCAACTTCTTACAGAGAATCGCAGTGGCGATTGCTTGGAATTGTCCAAGCGACTTCTTCACTCTTGCACAAGAATCCTAACTGAGAGATGCTGAGCACTCGAGACTTAGGAGGCTTGTGGCTAGTAGATAGGAAGGGTATGGCTTATTGAGCTTGTAGGAGAGAAGAGAAAAGAAGATTGAGTGAATTGAAATGAGAGAATTCATGCCCTATTTATAGTGTTTTTAGAGGCAGAATTCGGCCAGAATTCGGGTAGGAAAATTCAAAAATTTGGCCGTTGGACAGCTAGCAACCAGCTAACCCTAAAATTAGGGTTCCTGATTTCTAGGGGACAGAGTTCGGCCCGAACTCTGTGTGGAGGCAGAGTTCGGGCCGAACTCTGTCTCCAGAGCACAGAGTGGTCCTAAGTGGGACTTGTGGGCAATTTTTGTTTTGGTGGAGCTTGGGATTTTGGGTAGGCTTATAGACTAAGTTCCAAGAGCTCAGCATAACTCAGAGTACATACTTCTAGACTCAATAAAATGTAAAAGTACAGACTCAAAAATACACTGAGAGTCGGAAACTGAGCTGTTGTCTGTCCTGAACTGAATGCAGACGTCGTGTGTCGTATTGAATTTATACAGATATTATTTAGTCAATGTAGTCAATATTTGGTTGACTGTGACTTTGTGTCAACATGTTTAAGATTCAGCTTGTAAATCAGTCCAATGTTATTAATGCAATTACTCATTCTGGTTATACTCTTGAGTTGTAGCATAATAGACTAGGACATGTTCATTATAAAAGAATAAACAGAATGTATAGTCTAGGACTTATCTCCAAATGTAGGTATAAGGTAGAGAAATTTGAAGTTTGTGCTCAGAAAAAGATCACAAGGAAACCCTTTCCTTGGGTTAATCGAAGTACAGATCTTCTGGAGTTGGTACACTCTGATATCTATGACTTCAAACAGTTCTCTACAAAGGCCGAGAAGAAGTATTTCATAACCTTCATTGATGACTTCTCAAAATACGTGTTCGTCTACTTACTCAAGGCTAAAGATGAAGCGTTCGAGAAGTTCAAAGAGTTCAGGGTCGAGGCTGAATGGAAAACTTGACAACAACTCATAAAAATAAGAAGTGATCGAGGTGGAGAGTATCAGTCTCATGAATTCGCATCGTTCTCTAAAGAACATGGAATTGTCAATGAGACTACTGCTTCGTATTCTCCTCAATCTAACAGAGTAGCAGAAAGGAAGAACAGAACGTTGATAGAAATAATAAACTCAATATTTTTGACTGTGGGTCTTCTAAAATGCTACTCGGAAGAAGCTGCATTGACGGCCACTTTTATTCTGAATAGTATGCACTTTGAACGTTACTCCTTATGAACTCTGGTTCAAAGTCAGACCAACTTGAATGTTATTCGAGTATGGAGGTGTCTGGCATATGTGAAGCTCCCAGATCTGAATATTTAGAAGCTCAGGACAAGGACTACGAAGACGATCTTCTTGGGTTATGCTGAAAAGAGTGATGCTCGAAGATTTCTTGATATTGAATCAAATCATATCATTGAATCTCGTGATGCAGAATATTTTGAAAATAAGTTTACGAGGCACAAGAATATTGTTCTTGCGGATAATCCGTAGAACAATGAGGGTGCACGGGAAATTAAAGTTTCAAATAAGAACGTAGTCCAAGAAGAAGTTGTTGAAACAACTGTTAAACCAGAGCTCGCTGAGCCGTCAACTAAGCGAGTGGGGAGGCCGAAGGGCTTCAGAAATTAATTTGTTACCTATCATGTGGAAGTAGATCTGCTTACCTATGATGAGGCGATGAAGACCAGAGAAGCTATTTTCTGGAATGAGGCGATAGGCAATGAAATAATTCAATCACCTCTAATAACACTTGGGTGTTGGTTGATCTTCCTTAAGGAGCAAAATCCATCGGATGCAAATGAATCTTCAAGAAGAAGATAAAAGCAGATGGAACTATTGACAAGTTCAAGGCTAGGCTAGTAGCCAAGGGATTTTCTCATAAGCAGGGGATCGACTACTTTGACATGTATGCTCCAGTAGCCCGGATGACCACCATCAGAATGTTGATCGCAGTAATACATAAGTTGGTGATACATCATATAGATGTAAAAATGGCTTTCCTGAATGGCGAACTGACCGAAGAGATTTACATACAACAGCCAGAGGGATTTGTAATCAAAGGTCTTGAGGACAAAGTCTACAAGTTGGTGAAATCCTTATACAGTCTTAAACAGGATCCCAAGATGTGGCATCAGAAATTTGACAAGGTTATAAGGTCAAATGGCTACAGGGTCAGCGAGACGGATAAGTGTGTTTACACAAAGTTACTGATGGAAGAGGTATAATTGTTTGTCTGTATATGGACGACATGCTGATCCTAGGTACGGATATGGGCTGTGTCACGGAGACAAAGAACTTTATATCGACTAAGTTCAGTATGAAAGACTTAGGAGAAGCTGATGTGATCTTAGGGATCAAGATCATACGAGCAGACACTGGACTGGCGCTGTCACAGTCTTTTTATATTGAGAAGATCATATGCTACGGGTATCAGGATCTTCCAGTGATCGATACGCCTTACAGGTGTGAACTGAAGCTGAAGCCTAATTCGAGAGAAAGCATTAGGCAGCTGGAGTATGCAAGCGTCATCGGGAGTTTGATGTTCGCTACTACTTCCACAGGGCCTGACATAGATTTTGCCGTAGGAATGCTGAGCCGTTTCATGAGCAACCCTGGCGTTGAGCACAGAAAAGCTGTGAAACGAGCAATGAGATATCTCAAAAAGACTCAGACATATGCACTACACTACAGCGGAGATCTGCCGGTTGTAGAAAGCTTCAGTAGGTGGATTCATTTTTACAATGGATGGAGCTGCTATATCGTGGAAGCTAAAGAAATTGACTATGGACTCTCGTTCCTCCATAGAATTTGAGTTATTTACACTTGATACTGCAGTGGAGGAAACAGAATGGATTCGAAAGCTCATGTATGATCTTCCAGTGATTGGGGCACAAATATCGGGGATTCTGATATACTATGACAACCAGATGACTGCGACAGTGGCATCAAGTGACCTCTTCAACGGAAAGAAGAGGACTATACGGTTAAAGCACAAGGTAGTACACGATCTCATCAAGAGAGGTGTCATTACAGCGATTCATGTTCGGAGTCAGGAGAATCTGGCAAATTCGTTCACCAAGGGCCTCAAGCACCAGTTGGTCGATGACACTGCTTGTAAAATGGGTTTGAAGGCATTTTGATATTATGTTATTACAATCCAACCATAAAGTTTTATGCAATTAGTTTAAAGAGAAATCTATTATGCATCTAGCTTTTGGTTCAAGGGAGGACTACTAATTGGAAAAATATCAGGAACAGTGTGTACATGTCCTCTGTAGCTTGGAAAGGTCACGGACCTACAATACTGTTGTCCACTAGATGTTTTCTGCGAAAAATAGATCCTATATTGAGGACGACTTAAACGCCTTAATGAGTTCTCAGGCCGAGTGAATGCATGGTGTGCTTTACAGAAAACACGGTAGAGCAGCACTACAAGGAGTGTAACTCCATGCTATATTGGGGTGACTCTACCATGTGGTTCCCAGGTAGGGGTAATACCTCAGCTTTGCAAGCCAAGTCATAATGGCGTAGCACCGCAAATAGGCAGGTAGCCTAATACTGTATGAAGAAATTAAAGAGTTGTAAACAGCACTACAAAGGGAAGGATGTCCTCATGTTACAGTGGCACAACACCACGATGAGGTACCCGGGTAGGGGTAAAGCCTCGACCTTGCAAGCCATGTCGTTGCGGCGTAACCCCGTAAGGAAGCCTAAGGCTTCATGCTGCGTAGTTTGGCACTGCAAAGAGGCTTGTGACCTCATGCTACAGTAGTATGACACTACGATGAGATTCCTGGATATGGGTAATGCCTCAGCTTTAGGCCATGCCATAGAGACATAGCCCCCCAAGGGAAGCACAAGGCTTCATAACATGTCTCTTTAATAAAAAACTCACCTATAGTGTATGGACAGAGATAGCAGGTTATTTTTTTAGGGTAAACTTATAGACATCCAAAATAATACATTGAAACCAGGCTGGCATAGGGCCTTTAATGTGCAGCCAGAAGCACATGTAACTATATTATGTGAGTGGAAAGAATTGCAGCTATGGTATAGAATTCAAGGCTTAATCTATTCTTATATTATAGTCTGTTGTTTGACCCATGCGGGAAGATTCAAGTCGTCAGCGACTTCTTTCCTAATGCATGATAGATAGTTACTGTGGGGATCACTCAAATCCATATATCGAGATATATGGGAGATTGTTGGAGCTTTTCCTTGAACATGTAAAGAGAGCTTGCTCTCAACACATGCCTAGTGTTTAGTCCCACATTGGAAAAGCACCATGAAGTATATCGCAATATATACTTGGTGTGTGTTATTGAGATATGCATATGGGGTGGTGACCCTAAGGAGGAAACCATGTGCGTAATTTTACTACGAGGTAAGGATAAGACTCCATGTTAAAGCATTAATGCTTTTTGCTCTTGGAATTAATTTTCTTTGGAGCTAAGTCCCGTAGGGGCTTAGCGACTCAGACACTGGCTCATGGGCTCATAAGGTGTAATGTGGAATTTTGTTGCCACACTTTGCATACCGGGCTATTACCAGGCGCATCTATATAAAGTCCCTCTCTTCTCTCTCAGAGTACAGTACCCATTATGAAAAATTTTCTTACGAAATTATCAAAGTTCAGAGCAGAAAAGAGAGGTATTTTGAGAGCAGAGTTGCACGCCATCCGAGGAGTCAAAAGAGTGGAGTGTTCTGAAGCTCTCCGTCGAACTTGCTGGTTCCTGGAAGCTGTTCGTGTGGGGCGAATCAATCTTTGAGCGTCAGTGATAATTCACCCCAGCAGGCCTTTTCCTTCTCTGATCTAATCAGAACCTTATGTTCATCTTTACTCCACTTGCAACTCGTTCATAACGAGAACTGTTCTGATCTAATCAGAAACTGTTAGTGGAGTTTTGCTGCTGCTGCTACGAATTCTAATATGCCTTCTTCGAAGTGACACATTAGATCTCGTTTCTCAGAATCCTCCAGGATCTCTATCATGCACCTTCTTCGAAGTGTTGCATAATTTCAGTTTTTCATCAAAAAATTATGCCCCGGGACTAAAAGACAATACTCTCAAAAGAATAATCTTATAGGGCATTTAGTTCATATATTTTATAAAGTTACTTCTGTACATGGTTGATATTTCTACATCATCATGCCATGAGTTTTGCAAAATAACTACTGCACATTAAGTCAAAGAACAAGACAACTTATGACCATTTTTTTATAGTACATTATTCTCCTAAGAAAAAACTTATAGGACATTTTTTTTTCTATTTCTACTTATGCACATTCCAAAATGAGGTAGTTCCTCACTGTCTTGAATTTGGTCCTCCAATCCAGTGAGCTGTAGATTTGCAACTGATTGGCACCTATATTGTAGGAAATGATGCAACTAATGTAAAAGAAATATCACACTAATGTATATTTCTAATTTGTTATGAAGTTCATATAAGCATTTTCAATTTAATGTTTTAAACTTATCTTCATTTCTTTTGTTTGGAAAAGCTAATAATATCAAAAACATGCTCCGCTTAGGCTTATGATTGTCTATAATTCAAGCTTATCAAGCATTTATTGGTTTATGATAAGCTTGTATATCATGTGCAAACAACACAAACATTTTAATACATGTTATTATTGAAAACTTTGACTTGTATTACATAAGTTTTTTTATTGTTCCCAGGACTACTATTGTTGTGCATGAGCTGTTCTACCATATGATGCTTGCGCGGAGCTTCAGTGAAAGGGACATTGTTAAATTTCTGACACATGAGTTTTTCATACGACCTATATTCTGCTAAATCAGATGTTTCCAATAACAAGAATTTTCTTTATTGTCCAGTGTGGCTATCGGACTAGCTTCTGCTCATAAAAAAGGGGTTACATGCATCATGAAGGCATCTGTAGGCATACATTGTATTAGTCAATTTTTTTCTCTCTAAAATGTATTTTTGTTGATGTACCGGTTGAATATTGTACGAACACGTTTGTTTTTGTTAATGTGAAATGTGTTATTGGTTATTTGATGTTTGTGAGAGTTTCTAAATTTATATTATTCGTTTTTGTAATTTATATTATGCTTGTATCTGGTGACGTAAATGGGAACCAGCAGGAACCGGCAACGTAAATTAGAATTGATAAATAGGTTTCTTGATGGTTAAAAAACTTGAACAAAAATAATCTATGTTGACGGTCATTAACCGTCAGCTAGACCACAGTAAGGAAAATTATGCACTTATATTGACGATCAAAAAATTGGATTTAGTTTACGCCTAAAACCTGTCAACTAAAGTCACTTTAGTTGACGGCTAAAAATCGTCAACTAAGGTCACTCCGGCAACTGTCAACTAAAGTTGAGACTTTTGCTGACACTGGCCTAGCTGACGGAAGGAAAACCGTCAACTAAACCCTTTGGTGACGGACGTCACCAAAAGTCATTTTTCTTGTAGTGTCGAAACAATAAAGAAGCAACTTCCCCCGTCGCAGAGACACCCGCTACAATAAACCTTAATCCCGCCGCACCAAACCCTAATCCAGCCAATTTAGAATATATATATATATATATATATATATATATATATATATATATAATGGGTAATTGTGGCGAAATCGCCTCCACTGGGGCTCGAACTCCCGACCACTTGGGCCGCATGCATCGCTCTTAACCAGTAGACTAGAGGTCATTTGTGTGTGTGTGTGTGTGTATATATATATATATATATATATATATATATATATATATATATATATATATATATATATATATATATATATATATATATACTAGTATGTTTAAGTCGAAAATAATGGAACTAAATCCAAATTAGAAACCATGAAATTAGTCTCTCTATAGCTTCAAAGACTTGCACGAATTAGCCTTATTTATATTTGAGAGTCTCTCTATAGCTTCAAAGACTTGTACGTGCTTTGCACATATTTTAATTAGAATATTATAAGGTCAGCTGTCGTCTTTTTGTTCTTTTTTTAATTTTCTATTGAGAATAATAACCTTTGAAAAAATGGTAACGACAGAAAAATTTATTACGTACCATTGGAACATAAAGAGTTGTATGGAAAAGGACATAACATGCAAACTTTATTGCTTTGACTCTTAAATATAAACGACATGCAAGTTAACATAATAATACCATTTTATAAAATACTCGAGGGTATTTTAGGAATTCAAAAGTTTCACCACCAAGTTTTTCTATTAATTGTGGCGAACTCGCCTCCACTGTGGCTCGAACTCCCTACAACTTGGGCCGCATGCATCTCTCTTAACCAGTAGACTAGAGGTCATTTGCAGTATATATATATATATATATATATATATATATATATATATTTATTTATTTTTTTTCAATGGCTAGAGCCTTCATTGAAATGGAAAACGAGGTTGGAACCGGGAGATAGCCCAAGTTCCTACATATTGTGGGCGAAGCCCTAGCAAAGTCCTGACAAAACGACAGAATCATTAACCATCTTTTTTTTTTTTTTTTGGAAGAGAGGGAATTCGAGAAAAGAAAAACATCCGAATTTCGAAAAGCTGTGGTCCCGAGCGCACGAGACCCGAGGGCGGGCCAGCGCACGGGAAACGAGGGGCAGGTGCGGGGGACCCGAGGGGTCAGACCAACGTGGCACGTGTTGGCCCATTGGTCATAGTCAACCTGATTTTAATAATTGATCAAAACTCTGTCTGGATATACGAAGCTTGTTGGGACATCTCAGCTCCTTGGACATAAGCAAGATTGGATATTCACTCCGTTCAAAGACTGAAGATCTGTTTGCCTATTTGAGTCTGTACTTCCTATGCAATGTAATTTTTCACTTTCTTTGAGTCTAGGAATACATTGTACACCGAGTCGTACTGGCAAATAGGCTACTCCCAAATAGTTCAAAATGTTTTTAAAATGACCTATCAAAATGTTTACAAAAAGGTTTTCAAAAAGGTTTTCAAAAATCACCAAAAATCTGTTTTAAAAACCCTAACCTAACCCTGACAGAACTCGGCCAGAGTTCGGCCAGAGTACGGTTGGTGGCCGTTTGATTTTTGAATTCTCTGGAACTTGGTCCTCCTGTAGTTGCGGATTTGACCGAGATTTGCTCATCGAGTTCTGCCTGAATTCTGTCCGAATTCTGACAGAGTTCTCCCTTTGGAATTCCTATAAATAGAGAAGTATTTCGATCATTTCAATTCACTCATTCACTTTCAATCTTCTCTCTATCTAAAAAGCTTTCTGTCTTCCAAAGAGTTTTCTAGAGCTTTCATTTTCAGATCCCAAGCCAGTTACAATCCTCTAGTCAATTTGCCAGTGCGGTACGGTCTAGAAGTTTCTGAGAGATTGTAATCAGAAGGCTTGATTGAAGAATACCTCTTCACATTTGAAGTTGGACGAGTTCTTCGTATCAAAGCTCGCGTTGTAGAAGTTGCAAGGACTTCGTAAGAAAACTTGCGGTTTTTCCTATAGTGGATTCAACTGGTAGCAAGAGTTCTACCGACTGGATTAGTCCTCAACAGAGGGATACCAGTATACATCGCTGTCTTTGCGTTTGCTTTCTGAACTCTGCCTTTACATTATTTCAATTGTGATTATATACTGTGATTGTGTTGCTAACATTTTTTATTTAGCATTATTCCGCTGCCAACTCTATTCACCCCTCCTCTAGAGTATTACGCTTTACTATATCGTTCCTACAATTGGTATCAGAGCAGGTTTTACAAGTAAAACGAGGTAACAGTGCTATTATTTATTCATTATTTATTAGATCACAACACATCACATGGCTACTATGAAATTCACAAGTGAAGGTCAGGCCACAAACAGACCTCCTTTGTTTGATAGTACTAACTACACTTATTGGAAAACACGGATGAGTTTCTTCTTGAAATCTCTTGATTTTGACTTATGGGCTATTGTTCTTGATGGCTATCAGAAGCCACCTCGTATAAATGTCGAGGGAGTTTTGGTTGAAAAACCTCAAAGCAGTTATACAGAGGAAGAAAAGAAAAAGGCCAGTCTTGACGCACGTGCCATTAATGCTCTTTTTTGTGCCTTAGACAGAACAGAATTTAACAGGGTATCTACATGCACAACGGCAAATGGTGTGTGGAAGCTTCTCGAAGTTACACATGAAGGTACGACTCAAGTCAAGGAGTCAAAAGTCAGCAGACTTACTCAAGAGTACGAGGCGTTCAAAATAAAGCCAAATGAAACAGTCACACAAATGTTCGAGAGGTTCTTGGATATTGTAAACCCTTTGTCCTCCTTAGGCAAAGATAACAGTAACCACGAAAAGATTCGCAAACTCCTGCGAGCTCTCACCAAGAACTGGATTCCGAAGGCTACAGAATGTCACTTGAAGTACTCATGGGTAAACTACTCACTCATGAACTGGAGCTACAAGATTTTGAAGAACCTGCACCAAAGGAGAAGACTATCGCCCTCAAAGCTCAGCACAGAAAAGCTGCTGAAGATGACTCAGACAGCAGTGGATCTGACGCTGAAGATCAAGCTCTCTTAGCAAGAAAGTTCAAAAGATTCATGAGACATGAGAAGAGAGTCAAAGAGAACAACAGCAACAACTGGTACCAAGAAGGTGCTGTCTGCTATGGCTGCAAGAAGAAGGGACATATAAAGAAGGACTGTCCCATCAACTCATCATCGAGCAAGAAGAACAACAGGTATGAAAAAGGCAACCTGAAAAGATCAACGTCTCGGAAATATGCCAACACCAGCATATGGCATGAGAGTGAAGCTAGCGACTCAGAAGATGAACATTCAGAGGACGCTGCAAACATCTGCTTCATGGCAATCGATCAGGTACCTACTGAACCTGTAGAAACATATGATGACTTCACCTTTGAGCAATTAGGAGATGCCTTCAGTGACCTGATGCTTGACTACAGGAAACTGCGTAGCAAATATCAGACCGCTAAGAAGGTACTCAAAGAGTACAAAGGAGAAATAGGAAGACTTACCGACCTACTAGCTGAGGTTAGAACTAATGTTAGTGAGTCTGGTGAGCTTTCCTCTATAAAGCTCTTATTACACGAGACTAAACAGTCATCCGAAGAAAAAGACAAGATTATAGACCAATTGAGAGAAGATCTTTCTAGAGAAAAGAAAAGTCTTCAATCTGCACAAATCAGAATGGAATCACTCACTTCTGATTATACTAAGTTATATGACACTTCCAAAAGGTTGGAAATTAGGTTAGGAAAACAGCCTGAGCCTGCTGCTTCCTATCCTAACACGTGTCACTTACCGAGAATTCGGAACATTCCCAAGCCAAATACTGTCAGACCAAACCATACAAAACCTTTACCCCAAAAGGTTAAGCCCAAACATGATCATAGGTATGCATTCTTCTATACTAGAAAACCCAAACCTACCAACCATGCACACCACTCAGCTTTCAACACTCGATATGCACAATGTCATTATTGTGGCCTCATTGGTCATATATCATCTGCATGTAGAATGAAAAAGCTTGTAGATTTAAATGTTTATGCTTGGATTCCTAAAGCTAACAATTCAGGACCCTACAAGAAATGGGTACCAAAGGTTTCATCTGCAAACTGTTTTGTAGGTGGAACACCCTTCACATGCTAGAAGCAAATGGATCCTCGACAGCGGTTGCTCACGGCATATGACCGGTGACGCTACCCTATTTACAACACTGTCGAAGAAGAAGAAGGAAGGTTATGTTTCCTTCGATAATAATTTGAAAGGGTATATTATTGGTATCGGTGATGTTGGTAAGTCTCCCTATCCAGTGATTAAAGATGTCTGTCTGGTTACCGAGTTGAAACATAATCTGCTCAGCATAAGTCATCTAGCTGATCATGGTTATGGTATCAACTTTGGCAAAGACAAATGTACTATAGTTGATAGCTCAACTGGTAGTACTATCTTTGAAGGAATCAGGGAAGACAATATATATGTTTTCTATCTGTTGGAAGAAGCTAACATTTCAGGTAGATGCTTAATGGTCAAAAGTGATGAGAGTCATCTATGGCACATGAGACTCGATCATGCAAACATGGATACAATTTTAAGATTATCCACAAAGAAGATAGTACGCGGTTTACCAGACATAACATTCAAGAAGGATTCGGTATGTAGCCAATGTGAAAAGAACAAGGCTACCAGATCCACATTCAAGTCTGTAAACGCAGTATGTACTACTAGACCTCTACAATTGCTACACATGGATTTATTCGGTCCTAGCAGAGTTGCTAGCCTCGGAGGTAAATTATATGCATTTGTTATTGTAGATGATTTTTCTAGATACACGTGGGTATATTTCTTGACACGCAAGAATGACGCATTATCCGACTTTGTCGCCTTTTGCAAGAAAGTACAAAATGAAAAAGGTTACATGATCACTCGAATTAGAAGCGATCATGGAGGCAAATTCGAGAATGCTGATTTCGAGCAATTTTGTGACACACACGGTTTCATACACGAGTTCTCCTGCCCTAGAACTCCACAACAAAATGGAGTTGTGGAACGTAAGAACAGAACTCTAACCGAAATGGCCAGAGTGATGTTAAATCAATTTAGCCTACCCAAATACTTCTAGGCTGAAGCTGTCAATACAGCTTGCTTTGTGCTCAATAGAGTTCTAATTCGACCCAAATCGAAGAAGACTCCATTTGAGTTATGGTTTGATAGAATTCCTTCAGTTTCATACTTTAAGATATTTGGCTGTAAGTGCTTTATTCTTAATACTAAAGACAATTTGGGAAAGTTTGACGAAAAGGCCGATGAAGGTATATTTCTAGGTTATGCGGCCAAGAGCAAAGGGTACAGAGTCTTCAACAAACGTACCATGATCATCGAAGAATCAATCAACGTCACTTTTGATGAAATGAACCAAATGTCTCTCGATGATAGTGATGAATCTGCCTACATCAAGTTCAACATTAGCTGAACCTGAACCAAACTCTGCACTAGCTGAACCCCCTAGAGGAGATCCAGGAACCAGCTACCTACAGAGTCTACCGAAAAGGTTAAAATTCACAGCTGATCATCCACAAGATTTGGTAATTGGTGACATTACCAAAGGAGTAAGTACTCGATCATCCAGTAGAGATATTGTTTCTAGTGTTGCATTTATTTCACAGCTAGAACCTAAATCTATTGATGAAGCATGTAGTGATAGTTTTTGGATAGATGCCATGCAAGAGGAATTGAACCAATTCGAACGGAATCAAGTTTGGGAACTTGTTCCCAAGCCTATTGATCATCCGGTCATTGGCACCCGTTGGGTATTCCGAAACAAACTAAATGAGGATGGTTTAGTAACTCGTAACAAGGCTCGACTCGTAGCTCAAGGATACAATCAAGAAGAGGGTATCGACAACGATGAGACTTATGCCCCAGTTGCGAGATTAGAATCCATTCGAATGTTATGTGCATTTGCATGTTTTCATGTTTTCAAACTTTTTCAAATGGATGTAAAAAGTGCTTTTCTAAATGGCTTTATAAAAGAAGAAGTTTTTGTAGCACAACCTCCGGGTTTCACGGATTTCAAAAATCCTGACCATGTTTTCAAGTTGAAGAAAGCCTTATATGGTTTGAAACAAGCCCCTCGTGCTTGGTATGACTGTCTAAGCTCTTTTCTACTTGACAACGGTTTTTCAAAAGGAAAGGTTGACACTACACTATTTATTAAATCTTTTAATGGCAAGCTGCTTTTAATTCAAATCTATGTTGATGATATCATATTTGGAACCACTGATGAATCTCTTTGTCAAGAATTTTCTAAGTGTATGCAGAATGAGTTTGAGATGAGCATGATGGGAGAGCTGAAGTTCTTTCTCGGATTACAAATCAAACAAACCGACAATGGGACGTTCATTAATCAAGCCAAGTACACAAAAGATTTGCTAAAGAAGTTCGATCTGGACAATGTCAAACCTATTGGCACTCCAATGGCAACTTCAACAAAACTTGATTCTGACGAACAAGGCAAGCCAGTCGACACACGTAAGTATCGAGGTATGATTGGTAGTTTACTTTACTTAACTGCTATCGTCCAAATATAATGTTTAGTGTTTGCCTGTGTGCACGTTTTCAAGCTAACCCAAAGGAATCACATCTGACCGCAGTTAAGCGTATCTTCCAATACCTTAAGGGCACTTCTTCTGTCGGCCTGTGGTATCCCAAATCTAAATCCTTTGACCTTACTGGTTATTCGGATGCAGATTTTGCGGGATGTAAGGTTGATAGAAAAAGTACTAGCGGTACATGTCATTTCTTAGGCAAGGCTCTGGTCTCTTGGTTTAGTAAAAAGCAAAATTCTGTAGCCTTATCAACAACAGAGGCTGAGTATATCGCCGCAGGACGTTGTTGCGCTCAGATTTTGTAGATGAAACAAACCCTAGAAGACTTTGATTTATTTTTCTCACATATTCCCATTTTCTGTGATAACACGAGCACCATTAATTTGACTAAGAATCCTGTATGTCATTCTCGTACTAAACATATCGAGATTAGACATCATTTTCTTAGAGATCATCATCAAAATGGAGATATAAACCTTGTGTACATAGATACTGAAAATCAATTAGCTGACATCTTCACTAAACCTCTAGCGGAAGATCGTTTCAATTATTTACGTCGAGAATTAGGAATTTTGGACGTCAATGATATTAATTGATTTTATTTTATGATTATATATCATTATGCAAAAACTGTGTTAGAGACAAGCTAATAAAGAGTCTGTCTGTCACCACAACTACGGTTGAAGCGAAGCGGTACTTAAGAGTTCCCCGGTGAACCTCCGCCAGCTGGGACAGTACTCCTACAGCTAATCTGAGACAATCGCTGTGTAACGACATTTAATTCATAAAATATTATTAATTATGTTATTTGAAGACTAAAATAACTAATCTTTGAATTAAATATTTGCAACGAGTCAATGAAAAAGAAGTAGCAAAAATCAACTTTGAAAGAACCCTAGGCGAATTCGGCCAGAGCTCTGACCGAATTCGGCCCGAGTTCGGTTGAGGGTGTATGTGTATATATACAGAACCCGAGAGCTTCTTCTCTTTCATTGCTTCCAAACTTTCAAACAGCAGCTCCAGCCGCCCGAAACTCCTCCAAACCCTAGGTATTCACCAAC
Organism: Iris pallida; assembly: GCA_029216955.1. Classification (NCBI taxonomy): domain Eukaryota; kingdom Viridiplantae; phylum Streptophyta; class Magnoliopsida; order Asparagales; family Iridaceae; genus Iris; species Iris pallida. The sequence goes on along the minus strand of JANAVB010003400.1, from coordinate 68,037,579 downwards.
CCATTGCTTCCTATCTACTTGGTGAAATCCTTCCAAAATTTGGAATCGTGCGGAGATCGTTCTTCTCTACAACATATCCAATTTTCGTGAGGTATAACTCCCTCTCTCTCCACCTTTCATATTAGTGCTTATTATTTCAATGGCACCTAGATTTAATCCGTCTAAGAGGAAGAAGACCACTCCTAGTGAGGAAGGGTCCTCTTCGAATCCTCACACGGATTCCTTGTTTTCGCCGGTCCAAAAGAGCGACGGCGCTTTCGATGGGTTCTTCTTTCAAACCCTCGATCAAGCTTTATTATGGTACGGTGACTTTTCCACCCGTTCCATATGTAGCGGCGCTCCGGTTAAATGGACGGTATTCCCTGATCATCGTCACTTATTTGAGGTATTAGGGTTACACTTACTTGTTAAACTGTGCTTCCCAATAGCTACTAATGCCATTCGATTGTTCTATTGCAATCTCGTAGTTAACACTTTTGACGTGAGCACACGTGTCGGAGGCATAGACATTGACTTCAATGATGTCCTTCTAGCGGAGATTTTTGGTATTCCCAATGAAGGTGAACCGCTAGTTGATATCACGGAATTCGATTTCCCCGAAGGCACTACAATCACGAGTTTCAAAATGGAACTTTGTGCACCTGACAGAGTACGTTCTGGAATGTTCAAGGCTAACAACCTGAACTTGTTCAACTACGAATTGCATCGCATCATCTACTCTACTCTTCTTCCAAAATCCACTTCCAAGGATGATGTGACTTCGCTTGAGCTGTCCGCCATGTACCATATTCTTAAGGGGATTCCTTTTTCCGCCCCTAAGACAATCATTCAGATGATGGGACGTTGTCGTGCTAGAGATCAAAATCTCTCTTACGCGATGATTCTCCCTCGTATCTTTCAGCGATTCGAGATCGATCTATCGACTTGTACTCAGGACTCTGAGCCTAAGTTACTCCAGCTTTCTCGTCGCAGCCGGACTGCTTCAGCTCCACCTCCTGCTCCTCCTACTGTACCATCTCTACCACATCAGCAGTATGCCATGACTTTTGAGGGCATACATCAGCATTTATCAGCTTTGCACGTCTCGATGACGGACATGGCTCGCGAGCGAGAGTTCCGCGATGTCACCCGTTACCAGGCGATGGCAAACTCCTTGGCCGATCTGCGTTTTGCCCAGACTGGTCACTCTGCTGCTTCCATCCCTCGTGATCCAGCTTTTTCGGGTTACCGCTATGAGGATGAGGCTGTTCATGCCTACTTCCAGCCAGGTAACGCCTATGACTGGTATCGTGCACCTCGAGATTACGTTGGCGAGTTCTATGCTGGCGCCCCTACTCATCCTACTGGCGCTGGTACTTCTGGTGCTGGTACTTCCGGTCATGCTGGCCACGCTGCTGATGATATTGATGAGGATAGTGATGATGAGATCTGATTTGATTATTAGTGATATTCTATTGTATACTTGGAAATGCTCCGACATTCCAAGTTTTTATCATTTACTTTTTATCAGTACTTTGTAGTTTGCTATCAGTACTTTTTATCTTCATGGACATGTTTTTGATGTTTCATTTATGACATCTCAGTTTATTTCAGCATTTTGTTTAAGCACTATCTCTTTATACTGCTTCTCCTTTTTAAACTGCCTGTGAAATAGCATGCCTGAGATTTCTTTTATGTTTTGAAGCAATACATGCCTGTGATGATAATTTGTAGACACTTTACATTCCTGTGATGCTATATCTCTAATTCTTATACTATATTTCTTTTATTTTCTCGCTATTTGTTACTTATGCATTCATTGCGGGGGAGCCTTCTGCATTTAATGCGGGGGAGCCTTCTCTTGTGCAATTATTTTGCTAAGTGACAAAGGGGAAGAAAATTAAAAATGATCTAACATTTTTTTTGAGTTAAATACAGGTTATGAACAATTTCTACTTTTTCTTATTTTTGAACAAGCTTGAACTAGCTTAATGTTATATCATTCATAGTTTGTCAATTATCAAAATGGGGGAGATTGTTGGCCCATTGGTCATAGTCAACCTGATTTTAATAATTGATCAAAACTCTGTCTGGATATACGAAGCTTGTTGGGACATCTCAGCTCCTTGGACATAAGCAAGATTGGATATTCACTCCGTTCAAAGACTGAAGATCTGTTTGCCTACTTGAGTCTGTACTTCCTATGCAATATAATTTTTTACTTTCTTTGAGTCTAGGAATACATTGTACACCGAGTCGTACTGGCAAATAGGCTACTCCCAAATAGTTCAAAATGTTTTTAAAATGACCTATCAAAATGTTTACAAAAAGGTTTTCAAAAAGGTTTTCAAAAATCACCAAAAATCTGTTTTAAAAACCCTAACCTAACCCTGACAGAACTCGGCCAGAGTTCGGCCAGAGTTCGGCCAGAGTTCGGTTGGTGGCCGTTTAATTTTTGAATTCTCTGGAACTTGGTCCTCCTGTAGTTGCGGATTTGACCGAGATTTGCTCATCGAGTTCTGCCCGAATTCTGCCCGAATTCTGACAGAGTTCTCCCTTTGGAATTCCTATAAATAGAGAAGGATTTCGATCATTTCAATTCACTCATTCACTTTCAATCTTCTTTCTATCTAAAAAGCTTTCTGTCTTCCAAAGAGTTTTCTAGAGCTTTCATTTTCAGATCCCAAGCCAGTTACAATCCTCTAGTCGATTTGCTAGTGCTGTACGGTCTAGAAGTTTCTGAGAGATTGTAATCAGAAGGCTTGATTGAAGAATACCTCTTCACATTTGAAGTTGGACGAGTTCTTCGTATCAAAGCTCGCGTTGTAGAAGTTGCAAGGACTTCGTAAGAAAACTTGCGATTTTTCCTATAGTGGATTCAACTGGTAGCAAGAGTTCTACCGACTGGATTAGTCCTCAACAGAGGGATACCAGTATACATCGTTGTCTTTGCGTTTGCTTTCTGAACTCTGTCTTTACATTATTTCAATTGTGATTATATACTGTGATTGTGTTGCTAACATTTTTTATTTAGCATTATTCCGCTGCCAACTCTATTCACCCCCCCTCTAGAGTATTACGCTTTACTATATCGTTCCTACAGCACGGGGCCCGAGGGCGTGGGGCCCGAGGGGAACCGCTCAGCGCGGCAGAGGCCGGCGAGCGTGGCCGGGGAGGGGGGGAGGGGGCTCCACCCGCCGGCAAGCCGTCCGGAGCCGGCCGGAAAGTGGCGACGATCGGGAGGGGTAGAGCGGGAATCAGACGCTGGAAGGAGCCCCAAGGAGGAGGAGGAGAAGTGGAGGGTGGGCGGGGGCTCCGCGAGCGAGGGCGGAGCCCGCTCAGCACGGCGGAGAGCAGGGCTCCGGCGGGGAGGAGTGGAGGCTCTACAGCAGCGGAGGGGGGAAGGGGTCCACGACGGAGGGGGGTGTCAGGGAGGAGAGCCAACGAGAGGGGAGGACAAGGGGGGCTCCGGTGGATGGGCCGAGCGGGAGGCGGGGACTCCGATGGGGGTCACTACCGGAGGGGGGCGGGGAGGCCCGAGGAGAAGGGGAGGGACGGAGCGTGGGGGGGTTGTTTTAGGAGGGAGCCGGGGGCTCGACCTGCAGGCGGGTGGCTACCGCCGGCGGGGGAGGGGAGGGGCCGCCAGCTGGCGGCGCAAGGACCGCCGGAGCGAGGATGGCGGCTCCGCGGGCAATGAACCGCTGACCTTCTCCAGGGAAGACGACTGGGCGTGGGCGGCCGGGCTCTCGAGCAAGAGCCGACGCGAACGTCGAAGCTCGGAGTGCGGCTGAGAAGCGGCCAGGGGCGACGGGGGGCGGCGTCGCAAGGCCCAGCGGCAACGAGAAGGGTGGGGGGAGCGCTCCACAGGGGGCCGTCGGGCCACGAGCGTCCAAGACTCAACGCTCGCCGCACGGGGAAGAGCGTCGCCGACCGGAGGAGGGGGGGAGCCCAGTCTCGCCGGGAGGGGAGACCAGGAAGGAGGGGGAGGGACCCGAGGGCGACGGGGGGTTGGCCTGGGCGGGGGGAGGAGGAGGGACCCCCGGGGGAGAGGGGGCGGGAAGGAGGAGGAAATCCGCCCCGGCGGCGCAGGGGGCGGGCTCGGGGGGCTGCGGCGGTGGGGGACGAGTAGCCGGAAGGGGGGGCTGCACACCGAGACGCGCGGAGGAGGATGGGGCCGCCGGAACTGGGGGAGCCTTCTTACGCCGAGCACGGGGACGACGGGGGCGACGCCTAGACCGGCGCCTAAGGAGGCGGGGGGAGGATGGTGGGGGGAGCCCCCACGGCGTGAAGAAGACGCCGACGAACGGGAGGCCCCCCCACAGGGGAGGCGGCCAGAAGGCCGGCCAGCCGGATAAAGGAGGGCGGTGGCGGCCGAGGAGGCCCCAACCAGGGGCCGGGCCGAGGATGCCGTCCCCCCGAGACGGCCGGCCGCGTGCTTCGAGCTCCGGAGAAGGGGGACGGAGCCGGCGGAGCCCAGGGCTCATCTCCTCTTTTTTATATATATATATATATATATATGTTTTTTTTAATATATATATATGTTTTTATATATATATATATATGTATATATATATATATATATATATATATATATATATATATATAGGAAAATTCTATAATACATCCACCCTTTTGGGATGTATCGATACATCCTAAATCTGTACCGTTGGATGTTCATCCAACGGTCCAGATTAAATTCAGATGAAATAATGTAGGAGATATCATTTAATGCTGTTTTTGACTTTTGACCTCTTATTAACTTGCTATAGCAGGTCATTCTTCAATGAAATTTTTCAATGAACATCCTAAATTAACTCATATTTACTTTCTCTTTCGTCCAGGTAATTTAATATTTTGTGCAACTACGTATATAAAACAATAATTGTGTGTCGGCCGGAAAGGAAGGACACAGTGTGTCCAGGTCTGTAGGCTATGTAGACGACGACACCACCGCCGCTGGCAATCTAGATGGTGACACCGACGACGAATGGTACATTTTGGAAGCCGATAAAAGCTCGTTCTCTCAAATCTCTTCTTTGTGTAAATTAAATCCAAGGAGGACACAATCCCTAAGGACACAGTGTTTCCAGGTCTGTAGGCGATGTAGATGACACCATCGTCGCAGGCGATCTAGATGATGACACCGACGACGAATGGTACATTTAGGACGGAAAATGGTACATTTAGGACGAAGAATCGTACATTTAGGACGGAGAATGGTACATTTAGGAAGCCGATAAAAGCTCGTTCTCTCAAATCTCTTCTTTGTGTAAACTAAATCCAAGGAGGACACAATCCCTAATTTTAGTTATTTCTTAGCAGAGTCTGCTTAGTTATTGTAAAATTGTGGTGTTGCTTCTGTGACACTTTCATCTTTAATCTCATATTTTCTATGAATATGTGTTCTTTTTTATTTTGATTTAGTAATCTTTCCGTAATTAGTTTTTTGTTTCATCTAACAATTTAATATTTTTGTTATAAAGCTACAGGCCATGGTGGTGGTGGTGGAAGGAGAAACGGAGATGAAGAAGGTTCGCGGTGGACTTCGTCGAGTTCCTCAATCAAACAGAATTAAACCTCTTATAGAGTTCCTTAATTAAAGTTGATCATGATAACCTTTTGTACTTTTCAAACGGCTAGTAGAATCTTCCTCAAGCCCTCCTCAATCAAATGACTAGTAGATTGTTTTCTAGTCTCGAAATTTATTTGTCCTTCCATCTTCCTCACTTTTTGTACTTCTCTCTTGCTATATATACAATAGTTTTCTTGTTTCATAGTACTATTATTCATTCTGAAATACATAGAATAGTTGTCTGAAATACAATAGTTTTCTTGTTCTCAAGATGTCTACTCGTGTGGTGGAAAATATAGAAGACGTGGAAGATTGGTTGCCAGCTCCAAATGAAACCTTCATTCTGCGTATGTTGTACAGGATTGAACAACTGTCGACAATTTTAGCTGATGTTGCATCGATCAATTCTAAGCTTGGTTCAATACGAATTGAACAAATGAATTTCTCTCGACGTTTGGAGAAGATTGAAGAATCTCCAGCTTTGAAGGAGGCATTATCATCTGGAGTATTTAATAATGTGAAGGTGGTTTCCGTTGAATCTTCTTCCGATAAGGAGGACATGGTGCTACAGAATCGTAGTAAAGCATTGGACCGAATTCTCGCATTGTGTCCTACAGAAGAAACTGACTTTAGCAGTTCTTTGAAAAGAATGCATGGAAATTTAGATCCGGTCACACCATCGAAAATTTTAACAAGGGGTTCAACCTCGAAGCCTAGCAATTGTACTAGTGGTTCTTCAAGATATTACGACTATATTTTTGTCGATGATAGACCTGACGAGTAAGTAATATGAGTTTTGATTTAATTCCAATAGTGGTTTTCTCCTAATTTATTCATTTCTTTTCGTAGAAAAATAATATCATCTTGCAACAAAATCTTTGTGTCTCGGTTTGTGATGAAGACCTTAGCGCATTTAACAAATATTAAAATTGGGGTATGTATAGATAGTATATTTCTTCTTAGATGCCATCTATGTTTACTTCGATTCCATCACTGACATTTTAAATAATTTATTCAGATTGTAGGCATTGTCTCTGCTCTTCTCACCGCGGAGGAACCGAAAAGAACCTCCAATAAAGCTAATGTATGGTTTTTATCAATAAGGATATCGGTGAGTGAGCATTTTATTCTTCAATGCATATGCATTAACAATTTTCTCGTTTGTTTGTCCTTCGTAATGTATTAATTGATGTGTATGTAGAAAGAAACGTTGCCTCCATCAGACAAAAAGATTCAGGAAATATGGAAAAAGTACAAATATTTTCAGGATTACATGGGATCTTTAAGCACTTGTAACGAGGTATTAATGTATTTATGTTTAAATATTAATCCTAATTTTCTGAAAATTTACTAATTTGTTTTACCTAATTAATCCTGAATCAGATATACATACCCATTCTTTTGGACGAACACTATACTCTTGCAAGAGTTCTGGTTAAAACAAGGACTGTTGAATTTTGGGACTCACTTGCATCTAAAGATGATCCGATTCAAAGCAAAACAGTCATAAAAGAAATAGTAAGCTCATATTCATCAATTTTTATGAATTGGGTACAAGATACGTGGTATACTAATAAATATTGTATTCTGGTAATTGTAGCTTTCAAATTTGGATCTCTTTCTCGAAGAAGAGATTTTGAAGTTGAGAGATGCTAGGTTCAACTTTTCTACTTTTGTAATAAAACGTCGTTCTTATGTTCCCCGCCAAGGCAATTTTGTTGATTGTGGAATTTTTGTAATTGCTTTCATGAAAGATCGATGTAGTCTAGACTACCGTTCTCTCAATGTAAGTCTGAAAATATGTCGTCGAAAACTTACACTTTTTAGAGCAATATTTTTGATGTTATATTTGTTATATGCAGTCTGATACGGGAATGGAAAGACGCAAAGATGCTGAATGGATTACAACTTCAGAGCACAATGAAGTACTAAACAATTTGCTTATATAATATAATTAAGGAGAAAGGAGTCCAATCTGAAATGATTGAATATGAAAGACGATGATTTTTTTTCTTCTTTTATATCTAATGTATTATGTTCATTTGTATGTTGAGTTGTAATGACATTTTTGCCAAATGGCTTCGATTCTTTTTTATTAAGCAGAATTATTTTTACCCTTCTAATTAATATAATTAAGCAGAAAGGAGTCCAAACGGTTTCGATTCTTTTTGCCCTTCCATCGAATGACATTTTTGCCCTTCTAATTAATTCAAAACACCCCCGATCCTTTTATTACAAAAAAAAAGAAAACCGTTTCGATTCTTCCTCTTCTTCCATACTCCACTCTGTACTCAAACCTAGGTCATTCTCCTCCAAAATCTTCAAACCTTCCTCCCCATTCGCAATCTTCACATCATGTCGGTATCAGCGGCTGAATCATTACCGGCAGCATCACCGATTAGAGAAGATGCACCAGTTACAGAAAATCCAAAAATGATAGACGGAGAACAACCGAAACCCTATTCTAAGAAAGTTGCACAGAAAAAAAAGGGAAAATTGCTAAACAAAAAGAAGTGCAAGAAAAAGTGCAAACAGAAGGTATAACTTTGATTTTATGTTCGCAAATTCTGTATATATTACACGGAGAATGACATTCTCCGTCACAAAACGCATTTGAATGTTCATTCTCCCTGTCAAATTACACTTGGAATGCCATTCTCCGTCTTTAAATCAATAATATCATTCTCTGTTTACTTTAACGGAGAATGGCATTCTCAGTGTTAAAACACATGAGAATGCTATTCTCCGTGTTAATTTAAACGGGAGAATTCTATTCTCCGTGTTAAATTAAACGTAGTATAGCATTACAAGAGTTAAAATGAAAGAGAATGCTATTCTTCGTGTTTTTACAAACGGAGAATAGCATTCTTCGTTTCCAATTACACGGAGAATAGCATTCTCCGTTTCTTATTACACGGAGAATAGCATTCCCAGTGTTAAAACGATTAAGGATTCTATTCGCCGTTTAATTTGGAACGGAGAATGGCATTCTCCGTCTAACTTGAAACGGAGAATAACATTCCCAGTGTTAAAACACATTAGAATGTTCATTCTCCATTTTTTTAAACGGAGAATGACATTCTTCGTGTCATTTAAAACGGAGAATGACATTCTCCCTGTTAGTTTACACAGAGAATGTCATTTCCAGTGTTAAAACCCATAAGAATGGCCATTCTCCGACCTAATTTTTTGTTTTTTTTTGTTTTATAGAAAAAAAATCTGTCAGGAATAAGGATTCAAGACTTTTTCGTTCTACCTTCAAGCCAATGCTAAATCTTATGGAGGAGGTCAATCAAGATGTTGGCCGTTTACCTGAGCCAGTTATTGATTCCTTGAAGAATACCGATTTCTGGAATTTTATCAAAATTTTCTACCAAAACAGAGTCCACGTCTCCGAAGTGGCCAAGGTAATGGAAGGGCTTGAGAATTTAATTGCAAGTTACACAGAAGAAGAAGATGGCGTCGGGTGCTTTGAATTGCGTACCACTTTTAAAATTGCGCCAAGTGTCGACGATATGGCAGTCATCTTCGGTCTACCGCCGAATAAAGAAAGCGATGATGATGTTTTTTACAGAAGATTGATAAAGGAAAAACAACAGCAGCCCACACCACCAGCATCATTGAGCCTGTGTAGAGATCACTTCACAAGATTGCTGGCTAATACTAAGGGCAAACACTCAGAAGTCACGAATAAGGAAGTGAGAGACAAGTTCTTTGAATTGGCGACGGCTTCGTGGCGGAGATAACGCTGTTAATCCAGATAATTTGGCCAAGCTAATAATCTTCCACTTGTGCCACATAGTATTCTTCACAAAGTCTGGCGGTTCAAATTTGCCGTACAAATTCTTGGCCTTGGTAGACAGTGTGGACGTCATCAACAGTATATGCTGGCCAAGGTTAATCCTAGCGTATGTAATGGATAGCATAAAGAGGAGTAGAAGCAAAGCTGAACGGGGGGATTACTCAATTACTTTCCAGAAATTGGAAGGTTGCACAATATACTTCCTCTATTGGTTTGCAGAACATAGTAAATTTGGGGAAAGGAAGTTCGCCCCAATTCCTGATTATCCAAGATTTTTCACATGGAATGGGTACAAAATCTCAAACTTCCTCAAGGCCGAATATCACAGCAAGTTGAGATCGAAGATGATATTGGAAGATCTGGTTATACTTGTTGGGGAAGAAGAAGAGAACAAAGAAGATGAGCCACCTATAGAAGATGTTGAAGAAGAGGGAGAGGAAGAACATCAAGAAGCAGGTAGGGATAATTTTGATGAACAACGGATACCATAGCATCATGAAATGGGCGTTGTGATGGACGACTCAGCAAAGGAATTGAAGGATTTGAAAAGACATCATTCTGATATGCTTGCGCAGAATGAAGAACTCAAAAAAAAAGTTAAAAGAGATGGAGGCACAAGGAGCGCAGTTACGTTCAGCCAACCTTGAGAATGCCATACTCAAAAAAAAACTGAAAGAGCTCGAGGCAGAAGAAGCGCAACAACGTGCAGTCAACGTTGTGATGGAGAGCTCTGTGCATGAACTGGAGGATTTAAGAAAGCAGAATTCTGTTCTTATTACAGAGCTACATGCACAAGGTAAAATCTTTTCTATTTCAAATTTTTGATTTGTAATCTTCCAGGAGAATGGCTATTCTTCGTGTATTATAACACGGAGAATGGCATTCTCCGTATTATTTGAAACGGATAATTGCTATTCTCTATCATTTCGATACTGGAAAGGTTATTCTCCGTGTAATTTCAAACGGAGAATGCTATTCTCCGTATTATATTACACGGAGAATGTCATTCTCCTTGTTAGATTCACATCATCCATTTTCATTGTTGTTTGTTTTATTTCAGTGCAAACAACCGAGCAACTCAGAGAAACAGATAAAAGGCTCGTTGAGGAGAAAAGGGAGCTTCAAAATAAAGTTGAATCGTTGAATATTGAAGCCGTTGAAAAGGATGCGAAAAATGTTGATCTCGAAGCCATGGTTGTAGCATTGCAGCGTCAGGAGATTCAAGCAGCTGCTGAACTTGTTGCTCCAAAAGAAGCCAAAAGAAAAGAAGGATTGGGGAAAAAGAGGTTCAGAAAACCATCAACACCATTAGCCGTTGAAGATGTTACTCCCTTGGAAAAGAATACATTTAGAGAGGCTAATAAAAAGCGGAAGATTAATACCGCTCCAAAATTCGGAGGAGACGCCAAAATTGGTGAATTAAAGAAGAATCGTGTCATACTAAGGGAATGCGATGAACTTTTACTTTGGAAAGATGCGGATGAAGAGCTGAAGAAGCAATACATCGACATCGTAATTCCCAAAAAGAAGTATCCAAAGTGTGTATTCTGAACCCTTTTTTCTTTTGTTTTTTCTAGACTTTTTCACAATTATGTAATGAGAATCTCTATTAATTTAATCTAAACTAAATTTATGTGCAGTGATATTGTATACTTATTTTTGCCAAAAAGGGTAAAAATGGAGTTTTAGACCAGCTATTGGCAATAGACCTGCAAGACATACTCAACTATGAAGACATGGAGGCTGGCATACTAAACCTAATAATAAGGAAGCTGAGGGAAATTCAAGGCATTAATAGAAAATGGGCCCCGTCTAGTTCAAAGGACGTGCCATTGAACCAGAAGCAAAAGTCGGCGCCCCAATCACATAAGTGGTCTGCATTCATGATGCCCACACATTGGTAAGAATTCAAACAGAAAAATCCATTCATATGTACACTGATGAAAAATGACAGAAAAAATTACTCATGATATTGTATTTTGTTTTGGAGAAACAAAACATTGTTGAACATGCCAATGAACCAGACGCAAAAGCTGGCGCCCTTCAAGACTTCCAAACAGATGTAGTAGACTTCGTCATGGGTTTGGAGGACGACATAGAGTTGCTATTCATCCCGCTCTTTAATTTATCCATCAGACACTATAGTTTGCTCACATTCAACTTTATCTCCTACGACTGGACACACTACAACTCCTTGAGGCAAACTACGTATGAAAAGGGCAAGGTAGATGCAGAGTTAATGAAGAAGATCTTAGAGCCTTTCGTCAGGAGAAAAGTTGATATGATGAGGGAGAGATGCCCGGCAAAGATAGAGTATGAGAGCAAAGTGCTGAATTGTTCTCCAAATTGCCCACAACAATGGGCACCCAACTGCCTCCTGTACACGACGTATTATATGAATATGTTGATGACTACTCCCTTCGAAATACCGGAAGGAAATGACGATGACACTCACCAGGAGATTACAATGATGAGGTTGGTATGGGCTAAGAAATTGCTTTCAAGTAAATATGTAACACGAACCAAGCAATGACATTGTAAAATAATAATATAATTATGTAATTGGGCAAGGAACTTCTGTCTTTTATAAGCTCTATCTTTTATAATAAAATCATTTTTGAATTACATTTACATTGTCAAAACCACGAAAAGTTTGACTTTTATTTACATATGAAAAGTCTGAACTACTACATAATATCCTACTACCAAGAAAAAGTTGAATAAGACGGAGAATGACATTCTCCGTGTCATTTGAAACGGAGAATGCTATTCTCCGTGTTGAATTAGATGGCGAATACCATTCCCAGTATTAAAACGATTAAGAAATACTATTCTCTGTTTAACGTGAAACGGAGAATAACTTTCCCGTTTAAATTAAAATAATGGATGATTCTATTCACCATTAATTTCGGAACGAAGAACATAATTCTCCGTGTACCTTAAAATAGAGAATAACATTCCATGTGGTCAAAGGAACTCCTTGAGTGCCAAGGAATTCTTTTGCTTCTGTTCCTGTGCCTCAAGGAATTCCTCTTGCTCTTGCTCTGGCTCTAACGATGCACGGTGAAGTAATTTGCCTCAAGGAGTCATCCAACGGTTCCTATGCTTTGACGATGCACGATAAAGTGATTTGCCTCAAGGAATTCCTTTGCCTCAAGGAGTTCCATTCCTCTGACGACGCACGATGAAGTGAATTCAGTTCATCGTGCATCGTTAGAGGAATGGAACGCCTTGAGGGAAAGGAATTCCTTGAGGCAAATCACTTCATCGTCAACGTCCCAAGGAGGAGCTTGAGAGAGGAACTCCTTGAGGCAAAGGAACACCGTGCGTAGTCCGAGCGAATCAACGTGCGGGCGCTTCGACAGAGTGTGGGTTGGCAATCAACCCAAACCCTGGTGCTCTTCCAGAAACCAACATCATGGAACACAGTCGATGAAGTGCACGAACACGGACAGTCCACTAGGCACATCTCAGTCTTCTGAAGGACTTTACCACCAATGCTTCTTCGAACGAGGAGATCGACAACCAAGAGGAAAGCATCTTGCAAGACGGGGGATCGGTAGAGTCCATCTCCACAAGAAAAGATAAGTAAGACGAGAACAAACTCTCCCTACACTACTGCCATTTATAGGCAAGGAAAAACTAGAACTCATGCGCCAAGTGGCAGTCACTTCGAATTCTATTCAATTAATTTGTATTAATACCAATGCATCTGTCCCTTCTCAAGTAAAGCTAAGTAAGACTAGAACGAACTCTCCCAACTACTGCCATTTATATGCCATTAATACCAATAAATCTGCCCCTTCGAATTCTGCCAAGTGAACACCATTCTCCGTGTACTATTGCGCCCAATTGGAACGGAGAATGGCATTTATATGCCATTAATATCAATGAATCTGCCATTTATATGCCATTAATATCAATGAATTCTGCCATTTATATGCCATTAATACCAATGAATCTGCCCTTTCCGTTTTATTTAGAACGGAGAATGACATTCTCCGTTTATATAAACGGAGAATAACTTTCCCGTTTAAATTAAAATGTTTGGGGATTCTATTCACCGTTTATTTCTGAACGGAGAATAACATTCTCCGTCTAACTTGAAATGGAGAATAACATTCCCAGTGGTAAAACACATTAAAATGTTCATTTTCTGTTTTTATTTAAACGGAGAATGACGTTCTCCGTGTCTTTTGAAACGAAGAATGTTATTCTCCGTTTAGTTTGAAAAGGAGAATGAAGATGAGCTTGATGAGAATATGACGAGGTTGGTATGGGCTAAGAAGACTACAATGATGAGGTTGGTATGGGCTAAGAATTTGCTTTCAAGAGAATATGTAGTAACACAACCAACCTAGCAATGACATTGTAAACCAATAACGTAATTATGTAATTGGGCAAGAAACTTCTGTGTTTTATAATGTCTGCTCTGCTCTGTCTTTTATAATAAAATCATTTTTAAGTTACATTTACATTGTGAAAACCACGAAAAGTTTGACTTTTATTTACATATGAAAGTCTGAACTACTACATAAAATCCTACTATCAAGAAAAAAGTTGAATGTGAGCTGCGTGCGGGTATCGCAGAGCAATAGAACTCCTTGAGGCAAAGGAATTTCTTGATGCAAATTACTTCATCGTGCAACGTCAGAGCAATAGAACTCCCTGAACAAAGGAACTCCGTGCATAGTCAGAGCAAAGGAATTCCCTGAATAAAGGAACTCCGTGCATAGTCAGAGCGAACAAAGTACGAGCGCTACAACCAAAACACTGCGGCTCTCCCAGTAACCAACAGGAAAGAGTCTTGCCAAGGCCAGGATGAAGTAAATTTCTTTGCAAGGTGCTCTGCCTCAAGGAATTCCTTTACAAGGTCCTTTGCTCTCAAGAAATTCCTTTGTTTTTGTTCCTGTGCCTCAAGGAATTCATCTTGCTCTTTCTCTGATGATGCACGATGAAGTGATTTGCCTCAAGGAGTCATCCAAAGGTTCCTATGCTCTGACGAAACACGATGAAGTGATTTGCCTCAAGAAATTCCTTTGCCTCAAGGAGTTCCATTCCTCTGACGATGCACGATGAAGTGAATTCAGTTCATCCTGCATCGTCAGAGCAATGGAACTCCTTGAGGCAAAGGAATTCCTTGAGCTAAATCACTTCATCGTGCATCGTTAGAGCATAGAAACCGTTAGATGACTCCTTAAGAAAAATCACTTCATCGTGCATCGTTCGAGCAAAGGAACTCACTGAGGCAAAGGATTTCCCATGGCTCTTCCAGCATTACAAAAACTGGAATACAATCAAGGAGTCAAAGGAACTCCTTGAGTGCCAAAGAATTCATTGAGAGCAAAAGGACCTTACAAAGGAATTCCTTGAGGCAAAGGACCTGCAAAGGAATTCACTTCATCTTGCATTCTTCCGAGCAATGGAACGCCCTGAGGAAAAGGAATTCCTTAAGGCAAATCACTTCGTCGTGCATCGTCGGAGCAATGGAACACATTGAACAAAGGAACTCCTTGCGGCAAAGGAACACCGTGCATAGTCCGAGCGAATCAACGTACGGGCACTTCGACAGAGCGTGGGTTGGCAATAAATCCAAACCCAGGGGCTCTTCCAGAAACCAACATCATGGCACACAGTCGACGAAGTGCACGAAAATAGACAGTCCACTAGGCACATCTCAGTCTTCTGAAGGACTTCACCACCAAAGCTTCTTCGAATGAGGAGATCGACAACCATGAGGAAAGTGTCTTGTCAAGGCGGGGGATCGGTAGAGTCCATCTCCACAAGAAAAGCTAAGTGAGACGAGAACAAACTCTCCCTACACTACTGCCATTTATAGGCAAGGAACAACTCGGACTCATGCGCCAAGTGGCAGCCACTTCGAATTTAATTTAATTAATTTACAGCAATACCAATGCATCTGCCCCTTCTCAAGTAAAGCTAAGTAAGACTAGAACAAACTCTCCCAACTACTGCCATTTATATGCCATTAATACCAATGAATCTGCCCCCTTCAAATTCTGCCAACTTTGAGGGTTTCAATTCAAAGCTTCTTCCCAGACCGCCAGAGAAACCGCACGTGAACCGACGCCACGTGTCGATTTCTCATTGGCCGAAGTTAACGGAGGGGCAGAGTGTTTTTTATTTTATTTTTTTGTCCAAAACCGTGCTGACACGTGTCACGCGGTTTATTTTTTCGGTCCAATCTTTCGGTCTGGCAAGACTTTTTTGTTTCAATTTTACTCAAATATTAATCAAATATTCGAAAATTAATACCAGTAAATTTGTCCCTTCTCAATTTTGCGAGTATAGAACGGCTTATTGCAAAAAAATTACATTGAAAACTTAATCAAATATTCAAAAAATGGAAATATTGAGATTAGAAACTTCACATTCTTAAATATGTTGTCAAATTTTGTTAATTAAACATGTTTCCACCACTTTTTTGTGCCAATTAAACAGAGTATGGCATTAGTTAAAACGAAAGAAAATGCTATTCTCCATGTTTTATTAAACGGAGAATAGCATTCTCCGTTTTCAATTACACGAAGAATAGCATTCCCAGAGTTAAAACGATTGAGGATTCTACTCGCCGTTTAATTGGGAACGGAGAATGGCATTCTCCGTCTAACTTGAAACGGAGAATAACATTCCCATTGTTAAAAACACATTAGAAATTTCATTCTCCGTTTTAAATTAAACGGAGAATGATATTCTCTGTTTCATTTGAAACGGAGAACGCTATTCTCCGTTTTGAATTACACGGAGAATGCCTTTCCCAGTATTAAAACGATTGAGAATGATATTCTCTGTTTATTTTGAAACGATTGAGAATGCTATTCTCCAACCCTATTGTGAGCATCTTCCCCTTCAAAATGACTTTTATATATATAAAAAAGAAGAAGTGAAAAAGTTGTCTTGGAAGTTGAATAAAAAGTTTTTATCTAATTGTCTTCTCAAACTTTTGCATTGGAGAACATATTTTTTATCTAATTGTCTTCTGTGAATGGCATCTTGCCACATAGGAAAGACCTTGTCTTAAGTCAACGATGTTTCATTTGACTCCATTTGCTCTTTGTCGCTATTTCGCTTTCGTACTTTACAATTACGAAAATCGTGACCCGATTTTTTACATACTCTACAAGTTCTAGGCTTCGCTATAGTCTGACTTACTGTAGGTTGGCTTGATTTCCCTTGAGAAGGCCTTCCTTTTGTTGCTACCGGATTTGGCTCTTTTAAAGATTTATGCACTCCCTGAACTACATCAGCTACCATTTGTTCTTCTTCACCAATATCGGTCACCATTTCTTTCAACTCCATCAGAACAGACGACATCAACTCTATTTCCCTATCTTGAATTTTGCTTGATTTTTACAATAGTATGTAAACAGATTAACTTGTTCATTAATACCACTATACCTTCTGCTCTCAATACTGTCTGGGTGGATGAATCTTCTTTCTGCGCCAGATCCGGAGAGATAACTCTCTTTGCAATCCTTGCGCCAACGAGATTTTATCAAGTTCTTTGGAATATTTCCAATTTGCAATCTCTTCATTGCTGAAAAAAATATGCCTACAAGGAATCCCCTTGGTCTCCATCCACAAGCATTCACATTTTATGATGTTGTCGGCCTGATCAAATGTAGCCTTCCGGTTGACACTGTTTGGCGACATATACTTTTGGATAGTGCAAGCTTCTGCCTCTCTTATGATGTGACGATGGAGAACAGTATATGCATCAGAATGGGTGATTTCCTTCCTTACCTCTATAAATACTGTTTTAGTATAAATTGCGGCAAATTTATCTTCTATTACGGCCATGCTAGTTTGATTCACAACTGGTGTTGAGAGTTTATTAGTGACATGCTTACTCATCTGGCCGTAACGTAAGACCGCCAAACCGTAGTCCCAATTTTGAAGGGCCTTCCATAGTAGCAGCTTCTCATTCAAAAATCTTTTCAAAAATGCGCTCATAGATTCACATCTATTTGTTGCAGTAGAACCGCTAAAATAATTTCCACGTAGGAATGTGTCCGCCCATTGCTGTCTCGTTCTCTACAATGCAGTGGTCCACTCATTGTTCTCTATATTATAATCCGTTAGCATCTGCTGCCAACGGTTTTCAAATTCTTCTTCTGAATAGTACCTGTTTAGAAAACATAGATAGTAACTAAAGTTATCATATTGTAACAACAACATACTTCAAAGTAAAGTAGCAAGTGTGCGATGTACCTTTTAGTCAGAAGACTCAATTTATTGTGAAAACCCTCCCGGTGTACATATTTGGCTGCATTGTTTAGGATATGCCATGAGCACGTTCGATGAACTACGCTGGGCATTAAATCCTCAATTGCTTTATTCATGGATCTGCAACCATCCGTAAGAACTGTCACTGGTAATTTGCCATTCACACACTCTTGGAATTTTTTTAGAACCCAAGAATATGTCTCTATAGTCTCATTATGGATCATTGCAAACCCAAACACACAAGTCATTGCATGATTGTTTGTACCCACTAGAACCACCAACGGCATTTGACTTTTATTTGTTTTATATGTAGAATCAAATGCTAGGTAATCTCCAAATAATTGGTAATCGAATTGACATGCACCGTCAGCCCAAAAGAGATGGGTCAATCTGGAATCTTTGTCTACCTTGTACGCCTAGAAGAAATCTGGGTCAATGCCCTCCTTAGATTGAAGAAATGTAAGTGTTGTCGTAGCATCAACATCGTCTAGTGCTCTACTATCTTGAGCTAGAGTGTTGTATAAATCCTTTTTCGTCCATCCAACCTTATCCCAGCCACCTTTCTTGTGGACAATTAAATTCTATATCGCTCCAGTCCCCATCCCTGATTGCTTCATAAGCTTAATTTCTTCCAACTCTGCGGGTGATATCGTACGATGGGATCTCAAAAAAACTGTTTCATAATCATTCGCCAGGCTATGGTTGTGAAGTACAAATTTTTTGACTACCCATATCTTTGTATCGGTGTACCCAATACGAAAAATTGCTTTACAACCACTTCTGCTTTCACTTCTTGGCTCACGAACCCTGTTAGGAGCTTTCTTGTATTTCTTGTGTCTGAATTCCGCATTCGAACAACACCAACTACGGACCATCACCATCCCAGATTTGTTTTTCTTTACCTCGTTCTTTCTAATAATGAAACCATATGCTTTTGAATATATTCGGTAGAATGTCTCTGCTTCTTCAATAGAGTTGAACTGTAGGCCAACAATATCTTCTTCTAAGAGTTGTTTTGGATCTTTGTTAATGTTGGCAGACTGCAATATTTTTTTCATCGTCGGTGCATCGAAATCCAATGGAGATTCACCGTCGTCCCTAAGAACAGAATAAAACAAAATAAATATGAAAAATAAATATAAAAATATAATACATTTCTTAAATCTATTAGAAAGGGTGATGCGAAATAACATTTTGTTGTTTGCGTTGATGTCGTCGTCATCGTTATGATGCATTCTTCCGTTGTTTTCTTCATCTTGTTCTTTACTGTCTCCTAAGTTAACAGCTTCCAAACTTTGCTCATCATCCAAATCATCTGACAGTCCTCTTGAAAGGAAGCTTTCTTCATTGACTAAATCTTCCACACGACGATCAGTTTCTCCATGTGAAGTCGACATTGAAGAAAATAGAGTGTGTTAGAAACCAACAGAAGAAACGAAGGACAAGAAACAATACAAGAAGAAAGAGTAATGCTATTCGTACCTCCAAATTATCCCTCTAATATATAGCCCTCCCATCTGATGTGGCATGTTAAATAATATTGTGTGTCATCTGACATGACTGATGACATGGCAAATTTTAATCCAAAAAGTTAACTACCCAATTTTCTCCATAATAACTTAACGTTAATATCAATGTTAATTTAATGTTAATATTAATTTATGTTAATATTAATATTAATATTAATGTTAATGTTAATATTAATATTAATATTATTGTTAATGTTAACGATAATATTAATTTTAATGTTAATGTTAATGTTAATGTTAACATTAATTTTAATGTTAATTTTTAGTTTTATTTTTATTTTTAAAAAATTTGCTACGTCAGCTGCCAGATCAACATATCACGTCAGCTACCACGTAAGGAGGGACAGTTTAAAAGTATAATTTGGAGGTACAAAAAGCATTATTCAGAAAGAAACAACTTCCAGCAAGGCAACAACACAACCTTTTCATCTTCCTTGTACCTCTGCCACGTGGCCCTCTTTTGATGGCTCATGAAAATCTTGTGTGATTCTAGAAGCAAGCATAATTTTAAGGAAACAACTTCCAACAACACAACTTTCTCGTCTTCTGGGTACATGTATTATTAAATTGTGTAGCTAATAACGCATAAGGAAGCATGCAGCAGCAATCTCCACGTGGCCCTCTTCTGTAGGATAACGCATGCAGCAGCATTTAATGCTACGCAACCCTATTGTCTTGTTATGTGTTGTGCATCCTATGTGGAATGAGGCACAAGACAATATCTTGTATAGGCTGCAAGATTATATTCACAAATGACAATAAGTTTAAAAGGTCACCTCCAATGCAAAAAAGTATTGAGAAGACAATACAAAGTAATTTTTTACAACTTCCAAGACAACGTTTACTCTTCTAATGATATGGTATCAGTGTTTATTATTAAATTGTGTAGGATAACGCATGCAGCAGCATTTAATGCTACGGGATTTGTTGTGTAAATATTTCTAATGATATGGTATTAGTGAACACAACCTGTGAGAGAGAACCCGAGAGAGAGAGAGAGAGAGTGTGGGAGATGGGATAAAGAGAAAGGATTGAGCTCGACTAGATTTTAATCTTAAAATTCAATTTTTGGTTTTCATTACTAATAACTAGTTCGCACGTACGAGTTTAGACGAACACTAGCTGAGCCCGAGCAACATGACATCAGCTAGGTTTTTAATACCGTAGCATTCCTGTTAATTTAAAATTTACAATATTATTGAAACTAATATTAATACTAAAATTTAAAATAGTTTTTGATTTAACATTTACTTCAAACTAGTTAAAGTTAAAATTGCATTCTTTTTTATTTAAAATATAATTGGAACTACAATTAATATTAACATTCGCTTGTCCCGTAGTTTAAGTCGTATTTTACTGCTTCTTGCTTAAGTCTATGCACCCAAAGAACTTGATTGTGCAAGTCGAACGCGTGCACAGCACGTTCCCTCGATGCAAGGCTTGACGTAGCCCTTGCTTGTCAAGTCGTTGCACGAACACATTAGAAAAGAGTTTTGTTGGGCTATCGAAGTATAGCAAGTACTGTACCGTGTCACGTGCATTTATTAAGCAGTAAAAGGGTGTGAAGGCCACTGGCAATGTCAAGCCATCACGGACTATAGCTGGGTTAGACGGCGATCCTTTTGCGGCAGGTCGAATCGGTTCCTTGGCCTAGGAATGGATTGGTTGAAGGAGCAATACACAAGAATAGACTGCCATATTGGCAGGATTATTTTTGGTATTCCCGGTGAGACAGAGTTTTTATTTTTCGGTGAGGCAGAGTTTTCACCATCGACTTGATTCCAGGGACGGCACCAGTATCGGAGAGAGTCTACAGGATGACACCTTCAAAGTTGAAAATCATGTACAAGATGATTGAAGAACTTAGAACCAAGGGATTCATTCGTGCTAGTAGATCGTCTTGGGGAGCACCGATGCTTCTTGTGAAGAAGAAGGATGGTACGTCAAAATTATGTGTTGATTATCGTATATTGATGACTTATTTGATCAGCTCAAGGGAGCGGATGTATTCTCGAATATTAACTTACCATCAGATCAGAGTCAGAGAGCAAGACATCCCAAAGACAGCATTCAGATCGAGGTATGGACATTGGGAGTTCCTTGTTATGCCATTTGGAACGACCAATGTGCCAGCCGTATTCATGGACCTCATGAATTGTATCTTCATGCCCTATTTGGATCAGTTCGTGATAGTGTTCATAGACAACATCTTAGTCTATAGCAAGAGTGAGGCAGAGTAGCAGCATCTTCGTGTAGTTCTTTAGATACTCAGGGAACACCAGTTTTATGCGAAGTTCAGTACGTGCGAGTTTTGGCTGGATCGTATCTCATACTTAGGTCACATCATCACCAGAGGTGGAGTGGAAGTGGACCCCCAGAAGATAGTGGCCATAGAGTCAATGGCCAGTACCTAGCACCGTCGCAGAAGTTCGGAGTTTTCTTTGATTCTGCACTATTATGAAAATCATTCATTTACTTCACATATTGATTTTGAAGTAGAGGGACGAGGCGAAGGAGGTCAGCCACTCGCCTTTGACTTGCTTCAAGCGAGCAACTAGTTGGCTGCGCTGACGTTGCCTACGCGATCACCTGCAACCCGCTGAATATGGGACTTGGTTCTAAAGAAGCCATTTCGTAATGTGGAATGGATCTTAATTCAACCGTTCCCGTTCGATCGACCCGGCCGATTCTGACCTATCGGTCCCAACCGAATCGGTAGCGACATTGTTCCTTTCTCGCGCACCCCGTGGACGAAAACGAGGGTCAATGTAGGGACGGGGCACTACAACAATCTTAAAGCTCATCATATAAAGTATGACTTGGGCGATGGAAACACTGTGTCATGTACCGAGTTTGCGCTACAACTTGGTTTTGGTAGGGAGGCTGGCAGATGATGGCATTCCCAGTCTGTTTGGGGATAAAGATGCAGGAGTTACGTTGGCCAAAGGTAGGCTTTGAGTCGATTGGAATCTATGAATCGAATCGATGCAAAGGATAAGTCCCGTTTGAGCAAGTGCTGATTTTAGTTGATCTGGTGCATAGGCTATGCTTTTACGCTGGACGATAAGAGGTCGACATTTTGCCTTATTCAGTAAAGTGTCCGCAAAACCAAATCGTCGCCTTGCAACGAAGTATGGCATGGACGCGGTAGGCCAAATCAACCGAGTAGTTCAAATGAGGGAATTATGTATGGTATTTATGGTGCACATCATTAGGACGGGTTGCGACCGTCCAGTGTTGTGATAAGCTATGATATCAGTAAGTTTGGGATCCTTCGGATATTGGGCTAGCAACCCGTATCGAAGCGATCAGGATATGTTTGGCTCGAGGTAGGGCTCGGCTTGGACGTGCCGAGGTATGGAGTCCTTAGCGTTCAATTTGAGCTACCGTATTGGCGTTCGGACTTGCGACATGGAGATGCCCCAGCGAGAACGATGATTCGGGTGAAATCTAGCGAGGGCGAGCGATTTCCTGGATCGGGGCGTGACAAAGGGTTTCCAACAGTTGACTCATCCAAGTCAATGGGGACTCCTATGGCAACAACGACGAAACTTGATAATGATGAAGACGTTATCTCGGTCGACATTCGTAAGTATCGAGGTATGATCGGAAAAATTTAACAGTAGCATTAATATTAATTCTACATTGGCTTTTCTGTTAATTTAAAATTTATAATATAATTGAAACTAATATTACGAAAATGCTATTTGGCTCCCAAATAATTTGGGTGATACCATCTTCCATTATATGGCATATGACATGGTTGCTAACATGACAGCTGACATGGCAAAATTTAACAATAAAATTAATATTAAAATTAACATTAATAGTAAATAAATAATTTAATATTAAATTAACATTAATTAATATTAACATTAATATTAATATTAATATTAACATTAATATTAATATTAACATTAACATTAGCATTAGCATTAGCATTAATATTAACATTAATATTATTATTAATATTAATATTGACATTAACATTAACATTAACATTAACATTAAAAAAATTTGGGTAATTAATTTTGGGGGTTAAAATTTTCTATGTCAGCTGTTATGTCATCTGCCATGTCAGATGCCACATAATGGGAGATGGCATCACCCAAATATGTTGGAAGCCCAAACGACTAATTGCTAATATTAATACAGTGGCATTATCGTTATTTTCCAATATATTCGTGCCTTGTTCGGTCACACCCTCCACGAGCGGGTTACACCCCCGAAATGAGGGGTTAAATAGCCTTTTCCAAAGAAAAGAACCCATCCGACTAGAGAGAAACAAAGGAGAGAAGAAGAAGAACAGTCGCAATAGAGAGGAGTAAGAGCAAGATCAACTGCAGCGGATGCGCCGTCATCCCTACCGAGAGTCTCTCGATGATACTGGTACTGTCGGAGATGTCGACGGACGAGGTAATGTTCAACGTGGCCCCATTTTGCCGTTCGTGGTGGAAGGCGCTCAACGGTCCCTTAGACTATTGGTCTAACGTCGACTTGGTACAGTGGTGCCGGAGGACCCAGCAAACCGCTGAGATTAGTTTGACCGTAAAGAAGCTCGTGGCTCGCAGTGGGAGATATCTAGGGTCCTTCTCCGCGTACAAGCTCGACGAAGCAGCCTTCCGTTTTGCATGTTTAAGGCCTGTGCAAAATTTTATTTGGTCTTATTCTAATACTTTATTTTTTCTACTACAAAATTTTACGTATACTTTTGTTAATTTCTATTGATGTTTTCCCATTTTTATAATACAGTGGAAAATTTCTAAGGGTGCTGCGCATTCCGAAGTGCGACGTGAGTGAAGAAACTTCCGTGAGACACTTGGAGTTTCTTCCGGTGCTGGAAGAACTCGACATTAGCTACTGGCTCTATATCACGTCGACTGGAATATTTTCCGTCGGAAAGTATTGCCACCATCTGGTCAAGCTGAGGAGGAACATGCCCCCTCCAGATTTCATGCTCAGGAACAGATTCGTGCTGAACACGCAGAACGAGATGGAGGAAAAGGCCGTGGCTGATTCGATGCCGCGTCTCGAGCACCTACAGATGGGATTCGGCATGTTCAATGGAGACACGCTGCGATCTATCATATACAACTGCAAGGGTCTTCGCATGCTCGACATACGTGGGTGCTTCAACGTGCAATTCGACGACGACCTCTGGAAAATTTGTTATTTAATACAGACGTTTAAACGACCCTTTAATGATGTAATCCCAGGGGAACTTGGATACGAGATGTATAGTGATTTAGATATCATCAATCATTCCTGGGGTGAATGATTCTTCTGAAATTAGCATGCATGCATGCATTTCTTTCTATTTTTTACTAGTCTACATATACGTACTAATTAGAATATTATAAAGTCAGTAGAATAGATATAAAAACGTATAGAATATAATAAAGTCAGTAGAATAGATATAAAAACGTATAGAATATTATAAAGTCACCACCAAGTTTTCTTATTATATAGTAGAATAGATATAAAAACGTATAATATGAACCAATTATAGTTAAATACGCTTCTACCTCATTTGGTTAAGGTGCAAAGTGCAAGGTATTTTTTTTGAGTTCGATTCTCCATTTTGACAAAATTTTACTTTTGTCAACAATTTTTTACTTGATTAATTTTTTTAAATAAAATGGACTGTAATATAATGACGCCTAAGACGGCTCACTTCTGAGCCATTTTGAAACCTCATTATATAGTGGAAGATATAATATTAGTATCTTAACATAATACAACATCTCAGTGTAATCATATCCAAGAGATTTTGATATTTTCCAACACAAATTTTACCTTCTTCAAGATGAATTCTGGAAGTGCAAATTCCACTCATATTAGTGGTATCAGTGCCATTCACCATAATTAATGGTGATCGATACGAAAACATTGGTTTCTTTTTCACAACCCTTTAAAATCTATTTATACAGCCAAACAGCCAAACTATTCATCTTCACCAGCCTTCAAAACCAATTTATATAGATTCAAAATAAAACTAAACAGCCAAACTATTTAAAATTTACAATCCTACAGAATAGTCTCAAATGTACCATTCTCCGTCCTAAATGTACCATTCTCCGTCCTAAATGTACCATTCTTCGTCCTACATGTATCATTCTCCGTCCTGCATTTACCATTCTCCGTCCTAAATGTACCATTCTCCGTCCTAAATGTACCATTCTCCGTGTTAGAGGAACGGAGAATGACCATTAACAGTCCCAAAAATTGTTCTATACTAAGTTAAAAGCATATAATAGCACCCAAAAAATGTTAACAATAGAAAAATTCTACAGAACCCAAACACCAGACTCGAACCTAGGCCTTCCATGTAAAAGCCAAACAGCACAACCAACTAAGCTTGGAATAAGAAATATCCCCAACTTTCAATAAGGAATAAGAAATTGAATATCCCCAACTTCCAATAAGGAATAAGAAGAGTCGGTTAGGAACGTGTATATATATACATAGGGGGTCCCCATTCATCTGAGTAGGTTGCACATTTAACATGGCTCCAAAAAGATCATCTGGTTGGGAACCATGGCCAGAGTCTTCTTCCAGTCATCGTCGAGCCTCTCCGTATGAAGCACCCTTTGTGCCGCCTCCGGCCCATGACTGGCTGGCAGCGGCTACGGACTTTCTGACCTCTGCGGGTTATCACTGGAGGTCATCGCTCGACCTTTTCATCCGGCGCCCAACTTTGACCTGTTGTCGATCACTCCGGAGGAACGGGATTCTCTGGAGAAGAGGGAAGCATTTCGTCGCCTGTGCCAAAGGGCGGGTGTACGCACCCTGCAGGACTTTACGGAGATCCTCCGCGAGGCCAGTGAGGGGTAGACCTCTTATTTTTCTATTTTTTTTCATTTTTTACAGATTTTTGTCCTCCTCTTGTATACTTGGCCGGAGAATATTCCGGCGACGAAGCTGGAATTTAATACAATATAATATTTTGTTAACTCAATTTAGTTTCGGCTACAAGCGACTAACTATTTTATCTATTTTTCAATTAACAAATCTTGTTACGTCAAATCCATATATCAGCGATGATATCTCCATCAATGACTTGTTACGTCATAGAATTGATTATGCTGCCAGTGTCAATCTTGCCGTCAAATCCATCTTAAATATGATTACAAAGTAAAATAGAGGACAACTTTGAGTGTTTCAATTTTACTCTTTTCAAGTACATAGTCTTGTTACCAAGTCGTCAAACGTTCAAAAATCTAATCAAATATTCAAAAAATGGAAATATTGAGATTAAACGTTACATTATTAAATATGTTGTCAAATTTTGTTAATTAAACATGTTTCCACCACGTTTTTTCTGCCAAATTTTTAAATAATTTATACGGAACACGTGGATATATAATAGTAATAAAAGTAATAAATTTAATTTTGGAAAGTAGTTTTTAAAATTAGGGTCTCAAAATCCCAAAGGTTTATGTAGTGATTTCACATGGATATATACTAGTAATAATACTAATAAATTTAATTTTGGAAAGTAGTTTTTTAAATTTAATAGTAATAAATTCGACCGTCTTATACTAGTAATAATAGTAATAAATTTAATTTAAGACTCAAAACTATTCTAATTTTTTCCACTTCCCAAGGTCATATAAGACGGTCGAATTTTCCCTCTTCTTCTCTCAAACCCTCTTCCTTCTCCCAAACCCTCTTCTTATCAAAATGCTGCCAAAGAAACAACGACCGTCGTCGAAGAGGAAGAATCCACAAAGGGATGCGATACAGGTCCGAAGGGCAGAAGTTGCAAGGACGGCGAAATCCAAGATTATGGTCGCTAAGGCAGAGGCCGAAAGGGCAACGGCGGAAGCAGCGGCGGCGGCAGCGACGATGAAAGCGGAGGCGGCAGCCAAGCCACCTGTAAAAAAGGCTAAAAAACTCATTGCTCGACAAAGACCGGAAAATTTATCTTCGATACAGAGTCGTCGGAAGACTCAACTTATGAAGATCGAAGGCGTACTCAAGCGAAGGCTAAGGTGGCAACGGATACAGAGTCATCAGCGTACTCTGAAGATTTTAAATCCTCATCAGAAGAGGAAAATGAAGAGGAAGAGCAATCATCAAATAAGTCCCAGGATGGAGAGGAGGTAAAAAAATTTAAAGACTCTAAATCTAAGAAGATTTACATTAAATATTTCAAAAAAAAGACTATTATGCCTGAAAGATCAATTAAGATGGATGATGTCGAAGACGAAACTTTTCTGGATATATTAAAATTCTACCAATTGGAAAAACTGAACAAATCCTGTCTTGAGAAAATCTCTCAAACAATAGTAACAGAATTTTACTCAAATCTTTCGACTGAAATTAAAGAAAAAGAAGAGGGGATCAACAACTGGTATTTCTGAGAGGAAAACTGATTAGGATAAATGCTGCTGTCATCAACAAATTTTATGGATTTGATCCAGTTCCTGAGTTTGATATGAAAGATATTGATAATGTTTCCAAGACGGATACAATTCATGAGATTACAGGTGTATCAATGGGTGCCAAGACCCCTCAAAATGTATACAAAGATCAATTAAAAACTTTGTATAAATTGTTGCATGCCTACGTATCTCAAACACTCAACCCTACTGGACATGAGTTTTCCATCCATCTCGAGAGAGTAAAATTTCTTTATTATATGGAGAAGAAAAAAAGGATGGATATAGGTTCCTACATGTTCAGTAGAATCATGCATCTCGTGGGAAAACCAACTGTAAGGACAGCTCTCCCTTTCGGAGGATTTGTATGCTCGATGGCTAGTAAACATTATGTCCCAAGCTTAGCAGGGGATGTTTATATTAAAAACAAAGGCCCCATGAGAAAACTAACCTTTACTCGAATGTTTAGAAAACGGGCAGCAGCTGCAAGCAAACCAACAACATCTGGAAAACCATCAACTTATGGAATCAAAAACACTAAGGACAGGGTTGATGATCTATACAATTTTGTTGCTGCAAACTTTGAGAATGTCTACAAAGAGATGAAGACTATATCCGACAACCAGAAATTGATTCTGGATAAGATTAACCAGATAGAGGTTGAATTTGCTGACCAAGAATAAGATTTTCCTTTTCTCGTGAAGAAGGTAAATGGGGCTAGTCCAAACTCTTATGTAAAAATACACACTGTGCACATTGACACTTTAATGCTAACCATCACTTTGATACTTCTATTTATGTTTCTGGATGTCATTTCTACATATACAGTGAGTCCATACTGACTATAATTTTTCTTATTCCGTCCCTCAAGGTATAGGTGAAGGATATTTTGAGAAAGAAAAAGAAGAAGAAAAAAAAAGAAACAAGAAGAAGAAGATGGAGATGGCTATGAAGATTCATCTTTTGAGTTTTGAATCTTTTATTTCAATTTGGAAGTAATATTTGACTTGTAATATGGTTCTGAATATTTGTTGGTCATGGCGGTTAAACTAAATTTTGTGTTTGAAATATTGTAAGACTAAACTTTTTGCTTGTACTAAGTGCATAGTTCATAATTTGTTTGGAAAATGTAATATGGTCTTGAATTTAGAGTAGGTCTAATATTTATTTGGATTATTGTATTATGAATTATGCAGGTTCTATATTGAATTACTAACGTAGATTGGGCAGAATACTGTAACGTGAATTATGCAGTTTATTGGACTTGGAATAAAGTATACTTAATTTGATTATGATTTTTTTTGTTGAAGCGTTTATTTGATTGGCAGTTGGCCTTCACAGATGATATTGATATTTTGGTGTATTTCTTTAATTTGTAGATGCCGTTTACTGATTTTATGAGTCCTGGGTGCATTCCTAGGATTTACAGATGGCCTTATTACAGATGCATTCCTGCGATCACTAAAACTTTATTTGATTTCAATGTGTTTTGCTTTCTGTAAAAAATTATTACATCGATGCCATCAGTATGAATTCGATGCCAGTTTAATGCATAATGTAATCATGCCTGTTCATCCCTTATTATTGCTGAAGCAAAATTATAATCCTGCCTGTTCATCCCTTGTTATTGCTGAAGCAAAATTGTAATCCTGTCGGTTCATCCTTTGTTATTGCCATCAGTACATCGATGCCAGTGTAATGCATAATGTAATGTAAGAAAAATTCTCTTGGATAGTAGGTTAATTATATACAAACACTCACAAAAAATTTTGTACAGCCAAACAGTGAAAGCCTGATAAAATAATATTCAGATTTTCTTGAACATGATTTAATATTAAATGAATATACTTTGGTAAATGATATTAAAAATACTATAAATATTTGGTAAAAAAATATGAGATACTTGAATATTTCCAGTCCTAAATGTACCATACTTTGTTAAAAGCACAGAGAGTGTCCATTCTCCATTTTCAAAGAACGAAAAATGGCCATTCTCCTTGTTAAAGGAACGGAGAATGGCCATTCTCCTTGAGAATGGCCATTCTCCGTGTTAAAACCAAAGAGAATGGCCATTCTCCGTCCATTTGCCGTGTTAAAAGCAAAGAGAATGGCCATTCTCCGTCCATTCGCCGTGTTAAAAGCAAAGAGAATGGCCATTCTCCGTCCATTCGTCGTGTTAAAAGCAAAAAGAATGGCCATTCTCCGTGTTAAAAGCAAAGAGAATGGCCATTCACCGTCCAAAAAAAATATTTTCTTCGAAAATATTATCATTAGAAAAGTAAAAAATATTTCGTCCGATCAATACAAATTTTTTTTAAATATGTGAGCAGATGATCCGCCGAACCTCAGAAGCAGGTTTTCTCAGTTCACCACCACCACCATGACATGTAGCTTTATTAACAAAATATTAAATTATTAGATGAAAAATAAGATTTCTGACAAGGCATGGACAGTAAAATTAGAGCGGCCCCGCTGGTACTTCTTCTTGTTCGAGGAGGTTTCGACGACGTCCGACGCGAACCGGACCGATTCTTCTCGGCACGGCTGGTACTCCTCGTTGTTCTAGGAGGGCTCGACGATGTTCAACGCGATCCAGACCGATTCTTATTTCCTTCGTCATCTCCGTTTCTTTTTCCACTACTACCACCACCACCACGGCCTGTAACTAAAAAAAATTACGAAATATTAAATTGGATGGACGAAAGAGAGTAAATATGAGTTCATTTAGGGTGTTCATTGAAAAAATTAAAGTGAAGAATGACCTGCTAAAGCAAGTTACCAACAGGTCAAAAGTCTAAATCAGCATTAAATGATGTTTCTACTCTATTATTCAATCCGAACCATTGGATCAACATCCAATGGTCCAAATTTCGGATGTATCTATTATTAAAGCGTATGATTCTATCAATCGGGAATTCATCTGTCATATTATGCTGGAAATGGGTTTCTCTGAATCCTGGGTGGCAATGTTCGTGAGTATATCTCGACCCCAACATTCTCGGTCCTTGCCAAAGGGATTCCTTATGGTTTCTTTCATAGTAGTCGAGGTATAAGATAGGGGGGCCCGCTTTCTCCATATCTGTTTACCATAGTTATGGAGTACTTTTTTCAACTACTGGAGATTGCGGAAGTACAAGGGAGGATTACACCAATACAGAAGCATATCAAACCTAGTATCACTCATCTTATATATGCTGATGACTTGCTATTATTCATTGAGCCTTCTAATAGAGGCTTGGCGACGTTGGGGCAGCTTCTGACAAAGTTCGGGAAGATGACTGGCCTCGAGATCAATAAAGATAAGAGCAGAATTTATTTCAATAAATTATGTTCTAACAAAGAAGCTAAAGCTGCTATTATAGGGGTGGATACAGGTGAGCTCCCCGTGAGGTACTTGGGATTACCACTCAGCATTAACTACGCCAGAGATTCAACCTGTCAGAGTATGATAGAGTATGTCCAGCGACGCACGGAAGGATGGCATGCACAAAATTTGTCGTTTGGAGGTCGTATAGACTTGGTTCGATCTGTAGTTCTTGCAATAGCTAATTTCTGGCTTCAAGCTATTTTATTGTCGAATTCTACTATTCGGAAACTAGAAAAAATTTGTGCTGACTTCATATGGCATGGGGGAGTACATGGAATTAAAATGGAAATCCTATGTCTACCTAAAGAGGAAGGAGGAGTTGGGTTATACTCAATTTGGACACTTAGAGAAGTTGCGGCCATGAGACTCGTCTGGAAGTTCATTACTGGCGAGTCGCTCTGGGCAAGGTGGACAGCGGCCAAGTATGTAAAAGATATCAACTTCTGGGCTATGCAGTCTAAAAGTAATGCTTCGGTGACATTCAAGACTATCCTGTTATATCGGGAGAAGGTTCTGCATCACATTGAGCGAATAGTGAAAGATGGGTGCACAACGGATCTATGGTTTGATCCTTGGATCGAACGCAAGAGCTTAGCAGATCTTGGAGGCAGTACAGTTTTGGCAAGAGCCTGGGTAGGTACACCGGTAAGTACCATCATCGAAGATGGGCATTGGCGGCCGGAGAAACATGGTGTTGCCAGGCTATTTAGTGCGGCCATCAAACGCATAACAATAGACGTCTCGATTGAGAAGGATCGATGGAAGTGGATGGGTTCTTCTATTGGGGACTTTCAACACCGCCTTGCATACAACATCACTCGAGCCGTTCATACCAAAGTTGATCACACTGAGTTCATATGGGCGAAAGGAGTATCGCGTAAAATGCAATATTGTATGTATAAAGTAATGAAGGGACGGTTGGCCACCAGAGACCGGTTGCGTCGCTTTGGGGTCAGCATCCCAAGTGCTGAATGTGTGCTGTGCCATCAGGAAGAAGAAAGCATTAAACACCTGTTCTTCCAGTGCACTGTTTCATGGAGACTGTCTGATTCAAAATCACAAGCTGCTGATAACAAGTGGGCAAACAAGGAGTCTTGAGGATATTATTGAGACCATTCAGAGGCTTCGCAAAAAAGGCAGGCTATGGTTCAAGGAGGCTAGACTCATATTGGCCTCGACAGTATGGCATATATGGAAAGAGCGCAACAGACGTATATTTGAAAACAATATCACGTCTGAGATTGGTGTTAGCCACAACATAGATAATGATGTCAAAATGTTGATGGGAGATTAAAAATCTATTTGTATCTGTATTATTTCTTATTATCAATGGAATTACCTTCTTCCAAAATATATATATATATATATATATATATATATATATATATATATATATATATATATATATATATATATATATATATTCTACTAAAAAAAAATAAAATATATATATATATATTCTACTATATAATAGGAAAACTTAGATGGTGAAACTTTTGAATTCCGAAAATATCCTTATATACTTATACTAATTAAAAATAGTTCATTAATTTTAATAAGGACAACTTAGTAATTAGGAAGATTACCCTTTGATCTTCCTAAAGAGTCTTCCTAAAGTAATTAAAAAATGTTAAAATACGTACAAGGCACGTGCACATATGCTAGTATATATATATTGGCCAAGGCTTCCACATATATATATTGGCCAATGCTTCCACCGGAAATCAATCTCCTCACCATTCCGACGACATGCCTCACCACTACACTAGACTAGAGTTTATATATATATATATATATATATATATATATATATATATATATATATATATATATATCCCTCCACGTTGTATCATTATAGCATGCATATACATGCGAACAGTTTTTATCAGCGTCACATGTATGATGTATCCCGCGTTTCAAGGTCAGCGTTGAAGCACATGATGTTGCCAAGCTCCAAGAGAAAGATTGGTATAGCCAGCTTGCAGATGCCAAAATGTTTTAATATGCGCATTTAGATCAAACACTGTTTCTTCTTTAGTGATTTTGACAAGATGTGCTCTCCAATATTGCTAATTGGACGGTTGGCGTCATTAAAGAAAAGAAAAAGTAAGTAGATTAGGAAAGAAAGGTCAGTTGAATGCCGTAATCAATCAGAGAGCAACAGATAGCCCTTTCACAGTGTTGGTCAGAAACAATGTGACACTAGGTCAACGAATATATATATTTGGTTTCGTGGTAGAAAGATTCCCTCTTATTGATAATAACTTACTAATGGTTCCTCGTAGAGAGATTCCCTTGCTGCTGTTAATGATCTCAGAATAATGCAGTTGACGTAGAAACGGAATATATATGGTGTACAGTCTTGTCTCACGTACACTTCCACAGGCCTATAACCAGGGCGATCCCAGATGTGTTTTATTTTTATTTTTATTTTTATTTTTATTTTTTTGCAACGGCGAGCCAACTGGTCATCTTTGCAGTATTGTTCGAATTTCGATTATTACTATAAGTTATATATTTAGTGACAAGTAAATATCGTTACTGTAAATACTTGTAAGTAGCGTTCGTATATATTATTATAACTGTAAAATTTGTTGGGTTTTGGCCTCTTTTGTTTAGAACTTTAGTCCCACATCGGCTAGGCCAAAACAAATGTATCTCTATATATTAGCTTTCCTATTCTAGAGAGGCACATGTGGTGTGGAGGTGCACATGGGTGTGCCATGTGGGGCTATTTTTCTAATGGAAAAAAAAGGCTAAATCAACAATAAAAGCATTCATGCTTTTTGCTCTTGGAAAATTTATTTCTATGGAAGCTAAGCCCCGTAGGGGCTTAGCGACTCGGAATCGGACTCGGACTCGGGCTCGGGCTCGGGCTCGAGCTCATGAGGCGTAATGTGGCGTTTTGTTGGCGCACTTTGCACCCAGTTACGCGAGCCCAGTTACGCTGGCCCAGTTACGCAGCCCAGTACGCAGCCCAGTGCGCGCAGCGTGTGTAGAGTGCGCAGAGTGCGCAGAGTGCGCAGTGTGCGCAGCGTACGCAGTGTGCGTAGAGTGCGTAGTGTGCGCAGGTTGCGTAAAATGGCTGTGCGTAAAGTACAAATCACGCTGGTTACGCGAGTGGCACAACTTGCGGCAGAACATGTCATTACATGTTCGGAGCGGTTGCTCCATGTTCGGGGTGGTTATTACCACGTCCCTAACATTGTGCTAACCGGGCAGTTGTTACAGGGGCCTATATAAGGTCTCCTCCTTCTCTCTCACAGTAAGGAACTAATACACAAGTAGTAGACAGAAAGTTTACAAGTGCTTAGAAGCTGTGAGAGAGAAGAGAGGTATTGTACCAGCGTTGAGTTTTGCACGAGAGTTCGTGTTCATCCGAGGAGTCAGAAGAGCAAGAGTGTTCCAAGTTCTCCGACGAACTTGCTGGTTCCTGGAAGCTATTCGTGTGGGGCGAATAAAGCTTTGAGCAACGGTGATCATTCACCCCAGCAGGAGTTTTTCCATCATTCGCCAGTCACCTTTTTCGTTTATCAGAATTCTATTAGCGCACCTTCGGTGAAGTGTTTGCGTTGGTAGAAATTTGTGCACCTTCTGTGAAGTGTTGCAATCTTCGTTTATCAGAATTCTATTAGCGCACCTTCGGTGAAGTGTTTGCGTTGGTAGAAATCTGTGCACCTTCTGTGAGGTGTTGCATTAGTAGAATTTTTGTTACGTACCTTCTGTGAAGTGTTACGTAATAACGATTGTTTTTACAATTGTTACGAATTCTCAGTTTTCCATTGAAAAAATGTGCCCCGGCACTAAAAATCTCAAAGCTTTATCGCTACGATGGAAAACGTTAATGTTTCACTCTTCAATTCTGACTTTTTTAAGTTAGAAAAGTTTGATGGAGAACATTACCAAGTTTGGAAGAGGAAGGTATATCTCACCCTTCAACTCAAAGACGTAGATCACGTGCTTCTGGAGGAATAACCTACTGTTCCAGATGTTGGGTCTTCTGCCGCAATCACCGTGGCTACTAAACTTCAAGCAAAATGGAAAAGGGAAAATAGTATTTGCAGGCTGCTTATCCTGAATACTATGGAAGATTCTCCTGCAGAATCCTATTCTAAGAAGACTATCGTTAGAGACATATGGGAGTCTCTAGAAAAACTCTACGAAGAAGACAAGAACCGCATTAAAATCTTTGTGGTTGAAAGATATCACTAGTGGTTCTTTGAGGACGAAAAGTCTATGCTGTCGCAGGTGAAGGAGTTCCTGAAACTGCGACAGAAGTTGGAAGACGAGGCGATGCCCCTCCCCGACAAGTTTGTTGTTGGAGGGATTGTCTCAAAGCTCCCCGCTGGGTGGAGCAAGTTCTATGCAAACATGCATAGGAAGAAGCTGGAGATCACCCTTGAAGATCTCCTGTAGAAAATCTATGTTGAGGATCAGATGCGGGCTCAACTGAAGGTGGACGCACTGACCAAGCAATTGGCTAACGCCAATATGGTTCATACCAAGGAACCAAGGGGAAAGCAGGCGGCTTCCCACAGCAAGAAGAAGGACCCTGACAATCTAAAAGTCAAGGAAACTTCTTTCAAGAAAAAGAAGCCAAAGTCTCAAATGCCTTGCTTCAAGTGTGGCAAGAAGGGCCACTTTAAGAATGAGTGCAAAGCAAAAGCCAAGCAATTTGTGTTTATATGTTTGATTTGTGCTTTGACTATCGAATGTTTTCATATGTATATTTTCGTGATTATCTTGTTTAATTCCTAGGATGCATACTATTTTATTATTCTTGACAATCTACTGCAAAATTAGATATCGAATCCAAAATTGTTCGATCCCTCTAATTTTTGAAGCAACCAAGATTTGATAAATTACTACTTTGTATTATTAAATATTAGGAGAAAAATATTTTACTAATTAAATTAAATACAACCGCTTGTGCTTGTGTTGTTTTGCTTCATCGATCTCACTGATTTTAATACGCTACTTGATTAAACTTTTAAGCACTTGTCTTGGGTTGTTTAATACTTAAGGTTAATTAGGTCGCTTGTTTCTAATTAACTGTGGCTAAAAGAGATAGAAAAATAATTCTAATGACGAATATTCATAATATATATCAATATATGTGTTGGCCCATTGGTCATTGTCACACTTAATTTTGATAATCAATATAAACTTTGGTCGATATACAAATAATACACATCTATATGTATCAAATAGAACGTCTACATCCAACGTTCTACCACTCATGGTCGTCATCGTACAAATACTTCAGATGCTGATCAAGTCATCTTTTTACATTTTATTCTGTATTGTTTATTTTATTGAGTTTAGGAAAATATGAGATTAATTGCAATGGTAACTGGCTATTCTACTGAACCCACTTTCCAAATAGCCCACCCATCTACTCCACATTCTATACTAGCCTATACACAAAATCAATGAACAAAAAGCCCAATACCAATGAGCAATCTTCATGAAAATACCAACAACTGGTCAGAGAACTCTATATACGAGTTTGGCCCGAACTCTGCCTGAGTTCGACCAAGTTAGTACCTGTTCATTTTGGTCTTCCTGAAGATCTGCAACCTATTTTCAAATTACAAAAAATGTGGACCCGAACTCATGCCGAGTTCTACCCACAAAAATGCTATAAATAGAGGAGAAGTTCCCATTCCAAATCACTCAATCATTCTTCTCTTATCTATCTATTCAAATGCATTAGAGTTCTACACTTTCATATCTAGACTTTAACAACTCCTAGCCAAGCGAAGTGCCTTTCCGGTTCGATCTAGTGTTTGGTTCGAGTTGTAAATAATATTTTTCGAAAATGTTACAGTTTTCAAAGTTTGCCTTATTTGAACTTATGAATCCTTCAGACGAAAACTCGTGTTGTAAAGAGCTGCAAGTGCTCGGATTAAAGTTTGTGCCAAAGTAGATTAACATCGAGCAAGAGTACTCGAGACTGGACTAGTCCTCTCAAAAGGATACTAGTATACATCGATGTGTCATGAGTTTGCTTTTCTGATGCTCTTTACTTTACGCATTTAATTTTTATAGTTTGTTATCATGTGCCAAATATCTCATACATGTGACACTGATTATAATAGTTTTATTTGGTGATTATCTTTTTGCTGCACATACGCACTCTATTCACCCCTACAGGTACTCAACGTTCCTACAACTGGTATCAGAGTAGGTTATAAACAAATATAACACCTTAGAGAGTGTATATATATATATATATATATATATTTTTCTTTTTTAAAAAACCAACGCGTGCGGGCTCAGTATAATCGTGTGTCCCACGCACACGATTCTTGGCCTGTCGTATGGAACGACTTTTGGAGTGCGGACGTTGTCCGTTGGCCTTGTCATCATCGCCGTGCACACGCACCCCGCGCACTCCGCGCGCTCCAGAGCTCCGCTCAGCAGCACACCGTCTTTCGACGGCAGTTACTCAATACCTCGCTTTGCCCACGACGCCGAAGTGACGCCCTCGACGACCAAGGGTGACCGCCCGTACGACGGCCACTGATTCCTTGTCGCCTGTGACTACCGAATCCGTCCAGCCGTCCGTTCTATGCACATGACGCGCATATTGGCGACGATCGTCGATGCCCTTACGATCGAGCATTCGATCGTTTATGGCGGACGTCTTCTCGTCGCCCTCAGCAGCACCGTACGACGGGCCGCGTGGTCGGCATGTCGCTTATACCCGTGGGCGAATGGTACCGAATCCCCGATCCATCGCACGACGACCGTGCACTGAGTTTGCTACAATATATATATATATATATATATATATATATATATATATATATATATATATATATATGGCACTCGTGAAATCTATGTTCATAGGTGAAAGACAATCCACAAATAGGTACTCCTATTATTTGATGGACCAAACTATACTTATTGGAAAACACGAATATTTGGCAGTCCACCTAAAGTAGTGATTGATGGTAATCTTGTAGATAAGCCACATGATAGATACATAGATTTAGAAAAGACACAAAGCCAGTCTTGATGTAAGAGCTATCAATGCACTATTATGTACCATTGAGAAGACTAAATTTAATAGAGTATCTACATGTGTCATAACACATGATATTTGAAAACTTCTTGAGGTAACCCATGAAGTTACTTCACAAGTGAAGGAATCTAAGATAAGTAGATTGACACAAGAGTATAAGGCTTTCAAGATGAAACTGAATGAATCAATCACTTAGACGTTTACATGTTTCCTTGATATTACTAATCATTTATCATCTCTTGGCAAGGATTACACAAATCATGAAAAGATTCGTAAAGTGCTCAATGAACTAACAAAGAACTGGAATCCCAAGGCTACTGCAATTATATAAGGAAATGATCTTACTATAATGTCACTGGAGACACTCATGGGCAAGCTAATGACTCATAAGCTAGACCTACAAGACTTTGAAGAAGCTACACCAAAAGAGAAATCTATCACCTTCAAAGCACATGCTAAAAGAGTTTCAAGCAAAATCACATAGATGAAGAATCAGATGGTGAGGAACAAGCTCTTCTTGTAAATAACTTCAAAAAATCTTTGAGCTTTGAGAGATCAAACCGAAAGAAGAAAGATTATCAAGAAAGCAATGAAGAAGAGACTATCTGCTATGGTTACAAAAAGACTGGTCACATCAAAAAAGACCGTCCAATAGATAAGAAAAGTAGTTGATACAAACGATCAAGCAGGAAACTGCTAGAAAATATGGCAATACCAGCATCTAGCACGAAAGTAAGGCCAGTAAATCAGAGGAAGAAGAAAGACCAAGCAGCTCTGTAAATGTTTGCTTGATGGCATTTGATCAGGTAACAACTAATTCTCTGTATGATGACTTTACATTTGATGAACTTTTCGATGCTTTTAGTAACATATTAGACGAATACAAGAAAGTCTTGGATAAATATACGCAGTCTCGAAAAGAGATCAAAGTTTACACTACTGAAGTTGAAAGGTTGTCATCCCTATTGGAAAATGCGGGAAACACCATCCACCAGTAACATGAATAAAGAAATATCAACTCTAAAGCTTAGCTTGCATGATGCTTATAAAACTATTGAGAAAAGAGATCATGACTATGTTAAGCTGAAGGAGTTATATGAGTTAGAAAAGAAGAAGTATAGCTTCGTTGTACAGAAGATTGATGCTATATCTAGTAAATATAATAAGACATGTGTTTTCTCTATAAAGTTAGAGATAAAGTTGCGAAAACAGGTGATACCTGCTACTCAGCAAAAAATCTGTCACATGACACAACATACACATACCATGACATGAGCAAAGCAATCACGTAAGCATAATATTTCACATAATCACGCCTTTGTTTACAAGTATCCAAGGATGACACACAAGCATCATGTAACACCCACTTTTCCAAAATAAGGGTAAATTTGAAATTTTGCATTTTAAATCATTAAAATATTAATTTTAGTCATGATATGATTTTTGGTGATTTTTAGTTATTTTAAAACTATTTAATTGAGTGAAATGTGAATTGGTGTTTTACTTGTGTAACATTAGTCATACATGACCTAGAAGACTAATCATGACCAATGAGACCTAATCATGTGTTTAGGATTTCAAATTTCTACTTTTAAGCCTAGGGGTATTTTAGTCATTTTGACACTTTTGTGAAATGGTGAATTATATTAATTAAATATGTGTTACTTGAATTGTTGAGTCTTGACCTAGAAGTTAGCCTAATCTACATTGTTAATCATGACCCTAGAGACTAAGTTAGAGGGTTTCATTAAAGTAATTACATTAGTGAAATATCTAGATATTTGTAGATTGATATTTTAGGCTAAAGGTTAAAGGGGCTACTTTAATTGTGAGCCCTTGGATTAGCTAGAAATTGTTGGAGGAACCTTAGCCCCTCATCCTAAACCCTAACCCTAACCTATTGGCAGCCATCATACCTTTTCCCCCACTATAAAACCCCTCTCAAACTTAGGGCTAGTCTCCCTCCTTAGAAAAATTAGATCCAAGAAGAAAGAGGTGAGTTCTTGCCCTAGTAAATTCACTATAATTCAATTTATGTCCTAAAATCCTCAAACCAGTTGCAAACCTTCCTAATAATGGTATTCTTACTGTTGTGATGTTTTGGTCCAGCTTGCTAATGATTTGAAGTGTTTGGGACATCAAGCAAAGTGTTAGAAAGAGCCCCTTTTCTATTGAAAGTTCACACTAAGGTAACTTCTCCAAATCTCCATGAAATCCCTGTTAATCTTCATGAATAGGAAGCCCTAAGGGTCCCCCTAGGGTTTGGATAGGATTCGAACTTGGTGTCAGAGGTTTCGTGTCCATTCTGGACACGTATCAGTGCCAGTGGCACTGTGTTCGACGAAATACCTCAAAGGGCATTTCGATCGATTTAATTAGTTCTTTTTGAATATGAAAGTTAGTTTTGATATGGTCTTTTGATTCCTGTGTTGGTGTCTTAATTTCGTGTCGCTTTTGTGTCGTTTTGGTAGCTTGGACACGTGCGTGCACACGGCCGCGCGCAGTTGTAGGAATCCCCTGCTACTCGGGGGCAATTTCTCCATGGACACGACACTTGGACACGTATAATTTGACACACACTATGGGGCAGTGTCTGTCATGACACGACTCCTCGTGTCGTGTCGAGGGTGTACGACACGCTGCATTGGTTTTGCACTGAGTCTGTGTACTCATGTTTGTGCCCTCTGATACGCGTGTCTAACATGGACACGCGGACACGAGGACGCAAGACAGGAGGACCTAGACCTAGCCTAAGTCTAGGGGTACCCAGGTGCATGAGCACGAGGCCTACCTCGTGCTGTGTCGTGTGCACGACACGCGTGCACACACGCACGAGGCCGTGCTCTGTGGACAGTGCCAGTGCACTGTTTTGATATTTTGTTGTCTGGACACGTTTGTGTCCATCGTGTTGGACACGAACAGGTTCAGGACACCTAGGTAATGTATGAAATATGTTTACAACTCAATATTTGTGTTTGAATGGGATTTTGTTGGGTAATTTCTATTTGGCAAAATCTGGAATTAAATGTAGTATCAGTCTTTTAGTTTCCAGTTTTAATATGAATTTTTGATAGTTAATAAACCTGCAAATTGTTGTTAGTTCATGATTTTTAAAACCTAAATGTGTTCTCCTACATTATATCTATTGTGTTTCGATTTTGGAATGTTGGGAGTTGGTTAGACTGTGAATGAATGAGGGTATGCAACGATGCATGTTTTTGAATTCGAAAGCATGACAGTAATATAAATTCAAGTATAAATGATGTCTTCCTTACTGCAATGACTGGTATGCATACCTGGGATATTAGTTTCAGTTTTAGTTTTGATTTTGAGAGCTTGGTTGAATTCTCAGTTTTTAGTATTGCCTAATTAAGTTCAGTTTTAATAAATATACATGAATTGATTTCCCTCATTGCTGAAATTGTCTGGTAAAGAAAAATCTGAGATTTAGCTCAGTTTTGTAATAACTGAAGTTAGGACCAGTTGATGAATATGCATTGGCAATGAATTGATTCTCTTCCTTTTCCTGATATATACATGTGAGTCTATTTCCATATAATGTGTAATCTTAGTATCAAACTGAGTTTCCAGTTTTTCATTGATATAAATGTGACTCATTTTAGGTAGGGCATGCTAGTTAAGTTCAACTGTTAAGTAGAAAACTGTGAATCAAGTTTCAGTTTCAATGCATATATGAATGGGTTCCCCTTCTTCCAAATTAAACAATATGTTAGCATGGTAAAATCTGAGATTTAGATTCAGTTCTTATTTGGAAGTTTAAATGATACTCTTTGTGATAGATTAGTTCAATTTGTTATAAACTGAGTTCCAGTTACATATAAACCTGAATTTCATTGATATACATGTGGCTCATTCACATTGTTTTTAAGACTGATTTAGTTGTAGAGCAGGCCATGATGTTCCTGCACTTGGACACGGACACACATAGTTTCTACATAACACACACAGGCCTACATTGTTACTGTCACATATAATTCCTGTACACAACTCACTTGTTCACATATTCCCCACATATACACTCACACCTTGCCATTCTTTACTGACCTCTTACATGACCACCATGACATACACTCTTGGCTATGTGACACACACACACACACTCTCTTGATTTATGACACACACACCCACATATTTTTTCCCTTCTATATATGCATGTGTGTGCACCCTAAATTGATGCCTATATGTAGTGTGTGCAAGGTGATTACCTGTGTGCTTGTGAGTGTCTGAATATATATTGTATCTATAATAATTAGCCTATGTATTCCTAGTGTTGGTCAATATATATGGTATATATATATAATGTGTTGTACTTAGGTTTAAGGAATACTTGATTGGTGTGTTGTCTAGAATGGAAGTATTAGACCTAGTTAGCCTAGCTTAGACTGAATTAGACTTGGTGGACCTAGTTTGACTTCTAGGGTTGACCATGGTTGACCAAGAGTTGACTTGGGCCTAGATTGACCTAGAATCATGTAGAATGCATAGTAGGATTTTATTATATCATTTCAGACATGTTGTGACCCATACTGCTCTATTTTTAGGACCTTGTACCTCAGTTTCAGACATATATTCTCAGCAGATATTCAGGGTATCAGGCGAGTACATTCTCTGATCGTTTCATACTTGTCACGATTTATATTCTCGCTCTAGATTACTTTTACTTGATGCTGTCACGTTATCATCACGGATTAGTACTATACGGATCTCTTCTTGGGATGTTATCCCCCTTAGCGGGAGCATCGGATACTTTATGACATGTGTTTCATGTACATCATGTATTCCTCGCTTCTGCGTTATTCATGTACACTCATGTTCTCTCATGTTCTTACATGTACGTTCATGTACTCTCATGTTCTTTCATGTACGCTCATGTTTCCTCATGTGTTTCCTGTGTAACCAAAACATCATGTCCGTAACGTAACGGGACTAGATCCTTGTGTATTAATTGTGGGTAGGGGTGAGTATAAATGGTCATGTGATTTACCCATCATGTTCACTCTGTTACTTTTCATGTTTATCATGTACACATCAGCCTCATTGGCTGATGTCCCACATGTTCACTCATGTACATCATGTTCAACCTAAGCCAATTATATGCCATCTCGTACTCTAAATCACTAGTCACTTACTGTTCTTACTTATCATGTATATATTTCCAGTTATCAAATATCTCTCCTGTTTCATGTACATCTTCTTACAGCGTTTCATGTATCTTACTCTATTGCCTGCTTTATATTTCCTGCCTTGATATGAACTGCATGAGATGTACTGTGCTCGCTCCTGTCCTGACTGGACCTGTTGAAAATATTACAGAGGATGAGGATGAGGCCCTTTACACCACCTATTACGGAGCAGGCTTAGACGACACCTGCGACCTGGCTCCTCTGGAGGACCCAGCTGCAGTTCAGGATACTACTCCCATAGTCTAGGCTAGTCAGCTAGGCTTTATCTTCCTTTTCAGCATTGTTTTTGACTTTCAGTTGTTGTTTTGAGATGTATATATTCTTTCATATTCTGTAGTTGAGGCTTGTACTTGGAATGTTTCTGAGATGTTATCTTAGACACTAGACTCTTCTGATTATCTGTACTTCACTTTTGAGTTCTATAACATATCGTACTTTTATTCCCTAGTTGTGATTGAGTTTACATTCTGCTATGTCACCCCCATTCGGGGAGTATAAACTGCCTGGCATTATATATTGTTAGATGTTGTGACCTAGAACAGTGTTCTACCGCCGACACTGCGGCGTAGGCTGGACATACCCACTTCTCGTGCCCTTACTGTAGGGTACAGGTCGTGACACGTTTTTAGTGGTGGCCCATGCAGGTCGAGTTTATGTAGTGGTATTCGAACTAGAGTATCACTACAGCCTGCAGTAGGAGTAGAATATTTTGGGGTACTCAATCACAGTTAGAATTCCTTGAGAGATTCCTGGGATGCCCCTTGAGAATCTCATTCCAAACTTCTAATTTGAATTCCTTTTCTCTTGTTTTGATTTACCCTTACTCCTTGATATTTGAATTTGATTTTGATAGATCGTTGTTGATTTGATTTTCTTATCGAGATGAATTTTATGACCCGAGTTACGGTATCTTCTGATAACATATGTTGACGGAAATAAAAGGGATGGTAAAACATCTACTTTATTATGGAACCTAGAGTTTACCGCAGCTATATTAGCCGGCATGGCAAGAACATAGGGACCTGACTTCGGATGTACATATCTTGATCATGAGATTGAAATTTCTCGCAGCTATACTAGTCGGCATAGCGAGGATTCCAGACGACTTGATCATAGAGATGCATACCCCAGTTATGGACTCTACCGTTCATTGCAGCCTTGCTTACTAGCGTGGCGAGGATTCTGAGTATCATGATTTTGGACAGACGCATGTGATTATCAGATTATATCTTGAAGGTTTTTAAAGTATCACCTCTTTCATTTCTTTTCTTTTAAAAAAAAATTGTTTCCATCATCAAATAACTTAGAGTAGGGATAACTTTAGTTGACTAGTCTAATTCCTTGTAGAAATTCATTAGTTATAAACTCTTTCTTAGTATGATGATTTGATGAGTTGTGATTAGGCCTTTATCTTAGGAATGATAGTATAGCC
Organism: Iris pallida; assembly: GCA_029216955.1. NCBI lineage: Eukaryota > Viridiplantae > Streptophyta > Magnoliopsida > Asparagales > Iridaceae > Iris > Iris pallida. Next base: position 67,993,033 of record JANAVB010003400.1, on the reverse strand, counting down.
CTGGCTTTAGAGTAGGGACCCTTGTAGCTAGTTCTCCTTTGTTGATATTTACTAGTTTTTCAGCCTTGATGATTGATTTATTTTTTATTTTCCTTCCTTTTCTTTCAGTATGGCACCCGTGACCCGAGCCCGTTGCCTGAGAGCAGCTGCAGCTACTGAGAGTGTGCCTTCACCTCCTACTGTCCAAGAGGTAGTTATCCCTCTATCTGATCAGGGGGTGGTGGCACCTCCTGCCATTGAGGAGATGGTGGTAGCCTCGCCAGAGAGTCTTCCTTCATCTCCTGTCGTTCAGGAAAGAGCTGCAGATTTGCCTGAGACCGAGAGCCTTCCCATACCCCTTGGGATGGTATTCCCTACTGTACCACCCGGAGGTTTGTTACTTGACGCAGCCCAGGTGTTTGGATATTTCGAAGAGAGGCTGTTGGAGTCACAGAGAGTTCATGAGGAGGCCATGAGGGAGAAAATCCAGAGGTTGCTACGTCTGCGGGACTCTGTGCTTCCAGAAGGAGAGCCTAGCTCCAAGAGGGCGAGGAGCAGTACCCAGTCCTACCCAGAGTTTGAGGAGTACCCATTTATCCAGCCGATATCATCAAACCCAGCCCAGTCTCCTGTCCAGCAGAGGCCAGCTGAGCCAGAGCCTATCTGTGCCTACTGTAATAAGTCTGGGCACAAGTGGAGCAACTGTAGGAAGAGACTAGGATTGTGCCTATTCTGTGGGTCAGCTGCGCACTCGGTGCAGCATTGTCCTTATGCACGTACCAACCAGGGCCCTGCTTCCAGAAGTGAGTTCTAGTTCTCAGACCTAGCTGGAGGTGAGTTTTGACCTAACCTTAGTATCCCCTTTTGTGAATATTTGATGCATCCCTTGTTTGTATGTTTTGATACCTTGTGATTGCCTAGTACTGTAGTATGTTGGTGTAACTAGATGAGACCCCAGACTGATATTGCATGCCATGACCCTTTATGTCATTCTTTTAAATTGTATGATTTAGGTAGTTCTGAGACTATGATTGTTGGGGACGAGACTCTAGAAGAAGTACGACCATCTTAATTTTGAGGACGAAATTCTTTTAAGGGGGGTAGACTTGTAACACCCACTTTTCCAAAATAAGGGTAAATTTGAAATTTTGCATTTTAAATCATTAAAATATTGATTTTAGTCATGATATGATTTTTGGTGATTTTTAGTTATTTTAAAACTATTTAATTGAGTGAAATGTGAATTGGTGTTTTACTAGTGTAACATTAGTCATACATGACCTAGAAGACTAATCATGACCAATGAGACCTAATCATGTGTTTAGGATTTCAAATTTCTACTTTTAAGCCTAGGGCTATTTTAGTCATTTTGATACTTTTGTGAAATGGTGAATTATATTAATTAAATATGTGTTACTTGAATTGTTGAGTCTTGACCTAGAAGTTAGCCTAATCTACATTGTTAATCATGACCCTAGAGACTAAGTTAGAGGGTTTCATTAAAGTAATTACATTAGTGAAATATCTAGATATTTGTAGATTGATATTTTAGGCTAAAGGTTAAAGGGGCTACTTTAATTGTGAGCCCTTGGATTAGCTAGAAATTGTTGGAGGAACCTTAGCCCCTCATCCTAAACCCTAACCCTAACCTATTGGCAGCCATCATACCTTTTCCCCCACTATAAAACCCCTCTCAAACTTAGGGCTAGCCTCCCTCCTTAGAAAAATTAGATCCAAGAAGAAAGAGGTGAGTTCTTGCCTTAGTAAATTCACTATAATTCCATTTTATGTCCTAAAATCCTCAAACCAGTTGCAAACCTTCCTAATAATGGTATTCTTGCTGTTGTGATGTTTTGGTCCAGCTTGCTAATGATTTGAAGTGTTTGGGACATCAAGCAAAGTGTTAGAAAGAGCCCCTTTTCTATTGAAAGTTCACACTAAGGTAACTTCTCCAAATCTCCATGAAATCCCTGTTAATCTTCATAAATAGGAAGCCCTAAGGGTCCCCCTAGGGTTTGGATTGGATTCGAGCTTGGTGTCAGAGGTTTCGTGTCCATTCTGGACACGTATCAGTGCCAGTGGCACTGTGTTCGACGAAATGCCTCAAAGGGCATTTCGATCGATTTAATTAGTTCTTTTTGAATAGGAAAGTTAGTTTTGATATGGTCTTTTGATTCCTGTGTTGGTGTCTTAATTTTGTGTCGCTTTTGTGTCATTTTGGTAGCTTGGACACGCGCGTGCACACGGCCGCGCGCCGCTGCAGGAATCCCCTGCTACTCGGGGGCAATTTCTCCATGGACACGACACTTGGACACGTATAATTTGACACACACTATGGGGTAGTGTCTGTCATGACACTCCCCAAGTGACACGACTCCTCGTGTCGTGTCGAGGGTGCACGACACGCTGCACTGGTTTTGCACTGAGTCTGTGTACTCATGTTTGTGCCCTCTGATACGCGTGTCTAACATGGACACGCGGACACGAGGATGCAAGACAGGAGGACCTAGACCTAGCCTAAGTCTAGGGGTACCCAGGTGCATGAGCACGAGGCCTACCTCGTGCTGTGTCGTGTGCACGACACGCGTGCACACACGCACGAGGCCGTGCTCTGTGGGCAATGCCAGTACACTGTTTTGATAATTTGTTGTCTGGACACGTTTTTGTCCATCGTGTTAGACACGAACATGTTCAGGACACCTAGGTAATGTATGAAATATGTTTACAAGTCAATATTTGTGTTTGAATAGGATTTTGTTGGGTAATTTCTATTTGGCAAAATCTGGAATTAAATGTAGTATCAGTCTTTTAGTTTCCAGTTTCAATATGAATTTTTGATAGTTAATAAACCTGCAAATTGTTGTTAGTTCATGATTTTTAAAACCCAAATGTGTTCTCCTACATTATATCTATTGTGTTTCGATTTTGGAATGTTGGGAGTTGGTTAGACTGTGAATGAATGAGGGTATGCAATGATGCATGTTTTTGAATTCGAAAGCATGACAGTAATGTAAATTCAAGTATAAATGATGTCTTCCTTACTGCAATGACTGGTATGCATACCTGGGATATTAGTTTCAGTTTTAGTTTTGATTTTGAGAGCTAGGTTGAATTCTCAGTTTTTAGTATTGCCTAATTAAGTTCAGTTTTAATAAATATACATGAATTGATTTCCCTCATTGCTGAAATTGTCTGGTAAAGAAAAATCTGAGATTTAGCTCAGTTTTGTAATAACTGAAGTTAGGACCAGTTGATGAATATGCATTGGCAATGAATTGATTCTCTTTCTTTTCCTGATATATACATGTGAGTCTATTTCCATATAATGTGTAATCTTAGTATCAAACTGAGTTTCCAGTTTTTCATTGATATAAATGTGACTCATTTTAGGTAGGGCATGCTAGTTAAGTTCAACTGTTAAGTAGAAAACTGTGAATCAAGTTTCAGTTTCAATGCATATATGAATGGGTTCCCCTTCTTCCAAATTAAACAATATGTTAGCATGGTAAAATCTGAGATTTAGATTCAGTTCTTATTTGGAAGTTTAAATGATACTCTTTGTGATAGATTAGTTCAATTTGTTATAAACTGAGTTCCAGTTACATATAAACCTGAATTTCATTGATATACATGTGGCTCATTAACATTGGTTTTAAGACTGATTTAGTTGTAGAGCAGGCCATGATGTTCCTGCACTTGGACACATACACACATAGTTTCTACATAACACACACAGGCCTACATTGTTACTGTCACATATAATTCCTGTACACAGCTCACTTGTTCACATATTTCTCACATATACACTCACACCTTGCCATTCTTTACTGACCTCTTACATGACCACCATGACACACACTCTTGGCTATGTGACACACACACACACTCTTGATTTATGACACACACACCCACATATTTTTTCCCTTCTATATATGCATGTGTGTGCACCCTAAATTGATGCCTATATGTAGTGTGTGCAAGGTGATTACCTGTGTGCTTGTGAGTGTCTGAATATATATTGTATCTATAATAATTAGCCTATGTATTCCTAGTGTTGGTCAATATATATGGTATCTATATATATGTAATGTGTTGTACTTAGGTATAAGGAATACTTGATTGGTGTGTTGTCTAGAACGGAAGTATTAGACCTAGTTAGCCTAGCTTAGACTGAATTAGACTTGGTGGACCTAGTTTGACTTCTAGGGTTGACCAAGGTTGACCAAGAGTTGACTTGGGCCTAGATTGACCTAGAATCATGTAGAATGCATAGTAGGATTTTATTATATCATTTCAGACATGTTGTGACCCATACTGCTCTATTTTTAGGACCTTGTACCTCAGTTTCAGACATATATTCTCAACAGATATTCAGGGTATCAGGCGAGTACATTCTCTGATCATTTCATACTTGTCACGATTTATATTCTCGCTCTAGATTACTTTTACTTGATGCTGTCACGTTATCATCACGGATTAGTACTATACGGATCTCTTCTTGGGATGTTATCCCCCTTAGCGGGAGCATCGGATACTTTATGACATGTGTTTCATGTACATCATGTATTCCTCGCTTCTGCGTTATTCATGTACACTCATGTTCTCTCATGTTCTTACATGTACGTTCATGTACTCTCATGTTCTTTCATGTACGCTCATGTTTCCTCATGTGTTTCCTGTGTAACCAAAACATCATGTCCGTAACGTAACGGGACTAGATCCTTGTGTATTAATTGTGGGTAGGGGTGAGTATAAATGGTCATGTGATTTACCCATCATGTTCACTCTGTTACTTTTCATGTTTATCATGTACACATCAGCCTCATTGGCTGATGTCCCACATGTTCACTCATGTACATCATGTTCAACCTAAGCCAATTACATGCCATCTCGTACTCTAAATCACTAGTCACTTGCTGTTCTTACTTATCATGTATATATTTTCAGTTATCAAATATCTCTCCTGTTTCATGTACATCTTCTTACAGCGTTTCATGCATCTTACTCTATTGCCTGCTTTATATTTCCTGCCTTGATATGAACTGCATGAGATGTACTGTGCTCGCTCCTGTCCTGACTGGACCTGTTGAAAATATTACAGAGGATGAGGATGAGGCCCTTTACACCACCTATTATGGAGCAGGCTTAGACGACACCTGCGACCTGGCTCCTCTGGAGGACCCAGCTGCAGTTCAGGATACTACTCCCATAGTCTAGGCTAGTCAGCTAGGCTTCATCTTCCTTTTCAGCATTGTTTTTGACTTTCAGTTGTTGTTTTGAGATGTATATATTCTTTCATATTCTGTAGTTGAGGCTTGTACTTGGAATATTTCTGAGATGTTATCTTAGACACTAGACTCTTCTGATTATCTGTACTTTACTTTTGAGTTCTATAACATATCGTACTTTTCTTCCCTAGTTGTGATTGAGTTTACATTCTGCTATGTCACCCCCATTCGGGGAGTATAAATTGCCTGGCATTATATATTGTTAGATGTTGTGACCTAGGACAGCGTTCTACCGTCGACACTGCGGCGTAGGCTGGACGTACCCACTTCTCGTGCCCTTACTCTAGGTTGCGGGTCGTGACACATCATGTCAAGAACATGACACCAAGCACTAGCTCTAAAATTTTCTGTACATATTGTGGTTCATATGGACACATTTCCAAGTTTTGTAGAGTTAGAAAGCTAGTTGACATGAATATATATGTTTGGATACCTAAGACTAACATTTTCGAACCCTTAAAGAAATGGGTACCGAAGGTCACATCTACTCATTTTGTAGGTGGGCTAACCCTCTCATGCTAGAAGTAAATAGATCATCGATAGCGGATGTTCACGGCACATGACAGGTGACGCATCTCTATTCGCGACGCTATCGATGAAAAGAGAAAGATATGTCTCATTCGAAAATAATCTGAGAGATAACATTATAGGTAATGGTATTATTGGTATGACCTCCTATCCAAAAATAAAAGACATTTGTATCGTAGCCGAATTAAAAAATAACCTTTTAAGCATTAGTCATCATCTTGATAATGGTTATGGTATTAATTTTGTTAAAGACAAATGTTCTATATATGATATGTCCACTGGTAATCCTGCCTATGAAGGAATCAGGGATGATAATATTTATGTTTTCTTTTTAGAAAGTACTAACAATGTAGGTAAGTGCCTAGTAGTTAACCCAGATAAAACTTGGCAATGGCATATGAGACTAGACCATGCAAACATGGATACCATTTCATGACTATCAACGAAGAAATTGGTAAAAGGACTACTGAAAATATCATTCAAGAGAGACATGGTATGTGTTGATTATGAGAAAAATAAAACAACTAGATCCTCATTTAAATCCATCAACGTTGTAAGTACTTTCAGACCTTTGCACTTGATACATATGGATTTGTTTGGACCTAGTAGAATCGCTAGCCTTGATGGTAAGCTCTATGCCTTTGTTATTGTTGATAATTTCTCTAGATATACATGGATTTTCTTTTCATCAAACAAAAGTGATGTACTTTTTAAATTTTAGATTTCCTGCAAAAAGGTTCAAAACGAAAAAGGTTTCATGATTATTCATATTCGTAATGATCATCGAGGCGAATTTGTAAATTCTGATTTTAAAAAGTTTTACGAAGTAAATAGTTTTTCTCATGAGTTTTCCTATCCTAGAACTCCCCAACATAATGGTGTTGTGGAGCGGAAGAATAGAACTCTAAGCGATATGGCTAGAGTTATGCTAAACCATCACAATCTTCTAAAATAATTTTTGGGCTGAAGCTGTAAGTCCACCTTGTCATGTTTTAAATAAGGTTTCGATTTGACCTATATCGAAGAAGACACCTTATGAAGTATGGTTTAATCGTATTCCTAATATTTTATATTTCAAAGTTTTTGGATGTCGTTGTTTTATCCTGAACACCAAGGTAACTTGGGTAGGTTTGACTCATAGGCAGATAAAGGAATATTCCTTAGTTATGCTGCCAAGAGTAAGGGATACAGAGTTTTTAAAAAAGATCTATGATTGTTGAATAATCGATTAAAGTATCATTTGATGAGATCAACATTTAAATAGCAAGTGATAGCGATGATGAAAACGTAAGGAACACACCCAAAGCAGCAAAAGATACTGCTGCTGACAAAAACTATCTGGAGAGTCTACCAAAGAAGATGAAGTTTATGACAAACCATCCAGGGATCCTTATCATAGGTGACATATCAAAGGGAGTAGGTACACATTCTACTATGGATATAGCTGCTAATGTTGCATTTATTTCTCAAGTAGAACCTAAATCAATAGCAGATGCATTCTTAGAATTTTAGATTTATGCCATGCAAGAGAAACTAAATCAGTTCGAGAGAAACTAAGTTTGGAAACTTGTTCCTGAACTTTTTGGTTAATTTTTAATTGGTACCAAATGGGTGTTATGAAATAAACTTAGTAAGGATGGACAAGTTCTATGCAACAAAGTTCGTCTAGTGGGTCAAGGTTATAATCAAGAAGAAAAAATTGATTATGACGAGACTTATGCTCCTGTTGCTAGACTAAAATCTATTCGCATGCTTTGTGCATTTACATGTTTTTACGATATTAAACGTTTTCAAGTGGACATGAAAAGTGCATTTTTAAATGGCTTTATAAAAGAAAAGGTCTTTGTGAAACAACCTCCAGGTTTTGAAGATTTTGAATTTCCTGATCACGTTTTGAAGTTACGTAAGACACTCTATGGGCTCAAACAAGCCCATCAAGCTTGGTATGATCGCCTAAGTTTCTTTCTACTTGAAAATGGTTTTTCAAAAGGAAGAGTTGATACAACTTTGTTTTTCAAGTCTTCAAATGACAATATTTTATAGTGCAAATTTATGTGGTTGACATTATATTTGGTTCTACTAATGAACATCCTTGTCAAGAATTTGCTAAGTATATGCAGAATGAGTTTGAGATGATTACGATGGGAGAGCTAAACTACTTCCTCGAACTACAAATCAAACAAAACACTTAAGAAACTTCATCAATCAAGTAAGTACACGAAGGACTTGCTGAAGAAGTTTGACTTCGATAACGTAAATCCTATCGTGACTCCTATGGCTACATCAACCAAACTTGATCTTGATGAAAGTGACAAACCAGTCGACCAACGTAAGTATCGAGCTATAATTGGTAGTTTATTATATTTAATTGCTAGTCGACTTGATATTATGTTTAGCGTTTGCATATGTGCAAGATATCAAGCTAGTCCTAAAGAATCAAATATATGCGTAGTTAAGCGTATCTTTCGATACCTTAAGGGTACTTCTACTGTCGGTTTATGGTATCCCAAAACTACGTCATTTGACCTAACTGGATATTCTACTGTTGATTTTACTGGATGCAAGGTAGAACGTAAATGTACTAGCGATATGTGTCATTTTCTAGAAAAAAACTCTAGTCTTTTGGTTTAGCAAGAAACAGAACTCTGTTGCATTGTCAACGACTCAAGTCGAGTATATCGCTGCAGGTCATTGTTGTGCACAATTTTTATGGATGAAGTAAACCTTATAAGACTATAATCTGCACTACACCAAGATTCTTATTTATTGTGACAACATTAGTACAATAAAATTTACTAAGAATCATGTATGTCACTCACGCACTGTCACGATCCGCTTCCGCTTTTCGGGATACGAGTACGTGGCCAAGTCCAGCCTACGTCGTAGCATTGACGGTGGTACGCTGTCTAGACCACAATATCAATCTCAAATACAATAAAATTATTTTTATTTTGCTCATTCACAATAACTATTCAATTAATCTACAAATCAAATAATACATCAAAATAATATTCGGGAACAAATTCGCTAAATATTAAATTCAAGAACTATTTAATCTAATCTAGAATCTACGATTGGCCTCCAAGATATCTCTAACTCCACCCAAAGGAACCCAAAGCAAGACAGTAAGTCATCAAGAATCTGTCATCTGAAAAAATATATCATGTCAGGATTGGAACAAGTACATGTTTAAGCCAACATGATACAAATACAATATAACACAAAACATGGAGAATAATGATCAAGAGAAAACATGTACAATATGATCAAGAAATCATGCAATAAAATAAACTAATAAAGGAAATAACAAGCATGAAAAGATGAAGAAACTCATGTAATCAATAATAGTACACGTGTCATGACAGGTACAACGTTCCTACACGTGGAAGGCTTGGGTGAACGATAAGAATATAAAGGCCCGCCCCCGCAAACGGGAGAGTTGCCAACAATAAAAATAGGCTTTTTCCATGTGCATAATAATTGTACCCCTCAAATATCTATACCTCACAATTATGTAACATGGTCATGATAATAATCACGATAACGATAAGAAAATATGAACATTTAATCAATCACTCGGGAAATACAACAATATAAATTAAATGCACATGAAAACATAAATAAGTACTTGCCTCGGTTAGTTTGGAGTCGATGTGAACAATATGATCTTGTTGGCATAGAAATAGTCTCAAATGTTAAAACTACGCAAGATGATCCCAGATGATGGGACGGATCATTCCATTGAGTCCAAAACAGTCAAATTAACTATGGACGATATAATAAAGTCCAAATTCATAAGGAAATAGGGAATATAACTAGCCACGGACAAGATTTGATATTCGAAGAAAATTGGTATATATAAATATTTAATAACTTTTTGAAAATATTTATAACAGTTGGAAACTATATTTTTATCAATCAAAATATTTTTAAATAAATATTTTGAAACATAGAAAATCATTTTAGTAAATTTTGGTCAAACTATAATTTTTGGTCAAGGCCAAATTTAAAAATAGATAGAAATAATAATAATACCAAAGATATAATTTAAATAATACTAATAATGATAATGGCAGTAACAACAACAGCAATAATAATAATAATAATGATAATTAGTAACAAAATAATATGATATAAGAGCCCGACACTCCATAGATAAATTAGAGCCCATGTACATATAACTAAAATAATAATAAAAATTATTATTATCTATAGTCGAGTGCCCAAACCCAGTACTAGGCCCAATAGATAAACCCAAAATTAATTTTAGATAAACCATGTTTATAAAAGCCTAAATATTACAAGTCCAAAGTATTATATATATATATATATATATATATATATATATATATATATATATATATATATATATATATATATATAAGCCCATCAAAAATTAGCCTAATCATACATAATAAATTTAAACTTAATATATTTTAACATCTGGCCCAAAAGCCAAGGCCCTCTCTAATATATATATATATATTTTTTCCCTCTCTAATATATATATATATATATATATATATATTTATATATTATATATATAAAAAAAAAATATATTATATATATATAGCCCTCTCTAATATATATATATATATTTTTCCCTCTCTAATATATATATATATATATATATATATATATATATATATATATATATATATATATATATATATATATATTTTTTATATATATATATATATATATATATATATATATATATTTATATATATTTTTATATATATATATATATATATATATATATATATATATATATATAAAAGCCCATCAAAAATTAGCCTAATCATACCTAATAAATTTAAGCTTAATATATTTTAACATCTGGCCCAAAAGCCAAGGCCCTCTCTAACTAACCCAATAATAAAACAACAACACAAAATAATAATAACAAAAACAAAAGTAAAAGTAAACAAAAAAATCTTCTTAACTACAAGAAATAAAGAAAAAAATTGAGGGAGAGAGAGAAAGCTTCTTTCTGAGAAATCCCAAAAAAAGAAGAAAAGGAAAAAAGAAGATGTTGAAGAAAAAGAAGAAGAAGAAGAAGAAGAAGAAGAAGACAAAGGAAGAAGATGAAGATCGCAGAGGAAGGAGAAGAGAGCGAGAAAGAATCATAGGGGGAGAGAGACTGGAAGATCGGAGGGCTCTCACTGGAGCTCATCGCAATAGCGGCGAAGGTCGACGCGAAACACCGGAGAAGGAGGACGGAATGAAAGAGTTCGAGCACAAAGACGGCGGCGCTCGACGGTCATGGGTTTGTCGACCGAATCATCAACGGCGGGCCACCACAGAGCTAAGGGTGTGAACGGCTCGCCAGGCAGCAAAGCTGATCTGGGGTCACGACGTTGGACTTATGCCTCGGTGTGGGTCGGTCACGGCCTGTCCTCAGTCAATGACAACATGGAATTTGCACGTGCGATGGTCGAGGTGAGTGGTTCTGGGGTTTGGAGGTGGAGGTAGGGCTAGGGTTCCGGCGAGGAGGTCGTCGGGTCGAATTTGTAGCGGCGGTGATAGTGGTGATTCCAGTAGGGGTGCGGTGAGGGATTGGTGGTGGTGGCCATACGGTGGTTAGTCAGCTCGACAGTGTGGGTGCTGGTAGTGTTTGTTGCCGGAGTCACGGGTTGCGTGGCTCCGTGCCAATGCTGATGGCGGAGCAATGTATGTCGAACACGGATGGTGGAGCGGGGAAGAGACGGAGCGAGGTTGAGGGAGCAGCGGCCAGGGGTGGCAGCCTCTAGCCGAAGATGTTGTTGTGGCTAGATTAGGGTTAGGGTTAGATAGGTAGAATTGGTGTCGAGTGTAGGCACATGTCTTGCGAGACACAGATACAGAGATGGGAGGGTGTCTGGGGTTGTCGAATACAAAAGACAAAAATATAGTTGTAATAATAACAATAGTAGAAAAAAAATAAGGACAAAGACACGATGCACAAACACGATTGGTCATGGTGATAATGGTGATTAGCTATGGTTGAGATGTTTGGGTTGTAGAAAAAAACAAAGGGACGACCTCCTTTAAATAGGATTGGGGGTTCCTAATTAAGAAAGGCTTTGGATTTATTTATGATCAAATGTTTTCATAAATTAAATTAAATAATATTTAAAATATAACCAATCTAAATATAAAAATAATGATTTAAAATAATACTTAATGTTATCAAATAAATTTCATAAACTTAAATTGAGAGAGAAAGATCAAATCTTAATTACAGTAATAGTTTAAAATAATATTCATTATTATCAATAATTTGTAAAAGATTTTCATAAGTACAAATCTTATCTAAAATAATATAGTAATAGATTTTATTGACAAATCTTAATAATCTATAATTCAAGACTAAATCAAATTTTATTCTAATATTTGTTTACAATGTATAATTCAAATTTAATATTTAATATTATCAACTTTAAGCAGTATTTTTATATACCTAAAAATCAAATTTTAGAAAATATAATTTGGTAGAACTCTTTAAGTCAATCGAAAATGTTCATGATTTCCATCGTAGAATTTCAAATAAAAATATATTTTCGTGACACAATATTTAAAATTAAAATAAAATAAATAAAATTTTAAAAATTCGAAAATAGGGGTTACATGCACTAAACACATTGAAACACGTCATCAGATTTTACGTGATCATCAACAACATAGGGATACATGTTTATAATTTATTGACACAAATTATCAGCTGGCAGATATATTCACAAAACCAATGGCTGAAGACCAATTCAACTTTATTCATTGCGAGTTAGATATTCTAGAATTTTTGGAAATATAAAGCTTTATGTTCAGAAAAATACTTACACTATATTCAAATGATATATTTAAGTCAAAGTTATTTTGGGTACAAGCCGAAAGGGTCCTTCTGTCATACAGGTGTAAATAGCCTGAAGTAACACGGTGTACTAATCTTCAGACTACATGTAGCCTGGATTCGGCCCCTACAACTAACCCAAAGTAATAAAGATCTATTAAATCAAATGAATAATATTCTTTAATTTTTTTACATAAAACAATCATGTTTCATTAATTCAGGCATGCCGAACTTGAATTGAACTTTGGCCAAGTTTGCACCGAGTACGATGAACTCTGTTCCAGAACATACCCGACTGCTAGCCCGCATCTTTTAAATCACCTCTTTACACTATTTCTCTCTATTTTCCTCGAATAGTAGCCACAAAAACCCACTCCAAACCCTAATTTCTCAAACCCTACCATTAAATTTCTTTCAAATCTCAGGGTTTTTTTCACTCCAAAGATTGGATTCAAAGGTTTTTAGGTGTTTTATTCTATTCTATTCTATATTTTTCTTTTGAGGTAATTCTCTCACTTTCTTTTACAATTTTAAATGACTCCTAGATTCGCTAAGAAGAAGAAGATATGAGATGGTGCTTCGACTTCAAGTCCATCGTATAGTCCTCTAGAAAGTCTTTTTAGCCCTCCTTCTCCATCCGATGAGGACGTTTTCGATGCTAAGTTATTTGTAGATCTAGAAACCTCAATAACTTGGTTTAATGACTACTATGAATAAGCTATTTGTCCGGGCAATTCAATAAATTTTAATATTTTTTCGGAATATTGTTTGAACTTTCAAAACATCTGTCTACGTGAATTAGAAATTGCTAATCCGATATATGGAAATGTCGTTCAGATGTTCTATTGCAATTTATAATATTCGCAAGCCATCATGTACTCATCGGTCAGTTGTATCAAGATAGAATTTGATAATGATGAATTGAGTGAATGGCTCTAGGTTCCTAATTTTGGAGATGCTCTAGTTGACATCACCAAAGTTCAATTTGGTGCCGACTTAAACTTAGAATCTTTCAAGGACGCGATGTGTGCTCCGAACCATAGACCCCCGGGACGGCTCATGTCACGGTACTTGAACCAAGACTTCTATAAACTCCATCGGATCTTTATTGTGTCAATCTTTCCCAAAACGGGATCTACCAATGAGATCACGTATTTAGAGTTATCTCCTATGTATGACATTCACTTTGGGATTCCATTTAGTCTTTCCAAGACCATGATGACGGCTATGTTTAACTGCAACTCGAAACCTCATATATCCAATGATTCTTTCTATTACATTTCATAGATACAACATTCCTTTTGATTCGTGTCCCATTGATGACACTCCAAATGAACTCCATAGGTCTCATAGGTTTCCTCCTCCTCCTCTTCCTCCCCCTACAGTTGGTGCTGGTGACATCCCACCAGTTCCTCAGGCCCCTCAGCCTGCACCAGCCCCTGTTGATATTCCTCCTACTCACACCATAAATCGGCTCTATGCTTTGATTATCCTCCAGAGCGAGCAATTTGAGGCTCGTTGCACTCTTGAGGATGAGCACTATCAGGCAGACTGCATCCGTCAGTGAGACACAGACTACCATCTCACTTACCAGTTCTAAACTCTATGGAACGATATTGCTGATCTTCAGTGGACTATGACTCATCATCCTTCTGGTCCCACTCTCATGCTACGATATTCGGACTTTACTAGACCCAGATTTGACGATCATCAGGCCTGACAATACTTTGATCCGACTACAGCCTATATTGATCCTAATCGTTCTGATGAGACTGTTTGGCCTTTGGATATTTGTGACTCCGTCTGCTGTTGATGATGATTTTATAGCATTTATTTAGACTTCTTTTATTATGCACTATTTATGGTTCAGTCTCCTTCAGACTTCCATATTTTATTAGTGAGTTTTATGTACTTGCATGCTATTGTTACTGATGCTTAGTGATATATACTTCATTTATTTAAATTCTACTTATGCAGTTAGATATATTGTTGGCCATGTTTATCATTTCTTTATCTCTTGGTATGATTATGTCTTCTTTTTTTGTTGTTTGTGCTCACTATTTGCAGGGAAGCATTCATTTTGTACATCTGAAAAAGGGGGAGAAGTGTATACCAAATATAACCAAGTTTTCAAAATTAAAAGAATGGTTAAAAGTTATATAACTCTTAAGTTATTTTTTAATATTATTTGGTATAATCTCAAAGTTTATTAATTATCAAAATAGGGAAGATTGTCGGACCATTGGTGTTAGTCACACCTGATTTTGATAATCAACATAAACTTTTCTCGAAACGCAAATAATATACAGCTACAGGTATCAAACAGAACGTCTACTTCCAACGTTCTACCACTCGTCGTCTTCATCGTACAACGACTTCAGATGCTGATCAAGACATCATTTTATATTTTATTATGTATTTTTTATAGAATCTAGAAAAATATGAGGTTGGTCGGATTGGCAACTGGCTATTCTACTGAACTCCATTTTCCAAATACCTTACCTATCAACTCCACATTTCATACTAGCCTATACCCAAATCTAATAAAGAAAAAGCCTAATACCAATCAGCAATCTTCAAAAAACTAGTTAGAGAACTCTATATACGAGTTTGGTCCAAGTTCGGCCAAGTTAGTTTCTGATCGTTTTAGTCTTCCTGGAGATCTGCAACCAATTTTTAAATTACAAAAAATGTGGACCCGACCACAAAAAATGTGGTCGAGTTCTGCCCACAAAAATGCTATAGATAGAGGAGAAGTTATCATCCCAAATCACTCAATCATTCTTCTCTTCTCCATCTATTCAAGAGCATTCTAGAGTTCTACACTTTCATATCTAGTATTTAACAACTCGTAGCCAAGCCAAGTGCCTTTTCAGTTCGATTTGGAGTTTGATCCAAGTTGTAAAGAAACGTTTTCAAAAATGTTACAATTTTCAAAGTTTGCTTTATTTGAAGTTGCGAATCCTTCGGACGAAAACTCGTATCGTAAGGAGCTGCAAGCGCTCGGTTTAAAGTTTGTGCCATAGTGGATTAACATCGAGCAAGAGTACTCGAGACTGGACTATTCCTCTCAGAGAAATACCAGTATACATCGTTGTGTCATGAGTTTGCTTTTCTGATGCTCTTTACTTTACGCATTCAATCATTATAGTTTGATATCATCTGCCAGTATCTCATACCTGTGATACTTCCTATAATAGTTTTATTTGATAATTCTCTTTTCGCTGCACACATGCACTCTCTTCAGCCTTCCAATAGAGGTGCTCAACGTTCCTACAATATGTTTGCATCTATGACCAGTTTCAAGATTTCAATGGTAGACGTTGACTAAGACCAACGTTTGTTATTCTAATTTATTTTGATATTCTACTTGCTCTTCTTAATTAACTTGCATTATATTCAATCCCCCATTCATTATTCATATAGCAAAAAAATAAACTAATTACTCTCTGTGAAAATGATTCATATTAACATTACTATATTTCCAAGAATATAGGCTTTATTTTTGGGTGCCTACGACAGCATGCCAGTATTATCTCCTCGCAATTGTATTTTCAAAGATAAACCCTCTATGCTTGCAACTGCTTTCATAAGGAATACCATTCTGTTTTGTCTAGTTGCAACTGTGTTTGTAAACCTGGTCGAGAAAGTATGAAACATCGGTGTAAAAGTTTGAAGCTCCTACAGTTCAAAGGCGATGTATCGAGAACTCATGTTCCTGTCTTTTGTTCTTCCGTCATTGATCTATTTCGGGAACAACAATCTCAAAGCAAGATCCGGATCAGATGATGAATTATTGTACAGTCCTTCTCGATAAAAGTTTTCACAAACTTAAAAAGTTTGACAGGCATCACTTTCGACATTTGGATGAGGAAAAGTTATTCGTCAAATGGTTGGATGAGTGTTGGGTCTAACTATCCAAGGAGGAGGATCCACAGTACATGGCAGATCAGATATATCGATATTGCATGGAGATTACAATTTATGCTAGACGGGAAGATGTTACGACACTCTCCCACTTTTGGAATACAACTACGTGTCCAAGTTCAGCCTACGCCACGATATTGGCGGGTAGAACATTGTCTATACCTCACAATAAATCCTCAATAATACAAGTAACATGAATGTAACATATATCCAATCACAGTAATACTAAAGGAAGATGGGTATGGATAGATAAATTAAATAATAAAATTAAACCCAATGTCACATGTCTGAATCCATCAAAGCTGAAAGTAAATATATACATCGATGGTCCTAAGTTATTATTGATCCTTGTCTAGCATCCATGTTGTCCTATCATCTCATCCTATAGGCCATAAAGCTAAGTAAAAAATCATCATCATTTGTAACATATCCAGTCAGGAAATGAGCAAAGTAAAATCCTATTGAAACAATATAACTCAACACAAAGTAAAGCTAGATAAATAGAGATGCAGTAAAATATAATAGTAACAAAAATATGTATATAAATTGGCAGGATATATTTTGGAATATATGAGAAACAATAAACATATACAAGAAGACTACTAGCAAGAACATGTATAAACAAGACAACTAGACAATGAACATGTAGAAGTAAGACTAATGACAATGTGAATAAAATACTATTTTGACATGTGAACGACTGGGGTAATATGGAACATCATCTCAATGGCTATTCACAAGGTATGGCTAAACATACTTGAGTTGTATGACTATCCACAATAACAATTTTGGAGTTTGTTCACACATCTACTTAGTACTTCCCCTTCTGACTCACTAACACAACAATAACAAGCATGGTACAACAAGTCCTATCGTGTCACAATCGTGTCTCTAGATGAATATCGACTATAAACATGATAAGGAATAGCATTTATAATGTACTAAGAACATAAAACAATAGTATACTTGTCTCGATTTAATTGGAGTTGATCCCCTTGTTTTCAAAGTCTCGATTATTTTATAAAATCCTTTTTTTTCTAATTATTATTTTTGAAACTAATTACCATTGGTAATTATTTAGAAGTAATTTTTGTTCTAATATTTTTGAAAAAAATTTCTATTATTTTTAGAATTAATTATTTGGAAGTTATATTACATTTTTGTGAATAGGATGACAATTCAAATTAGAATGGCGAAGTTGTAAATATTAGGAAATATGATGGATTTATTAGCAATTTTAGAAGTCCATGGTGGACTACTTAACCACTAGGATTAGGTGGGCATTCTAGAATCCCTTAATTAATTAGAGATTTTTGCTAGTTAATCCCAAAGAATATTCCTGGAATCTAGTATATTTCTTGTAATATTCTTTGAAATATTTTTGGAATATTCTCTCCTAAGCCATGTGCTTAAGACTCTAGGATCTTCCTAATTATCCCAATAAATGCCATAATTATTACATGGATTAGCATTCTAATTTTTCCTATGTGTTCCTAATGACCGTGCTAATTGTGTTGGTGTCCATCCTATTTCATTAATTTTTCTACGCTATTACATTTGCAATTCAATCCCAATTCTTCGTGTCCGACACGACACATCTCCATTCCACAAATAAACCTCTCGTATGGTCCCTAGGTTCGACCCCGAGTATACAGACATACCCATACAAACAATGTAATCCCAATCCCTAACCGTGTCTGTATCCCTTGACACAAACACTTTCATTATATTCATTACAGCCTTTTCCCCTTCGTATCTGTGTCCTTTAACATACACACACCCTAAATCCAAACCCTAACCCTAAGTTCTTTTGGAGGTGTGCCATGGCCATGTCTGGTCATGCCATGCCGGAGCCGAGCACCCAACCTATGTCCCGATCTCCATGGCCAGCCGACCATCGTTACTGTCAGATCCTCACCGCCACCATCGGGGTCAACACCCACCGAACCGCTCAATTGGCGCCAATTGCCGCACTCGACGTTTGTTACCAAATCGATGCCTTTTTTGATGTCCTAGAACCTAGACGTCACCGCTCTCTTCGTCGCCACAGATCTTTGAGGTAGCCACCGCGCCCTTCGAGCGCTACTAGTCAGATCTAGCCGAATGACTAAGCTCCTCTGCTGTAGACACCAACCCCGACCGCCTGTGGCTGGAGCCGAGTCTCTACCGACACATGTTCTTCCATAACCTTCTTTTCCCCGGTGACCTTCGAGTCGCCCACCACTAGATCTGCAAGAACCGACAAGTGAGTTGAGCTCTTTCTTCTTCATAATCTTCGACTTCTTATTTTCCTTCTTCTTCTTCTTCTTCTTCTTCTTTCTGGGACCTTCCAAAATTTTCTGGAGTGAAAGAGAATGTAGGATTAGTGGAGTAGGTATTGGGTCGAGTTAACAGCCTTTGGTAGCAGGCTTGAGCAGTGGGCTTGGAAAAAGAAGAGTAAATGAAAGAAAAAAAGAAAGAGAAAGAAAAAAGAAAAGTAGGAGCTGGTGATGTAGCGTGGATTACAAATCATTCTAGTCTTTTTCTTTCTTTCTTTTCCTTTTTTTTTTAGCTTTAAATTTTTTATAGGGTTGTTAAGAATCCTATTTATTTTGGGTCTCTTATTTTGACTCATCTTTTTTTAGAATAGGCTTTATCTTTATTTGATTAGGATTATAATTTTTTCTTTATTAAGATTACGTTATCATAAAAGTCCTATAAATAGGTACCTTCAGTATGCAATTTGGGAATAATTTTTAGTCAATAAAATTCTTCTTTAAGTTCTGAGATTTGTTCACTCTTCCCTTTGGTCGTGGACTCAACTATTATGTGGATTCGGAAGCCCTCACTTTAGATTTTAAAGCAACCTTTGTACGGACTCCTCACAAGGCCATCCGTCAGAGTTTTCGCTGCACCGCTTCGCTCTCACCAAGTAAGGGTCGGTTATCACCATCATCGATCGATTTGGCCATTGCCAAGCATAACTGTAAGCTCGTTCTGCTATCCCGCTGCATCAAGTGGTATCAAAGCCCTCAGATCCAGGATTCTATTTTTTTTAAAATTTTGGAATCCTTGTTTCACAAACAAAAATGGAGAAGTCCATCGTGCGTGAGGAGTTTGATGCCCTATCTGGAAATGTAGAAGCCTTACCAAGCAAATTTGATGTCCTATCTGGCAACGTAGAAGCCTTATCAAGCAAAGTTGATGTGCTATATGACAAACTGGACAGGGTACTGGGGTGTCTAGGAACCAAATCCAATGATGTGGTTGATATCATGGGAATACCGCCTACAGAGATAAAACGCATGAAAGCTCGTCCTACTACCAACTTTCCACAAATAGATCACAACATGCCCATAACAGTTTGTCCCCTCACAAAGAATACTGTGAAGACAGCAACAATGAAGATTCGAGCCTGTAGGGATCCCATTATCAGGGACCCTAAGTGACCTATGTAAGCCAACAATTATGGGGCCGTGCATACCAACGACGGGGCCTGTCATGTAGCGACTCAGGAAATTGTTCGTCCTCGCTTGATTTCACGGAATCGATCGTCCTCGCTAGGGAATGATGCTGTACGAGTCTATAGTTTCACTCCTACAAGGCAAGATGACAAGTTCTCAAAATGGTTATCTTTAATTTGTTATTAGCAGCGGAAGAAAACAGAGTATACGAAACAATTTTCTTTTTTGATAAATAAACCGAGGTTACAAAGGCTTTCAATAACCGAACTAAATTTGTCAGATTGGCTTACAACACTCAAGTTCTCTCTTGCCTACAAAGAATTTCACCTTTCCAAACATCATGTGTTTTATATCTCGGTCGCTTCATCCTGTTGCAAGTCCGAGCGTTAATACGGTCGCATGCCTTAAAATGCTACGGCATTCCCTGCCTCGACGCATTCAAGCGAGGCTCCGCAGTGAGCAATCTATTCCCTACGTCCTGCAAGAAATCTAGTGGGGGATCTATACTAATCCTCTTGCGTACTGATATTGACCAACTTTACTAAACCCACATTAAGTAGATAAATTAAATCATACAGTATACAATTTAGTGATCTTTCTATCTTTCCCTTAGGATTAGTTTTATGGCATATTCGAAAGTAGTAAAACATGTTTTCATTGTAAGCATGTTATTTGATTCGCATAAGCAAGCAGGCAACCAATATCAATCTCTTGTTGTTTCGTGACTTCATACCAACATCGACGCACTCACCCTTGTCCGACGCAAGGTGAATACGCCTACCTTCTTTTTCTGTCATGTTATAAGTGATTTTGTACAGGATCTCTTTGTGCCTGCACATTCACCCCATCGTTCTTTAAACTATATGAAGGTCACTGGCATTTCAAGCCTGAATGGACTATATTTCTCAAATCACATATGTAAGACGGTGATCACTCTATATGGTTGCTAATTCAAACATCAGAGGACCCCGAATTACTCACGTAAGTGGCTTATCACATTAATAGTAGGTCGTAAACCGTCTTAATGAAGTGCACCATCAAATCGATTTTATCGAATCGTCCCTCCTAGGCCGAACGATCCACGCGCCCTGGCATACCACATTCTAGGGAAGCTATCACACGTACACAGGCTATATATTTTAAGTCCATTTGACCATGAAACGTGCATCACTAGCATACAACCAAATAATTTGCCTATTCCTATTTTTATTGGCACAATGCGCCAACTTAATATTCATCAACAAATGCCCAGAAGGCCATGAACATTTCGAAGGCACCATGCCACATTCGACAGTTCCGTCAAAACATTCGTGCCTCAACTGTTCTCTTCGCAACGAAGCCATCTTTTATGAGTCTCGTGCACACATGCACGCTTCGACACATTTATTCTCCTTCCTTCGAGTTGTGCAGTCGGTACACGCGCGTTGATATCGTATTTCTTTGTTATATGCCTTGGTGTTCAATTTTCATAGCTCGTGCACTAGGGCACTCGCCTCAATTGTTTTTCGATGTTCTAGCCTTCAAACTTGTGCGCAAGGGCACAAATGACTCATAAACAGAGGCACTTGCTGATACAGTCCCATGTCCTTATAGCTTGTGCATCGAGGCGCTCGCCTTTGTGATATTTTAATGTTCAATAGTGACTCGTACATTTGATGTACATTTCATTTTAATTGTTTTATCTATTGTTCGACACGCTGTATGATTTTTCTTTTTCGAGCCATGCCCGTGGTCTCGATAGGTTAACCTAGCATACAATGGTACATTTTACTTAGGCATGACGGAGTAGGAAAGAAGGGTCAAAGTCTTCCCAGCTTAAGCCGATACACTTTGTATTTTTGTCGAGCCAATGAGGCTCGATTTTATAACTTTGTTGTACAGCCAACTCTTTTGACTTAGCCATTCGAGCACTTCATGCTTCGTTGAATTATTCGAACGATTTGGCTTAACGTGCCTATGTCTTAGTCCATTGCGAGGCGGTGATTTAGTTTTGTGGACTCCATTACAAACAAGGCAAAATGTCGACCTTTTATATTTTAGCGTAAATATGTGCAAGTTTTTGTGGACTCCATTGCAAACAAGGCAAAATTTCGACCTCTTATATTTTAGCATAAACGTATAGCCTGCATACACAACTAACTAAAATTAATATTCGTTAGAGTCGGACTTGTGTGTTGCATCGATTCAATTTCTTAGGATCTTTGAACTGACTCAATGCTTTCTTCCGGGCCAACTTAACACTTGCATCGATCTTACTCGATGCATTCCTCGGGTCCACGTAATTCTTTGCATCGATTCACATCGATACATATTTCGGGTCAACGCAACTCTTCGAGTCAACGATCCAACATAATGCACCGTGCGGAGTGAGGTATTACATAATATACCACTTAAAAGAAGGTTCGTCCTCAAACCGAAACCAACACTCCATTCAAGTGTTTCTCCAAATCATTTCACGATCTCGTCCAACTATCGTTGTTCTGTTACAAACACTCGTGCAAGCTTTCATTAACCTTCAGTCTTTCCTGTAGCTTGATTTGAATTCAGTATAAAACTTGATTTGGATAATTACACATATTTAAGGCATCCCAGAAATATATGTATTTCAGCTACCCAGTGGCAGAAAATTGGAATAAAGCTAAGAGGTAAATTTTCAATCCTAGATACTTATCATCTCGTACTCTCAATCGGACTTAATCTCTAGCAACCATTCTTATATTTTTATTGCGTATGCATATTAGATGTGTATGTGATTATCCAACAAAAGTTAGGACACACAACGCGATTTGAAATTGTATTCCTCATTTCGTATGTTCCGTACTGACCACCAAACTATGTGTTGCGTTAAGCCGTCGTGCATCCGATCGCAACGAGCTTTCGTAATGCCTAGCTGTCGAAGTGTCCAACTATTTTTTGAAGTTCACTTTATAACTTATCTCAATACGATTTTCTTTTTTGACTTGCAAATGCATCAACATTTAGGACTACGCCCGCTAGGTGACTTACTTAGACATAGTTCTTGAATTCTCCCAACACAACTTTTAAATTGATGTTACACAAAGGCCATAATCTATTCGACACAAAAG
This sequence comes from Iris pallida, assembly GCA_029216955.1. Taxonomy (NCBI): domain Eukaryota; kingdom Viridiplantae; phylum Streptophyta; class Magnoliopsida; order Asparagales; family Iridaceae; genus Iris; species Iris pallida. The sequence goes on along the minus strand of JANAVB010003400.1, from coordinate 67,969,953 downwards.
TTTCATTCAAGTCGACGATGCTCAAAAGCAACGGTCTTCTCGGCACAATTGCTTAACTCAAGTTAACAGTGCTCAAAGGCAACAATCGTTTTAACACAAAGGTCTTTCTACGATGCGTCTTATGTTCGATTTCTATCGAATAGAAATTCCCTGCCAAATTCCCAACTTGTCCATCTTGTAACATCAAATATAAGTTCGATTCACGCAAGCTCAATTACAAGATGAATCTAAATCTAACGACGCAACTTTGAAAGTCATTCTATTATCGCTCGCTCTCGTGCATAGCACAATTCTCGAAATCGTATATCCGTATCACCAAGTTGTTTATAAAATTCTTATTTCGATCATCGACCAAAATAATCATTCAAGCATTCTTTCGACCAATCTTCAAAATCCAACTATAAAATTTCTGGGCGTAGCTGTTCTATCAATTCCCGAAACATTCAATCGATCGCCGAGCCTTTATCCTCAACATGAACCACATTATATTTATTCTCGACACAATTCCATATGTGATATTATATGGGTCATCTTATGGGTCTGCAGCAGTTACTTTGATGTGGTGGTCAAGTCTTCTAGGGTCAGCTGTGTCGAAGTTACGCTCAATAATTGTGGATCATTAACGAAGGACAGTTACTACAAACCATGCTATATCTTATTAGGATCCAAATAACATTTTGACGAGTTCTATGGGACTCTTCACAGATCCAAACATATAATCATTCTATCGACAACTGAGGCACAACTATCCTCCGAATAAATTTATGCACTACCTTCGATGATTCTGCAAATTCACGAAACATCTACTCATATTGAGTTTGAGTCTATCTATCCACGGCTAACATCCGAGATGCTATACGCATCGAAATGATCTTCGATGACATATAGTCTCACGTTTATTAATCACAGAGTTTATGATCAACCAGTTCGATATTCTCGTATTGTTATTTCCAAAATCTCGATATCGTAGGCTCGCTCAGTTTTATATTCCCACATCATGCTTACTTTTCCAGCGTATTGATTTCGATAGCACGAGGGTCAACTTTGAATCTGTATCAACGTCAACTTAACTCGTATCGCATACATCCAAGTTGACAAGAAACTTTTCTATACGCATCATATCGCTTTCCCGATTCGCCGCATCCCGCTATACTTTGATCGAGCAACAGAGTTACCGATTATCCAACATCGAACCCTTGAGTTATATGATCACGCCCTCTAAGTTTTGTGTGTTTCGGTTGTACTCAAGTGAGTTTCGTCGTAACATAACCAACTATCTCTTAGGCACGATTTATCCGCATCAACCAACTTTTAATCGAGATTGTATTTCGTACAATCAGATTACAATCCATATCGCCAATATTTTTAACGAGTTCGCAAGTCGTGCGACCCGATTATAATTTGTATCGCCAATAATTTTATCGAATTTGCAAGTCGGGGATTCGATTATAACATTGAGTTTCCTACTCCGTAGACCCGAATATTATCTCGAAGTAAAACTGTTTCACTATTCCCGGTCATTTGACTGACTTATAAATTTTCGTCCAATGTATCATTCAATGAAACAAGTCCCATCTTACCATTTTAACTGATTATCGAAGAACACTTTTATCAACGATCCATCATACAAATTTCTAATCGAGTCTCGATATTATTTCGTTCGTTGCGGACAAACCTTCTACGAATCACGTGTGTCGATGCAATCCATCGCCCAATTTGTATAGCATATACCACTCAAAAATTGAGTCAGTCATCGCATAGGTGGTATGGCATACACCACTCGAAAATCAAGTCATTTTCCTCGCATCATACTCGGTATAAACCAATAATCTATTCCAACTCACGATTTCCGTAGTGATCATACCAATCACAGCCGTAACTTTTAATTAATCAAAATCCGACACAACTTGGCCAATATATTCATTTGCCAACACAAGTTCGGTGCACAACCGAACCGATTCATTATTATCAATTTACAAATTTTATTTTCTTTCGTTGCACCTCGTGCAACGATTTATTTCTGACATCCGTTGCACTTCGTACAATAATTCATTTTTGACATCGGTTATACCTCGTACAACGATTTATTTCTAACATTCAAAGCCAATGCTCGAATCCTTTCAACACATTCGATATCAACTTTCATTTTTATGCAACACATCATTCAAAATTAACTTGTTGCAATTGATACAGCAACATCCTACGACTTTTATTGTATCGATGCAACCAACATTTTTCATATCAACTATTGCATTAAACAACAAACATCTCGATTCCCATTTCATAACTTGTTGCACTTACAGTAACAATATTTTACTTCACATCTTGCAACTTATTGCACTTGCAGCAACAATTATTTTACGGCTCATTGCACTCAATACAATAAATATTTCACGACTTTCTCAGCAAATATCGTATAATTTATAAAACACGTGGAAAAATCATATGATTTGTATTAGACTTATTGTATGGAACACCCAGTACAGCATCGAGTAAAGTCAAGTGTGATTTGATTATGGTGGGTAACTTTTAGAATTTAAACGAACACTACCAAAATACAGCCATTTGGCGATGGACATATAGCGATGGATTCTGTCCGTCGCTATTAGTGACCGACTACCGACAAAGTTTCAACTGATTGCCGTCGAAAAGTCGATAATTTTTTATTTTATTTTAAGGGCGAGCAAAGGTCGCCAATCCATCGTTAAGTCGACGGAGATATAGCGACGGATGAAGGTTCCATCGCTATGCTGTCGATTAGTTGGCAAAAGTTGGCGGGAAATGTTGAAACAAATTGCCGCAAAATTTAACGACCACATAGCGACGGATATTTCGTCGGCCAGCTAGGGTGGTTTAGTGACCACGTAGCGACGGCATACATCCGTCGCCAGTCTGTCGCTAAATATCCAGCCCTAGCTTAAATTTAGCCGACGGGGGAGAAACTTTTTATTCCCTCCAAATTTTCTTTCTCTCTCTCTCTCTTTCTCTCCAACCGCAAATTTTCTCTCTTTCTCTCCAAGTAATCTTCTCTCTCTCGCTTACTCCCGGTGGTCGGGGCGGCGGTGGCCAAAAGTGGAAGGGGTGGGGGTCGCGGTGGTGGGGTGGGGGTCGCTGGAGGGGTTTGGGTCGGGGCGGCAGGGAGAGGCGGGGCCGGTGGTGGTGGGGGTCACAGTGGTAGGGGTGGGGGTCGCTGAGGGGGTTTACGGGTCGGGACAGCGGGGGGGGGGGCCGGGGGCCGGTGGTAGTGGGGGTCGCGGTGGTGGGGGTGGGCGTCGCGGTGGTGGGGGGGTTTCGGGTCAGGGCAGCGGGGAGAGGCGGGGGCCAGTGGTGGTGGGGGTGGGGGTCGCGGTAGTGGGGGTGGGGGTCGCAGTGGTAGGAGTGGGGGTCGCTGCGGGAGGGGGGTTCAGGTCGGGGCGACCGGGGGCGGCGGGTTTCGGGTCGGCGGTGGGGATGGCGACGGATATGGCCGTCGCCAATTCGACGTATTTTAGTAGTGGATGTAAGTGTCCTAAGAAAACTGAACCTAGAGCTTTGATACCAATTTGTCATGCCCCATCTCAAAAAATTGTTCGTTCTCGCTTAATTTCACCGAATCGATCACCCTCGCTGGGGCATGATGTCGCACGAGTCTGGAGTTGCGCTCGTACAAGACAGATGACAAGTTCTCGAAATGGGTATCTTTGATTTATTATTAGCAGTAGAAGAAAATAGAGTATACGAAACAATTCTCTTTATTGATAAATGAACGGAGGTTACAAAGGCTTTCAATAGCCAACTAAATTTGTCAGATTGGCTTACAATACTCAGGGTCTCTCTTGCCTATAAAGGATTTTACCGTTCCATATATCATGTCTTCTATATCTCGGCCGTATCATCCAATTGCATGTCCGAGCGTCAATGTGGTAGCATGCCTCAAAATACTATAGCATTTTCTGCCTCAACGCGTTCATGCAAAGCTCCACCGCGAGCAATCTATTCCATGCATCTTGCAAGAAATCTGGTAGGAGATCAGTACTAATCGTCTCGCGTACTAATATTGACCCTCTTTTCTAAACCGATATTAAGTAGATATATTGAATCATGCAACATACAATTTAGTGATCTATCTATCTTTGCATTAGGATTAGTTTTATGGCATATTCGAAAGTAGTAAAACATGTTATCATGGCAAGCATGTTATTTTATTCACATAAGCAAGCAAGCAACCAATATCAATCTCGTGTTATTTCGTGATTTCTTAGCAACATCGACGCACTCACCCTTGCCCGACATAAGGAGAATACGCCTACCATCTTTTTCTGTCATATTATAAGTGATCTTGTACAGGATCATGTGTGCCTGCACTTTCAGCCTACCGTTCTTTAAACTATATGAAGGTCACTGGCATTCCAAGCCAGAATGGACTATATTTCTCAAATCACATATTTAGACGGTGATCACTCTATGCGGTTGCCAACTCAAACATCAAAGGAATCCCCGAATTACTCCGTAAGTGGCTTATTACATCAATAGCAGGTCGTAAACCGTCTTAATAAAGTGCACCATCAATACCAATTTTATCGAATCATCCATCCTAGGCCGAACGGTTATAGCGCCCTGGCATACCACGTTCGAGGGAAGCTATCACCCGTGCACGGACTATATATCTTAAGTCCACTTGACCATGCAACGTGTATCACTAGCATTTCGAAGGCACCATGCCACATTTGACAGTTCTGTCACAACATTCGTGCCACAACTGTTCTCTTCACAACGAAGCCATCTTTTATGAGTCTCGTGCACATATGCATGCTTTGACACATTTATTCTCTTTCCTTTGAGTCCTATATTCGATACACGTGCCTTGATACCGTATTTCAATATTCTATGCCTTAGTGTTCAATGTTTATAGCTCGTGCACTAGGGCAATCGCCTCAATTGTACAGTTATTCCATGTTCTTATGGCTTGCGTACCGAGGTGCTCACCTTTGTGATATTTCAATATTCAATAGCGACTCGTACATTTGATGTACATTTTATTTCAATTGTTCTATCTAGTGTTCAATACGCACTACGATTTCTCTCTTTTGAGCCAAGCCCGTGGTCTCGATATGTTAACTTAGCATACAATGGTACATTTTACTTAGGCGTGACGGAGTAGGAATGAAGGGTCAAAGTCCTCCCAACTTAAGCCGATACGCCATGTCATTTCGTCAAGCCGATGTGGCTCGATTTCAAAACTTTATTGCACAGCCAACTCTTCTAACTTAGCCATTCGAGCATACGTGCTTCGTCGAATTATCTGACTGATTTGGCTTACCGTGTCTATGTCTCAGTCCGTTGCGAGACAATAATTTAGTTTTGCGGACTCCGTTGCAAATAAGACAAAATGTTGACCTCTTATATTTTAGCGTATATATATAGCCTACACATGAAACCAACTAAAATCAATATTCGTTAGAATCAGAATTATGCTTGCATCGATTCAATTTCTTAAAATTTTTGAACCGACTCAATGCTTTCTCTCGGGCCAACTTAACACTTGCATCGATCTTGCTCGATGCGTTCATCGGGTCAACTTAATTCTTTGTATCGATTCACACCGATACATATTTTTGGGTCAATATAACTCTTTATATCAATTCGTACCGATACATATTTCGGGTCACGCAACTCTTCGAGTCAACGACTCAGCATAATGCACCATGCGGAGCAGGGCATTACAGGGCCTAGGTGACTATCAAGGAGGAGGTAGTTTCAAAATAAATATGGATCTTCCCTCTTTTAACGATCGACTTCACATTAAAGACTTCCTTGATTAGCTCACATAAGTAGAACGCTTTTTTGAGTACATTAACATATCTGAAGAGAGGCAGGTTCACCTCGAAGCCTATAGACTCAAGGAAGGAACCTCTACTTTGTAGGAATAACTCAAGAACATCTGGAAGAGAGCTGGCAAAGCTCCTATAAGGAGTTGGCTCAAGATGCTATGATTGCTGCGATAAAGATTTCGACCTCCGGATTATCAACAGAATCTCTATCGTCGATATTAGAATTGTGCCCAAGGTGCACAACCTATCATTGACTACATTGAAGAATTCTTTAGACTCTCGTCCCACAAAAATATGTACGAGATGCATCTCCAACAGGCGACCCATTATCTGGCCTAAGACAAGACATCCATAATCAACTCTACCTACAAAATATATACACACTCAATGAAGCAATCACTTTAGCAGAGAAGGTGGAACAACAAGTTGAGAAGTTCAAGAGTCCACAAAACTACTATGATGCTAACAACCATGGACCAACAACAAAAGATGATTGGATGAAAAATTAAGCTGTCAACTATTCCAGCAAGGACAAAGGACCAGCAGATCCTAATCTCTTCTACCAACTATACCTCCAAGAGTACAGGCATCACAGCAAGTTGTTAAACCTAAAAAAACTATCAATCCACATAGCAAACCAAAAGGAAACAAGTGCTACTATTGCATTAGACATTTGACCAACAATAGCGCCATCAGAGCACAAGCTGTCTTTGCTAACTATAAAGACAAAGAGGGGGAAGAAAACATCCAAAAGAAGAAGAGGTCCTTTCCAAAGATGGCGACGAACATCTAGTGTGCTTTGTTAGACAGATACTACTATCCCCAAAGATTGAAGAACCACCCCAACACCACAATGTCTTCCGAACCAGATGCAACGTCAAAGACAAGTTATGTAACATCAACATTGATAGCGGGTGTACAGAGAATGTTGTTTCAAGAGCAACGGTAAAGAAGATGAGACTAGCCAAAGAAGCATACCCAACTTGTAAACCCCCTATTTTTATTTTATTATATTTTGATTTTTTGGATTTAATTAGTATTTTATTAATTACCTTAACTTGGTATAAGGTTTTTGTATTTTGCAATTGTTTCTACATGTTATGCACAATTGGAAAATTTACAATAAATCAATTATAGAATATTTATAGATTATTTTTCCAGATTCTAAAGTATTTTTATTTAAAATTTGTATTTGAAATTCTACTAAATATGTGATGTTGCAATATTTAGTACAAGAAATCTCTATTTTATAATAAATAATTATTAGATTGATTTAGATTCTAAATTTTAGATTTTTTTTATTTATTGATATTTTTACAAGTGTAAATATACCCATATTATTGAATGTATTTTTGGAAAGAAAAGGAAAAGGAAAAGGAAAAATAAAAGGAAAAAAGAAAAGGAAAAGAAAATGTAAAGAAAAGAAAAAAAAATGTAAAACCATACTCGGGTGAACAGTACCCGCGGATGGGCCACTGTTCACTCGAGCCTATATAAAACAACAACAACGACAAGAACAACAACAAACACTAAACCCTAAAACCACCTTCACCACCACCTCCTGGCGGCACCGACCACCACCTCGCGTGCGCGCGCCGTCGCACGATGGCCGGTCGGTCGAAAATGGCAGCCGTACACAGAGCAGCGACCGCTACCGCGTAGCAACAGCCGCATCCAAGCCGAGCACCAGTTTTTCTAGGTTAATTTCTCCTTCAAATCACAATCATTTTTCGATCTACCAAATCAAGGGTGTAGCCTATATAACCAAGACCAAGCCCCTTTCACGTAGATTAAATTCTACTGGATTATCTAGTTCAGAAAACATCTTGGAGAAGCACGAGAAACAGTCGATGCAAAGAACATTGAACCTATTCTCAACCTTTGTTTTGGAAGGCAGTTATTGAACTTGATGCCAGGCATTTCAAAATTCTAATTGAATACAGATATAGACAACATATAGGAGATTAAAACCCCTTTTGTAGAATTTGTTTTCATCCAATATACAGAATGTAAATTGATTACAAAAATCAAGAAAAAATCTCTTTTGAAAACAACCAATTTATAGAAAATTTCCCGATACGACGTGCGCCCCGACAAATCGGGCAGCGTGGTCTCAAACCGAAAGCATCGAAAGGTGCGTATCGACTTCACGGACGTGTGGGCTTTGACGGAATTCAAATTGGTTCCGTGTGCGCGACGAATTTGACGCATATCCGTCAAAATTCACCGTATCGGCCTCTTTGCAAATTCTCTAATTACTTTGTGTACGTTCCTCGAATCGAAACGAAACTTGCGCCAGCAAGTCCGTATCATTTTTCTGGTCTTGTATGCCAAGTTTGGTCCGATTCTGAGAAGGTCGATCGGAAGGCCTATTTGGCGGGCCCGTGACCCACTACAACGGGCGAATTTGTGCACAGCTCATCGAAATCCAAAACTGGACATACCATTGAGTTCATCTCCTCAAACCGGACCCACATGCATATAGTTTGACAACTTTAGAGATCGTAGGTTCTGGCACGTGTTTCGGTGCAAAATGGGTCCAACGGCGGATATAGTTTTAACCCGAAATTATGATTTTGCCCCTGTTCCAGAATTGGACTTTTGGACAGGACTTTCCTAGACATATCTTGTATTCCAAACACGTTCGTGGTGTTTATTTTAGCATCCGAGGACGTATGCGGGATTTGACTTTCATCGCTTCACTATTTTGACGGTTCGAGCTATTGGACGTCGCCCTTTTTCACACAACCTCAAGCAAGATACCTTGTCATATTTACTGCTGATATTTAGTCTACTTTTTTGTTATTTGTATATCACTTTTTGTTATTTCCAATTTTGTAGCTGTAGCATTATTACAGTTCCCGTCTTACTACCTGCTCAGTGATATTAGCTTTACTTTACTTATTATCCTTTGATTGCATATGGACCTAGAGTTAAGGGACTACCATTTGTAGTGTATAACATAAACCTTGACATAGTTGTACCGCAAGATATGTGTGAGATTAGTAGCATGTAGGAATACTTGCGTGATGGCTGATCACTTGTGCGCATCTGTTAGGCCTAACTGCTAATAGAAGCATGTTAGGAGACTTGGCAGTTAGTAGAGGTATATGAGTCATGGATGTGACTCTACTAGGCATTGGGTGGGAAGAACAGTTCCTTAACGTATGGGCCACGTATGCACTTTCCTATTATTGTCGGTTATCTCCGCTGGAGATACGGTCCTGGATCCTGATACCTGATTTCCTGCTGGCCTCTGACATTCGATGATTGTTATGCTTTGAGGTCGCTGGTATCCTGGTGGGACCATACCTGAGGTTCCTGCTCCTGTAGCAGAGTGCCCATGTATTTAAAGTTTGTTCTTAACTATATGAACATAGTAAAATAGTTAGGTGACCTTAGCCAATGTTATGTCACCCTCACTAGTAGCTTGGGACAATATCGCATCACAAAATAAGTATGCTACCCATTGTCCCTGTTTGGTTGTAGGGGTAGTCCACTGCTTCGATAATGAGATATTGGATCTTATGAGGCTATTTTACCTTACTTGTGATTTATGACATTTTATTTATATTCAGTTATGTGGCATGTTCTTTATATATCTTGTTACGTCCCTCGGAGGACCTGGTTATCTCTCCAAGTGTGTGCTTTGTGACTTTTCGCAGGTGTTCTAGCCATGGCCGTGATCTTCTCCATTCCTTCGAAGATGATTGCTCTTGGTTTGTCTTGCCATTTTTATCGATCATTCCCTTGTACATTTTATTTTATTTAAAATAGATGGTAGTGGATTTGTCTCCGCACAACTACATGTATGAATGACAATTTATTAAGTTGATTCATATTACTATTCTTTTGATTTTTGTGGATGAGATTTAGTTATCATGGTTTACTGCATTTGACAGCTTATGTACACGTACCAGGTTTCCATATATTGGAGTATACTTCATATGTGTACAGCTGGCATGGATACGTACTTAATCCTAAGAATTTTGGGGCTGGAGCATTACATATTTTTGTGGTGGCCCATGCAGGTCGAGTTTATCACTTCGGTTACGTTACTGTACCGATGTGAGCCTATATATAGGATTAGAATTTAGGAATCTCATCCACAAGCTTGACTTCCTCCCTTGATTCCAATTTCGAACTCTCGTCCGACTACCTTGACTTCCTTCAGCTGGATTTCTTTTCTAACATAATCTTATCTTTTCCTTCGTGCTTGATAGAAAGGTTAGGAAGATAACTCGTACTAGTTACACATGTTATATTTTTCAATCGCTCTATTAGTTAACTTTTATAAGTTGGGTAGTATGCCTCACGGCCTATCACCCCATGTCCTTGTAACCTATTACCGAGGTGTAACTGAGTGATAATGAATATATGCTAGTGTAGGAAGAGATGTTTACCTAGAATATAGGGATTTTGTAGCCCATCATCCATTGGTCAACCAAGGCCTGATACAAGAACCAGTAGGATGACTGTATACGCAAGATCACCGGATAAGACTTAAATCCTTGTGAAACTTGAACTATTTATTACTGCTTTCAACATATTCTCCCATACTCTTTGCAATATCATAAATAATGTTGCTATTTTTAGCCTAGTTTTGCAAGCTTGTTCCTTATCGAACTTGTTCAGGACATATGTATACTGGGGACGCCCACTAATATATTATCTAATCAGAATCAGTGTATTACGGTCTGATCAACCATGATGCATTAGGTTCGCTCTTCATTTAATTATCCTACGTGGATTAAGATATAGAGGTATCCAGGATCTCATCCGCGACTGTATTGACAATTCCTCTTGAGTTATACATTCGCCCTTGAATCACGTAATTGTATTCGATGACATCTTTCTTAAACTCCTTATTGCTTTTGTCTTTCACCAATTGGAAAGACGAACGCTCGTATTTGATAGATAGATACGAAGTATCTTCCATGACCAATAGTTGTATACACAAGTGTAGCTACCATCGGCCAGCCATGTGACTACAACCTTGCCTCGAGTTACTTTTCCTCCCTCGACCCTAAACCTACTATCATGATCTTCTAGTCATTGGAGTTGAGAATGATTAGGATCTTTCCCTTGATCAAATCACCAACCTAGGAGACTAACTATTCGTAGGAAACGGTTTATTGTGGGTCTCTAAATATTTTTCTTGAATATTGCCTTAACTAGCAATCCTTATGCCTTAACACAACCTTTACTCGACCAAGCCCGCAGTTTGGACATAAGAGAAATAGACAGAAACACAAGCAGTTACTATGACTATAATAAACACCCATTCCGAGATTAGGGATCCAACATGTATTATTCTAGTTATACAATCTTATTTCTAAGACGTGACTTAGCATTAGAATATCACACTCACTAGCTTGGCCAATATCCATGGCATAATACCCTATCATATTATGATCTACCAGTTATCAACAGCAATGCATGAGCACTACACTCGATACCACTAGAACCCTTGTGACTATAGTCCTGCAGGCTTGACACAAATAGAAATTTTGACTTGGTCGTCAGAGGTCTTCATATGACGTGCAGTAGAGTTCGTTGCCCTCATCGATAACATTCGTATACTATGGACAAGTGGATCATTCTATTCTATCGACTCATGTATCATGGTACGCAATCGTCGCCATTATCAAAAATCGGGTACGATCCTCGAAATTGATTCATAACTACCACATCACGTTATCAATTACATCATGACTTATTATTACCAAAGGTCAAGGTACGATGTCACGACTCAAGTATTCCTAACCTCATTATTCCTAAAACCATGTCCTAGTTACTAGAGTGAATAGATTGTTAGCCTTCTACATTTTGATTTACTAAGATTAAGATGGAATAAAGTAAATAGGTTCTCAATAGGATGGTAAATTAGTGACTCATGAACTCCCACTTTCTATTTAGTAATTTAATGTCCCCGACCGTGACTTCAATATTTGGAGCAGGAGACCAGCTGTTTCCTTCGCACAAATTGCACATACAAGATATAGATGAGTCCACCTTCAAGTGGACATATCATGTCCCACTCAAACACATCTTCTTGTACTCTATTTTTATGATACGACTTTCAGGTCAAAAGGGACTAGCGATAACCCGTACCATAATACCGATGTACTTTTCGACTGCAGTTAGAGATCCAATCTTGCCTCAAATCTTTTAGCCCAATATATGGTTGTGATCTACTCGAAGCCCTCTACGCACATGCCTCTAGTGTGCCTCTCAATAGAGGTCTCTTGTGCTACTTAAACACAAAAGTCACGGAAGGTGCATCTCATGACTTGCAGAACATATTCTACCAACCCGATGCGTTGCCCAACCACTTGAATTTGAACCTATTCTACATAACCCTAACCTAATAGGGATGGTTTAAATTAATTCCATAAGATTTTGTCCAGCCACTATAGATTAAAATCTAAGGTTCATGCAATCAAAGAATGAAGTCAAATTTGGGAAAACCATTAAGACCTAGTTAAACCCATCCTTGTCTATCATCATATATAGACAATAAAACCAAACTTGATGAAATAGGCCCTGCACCTATTAGGTAGCCATTATCCCATGGCCCACTAATTCCCTTCCATGAATTCCTTAACAGTATCTCTCCGTAACTTGTATTAAGAGATGAATGGAACCCTGTAGTACCAACTTGCTTCAGGCTATGATTGACTAAGACCCCTCCCACTGCCTTGGTAAGACATGATCAATATATGAGTAATATTAAATAAGTATTACCTAGGCTTCCTATAGATCCCATGACTACGACCAGAGGAATCACATTGAGCATTGTCCTAGCCCGTTATTTATTGTTAAGACACTAGTTGATAGCGGAGCAACACCCTTAATAGTTTAGTTGTCCTGCTTATTGTAGTTAACCTATCATTTCCTAGAAAGACACTTGGACTTATTAGTTAACAGTATTATCGCAAGGTACTACCTTTGACGCCATTAGTAGCCTTGTAGCCATAAATGATAAGTCTGTTATGGGCAGGAAATTAGGGATTTAGTCAACCAAGGTATTTCTTGACGAATTATAGAGGTCGTTGCCCTCGACTATAATCTTGCATATGCCATAAGAAGAGTTAAACCGCTATCGGTTCGTGTGTCATTATTAAAACTCGCAAATTTGGGAATGAAGAATGACATACACAACTACTTCTTCCAAAATGCTCCAAATCACGGTACGAGCTCCATACATGACTTCTAATCGTATTGTATATCGTTTCTATTTTATCGTGCGGTTATTCCAACAAATAAGGTACAAGGATCGCGACTGTGACACTTCAAATTCCACGCTATCTTAGGATCGTGTCTTATTTTAATTATGAGAATAAATTTTTTTCCTAGCGAATAGATTGCAAGCCTCACTAGGAAGCATAAGATTCTTGGAATTAGAAAGCGGATGGAAATGATTGGTTCCAATTAAACTAATAATTCAGTGACTTATAACGTCTACTTCTATTCGCAACGTTGGATATGTTGGTGTTTTTGCCTTTGGACTAGAAAAGATAGTCCCACATCGGCTACACCAAATGGTGAGTATCTCAATATAATGCATTGCTTGTGTTGAGGTGTGCACATGAGGTGTAGTGGGGCACAAGTTTGTGCCATGTGGAAGTATTTTCCTAGAAGGAAAAAGGATTAAATCCAACAAGGATGCAAGTTAATTTTTGTTGTACGGACTCGGACTCGGACGCGGACTCCAAGATGTCTCGTGCATGCACGGGAGGGTTCGGGGGGTAGGCGTGGACTGGCACACTTCTATGCTGATTGTGGGATGATCTAAAATATCAAACTCTATTTTTGAGTATTGGTATTTTAGTCCCACATCGGATAGGAGAAGAGGTGAAGTCTCAACTCCACTCTATAAATAGAGCCCCTTGGCCTCCTTTGAAAGATGCACCAAGAAGAGAGTTGAGGGAGTCTGTTAAGTCCAGGAAGCCCGTTCAAGTCTCAAATATTGACTTACGAGCGTTCCAGAAGTTCTCCTGAACTTGCTGGTTCCTGGGAGCTTATCCGTACTGCGGGTATAGCTTTGAGCGCCAGTGTTCAACACCCCAGCGAGATCCGCTCTTCTTCTTCCTTCCTCTTTCTGTTGCCTTCGAGAATCTGAGACTCAACTGTTGTTGATCATCTCTTGTTGCCTTCGAGAAACCGCTATTGCAAACGCGATTCGATTTTTTTTAATCGTTTAGGCTACGCAATCAGCATTATTTGTATCTCTTTTTTAGGGATTGCAACTGCATTCTTTGCATCTCTTCTTAGGGATTGCAACTGAGTTTTTCCATCGATTGTTTGCAAATAGACTAACAATCTCAAAGCTATACGATTCGATGGAAAACACTCGTGCTTCGCTTGTCGATACCGGCTTTAACAAGTTGGAGAAATTCGACGGCGAACACTTCCAGATCTGGAAGCGAAAGGTGACTCTGAACCTTTAACTCGTGGATGTTGATCACGTGTTGGATGAGGAAGAACCAATCGTTCCAGCAATAGGATCTGCTGCTGTTCTGGCCGCTGCTACGAGCAAGCAGACGAAGTGGAAAAAGGATAACAGCATATGCAGGCTGCTGATCCTGAATTCCATGGAAGACTCTCTGGCCGAGTCCTACACAAAGAGGACTTCTGCCAAAGAGATCTGGGAGTCCGTGGTGAAGCTGTATGACGATGACGAGGCCCGGTCGAAGATGTTCATGGTTGAAAAATACCACAAATGGGTCTTTGAAGACGAGAAGACCATGCTGCCCCAAGTGAAAGAGTTCCTGAAGCTGCGCCAGAAACTGGAGGACGATAGCATGCCCCTCGTCGACAAGTTCGTCGTTGGAGGGATCGTGGCAAAACTTCCTCCAGGATGGAGCAACATCTATGCAAGGATGCATAGGAAGAAGATGGAGATTAGCCTGGATAATCTCCTCAGCGAGATTCATGTTGAGGACGAAATGCGCTCTCAACAGAAGTTGGACACCCTGTCCAAGCAACTAGCAACGGCGAATCTGGTTCAAGCCACCAGAGAGAACAAAGGGAAGCAGGCGGCTTCTCACCACAAGAAGAAGGACTTCTCGAATCTGAAAGTGAAGGGTCCAGGATTCAAGCAACAGAAGTCCAAGTCCCATGTGACTTGCTTCAACTGTGGCAAGAAGGGTCACTATAAAAGTGAATGCAAGTCCAAGCCTAAAGAGCAAGGTGAGCCTAACAAGGTTTCTTTGGTTACTAATCAGGTTGCCATGATAGCACAGGTTGCAACTGTGGGGGCAGACTTGGACTGGTGGATAGACACTGGCGCGACATGTCATGTCTGTTCAGACAAGGACTGGTTCGTCTCCTATGAGCCTACTTCCGAGAAAGTCATGATGGCGAACCAGGCACAAGCTGAAGTACTGGGGATCGGGACGGTGGAGCTGAAGCTTACATCGGGGAACATTCTGACGCTTCAAGGTGTGAAGCATGTTCCTGCAATCGCAAAGAACCTGATCTCTGGGAGCCTGCTCTGCAACGCAGGCTTGAGGATGGACATCAATGCTGGCCAAATGGTGATGTCCAAGAAGGGTACTTTCTTCGGGAAAGCTTTTCAGACTGAAAGAATGTACAAAATTCAGCTTGTTGTAACCCATCATAATAATGTCAATGCTATCACTAGTTTGAATTACTCTCTTGAGTTGTGGCATAATAGACTAGGACATGTTCATTGTAAGCGAATAAACAAAATGTCTAGTCTAGGACTTATCTCCAAGTGTGGGGGTAAGGTAGAGAAATGTGAGATATGTGCTCAGACGAAGATCACTAGGAAACCCTTCCACAGGGTCCATCGAAGCACAGATCTTCTGGAGTTGGTTCACTCAGATATCTGTGACTTCAAACAATTCTCTACAAAGGCCGGGATGAAGTATTTCATTACTTTCATCGATGACTTCTCCAAGTATGCCTTCGTCTATTTACTCAAATCTAAAGACGAAGCATTCGAGAAGTTCAAGGAGTTCAGGGCCGAGGCTGAACGACAAACTGGACAACAACTCAAGAGGCTGAGGAGTGATCGAGGTGGGGAATATAGGTCTCATGAATTCTCATCATTCTGCAAAGAACATGGAATCATCAACGAGACGACGGCTCCGTATTCTCCACAATCCAACGGAGTAGCAGAAAGGAAGAACAGAACATTGACAGAGATGATGAATTCTATGCTGTTGACTGCGGGTCTCCCAAAGTGCTATTGGGGAGAAGCTGCATTAACGGCCACTTTCATTCTGAACAGAGTGCCGTATGCAACTTCCGACATAACTCCTCATGAACTCTGGTTCAAAGTCAGACCCAACCTGAATGTCATTCGAGTGTGGGGGTGCCTGGCTTATGTGAAGCTCCCAGATCTAAAGATTCAGAAGCTGGGGACAAGGACTACTAAGGCGATCTTCCTGGGGTATGCCGAGAAGAGTGATGCTCGGAGATTCCTTGATATCGAGTCAAATCATATCATCGAATCTCGCAATGCTGAATATTTTGAAGAAAAGTTTGCAAGGCACAAGAACATTGTTCTCGCGGACATTCCGGAGAATAATGAGGGTACGGAGCAGACAGAGATCTTTATCGAACCAGTAGTCCAAGATGGAGTTGTTGTCGAGGAGACACCAGCTGAACCAGAACTCGCTGAGCCGTCAACTAAGCGAGCGAGGAGGCCGAAAGACTTCGGAGATGACTTCGTCACCTATCATGTGGAAGCAGATCCGCTTACCTATGATGAGGCGATGAAGACCAGAGATGCTATATTCTGGAAGGAGGCGATTGACAACGAGATTGACTCAATCACCTCCAATAACACATGGGTATTGGTCGACCTACCAGAAGGAGCAAGACCCATCGGATGCAAATGGATCTTCAAGAAGAAGATGAAAGCAGATGGAACCATTGACAAGTTCAAGGCCAGGCTAGTGGCCAAGGGGTTTGCTCAGAAGCAGGGGATCGACTACTTTGACACTTATGCTCCAGTAGCTCGGATGACAACTATCAGATTGTTAATTGCTTTAGCAGCAATACACAAGCTGGTGATACATCAGATGGATGTGAAAACGGCATTCCTTTATGGCGAGCTGACCGAAGAGATCTACATGCAACAACCAGAAGGTTTTGTCGTCAGAGGTCTGGAAGACAAAGTCTGCAAGTTGATGAAATCTCTGTATAGTTTGAAGCAAGCTCCCAAAATGTGGCATGAGAAGTTTGACAAGGTGATAAGGTCAAATGGCTACAGGGTCAGTGAAACAGACAAGTGTGTCTATACGAAGTTTGCTGACGGAAGAGGAGTAATCGTTTGTCTATACGTGGACGACATGCTAATCCTAGGTACGGATTTAAGCTGCGTCACAGAGACAAAGAAATTCCTCTCGACCAAGTTCAGTATGAAGGACTTGGGGGATGCCGACGTAATCTTGGGGCTCAAGATCATCCGGACAGGCACTGGAATAGCGCTGTCACAGTCTCATTATATTGAGAAGATGCTCTCTCGCTACGGGTATCAAGATCTTCCTATTATTGATACACCGTACAGGAGTGATCTGAAACTGGAGCCAAATTCGAAGGAGAGCGTCAGGCAGTTGGAGTACGCTAGCGTCATCGGAAGTTTGATGTACGCTACTACTGCCACAAGGCCTGACATAGCCTTTGCAGTGGGAATGTTGAGTCGATTTACGAGCAATCCAGGCGTAAAGCATTGGAAAGCTGTGAAGCGTGTTATGAGATATCTCAAGAAGACTCAGACATATGCACTATACTACAGCGGAGATCCGTCAGTAGTGGAAGGCTTCAGTGATGCTAGCTGGTGTTCAGAGGTGGAGAGCGAATATTCCACAGGTGGATATGTGTTCGCCATGGGTGGAGCTGCTATATCGTGGAAGTCGAAGAAGCAGACTAAGTTATCTCGCTCCTCCATGGAATCTGAATTCTTTGCATTGGACGCTGCAGCAGATGAAGCAGAGTGGCTTCGGGAGCTCATGTATGACCTTACAATGGTTGGGGCTCAGATACCGGCGATTCCGATATACTGTGACAACCAGGCGGCAGCAGCAGTGGCATCAAATGAACTCTCCAACGGGAAGAAGAGGACTGTGCGGTTGAAGCACAGAGCAGTGAACGATCTCATAAAAAGGGGCATCATTGCAGTGATCGATGTTCGGAGTCAGGAAAACCTGGCGGATCCGTTCACGAAGGGTCTCAAGCGTCAGCTGGTCGAGGACACAGCAAGGAAGATGGGCTTGAAGGCATTCTAATATTGTGTCATTATAATCCTATCAATAAATTTTATGTTATTGGTTCAAAGAAAAATCTACCAGATATCTAATTTTTTGATTCAAGGGAGGACTATTGACTGAAAAAATATTAGTTAACAGTGGGTACTTGTTCTGCGGAACATGTAAGGGTTTCGGACCCAGAACCACTATTGTCTACTATAAATTTTCTACGAAAAATTGATCCTGTGAGAAGGATGGCATAATGCCTTAATGAGTTCTCAGACTGAGTGAAGGTCTGTTATGCTTTACAGGAAGCATGGTGGCGCAACAACCACAAAGGAGTGTTACAACTCCATGCTACAGTGGGGTGACTCCACCATGAGGTTCCCAGGTAGGGGTAATGCCTCGGCTTTGTTAGCCAAGTTACAGGCGGCGTAGCACCGCATATAGGCAGGTAGCCTAATGTTGCATAATCGTAATAAAGAGATGTAGGCAGCACTACAAAGAGGCCGGTGTCCTCATGTTACAGTGGCATGACACCACGATGAGGTACCCAGGTAGGGGTAAAGCCTCGGCTTTGTAAGCCATGTCATAGTGGCGTAACACCACAAGGGAGCGCAAGGCTTCATGCTGGGTAGTTTGGCACTACAAAGAGGCTTGAGATCTCATGCTACAGTAGTATGACACTACGATGAGGTTCCCAGGTAGGGGTAATGCCTTGGCTTTGTCAGCCATGTCATAGCGGCGTAGCACCGCAAAGAAGCGCAATGCTTCATGCCAATGACTCTTTATATAGAACTCACCTATAGTGTATGGACAGAGATATCAGGCCGTCTCTTGAGGGTAAACTTGTAGACGCCCAAAAATTATACACTGAAACCAGGCTGTCACAAGGCCTTCAATGTGCAGCCAGAAGCACAGTTGATGTCACTATGTGAGTAGGAAGAATTGCAGTTATGGTGCAGAATTCAAGGCTTAGTCCATTCTTGTATCATGCTGTTATTTAACCTATGCGGGAAGATTCAAGTCGTAGCGACATCTCTCCTAATGCATGATGGACAATCACTGTGGGGAACGCTCAACCCATATATTGAGATATGTGGGGGATTGTTGGTGTTTTTGCCTTTGGACTAGAAAAGATAGTCCCACATCGGCTACACCAAATGGTGAGTATCTCAATATAATGCATTGCTTGTGTTGAGGTGTGCACATGAGGTGTAGTGGGGCACAAGTTTGTGCCATGTGGAAGTATTTTCCTAGAAGGAAAAAGGATTAAATCCAACAAGGATGCAAGTTAATTTTTGTTGTACGGACTCGGACTCGGACGCGGATTCCAAGATGTCTCGTGCATGCACGGGAGGGTTCGGAGGGTAGGCGTGGACTGGCACACTTCTATGCTGATTGTGGGATGATCTAAAATATCAAACTCTATTTTTGAGTATTGGTATTTTAGTCCCACATCGGATAGGAGAAGAGGTGAAGTCTCAACTCCACTCTATAAATAGAGCCCCTTGGCCTCCTTTGAAAGATGCACCAAGAAGAGAGTTGAGGGAGTCTGTTAAGTCCAGGAAGCCCGTTCAAGTCTCAAATATTGACTTACGAGCGTTCCAGAAGTTCTCCTGAACTTGCTGGTTCCTGGGAGCTTATCCGTACTACGGGTATAGCTTTGAGCGCCAGTGTTCAACACCCCAGCGAGATCCGCTCTTCTTCTTCCTTCCTCTTTCTGTTGCCTTCGAGAATCTGAGACTCAACTGTTGTTGATCATCTCTTGTTGCCTTCGAGAAACCGCTATTGCAAACGCGATTCGATTTTTTTTAATCGTTTAGGCTACGCAATCAGCATTATTTGCATCTCTTTTTTAGGGATTGCAACTGCATTCTTTGCATCTCTTCTTAGGGATTGCAACTGAGTTTTTCCATCGATTGTTTGCAAATAGACTAACAGGATACCCTCTACCATGATCATGATGTTGGGAGCACAACACTAGCGTTTTCTTCTAATAAATTTTGCGCTCACAAACTAGACCAGTCAAGCTACACACCTGACACACTAACCCACACATGCTAGCCGTTATGACTTAAAGATTCCCAAACACTTACCTAATCATAGTCCATTAGTAAGGTTTTTGCACACGTTATAGACTATCATCTCATCTCTTGACCCATAAATTCTTCATCCCCTGAACCCTTTAGCCTCATTCTTAGTTACCTATGCTAGGCAAAGATGAAAATCCCTTAACTGACACGTTATAGTTATATTCAAGCAGGAGATTCCTACCATCCGGTTGAAAGCAGGACTGATAGGAACGATATTAAACAATAGAATACTCCTATAGAAGCTAGTGACTAAGAATGTCATGGCTATATCTGGGCTCACTTAGACTCCGTAACTGTAGTCAGAAAGTGTCCAATATTCTCATAGCTCTCCCTAGAAATCACCCTTCTCAGAAAGTTTTATAACGACAATTTTTTATGGCTAGCCAACTTCTATAATTTGGTTGGGACCTTGAACCAAGAATACCCTATCTCGTTACTTTTTATTAAGATTAATTTTTAATTTCGAGGACAAAATTTTTATAAGTTGGGTAGGATGTAAACCCCCTATTTTTATTTTATTATTTTTTGATTTTTTGATTTAATTAGTATTTTATTAATTACCTTAACTTGGTATAAGGTTTTGGTATTTTTAAATAAATATTAACTGTAGGAATTGTATCTACATGTTATGCACAATAGGAAAATTTACAAAAAATCATTTATAAGATATTTATAGATTTTTTTCTACATTCTAAAGTATTTTTATTTAAAATTTGTATTTGAAATTCTACTAAATATGTGATGTTGCAATATTTAGTACAAGAAATCTCTATTTTATAATAAATAATTATTAGAGGGATTTAGATTCTAAATTTTAGATTTTTTTATTTATTGATATTTTTACAAGTGTAAATGTACCCAAATTATTGAATGTATTTTTCGAAAGAAAAGGAAAAGAAAAGAAAAAGAAAAGGAAAAGAAAAAAAAATGTAAAACTATACTCGGGAGAACAGTGCCCGCGGATGGGCCATTATTCACCCGAGCCTATATAAAACAACAACAACGACAAGAACAACAACAAACACTAAACCCTAACACTGACTTCACCACCACCTCCTGGCGGCGCCGACCACCACCTCGTGCGCGCGCCGTCGCGTGGTGGCCGATCGGCCGAAAATGGCAGCCGCACACAGAGCAGCGACCGCTACCGCGTAGCAATAGCCGCATCCAAGCCGAGCACCAGTTTTTCGAGGTAAATTTCTCCTTCAAATCACAATCGTTTTTCAATCTACCAAATCATGGGTGTAGCCTATATAACCAAGACCAAGCCCCTTCACGTAGATTAAATTCTACAGGATTATCTAGTTCAGAAAACTTCTTGGAGAAGCACGAGAAACAATCGATGCAAAGAACAGTTAACCTATTCTCAACCTCTGTTTTGGAAAGCAGTTATTAAACTTGATGTCAGGCATTTCAAAATTCTATTTAAATACAGATATAGACAACATATAAGAGATTAAAACCCCTTTTGTAGAATTTGTTTTTATCCAATATACAGAAAGTAAATCGATTGTGAAAAATCAAGAAAAAATTAGTTTTTAAAATACCAATTTATAGAAAAAAATTTGATACGACGTGCACCCCGACAAACCGGTCGGCGTGGCCGTGAACCGAAAGCATCGAAAGGTGTGTATCGACTTCGCGGATGTGTGGACTTTGACGGAATTCAAATTGGTTGAGTGTGCGTGACGAATTTGACGCGTATCCGTCGAAATTCACCGTATCGACCTCTTTACAAATTCTCCAATTACTTTATGCACGTTCGTCGAATCGAAACAAAACTTATGCCAGCCAGACCCTATCATTTTTCTGGTCCTGTATGCCAAGTTTTGTCCGATTCTGAGAAGGTCGATCGGAAGGCCTATTTGGCGGGCCCGTGACCCGCTCCAACGGGCGAATTTGTGCACGGCTCATCGAAATCCAAAACTGGACATACCGTTGAGTTTGTCTCCTCAAACTGGACCCGTAGACATATAGTTTGATGACTTTAGAGACCGTAGGTTCTGGCATGCATTTCGGTACAAAATAGGTCCAACGACTGACATCATTTTGACCCGAAATTACGATTTTTCCCCTGTTTCAGAATTAGACTTTTGTACAGGTGTTTTCTAGACATATCTTATATTCTAAACAAGTTCATGGTGTTTATTTCAGCATCCGAGGACGTATGCGGGATTTAGCTTTCATCGCTTCACTATTATGACGGTTCGAGCTATTGGACATCGCCCTTTTTCACACAACCTCAGACAAGATACCTTGTCATATTTACTGCTTATATTTAGTATGCATTTTTGTTATTTGTATATTAGTTTTTTTTATTTCCAGTTTTGTAGCTGTTGTATTATTATAGTTCCTGCCTTACTACCTGCTCGGTGATATTTGTTGGCCCATTGGCCATGGTCAAACCTGATTTTAATAATTGATCAAACTCTGTCTCGATATAAATGCAAGTTAACTCAGATGTTTACCTACGACGTTTTGGACACTGCTCAACAATGGATATCAACAATGTTCAAGACTGAAGCCGTTTGCCATTCAGAATGTACTTCCTGTTAAGCAATGTAATTTTTCATTTTATTGAGTCTAGGAATACATTGTACACCGAGTCGTACTGGCAAATAGGATATCCGAAAACATTTTTCAAAACCATCCTATTCTTTTATAAATGACCTACGTTTTTTGAAAAATATTCTTTTTACAAAAAGCTTCTGAAGGATTTTTCAAAAAGCCAAATTTTATTTTCTTCAAAAATGAACTGGCAGAACCCCAGAAGAACTCGGGCCGAGTTCGGCCATTTGGAATGTTAGTGAACGTTGGGTTTTTGAACTTGGTCATCCTTCAGTTACGGTTTGTTACAAAGAGTTTTGTCCGAATTTTGTCCGAATTCTGTCAGAGTTCTGTCTTTGGAAAAACTATAAATAGAGAAATATTTCGATCATTTCAAATCACCAATTCACTTTCAATCTCTTCTCTTCCCGAGCTTACATTCTTCCAAAGAGTTCTTAAAAGCTTTTATTTTCAAATCCCAAGCCAGTTACAATCCTCTAGTCGATTTGCCAGTACGGTACGGTCTAGAAGTTTTCAGAGCGATTATAATCAGAGGCTTGATAGAAGATACAACTCTTCATAATTGAACTTGGTCGAGTTCTTCGTATCAAAGCTCGCATCTGTAGAAGTTGCAAGGACTTCGTATGAAAACTTGCAGGATTTTCCAATAGTGGATTCAACTGGAAGCTAGAGTTCTTCCGACTGGACTAGTCCTCACAAGAGGGAAACCAGTATAAATCTCGGTGTTTATGTTTACCTTCTGATCTCTTTTAATTTCTGTCATTTACTTTTTGTGATTATTATTATATCTGTGATCTAACTGCTAACAAGTTTTTAATTAGCAATATTCCGCTGCCTACTCTAATCATCCCCTCTAGAGTATTCTGTTTTACGATTTCGTTCCTACAATTGGTATCAGAGCAGGTTCTCTATAAGCAGGCTCTCCATCTAGAGGTATATCAAAGCGGGTTATACAGGTAAAGCAAGGTAAAATTACAGTTATATTCAATTTTTATATAGATCATAGCATTACACATGGCAACTGTAAAATTCACAAGTAAAGGCCAAGCTACAAACTGACCTCCACTGTTTGAAGGCACAAACTACACTTATTGGAAAACACGTATGAGTTTCTTTCTGAAATCTCTTGATTTTGACTTATGGTCTGTGGTTATTGATGGCTATAAAAAGCCACCTCGTATTTACGTTAATGGTATTTTAGCTGAAAAACCCCATGACAAATATACAGAGGAAGAAAAGAAAAAGGCCAGTCTTGACGCACGTGCTATTAACGCTTTATTTTGTGCTTTAGACAGAACTGAATTCAACAGGGTATCTACTTGCACAACATCAAACGAAGTGTGGAAACTTCTCGAAGTAACCCACGAAGGAACAACACAAGTCAAGGAGTCAAAGATCAGCAGACTTACTCAAGAGTATGAGGCATTCAAAATGAAGCCAAGTGAATCAGTCACTCAGATGTTTACAAGATTCTTGGATATTGTAAATTCTCTATCCTCACTAGGCAAGGATTACAGTAACCATGAGAAGATTCGTAAACTTCTACGAGCCCTTACAAAGAACTGGATTCCAAAGGCTACAACAATCATTGAAGGGAACGACCTCTCAATAATGTCACTAGAAACACTCATGGGGAAGCTACTCACTCAAGAGTTAGAACTTCAAGACTTTGAAGATGCTACACAAAAGGAAAAGTCAGAGAAAACGATCGCTCTCAAGGCTCAACATAGAAGAACCATCGAAGATGATTCTGACGACAGCGACTCCGACTCTGAAGATCAAGCTCTTCTGGTAAGAAAGTTCAAGAAGTTCATCAGATTTAACAGAAGAACAAAGGATAGCAAAGACAACAACAACAGCAACGAGGAAGATCTATTTGCTACGGATGCAAGAAGAAAGGACACATGAAGAAAGATTGTCCCTCAGCATCACCATCAAAGAAAAACAGCAAATATGACAAAGGTTACCTGAAGAAATCGACATCAAAAAAGTATGCCAACACAAGCATATGGCATGAAAGTGAAGCCAGCGACTCAGAAGATGAACAATCAGATGACGCTGCAAATGTGTGCTTGATGGCTTGCGATCAGGTAATCACTAATCCTCTATTTGATCCTTATGATGATTTCACCTTTGAGCAACTAGGAGAGGCTTTCAGTGAACTGTTAGATGATTACAGAAAACTACATAGTAAATATGAAACCTCTAAGAAGGTACTCAAAGAGTACAAAGGTGAAATAGGAAGACTTACCGACCTACTAGATCAGGTTAGAGATAATGACTCTTTAAATGAGTCTGGTGAGCTTTCTTCTATTAAATTGTTGTTACACGAGACTGTTAAGCTATCCGAAGAAAAAGACCAAACTATTATCCAGTTAAAGGAAGACCAATCTAAGAAGAGAAAGAGTCTCTAGTGTGCACAGGTCAGATTAGAATCACTCACATCTGACTATACTAGATTATATGACACTTCCAAAAAGTTAGAAATTAGTTTAGGAAAATGGCCTGAAGTTGCTGCTTCCTATTCTAACACGTGTCAATTACCGAATCATCGGAACACGCCCAACACTGTCAAACCAAACCATACCAAGACTATGCCCAAGAAGACTAATAGGCATGCATTCTTCTATACTAGAAAACCAAAACCTACCAATCATGCACCTCACACTACTTTCAACACTCAATATGCTAAGTGTCATTATTGTGGCCTCATTGGTCATATATCTTCTGTATGTAGAATCAGAAAGTTAGTAGATTTAAATATTTATGCATGGATACCGAAAACTAACCAGTCAGGACCCTACAAGAAATGGGTACCAAAAGTTTCATCTGCAAATTGTTTTGTAGGTGGGACACCCTTCACATGCTAGGAGCAAATGGATCCTCGACAGCGGTTGCTCACGGACCGGTGATGCTTCATTATTTGCAATACTGTCGAAGAGGAATAAAGAAGGATACGTCTCCTTCGGTAATAATTTGAAAGGGTACATAATCGGTATCGGTGACATTGGTAAGGCTCCCTATCCAGTGATTAAAGATGTTTGTCTTGTTACCGAGTTAAAACATAATCTGCTCAGCATAAGCCATTTAGCTGATCACGGTTATGGCATTAACTTCATAAAAGATAAATGTACTATTATTGATAGTTCAACTGGCAGTACTATATTTGAAGGTATTAGAGAAGACAATATATATTCTATTTGTTAGAAGATGCTAACACAGTAGGTAGATGTTTGATGGCCAAAAGTATTGAGAGTCAACTATGGCATATGAGACTCGGTCATGCAAACATGGATACAATTTCAAGATTATCTACGAAGAAGTTGGTACGCGGCTTACCAGATATTTCTTTCAAGAAGGATACGGTATGTAGTGAATGTGAAAAGAACAAAGCTACCAAATTCGTATTCAAATCCAAGAACGCTGTAAGTACCACTAGACCTTTATAATTGTTGCATATGGACTTATTTGGACCCAGCAGAATTGCAAGTCTAGGTGGTAAGTTATATGCATTTGTCATTATAGATGATTTTTCTAGATATACATGGGTTTATTTTCTTGCACGCAAGAATGATGCATTATCTGAATTCGTCACCTTTTACAAGAAAGTACAGAATGAAAAAGGGTTCATGATTACTCGCATTCGTAGTGATCATGGCGGCGAGTTTGAGAATGCAGAATTCAAGCAATTTTGTGACACACATGGTTATCTGCATGAATTCTCTTGTCCTAGGACTCCACAACAAAATGGAGTTGTGGAACGTAAGAACAGAACTCTATCTGAAATGGCTAGAGTTATGTTAAACCAGTTTAGTCTACCTAGATATTTATGGGCTGAAGCTGTAAATACAGCATGCTATATTCTCAATAGGGTTCTAATTTGACCTATATCGAAGAAGACTCCCTATAAATTATGATTTGATAGAATACCAAATGTTTCTTATTTCAAAATCTTTGGTTGTAAATATTTTATTCTTAATACCAAAGATAATTTGAGTAAATTTGATGAAAAGGCCGATAAAGGTATATTTTTAGGTTATGCAACAAAGAGCAAAGGATATAGAGTCTTCAACAAAAGAACCATGATCATTGAAGAATCCATCAACGTCAAGTTTGATGAGCTAAATCAATACTTAGACGATGATGACAATGAAGACATAATCACACCAAGTACAGCTACTGCAAAACCTTCACACAAAGATACAGAACCATCACATCAGGCATCAGATGAACCTCCAAGCAAAGAAGCCGAAACTAGCAATCCTGAGACTACACCAAAAGAGATGAGATTCTTGGCTAGTCATCCAAAGGACTTGGTAATTGGTGAGATTACCAAGGGTGTAAGTACTCATTCCTCCAATAAAGATATAGCTTCTTGTGTTGCTTTTGTCTCACAGTTTGAATCCAAAAATATTGATGAAACATGTTGTGATAATTTTTGGTTATTTGCTATGCAAGAGGAATTAAACCAATTCGAACGGAATCAAGTTTGGGAACTTGTTCCCAAGCCTATTGATCATCCGGTCATTGGCACCCGATGGGTATTCCGAAATAAATTGAACGAGAATGGTTTAGTGACTCGTAATAAGGCTCGACTCATAGCTCAAGGATACAATCAGGAAGAAGGTATCGACTACGATGAGTCCTATGCCCCAGTTGCGAGATTAGAATCCATTCGCATGTTTTATGCATTTGTATATTTTTATAATTTTAAGTTATTTCAAATGGATGTCAAAAGCGCATTTTTAAATGGTTTTATAAAAGAAGAGGTTTATGTAGCTCAACCACCCGGTTTTACTAATTTTAAATTTTCTGATTTCGTTTTCAAGTTGAAGAAAGCTTTATACGATTTGAAACAAGCCCCTCGTGCTTGGTACGATCGTCTAAGCACATTTCTATTTGATAACGATTTTTCAAAGGGAAAGGTTGACACTACTTTGTTTATAAAGTCTTTGAATAATAATATTCTTTTGATTCAAGTCTATGTAGATGATATTACCTTTGGATCTACTCATGAATCTCTTTGTCAAGAATTTTCAAAGTGTATGCAGAATGAGTTTGAGATGAGCATGATGGGAGAGCTGAAATTCTTTTTTGGACTGCAAATCAAACAAACCAATAATGGGACATTCATAAATCAAGCAAAGTACACAAAGGATCTATTAAAGAAGTTCGACATGGAAGCAGCAAAACCACTTAGCACTCCAATGACGACTCAACCAAGCTTGATATTAATGAACAAGGCAAACCTGTCGACATATGTAAGTATCAAGGTATGATCGGTAGCTTACTATATTTAACTTCTAGTCGACCAGACATTATGTTTAGTGTTTGCTTATGTGCACGTTTTCAAGCTAATCCTAAGGAATCACATTTGTGCACAGTTAAGTGTATCTTCCGATACCTTAAAGGCACTTCTTCTGCCGGCTTATGGTATCCCAAAACTACGTCGTTTGACCTAACCGGTTATTCCGATGCTGATTTTGCTGGATGCAAAGTAGATAAAAAAAGTACTAACGGTACATGTCATTTCCTAGAAAATGCTCTAGTCTCTTGGTTTAGTAAAAAGCAAAATTCTGTTGCATTATCAACAACCTAGGCTGAGTATATCGCCGCAGGACGTTGTTGTGCACAAATTTTGTGGATGAAACAAACTTTAGAAGACTATGGATTGTATTTTTCACACATACACATTTTCTGTGATGACACTAGTTCTATTAATTTGACTAAGAATTCTGTATGTCATTCTCGTACTAAACATATCGAGATTCGACATCATTTACTTAGAGATCATCAACAAAATAGAGATATAGACCTTGTATACATAGACACACAGAATTAATTAGCTGACATACTCACAAAACCATTAGCGGAAGATCGTTTCAACTATTTACGTCGAGAATTAGGAATTTTAGATATCAATAATATTAATTAATTTTGTTTTATTAATTATTTATTCGATACTCATATACTGTTTTCGAGACAAGCCTAAAAAGAGTCTGTATGTCACCACGACTACGGTCGAAGTGAAGCGGTATTTAAGAGTTCTCCGGTGAACCTTCGTTAGCTGAGACAGTACTCCTACAGCTAACTGAAACAAATGCTGAGTAAAGAATATTAATTTGTAAAATAATATTAATTATATTATTTTGAGATTTAAAATTACAAAACTTTGAATTAAGCATTTGAAACGATTTAATGAAAAAGAATGTGGCCTCATTTGAATTATTTTTTAATATATGTATATAGCCAGGCAACCCTTGGCGAATTCGGCCCGAGTTCGGTCCGAATTCGGCCAGAGTTTGGCTGGGTATATATATATACCAGCACTAACCCGAGGCTTCTTTCTTCTTCATTCTTTCCCACATCCTCATAACAGCAGCAGCGCGCCTCCGAAACCCTAGCTTCTTCTCCTTCATTGTTCTTCCAATCCTTGTGGAGTTTTTCGTCAAAACTTTGGATTCGTGCGGAGATCGTCATCCTCTACAACATATCCAATTCTTGGAAGGTATAATCCCTTCTTTCCTCCACTTTTCAATACTTAGGATTTCTAAAAAATTTGGGATAGAATGCCTAAGTTCAATCCCTTTAAGAGGAAGAAGACCAATGCCAGTGAAGAGGCATCGTCTTCAGATCTGCATACGGATTGCCTCTTTTCTCCGGTCCAATCGGACGATGGTGCGTCAGATGATTTTTATATTAAAACTTCCGATCAAGCTTTATTGTGGTACGCCAATTTTATCATACGTACTATTTGTACCTGGTCACCGATTAAGTGGACTGTCTTTCCGGATCACCGCCCTTATTTTGAGGCATTAGGGTTACAACATTTTGTCACCTTACAATTCTCCATTGCCACTAATGCTATTAGATTATTTTATTGTAATTTCGTATTAGACACTTTTACAGCGAGGACACGTGTCGGAGGAATTGATATCGAATTCACTGATGAAACGTTAGCGGAAATCCTTGGTATTCCAAACGAAGATGCCCCGCTCGATGACATAACTGATTTTAATTTTCCCGATGGCACGACACTCGTTAATTTCAAGAATGAACTTTGTGCGCCCGCACGCGTTCTTCCTGGAAATTTCAAGGCTAATAACTTGAACTTTTTTAACTACGAATTACATCGCATCATCTATTCTACCTTACTTCCAAAATATACTTCTAAAGATGATGTCACTGCACTTGAGATTTCTGTTCTTTATCATATTCTTAAGGGGATTCCTTTTTCTGCCCCTAAGACTATTATCCAGATGATGGGTAGATGTCGCGGAAGAGACCGCAACCTATCTTATGCGATGCTTATTCTTCGCATTTTTCAGAGATTTGATATTAACCTATCTGCTTGTGTTGTCGACCCCGAGCCCAAGTTTCTCAAACTCTTTCATCGCAGCATTGCATCTGTTCCTCCACCTACTGTACCTACTCCTCCTGCACCTACTCCCACACCTCCCACAGTACCTGTTCCTTCTCATTATTATCCTATGACATTTGAGGGTATCCATCAGCACTTATCAGATCTGCAGTCTTTTTATGTTGAGACCTCTAGGGAACACGACTTCCGTGATGTGACTCGGTTCCAGGCGATTGCCAACTCCTTCGTCGATCTGAGGTTTACGTAGACGGGTCATTATGCTAGCTCTCTACCTCGAGACCCTTCTGTTTCTGGCTACCGCATTGACGACGAGGTGGTCCACTCTCTGTTCCAGCCAGGGAATGCCTATGATTGGTATCGTACCGCTGGCGCCACTCCTCGCACTTCTGGCGCTGGTACTTCTAGAGCTGGTCCTTCTAGACATGCTGGAGCTACAGCTGATGATGTTGATGATGATGATGATGAGTTTTGAGATGTTAGATATTGAGACTGTTACTTTTGTCTGATGTTTACTTCGAAATGCTCCGACATTCCAAGATTTTATCAGTACTCTTATATTTTTTATCAGCACTTTTTCTATTATGTGACTATTCATAGACATGGTTTTTGTTTATGCCTCAGTTTTGGCATCTTAGTCTATTATTCAGCACTTTATTTGTTTCAGTTTTTATTTTAGCACTTTATTAAATACTGCCTGTGACAAATACATGCCTGTGTTGAGTTCTATAGACTATCTGTTTCTCTTACAACGTTTACTGTTTCTACCATACCTGTTATTATTATCTATGTTTATTGTGTTTCTTCACTGTTTGTTACTTATGCATTTATTGCGGGGGAGCTTTCTTTTTTACAATTATTTTGCTAAGTGACAACGGGGGAGAAATAAGGATCTAACATTTTTTTTCGTTTGAGTGAAATACAGGTTATGAACAATTTCTTTTGATTACTATTTTGAATTGATTCCAAGCTTAGATGTTATATCGGCAAGGTTTGTCAATTATCAAAATGGGGGAGATTGTTGGCCCATTGGTCATGGTCAAACCTGATTTTAATAATTGATCAAACTCTGTCTCGAAATAAATGTAAGTCAACTCAGATGTTTACCTACGACGTTTTGGACACTGCTCAACAATGGATATCAACAATGTTCAAGACTAAAGCCGTTAGCCATTCAGAATGTACTTCCTGTTAAGCAATATAATTTTTCATTTTATTGATCTAGGAATACATTATACACTGAGTCGTACTGGCAAATAGGCTATCCAAAAACATTTTTCAAAACCATCATATTCTTTTACAAATGACCTACGTTTTTGAAAAACATTCTTTTTACAAAAAGCTTCTGAAGGATTTTTCAAAAAGCCAAAATTTATTTTCTCCAAAAATGAACTGGCAGAACCCAGGAGAACTCGGGCCGAGTTCGACCAGAGTTCGGCTAGAGTTCGACCATTTGGAACGTTAGTGAACGTTGGATTTTTGAACTTGGTCATCCTTCAGTTACGGTTTGTTACAAAGAGTTCTGTCCGAATTCTGCCCGAATTCTGTCAGAGTTCTGTCTTTGAAAAAACTATAAATAAAGAAGTATTTCGATCATTTTAAATCACCAATTTACTTTCAATCTCTTCTCTTCCTGAGCTTACATTCTTCCAAAGAGTTCTTAAAAGCTTTCATTTTCAAATCCCAAGCTAGTTACAATCCTCTAGTCGATTTGCCAGTACGTTACGGTCTAAAAGTTTTCAGAGTGATTGTAATCAGAGACTTGATAGAAGATACAACTCTTCACAATTGAAGTTGGTCGAGTTCTTCGTATTAAAGCTCGCGTCTGTAGAAGTTGCAAGGACTTCGTATGAAAACTTGCAGGATTTTCCAATAGTGGATTCAACTGGAAGCTAGAGTTCTTCCGACTGGACTAGTCCTCACAAGAGGGAAACCAGTATAAATCTCGGTATTTGCGTTTGCCTTCTGATCTCTTTTAATTTCTGTCATTTACTTTTTGTGATTATTATTATATCTGTGATCTAACTGCTAACAAGTTTTTAATTAGCAATATTTTGCTGCCTACTCTATTCACCCCCCTCTAGAGTATTCTGCTTTACGATTTCGTTCCTACAATATTAGCTTTACTTTACTTATTATCCTTTGATTGCATATGGAGCTAAAGTTAAGGGACTACCCTTTGTAGTGTATAATTTAAACCTTGACACAGTTGTACCATGACATATGTGTGAGATGAGTAGCATGTAGGGGACTTGCGTGATGGCTGATCACCTGTGCGCATACGTTAGGGCTAACTGCTAATAGAAGCATGTTAGGAGACTTGGCAGTTAGTAGAGGTATAGGAGTCATGGATGTGACTCTACTAGGCATTGGGTAAAATGAACAGTTCCTTAACGTATGGGCCACATATGCACTTTTCTATTATTGTCGGTTATCTCCGCTGGAGATACGGTCCTGGATCCTGATACCTGATTTCCTGCTAGCCTCTGACATTCGATGAATGTTATGCTTTGAGGTCCCTGGTATCCTGGTGGGACCATACCTGAGGTTCCTGCTCCTATAGCTAGAGTACCCATGCATTGAAGGTTTGTTCTTAACTGCATGAACACAGTAGAATGGTTAGGTGCCTTAGCCAATGTTATGTCACCCTCACTAGAAGATTGGGACAATGTCGCATCGCGGAATAAGTGTACTATCCCTTGTCCCTGTTTGGTTGTAGGGGTAGTCCACTGTTTCGATAATGAGATATTGGATCTTGTTACGAATGAGGCTATTTTACCTTACAAGTGATTTATGACATTTTATATATATTCAGTTATGTGGCATGTTCTTTATGTATATTGTTACGTCCCTCTGAGGACCTGCTTATCTCTCCAGGTGTATGCTTTATGACTTTTCGCAGGTGTTCTAGCCATGGCCGTGATCTTTTTCATTCCTTCGAAGATGATTGCTCTTGGT
This sequence comes from Iris pallida, assembly GCA_029216955.1. Lineage (NCBI taxonomy): Eukaryota > Viridiplantae > Streptophyta > Magnoliopsida > Asparagales > Iridaceae > Iris > Iris pallida. The sequence continues at coordinate 67,936,919 of JANAVB010003400.1, read as the reverse complement.
TTGTCTTGCCATTTTTATCGATCATTCCCTTGTATATTTTATTTTATTTAAAATAGTTGGTAGTGGATTTGTCTCCGTCCAACTACATATATGAATGACAATTTATTGAGTTGATTCATATTACTATTCTTTTGATTTTTGTGGATGAGATTTAGTTATCATGGTTTACTGTATTTCACAGCTTATGTACACGTACGAGGTTTCCATATATTGGAGTATACTTCGTATGTGTACAACTGGCATGGATACGTACTTAGTCCTAAGAATTTTGGGACTGGGGCATTACACAACTCCATACAAGATTGGCTGGATTCAACGGGGCCATAACATGGTCGTCTCTGAAGTTTGTCGTATACCTTTTTCCATCAAAAAGTCCTACAAAGATGAAGTCATATTCGATATTGTCGACATGAACTCTAGTCACATCATCCTTGGTCGAACTTGGAATTTGATAAAAATGTCACGTACTAGAAAACAGACAACACATATTCCTTCCTTCAAGATAAACGACGTCTCACTCTCCATCCATTAGCATTGGACGATATTCTTAATACCAATCCACAACAACAAAAGGTTATGATTGTTGATGGTCAAGAACTTGAAAGTGGTCTCGAGAAACAAAAAAAAACTTAGGGACAAGTTCTCTTAAAGCAGGGGAGACTGATGTAGCGTGGATTCCAAGTCCTTCTAGTAGTTTTTCCTTTCTTTCTTTTTCTTTTATTTTTATAGCTTTATCTTTTTTATAGAGTTGTTAAGAATCATATTTCTTTTGCAAATTTTATTTTGACTATCTTTTATTAGAATAGGGTTTATCTTTATTTGATTAGGATTAGAATTTATTTTTATTAAGGTTAGGTTATCATAAAAGTTCTATAAATAGGCATCTTCTGTATGCAATTTAAGAATAACCTTTAACCAATAAACTTCTATTTTTAACTTCTGAGATTTGTTCTCTCTTCCTCTTGGCTGCGGACTCGATTGTTTCGTAGATTTGGAAGCCCCTCGTTTGAGGTTTTCAAGCAACCTTTGTACGGACCCCTCACAAGGCCATCCGTCGGAATTTTTACGGCACCGCTTCGCTCTCACCATGTAACGGTGGTCCGATTATCGTCATCACTGATCGAATTGGTCATTGCCAAGCACGAAGGTAAGCCTGTTCCGCTATCCCGCTGCATCATCTAGGACTGACAGGCTAGGCCTAGTAGGTCGAAATTGGGCAGAGCTAGTGGATAAGAAAAAGTAAAGGAAAAAAAAGAAGATCTAGTTTTAGTTTATGTTAATTAGTAGTTAGTTTTAATTAATATTCTAATTAGTATATAGATTTTATTTGTAATATTTTTAACTAGTATTATTAGTATTTAATTAATATTGTCCTAGTATTTATTAGTAATATTTTCTAACTAATAATTTAATTAATATTTTAGTTAGCAAATAGTTTATCTCAATGATTATTTTAGCAAATAATACTTTGTAACCAATTTTCCTAGTTAGTAATTATTAGTAATATTTTAGATTAATATTTCTTGGAATAGTTAGTCATTGTCTATAGCATTCTAGAATCATCCTTTAGAACCTAACCCTATTTTTCTAAATCAATTCTACGTGGACATAGAGATATTTGCAACCTTCCAATAAAAGGCAAGTACTTCCATGACTTTGTTATATTTACTTCATGTGGTTACTTGTTTTATGTTGGACACGTTGTTTACACGACTTGATCATGTGCTTTTGGTTCTTGTGCTTATCATGTGCTCTTGTTCTTGTTCTTGTACATTGGGGAGGAAAATACTTACGGATATGCAATCGAAGCCAAACGCTAGTTAGGTATTGAATGATAGCCTAATCACAAACATGTTCACATGTGATTAAGCCGTACCTTTATTCATGTACTTTGTCCAGCCGATCATATATTTAGTAAGTATTTCAAATCATAAGTCATGATCTCCTTGTTTCATGTCTCAGGTGATTCAAGTTAGTTATGTTCATGGCATCTTTACTGTGCATTTGTTGTACTTATTTCACTTTTATGGATTCTACTTTGCTTCTTTCGTAACTGGATCGATGACATATTAGACCAGGGCAAGAGGATATGGATGGCACTAGATTGGACGATGACTTCTGGAAGCTTCTAGAAGACTCTAGAAGATTAGAATATATCATTTAGATGTATCATATGTTTCGTTATAACAGATGTATATTATTGATGATAAGGATTCCTTAATAATTAGTACAAGTACTTAATGTTTGCTCATAAAATAATCTTTCTGCTTATTCAAGATAACTAAATCAAATTATAATGTCTAAAATTTACTTTTGATTAAAAAAACAAGAATCCAATAAGACATCAAAATTAGGAACAACTCATTAAATATTTAAGGTCAAATAATCTATTCTCTACGATCTAGGATCGGCCTCAGCATATATCCATATCTCTCCCAAGGTCCAAGTACGTTGAGTAGCAATTGACTGAGCTGAAGAAAAAAAGGTTTCTAGTCTGGAATGGAACAACTACATACATGACAAGTTATTCAAAATATGATAGAAACTACAAGACAAAAAATAGCATATAAGAAATATGTTAAACAAGTAAACTGTGATCATGGTATGACAAGTAGTAAAAAAATAGGTAAACATGACATTCATGGCACTGTAACTAGATAGAACATATAAACATAACAATCAAGACATGTCAAGTAAAATGGAACATGTAAATACGACAATCAAGACATCTAACTAAGTATTTTGAAATACCTCTTTCGATATGTAAATGTCTAAGGGTAAATACGGCACACCGTACGTGTGATGTACAGCTGCTATCAGGCACGATTAGACACAGGGGATAGTTCTGGGTGTATTTACATGTCTAACATATATAGTATTCTCCCACCTGACTAAACTAGTAATCACGAATTCAAGTCACGAAGCGATCACGAATACGATAATCACGCAAACATGGAAGTCATGAAACATAGTAATCACGAAACACAGTAACATGCATAGAATCCATAAATATTAATCTCGTGTAACAAACGTATCAGAAACAAAGAGATGTACATCTATACATGTAATGGAGAAACTATTAGGAAATGAAAACAATCAGTGTAAGTACTTGCCTGGATTAGTTGGAATCGACATATACGACACGAACGTATCGGCACAAAATATGTTTAGGATTGATCTCAAACGATGAAATAGACCATTCCATTGAATCCAAAATTTTGCAAATAGCTAGGGTCGATATAAAGAAGTCCAAATTCGTAAAGGAAATAAGAAATGATCGATTAGTCATGGTCGAAAATTAAATAATATTGGAAATTTTACGAAGGGTATTTTTTATATAGCTAGGGTCAATAAATATTTTTTTATGTCCATATATATATATATATATATATATATATATATATGTATATATATATAAAAAAATATATATATATGTATATATATATAAAAAAAATGTATATATATATATATATATATATATATATATATATATATATATATATATATATATATATATATAAATATATATGTATATATATATATAAAAAATGTATATATATATATATATATATATATATATATATATATATATAAATATATATATGTATATATATATAAAAAAATGTATATATATATACATATATATATATATATATAAAAAAAAATATATATATATATATATATATAAATATATATATATATATATATATATATATATATATATATATATATATATATATATATATATATATATATATATATATATATATATATATATATAAATATATATGTATAACATATACATATACTGAACCACCCCGGGCCGCCTCTGGCGGCGGTGCAGCGCCCCCCCCCCAAGTTCGTTTCCCGCTCGCCTCTGTTCCGTCTCTCGTTGGTCGCCTCCGGTTTCGGAGCCTCCTCTACCTTGTTGCCAGCATCTTTTCTCCTTGTTCATCCCCTTGGCTTTGTTGCGGCATCCCATGGCAGACGTTGTCTCTGGGCCCCGTCCGGCCTCCCTTCTAGAGGCGCGGCCACCCCTGGGGCTCCCTCTAATTCTTTGGCGACCGGCTGGTCGCTTGACCAGCTCTCCCTTATCGGCATCGCTCCTCCGACGATCGCTCCCCCACTCCGGTGGCCCCCCGTTTGTTCGGTCCCCTCGTCAGCGGAGAGTAGCTAGTCACCCCGGTCATGCCTGCTGTGCTGCCCTGCCGTTGCTGCCCTTCGGCCTAACGGTTGCCTTCTCGGACCCAGCGCCCTCCCCTTTCCTCAGGCCCCGCGCCCGGTCCTGCCGGTGTTATTTGTCCAGCCAGCTGTCCTAGATGCTTCCTCCTCGGGAGACACGTTCGCTGTTTTCTCCTCTTTTATCACCCCTTGTTGTACTTGCAACATTCAAATTCGGCCCTCACGTGCCTCCGAGGACCACTCCTGCGCAACATACAGCTTGCGTGAGCCTCCCCTCTAGCGCACTTCATTCTTGATGTTTTGTCGGCGCTTCTGGACCCTGTGCACCATGTTGGTGGCATGCCCCCTGGCTTGGCCTTGACTTGCGCCACCTCTTTGGCGCTTCTTCCCATTTTTTGCCACCGGCCGCTTAGCTTTGTCATTGTTGCACCTTTAGCGGGTGCGGAAGGCGCTCCACCTGATGGAGTTGGGCCCTCTCTAGATGACGTCGCCACCTTGGCGCAAGCGGTCACCCTAAGTTCGGTTAGTTCGACGGCGCTCCCTGTTGGCCCTCAATCTCGCATATTCCTTGTCCAGGATCCATCTAGTGCACTGTCAGCCCCTCTAGCCAGCGTATATCTGTAGGAACAAAATTTTAAAGCACAATACTCTAGAGGGGGGTGAATAGAGTTGGCAGCGGAAATATGCTAATTAAAAAATGTTAGCAGCAAGTTCACAGAATAATAATCACAACTAAGTAATGTAAAGGCAGAGATAAGAAAGCAAACGCAAAGACATCGATGTATACTGGTTTCCCTCTGTTGAGGACTAATCCAGTCGGTAGAACTCTTGCTACCAGTTGAATCTACTATTGGCAAAACCGCAAGTTTTCTTACGAAGTCCTTGCAACTTCTACAACGCGAGCTTTGATACGAAAAACTCGTCCAACTTCAATTGTAAAGAGGTATTCTTCAATCAAGCCTTCTGATTACAATCTCTCAGAAACTTCTAGACCGCACCGCACTGGCAAATCGACTAGAGGATTGTAATTGGCTTGGGATCTGAAATTTAAAGCTCAAGAAAACTCTTTGGAAGACTGAAAGCATTAGATAGAGAGAAGATTGAAAGTGAATGAGTGAGTTGAAATGATCGAAATCCTTCTCTATTTATAGGAATTCCAAAGACAGAATTCTGGCAGAATTCGGGCAGAACTCGATGAAGAAATCTCGGTCAAATCCACAACTGCAGGAACACCAAGTTCAGAAGAATTCAAAAATCAAACGGCCACCAACCGAACTCTGGCCGAGTTCTGTCAGGGTTAGGTTAGGTTTTAAAAAATTAGTTTTTGATGATTTTTGAAAACCTTTTTGAAAACCTTTTTGAAGCTTTTGTTTAAAACGAATATTTTTCAAAACAAAGGACATTTTTAAAAGAATTTTGAAAACATTTTAGAATAGCCTATTTGCCAGTACGACTCGGTGTACAACGTATTCCTAGACTCAATAAAATGAAAAATACATTGCTTGAAGAAATACAGACTCGAACAGGCAAACATCGCTTCGGTCTTGAACTGTGTAGATAGCTGTTCTTGATCATGTCCAAGAGTCCGATACATCCTGACTAGCTTCATATATCCCGACAGAGTTTGATCAATTATTAAAATCAGTTTGACCATGACCAATGGGCCAACAATCTCTCCCATTTTGATAATTGACAAACTATGAATGATATAACATTAAAGCTTGAAATAGAATCAAAAATTAAAAATTGTTCATGTCCTGCATATTCTCAAAAGAATGTTAGATCTTTATTTTTCTCCCCCGTTGTCACTTAGCAAAATAATTGCAAAAGAGTAAAACTCTCCCACAATCAAAGCATAAATAACAAACAGTGAAGAAACATAAAAACATAATTATGATAAATGATAGAAATAGTAAAGAAAGAAATTAAATGACATCACAGGCATGTATTTGTACTCAGGCAGTTTATAACAAACAAAGAATTATTTCACAGGCAGTTATTAAAGTAGAAAAAGATGCTAAGTAAATAAACTGATGTGAACCATAAACTACGAAATCCATAAAACGATGTCCAAAAGAAATAAAGATATCCAGTACAAGTCCTTAAAAGAAATACTGATAACAATGTCTAGAAATATAAAAACTTGGAATGTCAGAGCATTTCCAAGTATACAGTAGATAATGTCTAAGTCTCACAAATCAACTAACATATCACAAATCTTCATCATCATCATCATCGTCATCATGACCAGCATGTCCAGAAGGACCAGCTGCAGAGGTACCCGCGCTAGAAGGGTGAGGAGGAGCGCCAGTGTAAAACTCACCAACATAATCTCGAGGAGCACGGTCAGAACGGTACCAATCATATGCGTTACCGGGCTGAAAGTAGGCATGAACAGCCTCATCCTCACAGCGGTAACCAGAGAAAGCTGGATCTCAAGGAATGGAACCGGCAGAATGTCCAGTCTGGGCAAAACGAAGATCAGCAAGAGAATTTGTAATCGCCTGATAACGAGTGACATCGCGGTACTCACGTTCATAAGCCAAGTCCGTTATCGAGACGTGCAAATCTGAAAGGTGCTGGTGTATGCCCTCAAAAGTCATCGCATACTGCTGAGGAGGTGGAGGAGGTGGAGTAGTAGCATGAGCAGTAGGAGGAGCAGATGCAGTCATACTGCGACGAGATAACTTGAGAACCTTGGGCTCAGGGTCTTGAGCACAAGTAGATAAGTCAATATCGAAACACTGAAAGATGCGTGGGAGAATCATTGCTTAAGAGAGATTTCTATCTCTTGCACGACAACGTTCCATCATCTGAATAATGGTCTTAGGGGCAGAAAATGGAATCCCCCTTAAGAATGTGATACATAGCAGATAATTCAAGAGAAGTGACATCATCCTTCGAAGTAGATTTCGGAAGGAGAGTGGAGTAAATGATATAGTGCAATTCATAATTAAATAAGTTTAAGTTGTTTGCCTTGAACTTTCAAGAGCGAACTCTATCAGGTGCACAGAGTTTCGCTTTGAAACTAGTAAGTGTCGTGTCTTTGGGGAAATCAAACTCAGTGATATCAACAAGCGGTTCACCTTCATTGGGTATACCAAGGATCTCCGCTAAGAGAACATCATTGAAATTGATATCTAATCCTCCAACACGAGTACTTACGTTAAACGTGTTTAATATGATATTGCAGTAGAATAGTCTAATGGCATTAGTTGCTACGGGAAAACAGAGTTTAACAAAATGTTGTAACCCTAATGCCTCAAAGAAAGGTCGGTGTTCTGAAAATACAGTCCACTTGATGGGAGCGCCTGTGCATATGAATCTCATGGAAAAATCTCCATACCACAGTAGGGCTTGGTCTAGGGTTTGAAAGTAAAACCCGTCGAATGCGCCATCGCTAGATTGGACTGGAGAAAAGAGGGAATCCGTGGGTGGATTCGAAAATGAACCTTCCTTACTTGGGTTGGTTGTCTTCTTCCTCTTAAAAGGGTTAAATCCCTTAGGTGCCATTTGTGCAATAATAAGGAAATAGCACAAAATTAAATGGAGGGGAAATAAGGAGTTATACCTCCCGAGAATTGAGTATGTTGTAGAGAAAGATGAACTTCGCACGAATCCAAAGTTTGGATTGATTTTACCACTTGGATTGGAAGAGAAGGGGTGGTGAAGAACTAGGGTTTGGGGGTTCTCTCGCACGGCTGCTGCTGCTGTTGATGTGGTTTAGAAGCAATGAGGAAGAAAGGCTCTCGGGTTCTGGTTTTATAACCTGATACCTTCAACCGAACTCGGGCCGAATTCGGTTCGAAGTCTGGCCGAATTCGCCTGGGTTTGGTTTGGAACACTTTCTTTTTCATTGGCTCATTTCAAATATTTAATTCAAAGATTAGTAATTTCAACCTTCAATTAACATAATTAATATTATTTTATAGATTAAATATTATTACACAACGACTCTTTCAGATTAGCTGTAGGAGTACCGTCCCAGCTGGCGGAGGTTCACCGGGGAACTCTTAAGTACCGCTTCGCTTCAACCGTAGTTATGGTGACAGACAGACTCTTTATTGGCTTGTCTCTAACACAGTTTTTGCATATTGAAATAAAATCATAAAATAAAATCAATTAACATTATTGACGTCCAAAATTCCTAATTCTCGACGTAAATAATTGAAACGATCTTCTGCTAGAGGTTTTGTAAAAATATCAGCTAATTGATTCTCAGTATCTATGTATACAAGGTCAATATCTCCATTTTGATGATGATCTCTAAGAAAATGATGTCGAATCTCGATATGTTTTGTACGAGAATGACATACAGGATTCTTAGTCAAATTAATAGTGCTCGTGTTATCACAAAAAATGGGAATATATGTATAAAATAAATCATAGTCTTCTAAGGTTTGTTTCATCCACAAAATCTGAGCACAATAACGTCCTGCGGCGATATACTCAACCTCTGTTGTTGATAGGGCTACAGAATTTTGCTTTTTACTAAACCATGAGACTAAAGCCTTGCCTAAGAAATGACATGTGCCACTGGTACTTTTTCTATCAACTTTGCATCCAGCAAAATCTGCATCCGAGTAACCAATAAGGTCAAAGGACTTAGTTTTGGGATACCACAAGCCAACAGAAGAAGTGCCCTTAAGGTATCGAAAGATACGCTTAACTGCGCACAGATGTGATTTCTTTGGATTAGCTTGAAAACGTGTACACAGGCAAACACTAAATATTATATCTGGACGACTAGCAGTTAAAGAAAGTAAACTACCGATCATACCTCGATACTTACGTGTGTCGACTGGCTTGCCTTGTTCATCAATATCAAGCTTTGTTGAAGTTGCCATCGGAGTGCCAATAGGTTAACATTGTCCAGATCAAACTTCTTTAGCAAATCTTTTGTGTACTTGGCTTGATTTATGAACGTCCTATTGTCAGTTTGTTTGATTTGCAGTCCGAGAAAGAATTTCAGCTCTTCCATCATGCTCATCTCAAACTCATTCTGCATACATTTAGAAAATTCTTGACACAGAGATTCATCAGTAGATCCAAATATGATATCATCTACATAGACTTGTATTAAAAGAAGCTTACCATTAAAGGACTTAATAAAAAGTGTAGTGTCAATCTTGCCTTTTGAAAAACCGTTGTCAAGTAGAAAAGAGCTTAGACGATCATACTAAGCACGAGGGGCTTGTTTCAAACCGTATAAAGCTTTCTTCAACTTGAAAACATGATCAGGGTTTTTAAAATCTGTGAAACCTGGAGGTTGTGCTACAAAAACTTCTTCTTTTATAAAATCGTTTAAAAAAGTGCTTTTGACATCCATTTGAAATAATTTGAAATTATGAAAACATGTAAATGCACATAACATGCAAATGGATTCTAATCTCGCAACTGGGGCATAAGTCTCATCGTAGTCGATACCTTCTTCTTGATTGTATCCTTGAGCTACGAGTCGAGCCTTATTACGAGTCACTAAACCATTCTCATTTAGTTTATTTTGGAATACCCAACGGGTGCCAATGACCGGATGATCAATAGGCTTGGGAACAAGTTCCCAAACTTGATTCCGTTCAAATTGGTTTAATTCCTCTTGCATAGCATCTATCCAAAAACTATCACTACATGCTTCATCAATAGTTTTGGGTTCTAGCTCTGAAATAAATGCAACACTAGAAACAATATCTCTACTAGATGTACGAGTACTTACACCTTTGGTAATGTCACCAATTACCAAATCCTTTGGATGATCAGCCGTAAATTTTAATCTTTTCGGCAGACTCTGAAGGTAGCTGGTTCCTGGATCTTCTCTAGGAGGATCAGCTAGTGCTGAGCTTGGTTGAGAATCAGCTATTGTTGAGCTTGGTACAGTTGGATCTTCGTCATTGTCATCGATAGTAATTTGATTCAATTCATCAAAAGTGACATTGATTGACTCTTCGATGATCATGGTTAGTTTGTTGAAGACTCTGTATCCTTTGCTCTTGGCCGCATAACCTAAAAATATACCTTCATCGGCCTTTTCGTCAAACTTTCCCAAATTGTCTTTTGTATTAAGAATAAAACATTTACAACCAAATATTCTAAAATATAAAACAGATGGAATTCTATCAAACCATAACACAAATGGAGTCTTCTTCGATTTGGGTCGAATTAGAACTCTATTGAGAACAAAACAAGCTGTATTGGCAGCTTCAGCCCAGAAATATTTGGGTAGACTAAACTGGTTTAACATTTCTCTGGCCATTTCGGATAGAGTTCTGTTCTTACATTCTACAACTCTATTTTTTTGTGGAGTCCTAGGGCAGGAGAACTCGTGTACAAAACCGTGTGTGTCACAAAATTGCTCAAACTCTGCATTCTCGAATTCGCCACCATGATCGCTTCTAATACGAGTGATCATGTAACCTTTTTCATTCTGTACTTTCTTACAAAAGGCGACAAATTCGGATAATGCATCATTCTTGCGTGTCAAGAAGTATACCCACGTGTATCTAGAGAAATCATCTACAATTACAAAAGCATAAAGTTTACCTCCGAGGCTAACAACTCTGCTAGGACCAAATAAGTCCATATGAAGCAATTGTAGAGGTCTAGTAGTACATACTGCGTTTACTGACTTGAATGTGGATCTGGTAGCTTTGTTCTTTTCACATTGACTGCATACCGAATCCTTCTTGAATGTAATATCCGGTAAACCGCATACTAGCTTCTTTGTGGATAATCTTGAGATTGTGTCCATATTTGCGTGACCGAGTCTCATGTGCCACATATGACTCTCATCACTTTTAGCCATTAAGCATCTACCTGTAATGTTAGTTTCTTTCAACAAATAGAAAACATAAATGTTGTCTTCCGTGATACCTTCAAAGATAGTACTACCAGTTGAGCTATCAACTATAGTACATTTGTCTTTGCCAAAGTTGATGCCATAACCATGATCAGCTAAATGACTTATGTTGAGTAGATTATGTTTCAACTCGGTAACCAGACAGACATCTTTAATCACAGGATAGGGAGACTTACCAACATCACCGATACCAATGATATACCCTTTTAAGTTATTACCGATGGAGACATAGCCTTCCTTCTTTTTCTTCGACGGTGTTGCAAATAATATAGCGTCACCGGTCATGTGCCGTGAACAACCACTGTCGAAGATCCATTTGCTTCTAGCATGTGAAAGGTGTTCCACCTACAAAACAGTTTACAGATGAAACTTTTGGTACCCATTTCTTGTAGGGTCCTAAAATGTTAGCCTTTGGTATCCAAGCATAAATATTTAAATCAACAAGCTTTCTGATTCTACATGCAGATGAAATATGACCAATGAGGCCACAATAATGACATTATGCATGTCGAGTGTTGAAAGCTGAGTGGTGTGCATGGTTGGTAGGTTTAGGTTTTCTAGTATAGAAGAAAACATGCCTATAATCTTATTTGGGCTTAACCTTTTGGGGTAAAGGTTTGATAGGGTTAGGTCTGACAGTGTTTGGTTTGGGAATATTCCGATTTTTCGGTAAGTGACACGTGTTAGGGAAAGAAGCAGCAGTCTCAGGCTGTTTTCCTAACCTAATTTCCAACCTTTTGGAAGTGTCATACAACTTAGTATAATCAGAAGTGAGTGTTTCCATTCTGATTTGTGCACTTTGAAGACTTTTTTTCTCTTTAGAAAGTTCTTCCTTGAGTTGGTCAATAACTTTGTCTTTCTCTTCAGATGACTTGGTAGTCTCGTGTAATAAGAGCTTGATAGAAGAAAGCTCACCAGACTCACTAACATTATTTCTAACCTCAGCTAGTAGGTCGGTAAGTCTACCTATTTTACCTTTATACTCTTTGAGTACCTTCTTAGAGGTCTGATATTTGCTACACAGTTTTCTGTAATCACACATCAGTTCACTGAAGGCATCTCCTAGTTGCTCAAAGGTGAAGTCATCATAAGTATCAACTACAGGTTCAGTAGGTACCTGATCGGATGCCATAAAGCATACGTTTGCAGCGTCTTCTGATTGTTCGTCTTCTGAGTCGCTGGCTTCACTTTCATGCCATATGCTGGTATTGGCATACTTTCGTGATGTCGATCTCTTCAGGTTTCCTTTTTCATACCTGTTGCTCTTCTTGCTTGGTGATGAGTTTGTAGGACATTCCTTCTTCATGTGTCCCTTCTTCTTACAGCCATAGCAGATAGCATCATCTTGATACCAGTTGTTGCTGCTATTGTTTTCTTTGGCTCTTTTCTCATGTCTCAAGAATCTCTTGAATTTCCTTGCTAGGAGTGCTTGATCTTCAGCATCGGATTCACTGCTGTCTGAGTCACCTTCAGCAGCTTTTCTGTGCTGAGCCTTGAAAGCGATCGTCTTCTCCGTTGGTGCAGGCTCTTCAAAATATTGTAGCTCCAGTTCATGAGTGAGTAGCTTACCCATGAGTACTTCGAGGGACATAGTTATGAGGTTGTTCCCTTCAATGATCGCAGTAGCCTTTGGAATCCAGTTCTTGGTAAGTGCTCGCAGGAGTTTGCGAATCTTTTCAAGGTTACTATACTCTTTGCCTAGGGATGACAAAGGATTTACAATATCCAGGAATCTTTCGAACATCTGAGTAACTATTTCGTTGGGCTTTATTTTGAACACCTCATACTCTTGAGTAAGTCTGCTGACTTTTGATTCTTTGACTTGAGTCGTGCCTTCATGTGTGACTTCAAGTAGCTTCCACACTTCATTAGCCGTTGTGCAGATAGACACCCTGTTAAATTCAGTTCTGTCTAAAGCACAAAATAGAGCGTTAATAGCACGAGCGTCAAGACTGGCCTTTTTCTTTTCCTCCTCTGTATATCTGCTATGGGGTTTTTCAACTAAAACTCCATCAACATTTATACGAGGTGGCTTTTGATAGCCATCAATGACAATAGACCATAAATCAAAATCAAGTGATTTCAAGAAGAAACTCATCCGTATTTTCCAATAGGTATAGTTCGTACCATCAAACAGTGGAGGTCTGTTTGTGGCCTGGCCTTCACTTGTAAATTTTACAGTTGCCATGTGTTGTGTTGTGATCTATATAATAATGAATAAATAATTGCAATGTTACCTTGCTTTACCTGTAATACCCGCTCTGATACCAATTGTAGGAACAAAATCGTAAAGCACAATACTCTAGAGGGGGGGTGAATAGAGTTGGCAGCAGAAATATGCTAATTAAAAAATGTTAGCAGCAAGATCACAGAATAATAATCACAACTAAGTAATGTAATGGCAGAGAAAAGAAAGCAAATGCAAAGACAGCGATGTATACTGGTTTTTCTCTGTTGAGGACTAATCCAGTCGGTAGAACTCTTGCTACCAGTTGAATCCACTATTAACAAAACTGCAAGTTTTTTTACGAAGTCCTTGCAACTTCTACAACGCGAGCTTTGATACGAAGAACTCGTCCAACTTCAATTGTGAAGAGGTATTCTTCAATCAAGCCTTCTGATTATAATCTCTCAGAAACTTCTAGACCGCACCGCACTGGCAAATTGACTAGAGGATTGTAATTGGCTTGGGATCTGAAATTTAAAGCTCAAGAAAACTCTTTGGAAGACTGAAAGCTTTAGATAGAGAGAAGATTGAAAGTGAATGAGTGAGTTGAAATGATCGAAATCCTTCTCTATTTATAGGAATTCCAAAGACAGAATTCTGGCAGAATTTGGGCAGAATTCGGGCAGAACTCGATGAGGAAATCTCGGTCAAATCCGCAACTACAGGAGGACCAAGTTCAGAAGAATTCAAAAATCAAACGGCCACCAACCGAACTATGGCCGAACTCTGGCCGAACTCTGGCCGAGTTCTGTCAGGGTTAGGTTAGGTTTTTAAAAATTAGTTTTTGATGATTTTTGAAAACCTTTTTGAAAACCTTTTTGAAGCTTTTGTTTAAAACGAATATTTTTCAAAACAAAGGACATTTTTAAAAGAATTTTGAAAACATTTTAGAATAGCCTATTTGCCAGTACGACTCGGTGTACAACGTATTCCTAAACTCAATAAAATGAAAAATACATTGCTTGAAGAAATACAGACTCGAACAGGCAAACATCGCTTCGGTCTTGAACTGTGTAGATAGCTGTTCTTGATCATGTCCAAGAGTCCGATACATCCTGACTAGCTTCATATATCCAGACAGAGTTTGATCAATTATTAAAATTAGTTTGACCATGACCAATGAGCCAACAATATCTTCCTCCCACGACTGGTGCTCCTCTAGAAGTTTCTGGTGGTGCCCCCTCGTCGGTGGGCACGTCCACTTCCGTAAGGTTCTCTGCTACTACTCGCACCCCGGCGCTCTCCTTGAGGTTGCCTGGGGCCCCTCCCGCGCCTTCTGTCATTGGCGATGATCTGCTCGTGCTTTTTCCTATGGCGCACCTGGTCGGTGCTCCCCTTCCTCCTCTTCTTCTCCTGTTTACGTTGTCCACCTCTCAGTGGACGGCAACGCCAGTCGTCCTATAGGAGGCACATGCTTCGAGGGTCGCTGGCTCCATTTTTGTGCCACCGATCGTTGCGGACCACCTCTTGCTTTTCTTCTTCCAATTCCCCCCTGGCGTGCCCCTCTGCGGTTTTTGAGACAGTTACCGCGTCCTCTGCCCAGGCACTCTTGTCATCAGTGATTTATCAATTTCCTGTGCCATCTTTGGGGTTGCCCCCTTAGCCACCCCTTCCTCCTCCTCCACCCTCCCCTCCGCCCCCCTGTCCCGTCTTATGCAACATTGCTAAGGCCTAACCGCGTGGCGAACTACTTCCCCACTACCAAGAAGATAGAGCTCCCTGACATTGAATACCCTATCCCGTCAAAGAGCCAGGCGATTCGGGTCCCCTTCACTCCAGATGAAATATCCTCCTTATCTACCACATTCTCACTGACCTTCATCCTCAAATTCTCTAAAGGTTGCCCGAAACTCTTCAGAGTTCAGGAAGTGATTGTCGGAAGGGGACTAACAGTAGGAGATAGGGTCGCACCTATGGACCCCAAACACTTGTTCCTTCATCTTCCTTCAGAGAACGACTACCAGAAGGTTTGGACCAGAGGCATAGGGAAGATCGATACCCACAGCATGAAAATCGTTAAATGGACCCCAAAATTCAACACAAAAGAAGACTCGGCGATTGTCTCAGCCTGGATTACCCTACCCAACTTATCCCTCATCTGTTTTGCCCCCACAGCCTTGAAGAAAATCGCTAACTCCTTCGGGACTTACATAGCCATGGCCGAAGAAACGCGTAACCTATCCAAGGGTAATTATGCCCAAACTTGTCTAGAACTAGATTTGTCGAAGGACCCGCCCAACTATATCCAGATAGAACTTGGAAATAAGACGCACACTCAGAAAATTATTTACGCTAATAATGTCATCTTCTGCAAGCACTACCACATGAGAGGTCACTCCACGGTGTACTACTATATGGCGCACCCGGAATTGAAGAAGAAAGCCACCCGGAAGGCAGACAACTCCCTGCAAACTAATCAAACAAGTTGATCTCCGATTCTTCCTCTACCAAACTCCCACATTCGATCTAAAGCTAACGACGAAGTTCAGAGTTCTCAATCCCCCGCCTCACCAAGCAGAGCTATAGTGCCCTATAAAACCAAAACCATAAACCTCACAAACACATTCGACAACCTAGCATCAGCCCCATCGGACGACTTCTAGGAGACCTCCACCCCTGACACCCAATCAGGGGACCTCAATCGGGAAAATTCTTTTGAGAACTCAACAGATACCAACAGGAAGAAACAACAGCAATTGGAGTACCAATCGGCACCCTCAAGCAAAGAGAACCCCCTAAACCCCGACTCACTTGTCACCCCCACAACCTACACTGATGCGATCATTCGTGCAGATGACTTGGCCAATATCGGCCAAGCACCGGTGGCCAGGTTACAACAGGCGATGGAAGCCGGCCTCACCAGCTCATCCTGCCACTTCGGTGCATTAGCAAAAATAGAGGGCGAGGTTTACATGCACCCGACAAACATTCAGCTGACCTTACTAATGACATGCTCACCTTGAAGGATGGTAAAGAGGCTTTCACCACCAAAACATCCGAAAAAATAGAAAAAATAAGAGTGATAAAGAGCCCACGGTCATGACCACTAGGTCAGCCACGAAACTCTACAAATCCCCCCTCTACAATAACCTCAATGCTTAATATCATATCCTAGAATGTTAGGGGCCTGACGAATAAACCCACCTTGATAAGATTAATCAGTCTCAAGAAAATCCACAGGATTGACATTTTAGTGATCATTGAACCTAAAATCTTCCACAAGAAACTCAAATTCATTCAGCTTCAGTTAGGCTTCCCCTCCGCTATCGCGGGATGTCACGACATCTGGATCCTCTTCACGGCAGACGTCAAGTTCAGCACCATCCATGACTCGAATTAGGCGCTCTTGTGCTGGGTGGAATACCCCACGTTCCAATCCCAATCCCTCTTGTCTGCTGTTCACGGCAGCTGTGACTTCTCCGAACGCAAACAGCTCTTGGATGTACTGAAAGACACTCACCTTAATCTCAACAACCTCCCATTGCTATGTACAGGCGACTTCATTACAATCACCTACAGAGAAAAGAAGTCAGGGGGCCATCCACCGCCCCAGACGGCTATTAACAATTTTAATAGTTTCATATTCCACGCTCACCTGTCCCCCCTTCAGTTCTCTGGCAACGCTTCAACCTGATACAACATGCAGGATGGAGCCCGACGGCAATACTCTTGTTTGGACCGTACCCTCGTCAACGCTCAGTGGTCTGACATGGGGATCATCTCCAACCTCTCACACCTCAACTATACTGAATCAGACCATTCCCCCCTCCTCATCAAAATTGGCCGCAACTCGAACCAGATCAAGAAAGGTTTTCACTTTCTCAACCTCTGGAGCCACCACCCCCAGTTCAGAAACACCGTGGCTACCGCTTGGAACACCCCTACCGACCCCGACCTACTTATCTGAGTAACGACCAAGCTTAAAGCCATGAGAAAAGTCCTAACAGTATAGAGCAAGGAGGCTTTTGGCGACATCTTCTAAGCCGTCCACACAGCTGAGGACGACGTGACCCATACGGAGATTCTCTTCATGTCCGACAGATCCCCGACGACCGGTGCTTCCCTCAACCTCACTAGAGCTTTGTTGAAGTTTCGGCTGAAGTCGAGGCAAAATTCTAGAAACAGAAAGCTAGGCTCAATTGGGACATCGAAGGTAACAGAAACTCTATCTACTTCCACTCATGTGTCAAGGCGCACAAACAACAGCTTAACCTCCATCAGATCACCGACGAGAGTGGCCACATCCTCAAAGATCAACGGGGTATTCAATATGCTATCGCTAATTTCTACTCCAACTTATTCTCCAAAGAGGTTATCATCAAGGACGTGGAATCACTAGAGGAGATTCCGACTTTGATTGATAATAGTGATAGTACCCAGCTGGAGCTACTCCTTTCATAGAGCAAAGTTAAAGACGTTGTTTGGGCCCTGAATGATCAGAGTGCGCCAGGACCCGACGGATTCATTGGTGTTTTCTTTAGATCTTGCTGGACATTATCAAATCAGATATCCTCGAGGAAGTTACAGCTTTCTTTCAAGGAGCAAGGTACCCTAGATCGATCTCTTGTGCTAACCTTATTCTCATCCCTAAGAAGAACAACCCGGAGACCTTTAAAATTTTTTGCCCCCTGAGCTTATGCACCTTCACCAACAAAATCATCTCGAAGATCGTCGTCAATCTCATGTCTGGGCTCCTCCCCAAGATTATCTCTGAGGAACAGAGCGGCTTTGTTCGAGGTCGAAATATATTAGACAACATTCTGCTGGCCCAAGAGATGATCACTTCCATGAAATTCTTGGCCAGAGGCGGGAACATCGCCGTTAAGCTTGATATGGAGAAATCTTATGATAAACTTGACTGACAATTCATGATATGGGTGTTCAGGGCTTTCGAATTCTCGAAGACCTGGACAGACATCGTCTATAGATCTATCAGTAATTGCTAGTTCTCCACTGTTGTCAACAAACAAGCTGAAGGTTTTTTCAAATCTAGTAGAAGGAGTCAGGCAAGGAGATTCATTATCTTCCACCATCTTTCTCATCGCTGCAGAAGCTCTCGGTAGAAATCTCAACAAAATAGTCGGCTCTTCCCATTTCTAGCCCTACCACACCACCAGCGGTTGTCCGATCATCACCCACCTGGCTTACACTGATGACATCCTCATTTTCTCCTCAGGTGATGTTGGATCCGTGGAGGTGGTTCACAACACGCTAGAGAGAGACACCAAATGCTCAGGCCAGCGTGTCAATCCTAATAAGAGTGTCATCTACACCCACCACTCGGCCAACAGGGAACATTCCTCCATCCTCACCAACATAACTTCCTTCTCAGTTGCTTATCCACTATTCTCTTACTTAGGGTGCCCGTTAGTGTACGACAAATCTAATACGGGCGACTTTGAAGGACAGGTGAGCAAAATTAGGAAAAAAATAAAGCATGGCACAATGCAATCTTATCACCGGGCGGAAAGTTGGTTCTGATTCAGCCCGTCCTCTCTTCCATCCCTATTTACACCAATGCTGCTTGCTCGCCCCCTAAGAAAGTCCCCACATCCATTGAGAACCAGTTCGCCAATTTCTTCTAAGGCCACTACGATGGGAAGGACAACCACCACTGGGCCAGTTGAGACTCCATGGCCAGACCTACTAAGAAAGATGGGCTAGGATTCTATAGACTGTCGTATGTCATCGACACTTGCTCCATGAAGCTATGGTGGAAGCTCCGCGATGATAGCCGTTCTCTATGGGCGAGGTTCATAAAGGCCAGATATTTTCGATACTCTCATCCTTCCTTTGTTGTCTTCAACAGCAGATCTTCTGCTTCCCAGCATCGCATTCTGCACGAACGACATCTCGACAAGCCTTTTATCTGTCTCTAGCTGGGATTAGGCGTCTCGTCCCTCTTCTACGAACATTGTTTCGGGGATGACCTCCTTTCACAGTTACAAGCTGCTTCCCCAGATAGCGCGATTCGTGACCTATGGGACAGCGAGGGGGCCTAGAATTGGGTGAGGGCCAAGGAGTGGATAGGAGAGGAGGTTGCGGTTGTGCTGGCAGCCACTGGTCTTTAGGTCAAGTCGATCTCGGACGCTCTGAGGTGGTCCCTCTCGGCCGATTTTGCTTTCACTCTTACCTCCGCGAGGAGGGCCGCCCGCGGCATCGGAGCGCCCGACCCTATTACCGGTCCTTACTGGTAGTCCTGAATTCCTAAAAAGTGCTCTTTTTTGGTATGGTGAGCATTCCGCAAGAAACTCCCAACTGATGATGTACTCACCTCCATTGGCTTCAGCTTCGCATCAGTACTTCACTGCTGCATGGAGCAACAGCCGAAAACTGTATACCACATTCTATATTCAGGTGACCTTGTCGCGCAGGTATGGATAGCCGTCTTCTGTCGGTGTAGACAGGCCCAGACTGTCGGGGGCTTCAACGATCTCCTTGCCACCTAGGACAGTACCTTGCACGGCCACCAGATCATTGCAGCCACCATCATATGGTAATCTGGAAGAACTGCAACGAATTCAGATATGAGGTTCGTCTTTATAACACCACTCAACTGATCAGGAAGGTTCTCAGACAGATCCACAAAATCAGCAGACTTTACAAGCACGTTAGGAAGGGATTCTTGCTCTCTCTATCCGTCTAACAGGATTCGTGGCTATGTGTGGGTTTTAGCCCCGTGCTCCTTTTATTTTGTGTCTTTTTGCTCTTACTTGTAAACGCTTCGGCATTTTGCATCTTTCTCATTAATAAAGAGGGGGTTGGATAATATATATATATATATATATATATATATATATATAATATATACATATAATTAATTTATAAACATATTAGAAATCCCATATATTGGAACATTGATTTTGATAACATTAACTGCATCTTCGTATTTTAGTTTCTTTTTCCTTCTTAGAATCAGATACACCGCTAAAGTCTCTCGAAGACAAACTACAAAAGATCGATGAAAACAAAGACATTGCAATAAGTCTCTCGAAGGACTAAAAGGCTGGTAAAAGAAAGATTGAAGAGAAACTATCAGCATACTCAAAGCTCACACTCAAAGATTCAAGTTCTTAGAGTCCGTACAAGGTCTAGGATAACTGCGAAACACTTAAGGTGGATGACAAATCAAAATCCTATATAAATATTTTCCAAAATTCTATTTTTCTTACAGAAATGAAATATCGACGGTATACCGAATTTTGTTCACAAAAAATTTGTCTACAAATTCGGCATACCGATGGTATACCGGTTTACACCGACGGTATACCGAATTTTGTTCACAGAAAACTTTCTGTTTACAAATTTGGCATACCGACGGTATACTGAATTTTGTTCACAGAAAAGTTTTTGTCTATAAATTCGGCATACCGATGGTATACCGGTTTATACCGACGGTATACAAAATTTTGTACAAAGAAAAAATTTTGTATACAAATTTGGCATACCGAAGGAATACCGGTCCATACCGACGATATATCATTTTACAAATACTTTGAATTTTTGAATGGTCAGGTCCATAGAATGACATCCTCCAATGGCTAGATTTATTACCGTTACTATTGTAGAACGATATACCGACAGAGTTTTGACTGGTACTGATGGTATACCGATCGCTGAATGAATGGAGCATTAAATGACTAGCTCTCTTGGTTGTTTTATTTAAATTGCTTAAGTCTTCTCTTTGAAGACATCCACTTGAGCTTTAAATTTCTCAACCACCAAAGAGCTCCACTATTACTACTCTACAAAAGCTTTAATTTGTCATCCAACCAAAAGTGCTAGAGTATTCTTAGATCTTTAAAGTGTTCTAGAAGATCGAAACATTTTTTCTCTCAAGTTGAAGTTGACGAGCCTTCGGAGCAAAACTCGTGTGTAAGAAATTGACGAGTCTTCGGGGGAAAACTCGTGTGTAAGAAGTTAACGAGCTCTTCGGATCCAAACTCGTGTTAGAAGTTGACGAGTCCTTCGGATCCAAACTCGTGTGTAACTATTTACTCAAATAGTGGATTAAAGCCGGAGAGAGTTTCAGGACTGGAGTGCGCCTTGGGAGGATACCAGGATACATCGAGTGTTTGATTCTTTCTTCCTTTATTATCCTTTAAATTTCTTCTTATTGTTGATAATCTTTTTATTACCCTATTCACCCCCCTTTAGGGTTCTACAATTGGTATCAGAGCCTTGTCTTTGGATTTAGACTTACATCCTTAGAGTGATCCATAGCAACTAACCATAGTACCAACTCATTCCACAATGAGGGACATTCCACAAATAAACCTCCTATATTTCATGGAACCAACTATAACTATAGAAAATTAGGATGGGCATTTACTTAAAATCTCTAGAATTCAATTTATGAGATTGCGTTACAAATGACATCCCCAAATCTTCCGTAGTTATTAAGGAGGAAGTTTTAAAAACTCTTAGAGATAAACTTTTCGAAAACGATAAGAAGGACGCAAGTCAAGTTACAAAGGCTATGAACGCATTCTATTGTGCTCTTGATAGTAATAAATTCAATAGAATTTCTACTTGCAAAATTTCCAACGAAATATGAAAACTTTTGGAAGTCAAACACGAGGGAATATCACAAGTAAAGGAATCAAAGTTTAGTAGACTCACACAAGAGTATGAATCTTTCTAAATGAAACACGTTGAGTCTATTACTATTATATTTACTCGATTCTTTGATATCATTAATCCTCTCTCTTCTCTTGGTAAAGTTTATCCCACTCGCGAAAAGATTCGAAAGATTTACAGAGGATTAACCAAGGGATGGAACACAAAAGCTACCGCCATCATCGAAGGGAATGATCTAACAACAATAAACCTTGAGACACTCATGGGGAAGATGATGGCCCACAAGCTGGACATGAATGATCAAGTGGAAGCCTCCAAACAAGAAAAGGAAAAAGAGAAGACGAAGAAAAAAGAAAAATCCTTTGCTTTCAAGGCCATCAAGTTCTCCTCAAAAGATGACTCTTATAATGACGATTCAGATGAAGAAGAAATTGCTCTCATTGTCAAACACTTCCAAAAGTTCCTCAAATTCAACAAAGCAAATCAGTCAAGGAGGGATACAGATGAAGAACCTTCTTGCTACAACTGCAAGAAGACCGGACACATCAAAGGGGATTGTCCAATGGTAAGAAGAGAATCTAGCAAATACGAGAGGCTAAGCAAAGGAAACTCATCCTCAAGAAAGTACGCCAATACTAGTATCTGGTGAAAAAGTGATGATAGTGACTCGGACAACGACAAAGAATGCAAACGTTTGCCTCATGGCAACGGAATCAAATCATGTACTTGATAACTTTTCTGTGAATGCTCTCACACTGAATTAGAAAATACCATTTTTGAACTATACGATGAACACAAGGTTGTAAGAGGTAAGCACAGAAAATCTCTTAAAGAGATTGACACACTCAAGGAAGAAATAGAAAGACTCTCTAATATCATACTTGATATAAAAGGGAAGTCTCTTGCTTCTAACATAGATGAGATTAGTCTCTTCAACTAAAGCTCCAAGAAGCCCAAGACGTTATCAAGAAAAAGGACGTTGAATATCAATCCCTCAAGGAAGGATAGGAACTTGCTATGCACAAGACATTTGCCGCAAATCAAAGAGAATATACAACCTCTATCAAATACAATGACTTTCTTACAAATAGTAAGAAACAAGTTGATAGAGATATGGCTCACATATACACACTATGCCATAGTCAAAGGAACACCAACACACATCACAATATTATCCACAAGAATCACACTCACAAGAAGAACACAACACATATGTCATATCCCAAACATATGTACACACAAAGAGAACCCTTTGAAAAAACCACATCATATCATGCTTTCTACTGTCATCACCACAACACTCATACTAGAACTCCTCATATGCATAACACTCACTAACTTTTCGCTAGACCAATGACACCCATGATGTGCCACTATTGTGGTTTACTTGGACAAAAATCTAATTATTGTTAAATTAGAAAGCATGTTGACATGAGAATATTTAAATGGGTTCCTAAAACTAACTGTCAAGGACCAAAATATTTTTGGGTACCAAAGTCTTCATCTTCAACTTGTGTTGTAGGTGAATCCTCCATCGTATGCTAGAAGCAAATAGATTTTCGATAGCGGTTGCTCACAGCACATGACTGTTGATGCTTCACTTTTTGCAACGCTATCAATAAAAAAGGAAGGACACGTATCCTTCGACAATAATCTAAAGGGGTACATCATTGGGCATGGTAATATTGGCTCCCGTCCTTATCCTTGTATTAAAAATATTTGTCTTGTTACAAATCTTAAGCACAACCTTCTTAGCATTTGTAACCCCTCTTCCCAGATTTTAAATTTTTTATAATTTATTTTTATTTAAATATAATGACTAGAAGTACTTCCCTTGAAATATTTTAAACAATATTTTGTTTTTTATTTCAAAATCTAGTTTGAAAATGCTATTTAGTTTTATAAAAATATATGTTCTCAAATTTTGGAATTATAAAACATATATTTGTGATGGCAGCTGAGGAGACTGACGTTACAGGTGATGGATTAGCAGGTTTAACCTTCTTATTCTTCCTCCCCACTTTCATGTGTGATTTCTCTTAGTACCTGCCAGGATATTTTTTGTGATTGCTAGATAGTGTAGCTACCCTGTTCGAGACTGAAGAATCACGACCAATAGGATTGTGTTGCTTCGACCTTGATTGATTTGGGGATTGACCTAGGAAGGGTGTGATCATCTTAATTTTGAGGACGAAATTTTTTTAAGGGGGTAGGATTGCAACACCCAGTTTCTGGAATGAGGATATTTTTAAAATTTTGTATTTATTATTATTATTTATTTGTATTTAAATCATATTATGATTTTAGTGATTTTTAATAATTTTAAACTATTTAAAAATTGGTTTAAGTCATGACTTGTGATTTTGATGTGCTGCTAGTGAAACCTGAGAGACTGCATGACCTAGAGCCTGACCATGTCATTAGGATGTTTAATTATCATTTTTAGCCTAGGGATAATTTGGTCATTTTGACTTATTTGAATTATTTGGTGATTTGTTGAATTGGTGAATTCTAGTTTGACTTTGACTTGTTGAGACCTAGTGGACTAGCCTAGAAGCTAACCCTAGCCATGGTGACCCTAATCTAACTTGATTTAACCTATTTTAGTCATTAGAGAATAGTTTTAGAATAAGGGGATTTGGTTTAGTGAATTTAAGTCATGGCTTGTGATTTCATGAAATGACTTATGGCTTAATTATTTAATTGATCATGACTTAAGCCCATGGGCCATTTAGTGAACCCTAACCCTAATTATTGAACCTATGAACAGCCACATAGGGATCCCCACCCTATTTAAGCACTTGTTCATTAGGGCTTGCCTCTTTTTATCATTCCAACATTTGAAGAGAAAAAAGGTAAGTTTCCCCCCTTCCAAAAATTCTCATTTTATTCATTTGATCTCCTTTTTCATCCTAATCTTTTGCATTGGGTCCTAATTTAAGTTTATGGACTGTTAGTGGAGAGCTATTTCAGTTTGGGATCAATTTGGAGTATTTGGCCATCAAGAAGAACACCCCCCATTTGGAGCTTTTCCATGCAATTTGCACCTATAGGTAAAACCCTTTAAATTGATTTAAATTTTGGTTTTATTTGCATGTAGGGCTAGATCTAGGAGTCCCCTAGGTGTTCCTAAAATTTGGGTGGATTTCGTGTCCGTTTGGTGTCCGTATCGGACACGTGTCATAGTGTATGTTAGGTGTTCGACGAAATGCCTCAATGGATTGAATATTAATATTTTTTGAAACAAATTATATATTTGGATAGCTTATTATATGTAGATTGTGTATGTATATGTCTGAGCACGAATCGGGTTGGTTTTCGTGTCCAAAATAGACACGCAACTCGTGCACGACACTGCGCACAGGCCCGTGCGGCTGTCCTACTATTCGAGTGCCTTTGCGGACACGACACGACACGTGACACCACAAAAATTTGTGGTGAAGTACGGGCACCCACTGACATCACCCACACAAAATTTCATGAACTTTCGTTCACTGTGCGCGAAGTAATCGCGTTCGCACGGGTCACGCACTGTCACTGTACGCACGAAAATTGCTCACTGATACGGCCTCGTATCGACACGTCGATGACACTTGGACATGGGCAGGGTGTTCAGTCCCTAGCCCTACTATGGGCGAACCCACACGCATGATCACGAGACACGGGTCGCCCTGTGTCGTGTCCTAGGGCGACCCACACGCACGCACGAGGAGTGCTGTGCACTATTTTCTGGTATTTGACTTTTTCCTTCTTTTGACATGCTCGTGTCCAGTTTCTGGACACGAATGACTCCCTTGACACGTATGCATAGTGGCACACACTCTGCGCATACTGAATTTGGCTTTTGGTTGGTTTTCAAATGTCGATTTGGGGTGTCGAACATGTAATTTTCTGATACGGTTGTGTAATAGTTGTTCTCTGATTTTTCCTGTTTGAATTCGATTAATTGTGTTAATGTCAGAGCTAACATGATTAATAGGATGTTGTGTACATGTTAGTCTAGCCTAGGGTTCAATGATATTAGTTTTAGCATTTGGTTATGCTTTCGAATTCCTTTTCTTTTTTTTCCTGAACTGTCCTATTTTTCTGATACCACACTCACTTGCTGCACTTGCCACTGTGACACATCTCTGATACTATTTGACACATGTTCACCTTCACTCCATGACACATTGGCACATGCTGTACACACATGACACACAATTACCTACTGAATTGAGATTTAGCTACTATTTCTAAATCGATATTGTAATTTTCCTATATTGGGGACTTAAGATGTTATATTTTGCATAATAAGGTTAACCTAGTATTTAAATAGTTATATATATCATGTATCATATTTATGGGTTGTTGAACTGGGAATGTGGGTTCCTGTTCTTCTGTTTTGAACTGTTTCCTTTCTTTTCGAAATAATGATTTACCTTGAATAGAGTTCTGAACATCATGAACTGTATTGCCTATTTTCCTGAGATTTAAACCCTTCTTAAGTGAGCTGTAGACTGAGATAGTTTTCTAATACCTGTGTTTCCTCTCCTCTTTAACTGATGATTGTTTCAAATTGTTTGGTCTGAACTGTTTTGAATGTCTGAAATATATTGAGTTCAAACTTATTTTCCCTATTTAAAGTCGTCATACTATTTCACATAAATGTGTATTAGGTTACTGAAAATTGGTTGAATGTTTAGATGGTATATCTAAATGAAACTGAAGTTCAGCTTAGAGAGTTGGGAGTATAGATGTTGATTCGAAATTAGCATTTCATTTGGTTTCATATTTGGTTTCGAATTTAGTTTAGATTTATGTGTTAATTGGTTAGATGTCACACTGTCACTTGCAACTCTTGCAATGGAACCCCAAATTCCCTGTTTTCCTACACTAGTGTACTGATTTCACTCATTGATCACTGTTCTCAGGATTCCTGAGAATCTGAGATGCCCATTGCTGTCTCACTGTACATGCAAGTCACATTAACACATTATTTCCTGATTTTCCTGAATTTACACACATTACTACACTCAATTACCTTACTATCCTGTCACTCCACATGATTCCTGAGATTTGTTTCCTGTCAGCTAATACCACACCAAACTATCACACACATTGGTTCATCTGACACTCAACACAAACACATGAAACCTAATTACAACTACACACACACATGCCTATGCCTAAGCTAAGAACCACTAATTCCTAAATTCACTCTTTTACCTTTGGCACACACTATTGTATCACATATGCATGTCCCATACTCACACTCTAGTCTAGGTTGCACACACACACACACAAGTTAGTTGTAATCACACTCACTTGTCCATCTCCATATATATTATAAGGTTGATGGCCTATATGTATATATATGAATATTTTGTCTATATGGCATATAGCCTATGAGTGTTTATCTCTATATGATAATAATACCTATATATGCCATGTCTAGTATAGCTTTGCATATCATTAAATAGCCTATGGTACATATATACATTATATTGGTGTGTAGTACTTGGCATGGTCGTACTAGTGTGGTCGTATTGGCTTGTGCTTGTACTTGATTGACTAGATTAGGCTTGGTTAGGTCTAGTGAGACTTATTAGACTTAATTGGACTAAGTTTGATCTAGTTGACTTAGTGGACTAGTCCAGTTTGACTGGAGTTGACCAAAAGTCAACATTTAGTCTGGATGTGATCAATTGACCTAGTTTGACTAGAGTATTGACTTGGGTTGACCCAGAGTTGACCAAGTTTGACTGGGACCTAGTTTGACCTAGATAGTTGACCAGATTTGACTTAGAGTTGACTTTGACCTATATTAACCTAGAATTCATGTAGATTGCATTATAAACCTCATTTATCTTATTTAAACATATTATAACCTGTATTCCTCTGTCTAGGACATTGTGACTCCGGTACAGACATCTGATATTATACTACTCTTTTCAGAGTAGCAGGCGAGTATATTCTCTGATAGTTCTTTTATTTACTTGTCAATTACTGTACTTCGGTTCTAGTTAGTTGTATACGATTCTCTGTTACAACACGTATGGATATTCTGGATTCATGTATACGACACACATTTATTTTCTGGCCTCTATTACTGGTATCATCATTTCTGGCTTCTATTACTGGAATCACCTACTAGAATCGTTTACTGGAATCATTTACTGGTATTATTATATTTTGGCTGGACTCATTTTGAATCATTGTGTCGGATTTCTGGATTCACTTGTGGGGAAGGGAAATACTTGAGTAAGACATGTAGACATACCCCAATCTAGAATCACCCAACTGGAATCTACTGGAATGATAGCCATCTCACACCCGGCAAGGTGTGTGATGTGCCGTATTACCTACAGCCGTTTACATGTCGATCTCGATATTTTAAAACACACTGTTAGAGTATAGGCCGGACTCACCCTGGAATCATTGATCACTATAACTGAAATCGTTCCTTACTGGATTCATCTTGTATTAGATTCATCTTGTACTGGACTTACATTGGAGTTACACTTGTCTACATTGCTGTCTGGACTCTATATCATATTACCCTGGTTCAGCTAGTTCTATTTTACAGTCTTCATTACTATGATTCTTCTCTTGTTTAGTTATTTTCTTCCTTGCACTTTATCTGTCTTTCTTACCATCACCTGAACATAAACTGCCATATTTATCAATACAACTGTCTATAACTGCTGTATAGTTCTCTATCATTTACTTGGGTTTTCTAGATGAGATTGTGCTCGTTCCTGTCCTGACTGGACCTATTGAAAATTTTACAGATGATTACCCTGAGGATACTTGCCTACATATTATGGACCAGGAGACAGGATGGCTACCTTTGGCCCCAACACTCAGGAGTGATCGGAATTTAGTTTAGTAGACTAGCATATATTTTTCTATGTTAAACTTGTTGTAGTGGATTGAGACTTATGTAGTATTTGAGATTGTTGAGAGTTGTTATTTTAGTAGTTGTCTTCTATTCTTAGTTATTTCTTCTGTGTTATCTTATCGTGCTTAGACTGTGATTGAGTTACGATATCTTATACTTGTCCTCCGTTCGGAGTCGATCACGATGAGTACATTATTCATTGCGTGAGTTGATGGTTAGATAGTGACCTAGAACAGTGTTCTACCGCCGACACTGCGGCGTAGGCTGGGCGTTGTTACGCGCTCGTACCCTTACAGTGGGTGCGGGTCGTGATACATTTTTAATGGTGGCCCATGCAGGTCGAGAGTCGCATTAGTGCGATATCGTGGTAGTACGGTGACTTAGTTGTACTGCTGCGAGCCTGCGATAGGATTGAGAGATAGGCTTTAACATAGAGGTACTCAATCACAGTTAGGACTACTTGAGAGATTCCTGGATGACCCTTGAAAATCTCATTATGAACTTCGATTTGAAAATCCTTTTTCTCTTGTTTTGATTCACCCTCACTCCTTGATATTTAAAGAATCTTGGACTATTAACTTCCTTCATCATTATCCTTACTTATATTTTGTCTATCTTATGTTGCTAATTTAGCACCAGTTTTGCAAGCTGACCTTTTCGAGCTTGATCATGACATATTTTATTTGGGGCCGGCACCCACTAATATATTGTCTAATCAGAATCGGTGCATGATGGTAAGATCAACCTATTGCACTTTGGTTCGCTTCTCATATATTATTCTACATGGAGGGAGACATAGTTAAATTTGCCCTAGAGTCTCATCCACGACAGCTTTGGCAATTCTCTTTTAAATTATTTCCATCGCCTATGAACCACGTATTGTACTTAATAGCATCGTCTTTGAACTCCTTATTGTTTTGCCTTTCACATATTTCAGAAAGAAAAGGCACTGTACTTGATAGATCAACCCGAGGTATCATGTTTAGTTTCCCTATCCAAAGGAAGAAATTGCCTTATTTCTATATCCTTGCATCATCCTTTAAATTCTAATTCTTTGATCGTGACCAGTTGACCGGGTCATCCTCCTTATCATCCAGTGTTTGGGGTCTTATTTAATTGAAATAATTCAATTGTGATATGGATATCAAATCCTGGATACTCGTGCTCAGACTTCAGTGGCCTCGTTCTCTATCTTACCCAAACTTCAGTATATCCTGAAATTGATCAACTTAGATCGTGTCGGGACTAAATCTTCTTTATATATTATGTTATTGGATTTCAATGCAATTGACACTCGTGCCTTAAACTTTCGATTTGATCATCTTTGGAATGATAATCCTTCATAATTAATTCCTAGTTGTCCTTACCAATTTCATATAGGATGGTAGACTGTCCCTTTGTACCTCCTTTTGAGTGAGCTAGGCCACCTGTAGCTCAGCACCAGAGGGGTGGAGCTTTTGCGATGGCAGCCGAGGAGACTGACGTTGCAGGTGATGGATTAGCAGGTTTAACCTTCTTATTCTTCCTCTCAACTTTCATGTGTGATTTCCCTTAGTACCTGCCAGGATATTTCTTATGATTGCTAGATAGTGTAGCTACCCTGTTCGAGACTGTGGAATCACGACCAGTAGGATTGTGTTGCTTCGACCTTGATTGATTTGGGGATTGACCTAGGAAGGGTGCGATCATCTTAATTTCGAGGACAAAATTTTTCTAGGGGGGTAGGATTGTAACACCCAATTTCTGGAATGAGGGTATTTTTGAAATTTTGTATTTATTATTATTATTTATTTGTATTTAAATTACATTATGATTTTAGTGATTTTTAATAATTTTAAACTATTTAAAAACTGGTTTAAGTCATGACTTATGATTTTGATGTGCTGCTAGTAAAACTTGAGAGACTGCATGACCTAGAGCCTAACCATGTCATTAGGATGTTTAATTGTCATTTTTAGCCTAGGGGTAATTTGGTCATTTTGACTTATTTGAATTATTTGGTGATTTATTGAATTGGTGAATTCTAGTTTGACTTTGACTTGTTGAGACCTAGTGGACTAGCCTAGAAGCTAACCCTAGCCATGGTGACCCTAGTCTAACTTGAGTTAACCTATTTTAGTCATTAGAGAATAGTTTTAGAATGAGGGGATTTGGTTTAGTGAATTTAAGTCATGGCTTGTGATTTCATGAAATAACTTATGGCTTAATTATTTAATTGATCATGACTTAAGCCCATGGGCCATTTAGTGAACCCTAACCCTAATTATTGAACCTATAAACAGCCACATAGGGATCCCCACCCTATTTAAACACTTGTTCATTAGGGCTTGCCTCTTTTTATCATTCCAACACTTGGAGAAAAGAAAGGTAAGTTTTCCCCCTTCCAAAAATTCCCATTTTATTCATTTGATCTCCTTTTTCATCCTAGTCTTTTGCATTGGGTCCTAATTTATGTTTATGGACTGTTGGTGGAGTGCTATTTCAGTTTGGGATCAATTTGGAGTATTTGGCCATCAAGAAGAACACCCCCATTTGAAGCTTTTTTATACAATTTGCACCTGTAGGTAAAACCCTTTAAATTGATTTAAATTTCGGTTTTATTTGCATATAGGGCTAGATCTAGGAGTCTCCTAGGTGTCCCTAAAATTTGGGCGGATTTCGTGTCCGTTTGGTGTCCGTATCGGACACGTGTTATAGTGTATGTTAGGTGTTCGACGAAATACCTCAATGGATTGAATGTTAATATTTTTCGAAACAAATTCTATATTTGGATAGATTATTATATGTAGATTGTGTATGTATATGTCTGAGCACGAATTAGGTTGGTTTTTGTGTCCAAAATGGACACGCAACTCGTGCACGACACTGCGCACAGGCCCGTACGGCTGTCCTGCTATTCGAGTGCCTTTGCGGACACGACACGACACGTAACACCATGAAAATTTGTGGGGACGTGCGGGTACCCACTGACATCACCCACACAAAATTTCACGAACTTTCGTACACTATGCTCGAAGTAATCGCGTTCGCACGGGTCACGCACTGTCACTGCACGCACGAAAATTGATCACTGATACGGCCTCGTATCGACACGTCGACGACACTTGGACACGGGGCAGGGTGTTCCGTCCCTAGCCCTACTATGGTTGAACCCACACGCATGATCACGAGACACGGGTCACCCTGTGTCGTGTCCTAGGGCGACCCACACGCACGCACGAGGAGTGTTGTGCACTGTTTTCTGGTATTTGACTTTTTCCTTCTTTTGACACGCTCGTGTCCAGTTTTTGGACACGAATGACTCCCTTGACACGTATGCATAGTGGCACACACTCTGCGCATACTGAATTTGGCTTTTGGTTGGTTTTCAAATGTCGATTTGGGGTGTCGAACATGTAATTTTCTGATACGGTTGTGTAATAGTTGTTCTCTGATTTTTCCTGTTTGAATTCGATTAATTGTGTTAATGTCATAGCTAACATGATTAATAGGATGATGTGTATATGTTAGTCTAGCCTAGGGTTCAATGATATTAGTTTTAGCATTTGGTTATGCTTTCGAATTCTTTTTCTTTTTTCCCTGAACTGTCCTATTTTTCTGATACCACATTCACTTGCTGCACTTGCCACTGTGACACATCTCTGATACTATTTGACACATGTTCACCTTCATGCCATGACACATTGGCACATGCTGTACACACATGACACACAATTACCTACTGAATTGAGATTTAGCTACTATTTCTAAATCGATATTGTAATTTTCCTATATTGGGGACTTATGATGTCATATTTTGCATAATAAGGTTAACCTAGTATTTAAATAGTTATATATATCATGTATCATATTTATGGGTTGCTGAACTGGGAATGTGGGTTCTTGTTCTTCTGTTTTGAACTGTTTCCTTTCTTTTCGAAATAATGATTTACCTTGAATAGAGTTATGAATATCATGAACTGTATTGCCTATTTTCCTGAGATTTAAACCCTTCTTAAGTGAGCTGTAGACTGAGATAGTTTTCTAATACCTGTGTTTCCTCTCCTCTTTAACTGATGATTGTTTCAAATTGTTTGGTCTGAACTGTTTTGAATGTCTGAAATATATTGAGTTCAAACTTATTTTTCCTGTTTAAAGTCGTCATACTATTTCACATAAATGTGTATTAGGTTACTGAAAATTGGTTGAATGTTTAGATGGTATATCTAAACTGAAACTGAAGTTCAGCTTAGAGAGTTGGGAGTATAGATGTTGATTCGAAATTAGCATTTCATTTGGTTTCAAATTTAGTTTAGATTTATGTTTTAATTGGTTGGATGTCACACTGTCACTTGCTACTCTTGCAATGGAACCCCAAATTCTCTGTTTTCCCATACTAGTGCACTGATTTCACTCATTGATCACTGTTCTCAGGATTCCTGAGAATCTGACATGCCCATGGCTGTCTCATTGTACATGCAATATCACATTAACACATTATTTCCTGATTTCCCTGAATTTATACACATCACTACACTCAATTACCTTACTGTCCTGTCACTCCACATGATTCCTGAGATTTGTTTCCTGTCAGCTGATACCACACCATACTATCACGCACATTGGTTCATGTGACGCTCAACACAAACACATGAAACCTAATTACAACTACACACACACATGCCTATGCCTAAGCTAAGAACCACTAATTCCTAAATTCACTCTTTCACCTTTGGCACACACTATTGTATCACATATGCATGTCCCACACTCACACTCTAGTCTAGGTTGTACACACACACAAGTTAGTTGTAAACACACTCACTTATCCATCTCCATATATATTATAAGGTTGATGGCCTATATGTATATATATGAATATTTTGTCTATATGGCATATAGCCTATGAGTGTATATCTCTATATGATGATAATACCTATATATGCCATGCCTAGTATAGCTTTGCATATCATTCTATAGCCTATGGTACATATATACATTATATTGGTGTATGGTACTTGGCATGGTCGTACTAGTGTGGTCCTATTGGCTTGTGCTTGTACTTGATTGATTAGATTAGGCTTGTTTAGGCCTAGTAAGACTTATTAGACTTGATTGGACTAAGTTTGACCTAGTTGACTTAGTGGACTAGTCCAGTTTGACTGGAGTTGACCAAAAGTCAACATTTAGTCTGGATGTGATCAATTGACCTAGTTTGACTAGAGTATTAACTTGGGTTGACCCAGAGTTGACCAAGTTTGACTGAGACCTAGTTTGACCTAGATAGTTGACCAGATTTGACTTAGAGTTGACTTTGACCTAGATTGACCTAGAATTCATGTAGATTGCATTGTAAACCTCATTTATCTTATTTAAACATATTATAACCTGTATTCCTCTGTCTAGGACATTGTGACTCCGGTGCAGACACCTGATATTACACTACTCTTTTCAGAGTAGCAGGCGAGTACATTCTCTGATAGTTCTCTCATTTACTTGTCAATTACTGTACTTCAGTTCTAGTTAGTTGTATACGATTCTCTGTTACAACACGTATGGATATTCTAGATTCATGTATACGACACACATTTATTTTCTGGCCTCTATTACTGGTATCATCATTTCTGGCTTCTATTACTGGAATCATCTACTGGAATCATTTACTGGAATCATTTACTGGTATCATTATATTTTGGCTGGACTCATCTTGAATCATTGTGTCAGATTTCTGGATTCACTAGCGGGGAGGGGATATACTTGAGTAAGACATGTAAACATACCCCAATCTGGAATAACCCAACTGGAATCTACTGGAATGATAGCCATCTCACACCCGGCCAGGTGTGTGATGTGCCGTATTACCTACAGCCGTTTACATGTCGATCTCGGTATTTTAAAACACACTGTTAGAGTATAGGCTGGACTCACCCTGGAATCATTGATCACTATAACTGGAATCGTCCCTTACTGAATTCATCTTGTATTAGATTTATCTTGTACTGGACTTACATTGGAGTTACACTTGTCTACATTGCTGTCTGGACTCTATATCATATTACCCTGGTTCAACTAGTTCTATTTTACAGTCTTCATTGCTATGATTCTTCTCTTGTTTAGTTATTTTCTTTCTTGCACTTTATCTGTCTTTCTTACCATCACTTGAACATAAACTGCCATATTCATCAATACAACTGTCTATAACTGCTGTATAGTTCTCTGTCATTTACTTGGGTTTTCTAGATGAGATTGTGCTCGTTCCTGTCCTGACTGGACCTATTGAAAATTTTACAGATGATTGCCCTGAGGACACTTGCCTACATATTATGGACCCGGAGACAGCATGGCTCGTGTCACGACCCGCACCCACTGTGAGGGTACAAGCGCGTAAGAACGCCCAGCCTACGCCGCAGTGTCGGCGGTAGAACGCTGTCCTAGGTTACTATCTAATCAACAACTCACGCAATTATATAATGTACTTGTCAAAACTCAACTCCGAACGGAGGACAAGTATAGATATAATGAATCTCAATCACAGTCTAAGAACGATAAGATATCACAGAAGATATAACTAAAGGCTAAATAACAGAAATAAAATCCAACGACTAAAAAAAATATAATCTCAAACAATCTCAACTTATATATACAACTCCCGTTCTAAACATAGAAGCTAAACAACAACTAGCTAATCTCCCAAACACTCCTGAGTGTCGGGGCCAAAGGTAGCTAAGCCATCTCCTCAGTAATATGTAGGGCATGTGTCCTCAGGAAAATCATCTGTAATTTTTCAACAGGTCCAGTCAGGACAGAAACGAGTACAACTCATCAAAAAATCCCAAGTAAATGACAGAGAACTATAAAGCAGTTATAAACAATTTTATTGATGAATATGGCAGTTTATAATTTAGGTTGTGGCATAGAGAAGCAGTAAGATACAAGGAAAGTAAAGTAACTAAAACAAGAGAAGAATGATGGCAATGAAGACTATAAAATAAATCTAGCTGAACTAAGGTAACATAATAAGTCCAGATAGTAAATGTAAACATGTGCAAAACCCAAGTAAATCCAGACAACATGAATCTGATACCAAGTGGTTCCAGTACAAGATGAGTCCGGTATAAGGTGAGTCCAGTTGGTGATCAAAGGTTCCAGGGTGAGTCCAGCCTATACTCTAACAGTGTGTTTTAAAATATCGGGATCGACATGTGAATGGCTGTAGGTAATACGGCACACCGCACACTCGGCCAAGTGTGGGATGGCTATCGTTCCAGTATAATTCCAAGGGAGTGGTTCCAGTATTTGGGAATGTTCACATGTCTACTCTAATATTTCCCCGCCTACAAGTACAAGTGAATCCAGAAAACGACACGAGAAATCGAGATGAGTCCAGCCAAACATAATGATATCAGCAAAAGATTCCAGTAGGTGGTTCCAGTAGTGATTCCAGAAGGTGATGCCAGTAGTGGTTCCAGAAGGTGATGCCAGTAGTGGTTCCCGAAATAGAGGCCAGACAGATGGTATGTGTGTCGCATACATGAATCCAGAAATATCCATACATGTTATAAGATTCACATAAAACTAACTAGAACTGATGTATAGTAATTGACAAGTAAATGAAAGAACTATCAGAGAATGTACTCGCCTGCTACTCTGAAAAGAGTAGTGTAATGTCAGATGTCTGCACCGGAGTCACAGTGTCCTAAATAGAACAGTACATGTTATAATATGTTTAAAATAAGACAGATGAAGGTTATGATGCAATCTACATGATTTTTAGGCCAAACTAGGTCAAAGTTAACTCTAAGTCAAACCTGGTCAACTATCTTGGTCAAACTAGGTCCAAGTCAAACTTGGTCAACTCTGGGTCAAACCAAGTCAATACTCTAGTCAAACTAGGTCAATTGGTCACATCCAGACTAATGTTGACCTTTGGTCAACTCCAGTTAACCTGGACTAGTCAACTAAGTCAACTAGGTCAAGCCTAAGCCAAACAAGTCCCACTAAGCCTAACCAGCCTATTCTAGCAAGCACACCCAATTTTTAGGCTATACAAGCCAACCATACTCCTACACTGGCATTCAAGCCATAAACACAGGTTTATGAACCATAGGCTATATGCCTAGGCTAATCATATAGGGATACACCCAAGTGCAACGTGCAATGTATATAGGGTATAGGCCATATAAGCTATATCACACATATTGTATATACATTATATTAATATAATATCACATATATTCACCATATTATTATCAAGCATATAGATATATATACATACATAAAGTGATATAGAGAGAGAGGGGTAATGGCATGTGTCATGGCAAGGTTGAATGTGTTAGAGAGGGATGTGTGTGTGTGTATGAGCATGATACAGTACAATGTGGGTAGGCTATAGTGTTCATGTGAGGGTGTAAGTGTCAAGGCAAGGTGTGTGACAAAGTGTGTGTGGTGTGTGTAAGAGTGGACAAGTGACATGAACAAATGTGTGTGTGTGTGTGTGTAAATCTAACATGTGGCAAACTCAGAAAATGGATTGTTCTCAGAAAGATGTCAGTTAGGTAGGTGTAACCATGTATGTAGGTGAGTATCAAAAGGAAATTCGGTTTTTAGTATAGTGGTGTGTGTGTGGTGTGTGCTTCAATATCAGTTTTGTGTGGGCAAAAGTTAACAGGAATGACAGCAGTTATAGACATCACAAAATAGTAGACTATTCAGTCCACCCTACCTTAGAAAAATCCATTTAGAACCCAAGTTTTCAACACAACCATAACCCCATATAATTCTCAGAAACCTCAGTAGAACCTAACTCAGTTTGGGTAAAAGAACTGGAAAAGGACAGTAATTAATCACAGGAAATTTCTGAAAACAAAGACCAAAGTGAAATCAGTGGTGTGTGTAAGAGTAGGCAAGTGACAGGAATAATGTGTGTGTGATATTGTGCGTAATCTGGAATGGAATCAGTGATGTGGGTAGTGTGCATACATGAAGGTGTAATAGGTTCTCAGATTTGTAACTGTTTAAACAGTGTATCAAAAATCAGTTTTCAAATAGGAATGGAAGTTCAGGATTTTTCCTGGACTGTGTGTATCAGTCCAGTCCATTGGACATCCCCAACCCACATTCGAATCCTACATTCGAAAAACCAATACAATCCATGAAAACCAATTTCGAAGACAACTGATCTCAGGTGAATATAAAGAGCCATTAAAACTTAGGATTCGATTGAACATATTTTTGAAACCCATTTTCGAAAACAGTGAACCACACACCAGTGTGTATCAGAAAAATAGGACAGTTCAACCATTAAAAATCTTTTTGAAAACCCAAAACCTAACACTTATCAATAACCAAGATTAAGGCAACCTAATACACATGTAAATGGGTTAATATGACAATTTAGAACATGGAAAAATGGTTGGTAACACATTTTAAATTCAGAAATTGAAATAACATGAACTGTGTATCAGAGAATGGAAAACTCGACAAAATTCAACCCATTTTGAAATCGAAAACCCAAACGATCATCAATTGATGTGTGCAGAGGTTAATACATGTCACATGTGTTATGAGGGATGCGTTCGTATCCAGGAAATAGGACACGAGGTGTCCAAAACCCAAATCGAAACTGTGTCTAAAAACAGGAAATTCAGTTCTCGTGCACGCGTGCACGTGTGTCCAACTCACGACACAGGCCACGTAGAGACACGTGGCCGTGCACACGTGTTCACCTAGACTAGGGGGACGTATCCAAGTGCCTGTCCTGTGTCCACGTGGTGTCTACGTGTCGATATGAGGCCGTATCAGCGAGCATTTTCCGTGCGTGCAATAACAGTACGTGACCCGTGCGAACGCGATTACTTCGCGCACAGTGAACGAAAGTTCGTGAAACTTTGTGTGGGTGATGTCAGTAGGTGCTCGCACGTGCCCACAAATTTTCGTGGCATATAGTATCGTGTCGTGTCCTGTGTCAAGCCCGAATAGCAGGGGACTGCACGGGCACAGTGCGGTGCCTCGTGCATGGGGTACATGTCCATTTTGGACACAAAAATCCCCTAAATTCGTGCTCAGTGTTCAACACAATGAATCTACACATCAAGAGCTTCAAAATCATGTAATTAGTTTAGCAAAAATCGAAAATAAAATCCTTAGAGGCATTTCATCAAACATCTAACATACACTACGACACGTGTCCGATACGGACACCAAACGGACACGAAATTCATCAAAATTTCAGGGACACCTAGGGGACTCCTAGATCTAGCCCTACATGTAAAGAAAACTGAAATTTAAATCGATTTAAAGGGTTTTACCTATAGGTGCAAATTGTATAGAAAAGCTCCAGATGGGGGGTGTTCTTCTTGATGGCCAAATGCTCCAAATTGATCCCAAACTGAAATAGCTCTCCACCAACAGTCCATAAACTCAATTTAGAACCCAATGCAAATGACTAGGATGAAAAAGGAGATCAAATGAATAAAATAGGAATTTTTGAAAGGGGGAAACTTACCTTTCTTTTCTCCAAGTGTTGGAATGATAAAAAGAGGCAAGCCCTAATGAACAAGTGTTTAAATAAGATGGGGATCCCTATGTGGCTGTTTATAGGTTCAATAATTAGGGTTAGGGTTCACTAAATGGCCCATGGGCTTAAGTCATGATCAATTAAATAATTAAGCCATAAGTCATTTCATGAAACCATAAGCCATGACTTAAATTCACTAAACCAAATCCCCTCATTCTAAAACTATTCTCTAATGACTAAAATAGGTTAACTCAAGTTAGACTAGGGTCACCATGGCTAGGGTTAGGTTCTAGGCTAGTCCACTAGGTCTCAACAAGTCAAAGTCAACTAGAATTCACCAATTCAACAAATTACCAAATAATTCAAATAAATCAAAATGACCAAATTATCCCTAGGCTAAAAATGATAATTAAGTCATCATAATGACATGGTTAGGCTCTAGGTCATGCAGTCTCTCAGGTTTCACTAGCAGCACATCAAAATCACAAGTTATGACTTAAACCAGTTTTTAAATAGTTTAAAAATTATTAAAAATCACCAAAAATCATAATATGATTTAAATACAAATAAATAATAATAATAAATACAAAATTTCAAAAATACCCTTATTCCAGAAACTGGGTGTTACAGCTACCTTTGGTCCCGACACTCAGGAGTGATCGGGATTTAGTTTAGTAAACTAGCATATATTTTTCTATGTTAAACTTGTTGTAGTGGATTGAGACTTGTGTAGTATTTGAGATTGTTGAGAGTTGTTATTTTAGTAGTTGTCTTCTATTCTTAGTTATTTCTTCTGTGTTATCTTATCGTGCTTAGACTGTGATTGAGTTACGATATCTTATACTTGTCCTCCGTTCGGAGTCGATCATGATGAGTACATTATTCATTGCGTGAGTTGATGGTTAGATAGTGACCTAGAACAGCATTCTACCACCGATACTGCGGCGTAGGCTGGGCGTTGTTACGTGCTCGTACCCTTACAGTGGGTGCGGGTCGTGACAATATGAATTTGCGAA
This sequence comes from Iris pallida, assembly GCA_029216955.1. Lineage (NCBI taxonomy): Eukaryota > Viridiplantae > Streptophyta > Magnoliopsida > Asparagales > Iridaceae > Iris > Iris pallida. The sequence goes on along the minus strand of JANAVB010003400.1, from coordinate 67,896,683 downwards.
AATATACTTGAATTATTTGATGGTATCAAATAATACTTTTAAACTATTTTATGATCAATTATTAGATTATGATTTTGAATAAGTGCAGTTGGAAAATTTATTTGATTATATTTTGACTTATAAAATATTTCATTTTTGAGGAATAGTTCTTTAAATAATATATAAGATAAGTGGTATATTAATAGATTAAACTTTTCTAACAAATTTATATTTAAAATGACTATTTAGATCGATCATGTTTTATTTAATTCTAGGTATGATAGAATTCCTCAAAACTAATCTCTATCTCTAACTATATTATATATACCTCTCCTTTTTGCCAAATTATATATATACAACTTAATCATCATCCCTCATCCGTTGACAAACCACATGACCGCGCCTCCCTGATACCAAAATCCTACCGCCACTGTTGCCACGTTCCGCAGCCAAGACCACCACCATCCCCTTCCCGGCGACTCCTAGCCAACTCCAAGAACACCACCATCACCATATTCGTGCTCGATTGTGTCTGTGTCCAGCACAATCACCGTATCAATCGTGTCCGAACCTGTATTGTCCGTGTCCACATCAATTTTACTATTCTGTGTTCATTCAGATCCATAGCAGTACACCATTCATGTCCGCCGTATCGTACACGACTCTGAATTCCACAGAAACATTATTTCCATGTATCCCACATCTGGAACACACGATACCATCTTTCAAAGAAGAAGCAGAAGAAATCTAAACCAACCTCACCATCGCTCATGGGCAGTGTATCGTTTCCACCCCGTGCTATGCCATGCAGGCGGCGTCCAGTCCAAGCGCCCCGGGAGAACACCCCGATGCTCAGGCCGACCCGATCTCCTCAGCCTACCTCCAGTGTCGCAACCCCGCGAGTGAGAGTCATTCCCCGCGCCCGGACATCTTCTCCGCCAGCCTCTGCAACCTTAGCGCCGATGCTACGACCAGCGTCGCATCGTCTATCCTCGAGGAGATCTCGCCGGAGCCTCCCTTCATGAACCATCAAAGCCTTGTCCGCCTCCGTCCCGACCAGCACAGACCCACCTGGACCACTCGACCGGCGCCATCTCCTTCTCTTACCGCATCAAGGCAAGTGCCTACGTCACGAGAGAACCGCCTTGCCCAGACCGCTGCCTCGTCGAACCATGAAGTATGTGCCGATGGATTCCACCCGACGACGTCTCCGTCATGCTCCACCCTCGAGCTGCCCTCCGGCGCTCCAGATCTAGCATCGGTGTCTGCCGACCATCGGCTATGCTTCGAGCCGGCGCCTCTCATGTCGCGTCTATGTCGACGCATCAGGTCCAGAGCCTGCGCCCACCTCGTGGCAACTGCGCCACCGACAGTTCACCGTCGGCAGTCCGTCGCTAGTGAATCTGGGTAAGCTCTTCTCTGCTCTCTTCTTCCCTATCTCTCTCTTATATTTTTCAACTCTTACCTAAAATGTTCTCTATCTCTCTCTGCCTCTTGTGATAAGCGCAGCAGCAAGTTTATATATTTTTCTTTATTATTTTCTTTTACTTTGTTTTGAAGTGTTGGGCTCACCTATTGGGTTGGAGTAATTGTTTTGTTCAAATGAGTTTAATTGGGTTTGGTTGGGCAAATAGGGCTATAGTGAAGGAAAATAATTAATTCGCATAAAGTTTGAAAGGGTATGTATCATACTATTGTACAAATTACACTATTTTATATGTATATACATATATACTGCTATATTAGTATTAATTATTAATATTATTATTATTGGTTTTATATTAATATTGTTAATCGTTATTAATTTATATGTTAAAGATATTTCTAAAATAAATTATTGCATTATCTTTATGATAACTAAATATGTCTTTTGACCCAAAAAAATATATTTGACAAAAATTTAGGTTTTAGACTTAAGATAACTATTGTATATTTTTCTAAGTAGTCGAATGTAGTTGTAAATATGTTAAGTATTCCTAAAACCGCTATACATATTTATTTTCACATATATTTTGGTATGTGATTTATCTACAAGTAAATTTATATTGAAATAGTTTTAATGAAAATTTCTGGTATAAACTATAAGTATTTTCCTAAACTTATATATATATATTTATTCAAAATTTTCTTTGCCTTCCATATTAACCGCGACTAGTCATACGTTCATATTTTCTTGTGATTCTAACTATTTCATATCGACCCAAGACTAATCAGACTATTCCGGACTCAACGGGATTATCAATTTCACCAGCTAAGGACCCCAAGCGAGTACATTTCTGAAAGTTTTCATATTTGATAAGTTCTATAATTCGTGTATTTAGTATTGTCTTGCATTGATCTTCTGTTAATTTTTGACATGATGGTTCATATTATAGTATTTTATGGATTCCTTGCATGTTATATTTCGTGAGTACTGTATTACCATGTTTATGACCTGTTTGAATCCATTAGTACTAGTCGGGTGGAGAAATACATTAGTAGACATGTAAATATATCCAGAAACATCGCATTTGTCTAATCGTATCTGATAGCAGTCGCATACTTTACGTGCGGGGTGCCAGAATTACCACTTAGCTATTTGCATATCAAAAGTGGTATTTTAACTCACTAGTTAGATGTAGTCTTGCTATATTATGTTTTCGATTTCAGTCATTTATTACTATTACTTCCTTGTATTTATTATCATGCTCTCTTGCTTTTACTAGCATGTTTCAAACCATGATTATCTGTTTATACACCCATCATGTATTTTTGTATTATTTATAGTTTTATAGATTTTATCAATTATTGGAACTGCTGTTAGAATGTACTCGTTATATTCCTGACTGGAAACAAATATTTTCATATAATAGCCTGCTATATTATGCTTTGGACCATTGGAGACGACATGGATATGTTGGAAGGCCAACCTAGAAGACTAGTTAGATAGATTAGTTGTTTTATTTTATTTTGTGAGACTTGTAAATTCTTTAAATATAAATCTTGTAAATGTTATAATTAATGTAGCAATGTGAATCAGCAATAAAATTATATTTTATGTGATTTTGAGGTTTGTGGCAAGACAATATACTACCGTGGATATCGCGACATAGGCTGGACTTGCGCATGCACTTGCATCTGAAGCGGTGCGAGTCATGACAAGTTTTTTTGGTGACCCATGCAGGTCAGTTTTTGCAAAAGATTACGAACTCGTGATAATACTTAAGTTAGTTGTACTATTGCGAGCCTACGACTAGGAAATGCTTCACAATTAGGAGTAAATTTGATTTTAGGAGAATGACTAGGAGTTCCTAATTTAATTTGACTATTGGGTAGTTTAGGTTGCTACACAGGCCATGTAATTTAGGTAGAAATTTAATGAATTCTACACCATATTAGCTAACTTAGAAAAAATTTCCTAGAAGGATATACCATTGTATTTTGATATGATGGTAGGATCTAAGGTAGGTAGACTGTTCGCTTGGTAAACTAAGAATTCCTATGATTCAATTCCTAACCTTGACCATTTGTGTAATTTTGTTTTCTCCCCTCTAATCATCATCATATCGTAAAATTAGTATTGCTTATTCATTTCTATTGACCATAGGTAATTATTTTCCTAAGAGTTAATATTTTATTTACATCCATTTAGTCTGAGCCTAACATTGTCAAACTATCCATATATTTATTTTGTGTTAGTTTTGTTGAAAATTCAAGACATATATGTTTTCCTTTGATCTTTGAATATAAAAGAAATAGAAATTAAATTTATATTTCTCTTATAATTTTCTTTCTAATCAGTCGTTTGATTTTTAAAATTGATAATTTTACTTCAATGACTGACACTTACCTTTTTCTAATCATGATCTCCTAGTTGAAACTCTAAAAACTCTTTTGAAATTCTTAAGGGATATAGTTGAATTTTTTTTGATGACTTAGGATGGCAAGACATGAGCGCATTGTCGCCATTTATTTGACTTATGGAGACTGTAGGTTCACTGTAGCATGCAGTGCACTAGCGAGACATTATCCCTAAGTTGGAGTAATTTCGAGTAAGTGTAAGTTATCGAATGTTATTCAAACTATATCCTAGTTGCCCCAATTTGACCTTTGAGTTGTATGTTAATATTGGTAGAGCTAATAGAATATTTGATACAACCATAAAACCAAGAGTTTACTGCAGCCAGATGTATACTAGCGAGGCATGGATTCTCGATGAAAATGACTTCAGATATGCATACGGTTTTCGAATAGCATAGAGGCTATAGCTTTTATGGGCATATGACTATTGATTTTTCATGATCTGCAAAATCTTGCGCACTCACTCCAAATTGATTTAATATCATATTTCTTATTTATTGTATTATAAATAAATCTTGTAGTTCTTCCTTTCTTATCTTACTTTCTTATCTTTTATTCGTCGAGTCGTCATTTGATTCCTCCTCATTTAAAATCTATTACTAGATTTTAATTCCATTCCACTAGATACATAATCGCCCCTAGATTATGATTCTATAATCATGCCTACATAATTGATTGTGCTAAAAGGATTCCGATTTGAATCATCCTTAATGACTTTTGATCGCAACTAGACTATTTTGATTATATTTCTATCGTGTCAATTCGTATATTTTTTTAGATTTTGATTTTATAATCGTGCCTAACTAATTTTGGTTAAATAGTTAATCGAGTTAATCCTGCCAAATAATTTGAATTTTGATCGTTCATAAACGACTTTGATGGTAACTAAACTATTTGACTATAACCATAATCGTGCCTATACTCTAACTCACTTATTGCTAATATTTATATTTATATTCTACTATGACCACGACTATTTTGATCTTGTTCATGCTCGTGCCAACTTTTAATTTTGATCATGCTTGAATGACTTGCATGATTAACCTTGATCGTAACTACATCCTAGTTGTCTCTAAGTGATTTTAACCATGTTGAGACCTTGTCTAAGTATTGATCGTTGATCATGCTCACATAATTTCAATTGGTGGTTAATCGTGCCTGACGACTTTTAGCCAACCCTATATTGCTTCTATCCTAAAGCCTACTTAGATTTTGATCTTGACTAGATCCATTAACCTTTAGTCATATTCGTGCCTAAACAAATGATCGTGCTAAACCGATTTCTTTGATCATCCTTAAAAAAATTTAATCATGACTCAATCATTTGAATATTCTGGATCGTGCCAAAGCACATCCTTCCTTTTTTTTTTTTGAAATCCCACGCACACACGCAATTGGAGGACTCGAACCTTGTCGGTCCCTCCTGGTGTCCGCTCTAATACCACTAGGCTAAAGAGCTCGGACCGCATCCTTCCTTAAGGTTTCAACTCTATCCGCGATTTCCCTTACCTAATTTTGAATCATATTATTTTTCTTGATTATATTCTTAGCAGTGCCTGGTCCTATCCTTTGAAATTTCGAGAACAAAATTTTTCTAAGGTGGGTAGATTTGTAACCCCTCTTCCCGGATTTTAAATTTTTTTATAATTTATTTTATTTAAATATCATGACTAGAAGTACTTCCTCTTGAAATGTTTTAAACATTATTTTGTTTTATATTTCAAAATCTAGTTAGAAAATGCTATTTAATTTTATAAAAATATATGTTCTCGAATTTTAGAATTATTAAAGATATGTTGTTCAAAGGTTGGTTTCTAAAATAGTTTTAAAAAATATAAATATTTTGGGATAATAAAAAGGAGCTGTCCATTTATTTTAAGTAAGGTTTTGGATTTATAAAAATATGTTTTACAATATTTGATGACATCGATATTATTTTAATTAATATGATGATCCTTTAGTTGACAATATTTGAATTTATATGATTTGAATTATTTGATAATATAGAATAATATTCTTAAAATTATTATTGCAATCGTTTATAGTATGACAATTAGATTAATTTGTATTTAAAAATTCTATGTGATTTAAATTAAATATGTGCAGATTTATCTATTAGGATTTAACTATTTGGAATTATATTATTGAGTATTATTTCAAAATATCATTTTAAAATATTGTTTTAAAGTTTTAATGTTACCAAGTATTAAACTAGATTGGTTAAATGTGTAAGTATTTTTAAACGATCAATAGATAGGCAAATTTATTTTTGAATAAAATATGAATTTGCGAAAATATACTTGAATTATTTGATGGTATCAAATAATACTTTTAAACTATTTTATGATCAATTATTAGATTAAGATTTGAATAAGTGCAGTTGGAAAATTTATTTGATTATATTTTGACTTATAAAATATTTCATTTTTGAGGAATAGTTCTTTAAATAATATATAAGATAAGTGGTATATTAATAGATTAAATATTTCTAACAAATTTATATTTAAAATGACTATTTAGATCGATTATGTTTTATTTAATTCTAGATATGATAGAATTCCCCAAAAACTAATCTCTATCTCTACCTATATTATATGTACCTCTCCTTTTTGCCAACTTATATATATACAACTTAATCATCATCCCTCATTTGTTGACAAACCACATGGTCGCGCCTCCCTGACACCAAAATCCTACCGCCACTGTCGCCGCATTCCGCGGCCAAGACCACCACCATCCCCTCTCCGGCGACTCCCTGCCAACTGTAAGAACACCACCATCACCATATTTGTGCTTGATTATTTTTGTGTCCAGCACAATCACCGTATCAATCGTGTTCGCACCCGTGTTGTCCTTGTCCACATCAATTTTACTATCCTATGTCCATTCAGATCCACAGCAGTACATCTTTCATGTCCGCCATACCGGACATGAATCTAAATTCCATAGAAACATCATTTCCATGTGTCCCACATCCGGGACACACGACACCATTTTCTAGAGAAGAAGCAGAAGAAATCTAAACCAACCTCACCACCGCTTACAGGCAGTCCGTCGTTTCCACCCCGCTCCATGCCATGCAGGCGGCGTCCAATCCAGCCACCCCGCAAGAACACCCCGACGCTCGGACCGACCCATTCCCCGCGCTCGGACGTCTTCTCCGTCGGCCTCCACAACCGGAGCGCCACTGCTACGAGCAGCGTCGCAGCGTCTACCTCGAGGAGATCTCGCTGGAGTTTTCCTTCCTGAACCCTCTCCGATGGAGTTTTCCTTCCTGAACCCTCTCCGCCTCGTCCGCCTCCGTCCCGACCAGCACAGACCCGCCTGGACCACTCGACCGGCGCTAGCTTCTCCTCTCGCCGCACCAAGGCAAGCGCATGTGCCGCACAATAACCGCATTGCCCAGACCACTGCCTCGTCGAACCACGAAGTATGCACCGATGGCTTCCACCCGGCGATGTCTCCATCATGCTCTACCCTCGAGCTGCCCTCTGGCGCTCCAGATCTAACGTCGGTGTCTACCGACCATGGGCTGTGCTTAGAGCCGGCGCCTCTCCTGTCGCGTCAACGTCGACGCGTCAGGTCCAGCGCCCGCGCCCTCCTCGGGGCAACTGCGCCACCGACAGTCTGCCGCCGGTGCATCTGGTGAGCTCCTCTATGCTCTCTTCCTCTCTCTCTTATATTTTTTCAACTCTCGCCCAAAATGTTCTCTCTCTCTTCCTCTTGTGATAAGAGCAGCAACAAGTTTATTTATTTTTATTTATTATCTTCTTTTGCTTTGTTTTGAGGTGTTGGGCTCACATATTGGGTTGGAGTAATTGTTTTGTTTAAATGAGTTTAATTGGGTTTGGTTGGGCTAGTAGGGCTATTGTGAAGGAAAAGAATTAATTCGTATAAAGTTTGAAAGGGTATGTATCATACTATTGTACAAATTATAGTATTTTATATGTATATACATATATATTGCTCTTTTAGTATTATTTATTAATATTATTATTATTATTGGTTTTATTGATATTAATATTGTTAATCGTTATTAATTTATATATTAAAGATATTTCTAAAATATATTATTGTATTATCTTTATGATATTTAAATATGTCTTTTGACCAAAAAAATATTATTTGACAAAAATTTAGGTTTTACACTTAAGATAATTATTGTATATTTTTCAAAGTAGTATAATGTAGTTTCAAATATTATAAATATTCCGAAAATCGTTATACATATTTATTTTCATATATTTTGGTATGTGATTTATCTACAACAGAATTTATATCGAAGTAGTTTTAACGAAAATTTTTGGTATAAATTATAAGTATTTTCCTAAAGTTATATATTTTTTTATACAAATTTTCTTTGCCTTCCATCTTAACTATGACTAGTCATACGTTCATATTTTCTTTTGATTCTGACTACTTTATATCGACCCTAGGCTAATCAGACTATTTCGGACTCAACGGGATTATCGATTTCACCAGCTAAGGACCCCAGGCAAGTACATTTTTGATAGTTTTCATATTTGATAACTTCTATGATTTATGTATTTAATATTGTCTTACATTGATCTTTTGTTGATTCTCGACATAATGGTTCATATTGTAGTATTTTATGGATTCCTTGCATGTTATATTTCGTAACTAACGTACTACCGTGTTCATGACCTATTTGAATATATTAGTACTAGTCAGGTGGGAAAATACATTAGTAAACATGTAAATATACCCAGAAGCATCCTATTTGTCTAATTGTGTCTGATTGCAGTCGCTTACTTTAAGTGCGGGGTGTCGGATTTATCCCTTAGTCGTTTACATGTTGAAAGTGGTATTGTAACTCACTAGTTAGATGCAGTCTTGCTGTATATTATGGTTTCTGTTTCAGTCGTTTATTACTGTTACTTCCTTGTCTTTATTACCATGCTCTCCTGCTTTTACTCTCATATTTTATACCATGATTCTTTGTTTATCCACCTATCATGTATTTTCGTATTGTTTACTATTTTATAGATTTTGTCAATTATTGGAACTGCTGTTAGAATGTACATGTTCCATTCTTGATTGAAAACCAACATTTTTTAGATAATCGCCCGCTACATTATGTTTTGGACCGTTGGAAAAGACATGGGTATGTTGGAAGGCCAACCTAGAAGACTAGTTAGATAGATTAGTTGTTTTATTTTATTTTGTGAGATTGTAAATTCTTCAAATATAAATCTTATAAATATTGTAATTAATGTAGCAGTGTGAATTAGAAATAAAGTTATATTTTATGTGATTTTGAGCATTGTATCTAGACATCGTACTATCATCGATACCGTGGTGTAGGCTGGGCTTGCGCACATACTTGGATCCGAAAAGCGAGTGTGGATCGTGATAGCTTTAGCCATCTCATGGATAATGGCTATGTTGTTAACTTTGTTAAACACAAGTGCTTCATCTCTGATAGCACAAGTGGTTCTACTGTGTATGAAGGTATTAGAGAAAATAACATTTATCTTCTTTATCTTGTTGAAAGCACTAACAATGACAGGTGCTTAGTAGCAAAGAATGATGAGAGTTGGCTTTGGCATATGAGACTTGGACATGCCAACATGGACACCATCTCTCGACTGGCCTCCAAGAAGCTTGTAAGAGGACTCCAAAGCATTCCATTCAAGAAAGACATGGTATGTGAAGAATGCGAGAAGAGTACGTTAACAAAGTCCTCTTTCAAATCTATCAACTCAGTGAGCACTACTAGACCTCTCCAACTTATTCATATGGATTTATTTGGTCCTAATAGAGTATCTAGTCTTGGTGGCAAACTCTATGCTTTTGTTTTAGTTGATAATTTTTCGAGATTCACTTGGATTATTTTTTTGCAAATAAAAGTGATACTTTTCATGAATTTGTTGCTTTTTTGTAAACGAGTTCAAAATGAGAAATACATTATGATCAACAAAATTAGAAGTGATCATGGAGGAGAATTTGATAATGCTAATTTTTAAAAAATTGTGATAAAAATGGTTTTGGTCATGATTTTGCTTGCCCTAGAACTCCACAACAAAATGGTGTTGTGGAAAGAAAAAATAGAACCGTTGGCAATATGGCAAGGGTCATGTTAAACCAATACAAGCTTCCTCGATACTTTTGGGCGAAAGTTGTTAACACGGAATGTTATGTTATAAATAGAGTCCTGATTAGACCAATTTCTAAGAAAACTCCATATGAGCTTTGGTTTGACAACATTCCTTCTATTGAATATTTTAAAGTTTTTGGATGCAAATTCTTTATCTTGAACGCCAAAGATAACCTAGGCAAATTTGAAGAAAAAATATATGAAGGTATCTTCCTTGGTTATTCTATGCATAGCAAAGGCTTTCGTGTATTCAACAAAAGAAGTCTTGTAGTCGAAGAGTCAATCAATGTCTCTTTTGATGAACTTAACACTTCTACATCTAACTCCTCGAATGATGTTGATGACATCTCTTTTGGTTTGAAAAATTCCTCTCTTGGAGATACGAGTACTCTTTCATCTAGCAATGAGGTTGAGACTACTCCACCCGAAGATGCTCCACCAATAGAGCCTCCTCAAGAGGATCTCCCCAACGAATAGAGATTTGTTCCTCAACATCCCAAGGGGCTTATCATTAGTGACCCTTCCTCACGGGTTAGCACTAGATCCTCTACACGAGATCACTACACAAATTAATGTGGCTTTCATTTCACAAATAGAGCCTAAAAATATTAATAATGCTTTTAATGATGAATTTTGGATGATTGCAATGCAAGAAGAGCTAAATCATTTTGAGCAAAATAATGTTTGGGGACTCATTCCTAAGCCCCACAACTATCCCATATTGGAACAAAGTGGGTGTTTTAAAATAAACTCTATGAGGATGGTATCGTCACTCGTAACAAAGCCCGATTGGTTGCTCAAGGCTATAACCAAGAGGAAGGAATTGACTACGAAGAAACCTATGCTCCGGTTGCTTGTCTTGAATCCATTCGAATGCTTTGTACTTTTGCCTATTTTAATAATTTCAAATTCTTTCAAATGGATGTCAAAAGTGCCTTTTTCAATGATGTTATTAAAGAAGAGGTGTATGTCAAGCAACCTCCCAGCTTTGAAGATTTCAAATTTCCTGATCACGTCTTCAAATTACACAAAGCCCTTTATGGCCTCAAACAAGCTCATTGTGCTTGGTATGAGCGCCTTAGCTCCTTTCGTATCTCTCACAATTTCCCCAAAGGCAAAGTTGACACCATACTTTTTACTAAAACACACAATGGCACACTTCTATTAGTTCAAATTTATTTTGATGATATTATTTTTGGTTCCACTAACAAGACACTATGTGTACAATTTGCCAAAGTTATGCTGGACGAATTTGAAATAATCATGATGGGGTAACTCTCATTCTTCCTTGGATTACAAATCAAGCAAGGACCAAAAGGCACATTCATCAATCAAGCTAAATGTACAAAGGATCTCCTTAAGCGCTTTGAGCTAGACTTATCCAATTCAATGAGAACTCCCATGGCCACAACGACAAAAGCTTGATCACAATGAAAATAGTGTCTCGATCGACATTCATAAGTTTCGAGGTATGGTCGGTAGCTTACTTTACTTAACTACTAGTCGTCCCGATATTATGTTTAGTGTTTGTATTTGTGCATGGTACCAACAAAATTCCAAAGAATCATACTTATGTGCCGTTAAGCATATTTTTCGGTATCTCAATTAATATGGGACTTTGGTATCCGAAATCTCCATCATTTGAGCTTATCGACAACTTGGATGTATATTTTGCTCGATGCAAGATTGACCGAAGAAAGCACTAGTGCCACATGTCAATTCCTTAGAAAATCTTTAGTTTTATGGTTTAGTAAGAAAAAAAACATTAGTTGCTCTTTCCACATCTGAGGCCGAATACATAGCGGCTGGATGTTGTTGTGCACAAATTCTTTGGATGACACAAACACTTGTAGACTATGGCATATCTTCAAATAGTATTTCTATCAAGTGTGACAACACTAGCTCTATTAATTTTATGAAAAATCCGATTTGTCAGTCATGCACCAAATATATTGAGATTAGACATCACTTTCTAAGGGACCACCAACAAAAAGGGGACATTCATCTTGAGTTTATTGACACTACATATCAACATATGGACATCTTCACTAAGCCTCTACCCAAGGATCATTTCGTCTTTCTCTGCCAAGAATTAGGCATTCTAGACCTTGAATCACATATTTGAAATCTCTCTTGACCGGTACACCGACGGTATACACCAGAATACTGATGGTATATCGAATTTTGTTCACATCAAGTTTCTACTTACAAAATTGGCATACCGACGGTACAAACTGGAATATCGCCGGTATGCCATTTTGCGACAAGCCTACCAATAGCTGCCTCCTTCTTCCCTTGGTCCCCACAAAATCCTCTTTATTATTTCTTTCCTTCCTTTCATATCTTCCTCATTAAATACCATATCTCCCTTTATCACACCCCCTTACCTTCAATCTTATCACCTATACCTTCCATCACATCTCCTTTCTCTTCATTAACTACACCCATCCAGTCAACCCTTCTTTATAAAAAATATCTTCGTCCTTTTAACTTCCTTCCATTAAACCCTCTTCATTTCCAACCTATCCCTCTCTCTCTCTCTCTCTCTCTCTCTCTCTCTTCCCCATACGTATATAACTATTCACCTCTTCTTTTTCCCTATACTCTTCTTTATAATTCCTCTCTCCATTTCCCATTTCCCATTTCTACTCTATCTTCACTTCCTCCACCATGGCTCACGCAAAACATCCATGCTCCTCTTCCTTCTATAACCCTTTCATGCCATCACCCCTACCCAACGGTGCTTACGATCGAAAGATTTTCAAGTCTAGCGATGTCGCCGACACATGGTTCCACTCCTTCCACAATTACGCCGTATCCAAAGGGAGGCCAATCAACTTCAACATCTTTCCCGACCATCTCCCTTTTTTCAAACTCCAGGACTCGCCATACTTCTCAGCCATTAGGTTCCAGTCTATCCGGCTGCAGTACGCATGTTCTACTACAATCTCGTCCCTGATCTCGCAAATAATGCTATCGAGACCCTCATCAATGATCGCCACTTCCGTCTCACGGCCAGAGACATTGCTGAAATCTTGGAAACTCCAAATCGGGGAAAGAGCCTTCCTACCTTCATGGGAATGCAACCATCTCCAACAGTTTCCTTCGACGAGTTTTGCAACATCATTGCTAAAGGGCCAAACTCGCCTCTAATTCCTAATCTATCTAATCAACTAGAACCCTTCTACTATGAGCTCCATCGCATCGTTTGCTACTCTCTCACTCCCATGTCCGAAAACTATGACTCCATCACCTCCGAGGCTCTGGTCTGCATGTACTACCTCTATGCCCGAAAAACTTGGCCTTTCGCCAAAACTTTGTTAAACTCCTTCATCTTTGTTCACTCCTCAGGAAGGCAAGCCCTGAACTATGGTATGCTCATTACTCTGATCTTGATAGCCAATAATGTGGACCTCAGTCCCTGCCACACAGATGGTGCTTCTTTATTTTTGGCTCCGTCGTACTTTTCTGCTACTTGCCAATCCTCTCGGTCCATTCAGCCTTCTAATTCTCAACCCACTGTTGTTTCCCCCATTGATCCTTCTCCTCCGGGCCGTTACATGCCTCTCACTCAATATTACTTTGACATGAGGATGTCTCAAGATGAGGAGCAGATGCAAACTAACACTCGGGGACTCGGCACCCTTATCCAGAGCCACCTTCATGATTAATGCTACTTTATTCAGTTTACCCTTCAAGACAGGAATCCTTTCTTGATCTAGATCTTTAAGATCATGATTATCACGCTTCGCAGTTCTTCGATCCTAATGATTACTGGTTCATGTATCTCAATGGGATTGACCCTTTCGGTGCCTTTTAGGGTACCCCGGGTGATGGAGGAGGTGATCCGGCTGATGCATGACTCTGGTTCCTAGCGCTGTTGGTCTTATAGTATGTGATGTTTTCTCTTTATGTTATTTGTCTTTTGTGGTCCTTTGGGGACCGTGGTATAATGTTTTCTTTTAAGTTGTTTGTCCTTTGTGGTCCTTCGAGGACCTTGGTTTGATGTCTTCAAAAGTTGTCATGTATAATCCTGGTAGGGATAGTCGGTTGCTTGTTATCCTATTACTTCAGTCTTTTGTCAGTCTATGTCGGTAGGACCCATGTACTCATCACTTTATAATTCAAAATATGCATGGTTTCCTCTTATCTATGTCTTCTTTATGAACTCAAACCATCTTTGATTAAGTGACAAAGGGGGATAAAAGGTGTTGAAGGGGAGTCGTCTTATTACGGGGGAGATACTCCTTAAAATGTGATACTATTTTGTTTTATTATCAAAATGGGGGAGATTGTTGGCACATTAATTATGATAACATTAACTACATCTTCGTGTTATATTTTCTCTATCATTTTTTGAATCAGATACACTGCTAAAGTCTCTGAAAAGCAAACTACAAAAGATCGGTAAAAACGAAGACATTGCAATAAGTCTCTCAGAAGACTAAAAGGCGGGTAAAAGAAGGACTGAAGAGAAGCTATCAGCATACTCAAAGCTCACACTCAAAGACTCAAGTTCCTAGAGTCTGTACAAGGTCTAGGACAACTGTGAAACACTTAAGGTGGATGTCAAACCAAAAGCCTATATAAATATTTTTCAAAATTCTATTTTCCTTACACAAACATAATTTCGACGGTATACCAAATTTTGTTCACAGAAAAGTTTTTTCTACAAATTCGGCATACCAACGGTATACCAGTTTATACCGAAGGTATACCGAATTTTATAACAGAAAAGTTTTTGTCTGCAAATTCAGCATAACGACGGTATACCAGTTTATACCGATGGTATACCAAATTTTGTTCACAAAAAAGTTTCTGTCTACAAATTCGACATACCGATGGTATACCGGTTTATACCGAATTTTGTTCACAAATACAAATTTGACATACCGACGGAATATCGGTCCATACCGACGGTATACCATTTTACAAATACTTTAAATTTTTGAATGATCAGATCCACAGCATTAAATGCTCCAACGGCTAGATTTATTATCGTTACTGTTGCAGAACGGTATACCGACGAAATTTTGATTGGTACCGACGATATACCTATCGCTGAATGAATGGAGCATTAAATGACCATCTCTCTTGGTTGTTCTATTTAAAGTGCTTGAGTCTTCTCTTTGAAGACATACACTTGAGCTTTAAATATCTCAACCACCAAAGAGCTCCACCATTACTACTCTACAAAAGCTTTAATTTGTCATCCAACCAAAAGTGCTAGAGTATTCAAGAGTTGTAATATTAGATCTTCAAAGTGTTCTAGAAGATCGAAACCTTTCTTTCTCTCAAGTTAAAGTTTACGAGCCTTTAGAGGATAACTCGTGTGTAAGAATTGACGAGCCTTCGGAGGAAAACTCATATGTAAGAAGTTGACGAGCTCTTCGGATCCAAACTCGTGTTAGAAGTTGACGAGTTCTTCAGATCCAAACTCGTGTGTAACTATTTACTCAAATTGTCGATTAATGCAGGAGAGAGTTTCAGGACTGGAGTGCCCCTTGGGAGGATACCAGAATAAATCGAGTGTTTGATTATATCTTCCTTTATTATCCTTTAAAGTGCTTATTGTTGTTGATAATCTTTTTATTACCCTATTCACCCCCCTAGGGTTCTATACTATATATAAAACTTATTAGAAATATTACTTAAAGCCCAAAGGATTTATTAAACCAAAGGCCCAATAAACTATATAATAAAATATTCCAACTTCATATAGCATATTCAAAAGCCTATAAAATTCATATAGATTTATATAAAACTCATTTGAAGCAACTACTTATATATAAACTCTTATTAAAATATATTTATAAAAAACATTTATATATAAAACTTATTAGAAATATAAGCCCTCAACTAAATACTTCTCTATAAAAACATTTAAACCCAAATCACTTCATATACTTTAAGGCCCCAAAATACATTTGTATCCATAGGCCATATAATATATCTAAAAGATTTAGTAAAACCAAAATATAGGCCTAAAGCCAGGCCCATGATAAGGCTCAAAACATAAAACCTAATGAAAACTCTATTATGGGCTTAGGTCCCATAATCAGCCCATCCAACAAAAAATAAAATGTAATGTATATAGCCCAAACTAAAGCCCATTATTAAAACCCATACCCGCTGTCATTGAGCCAAAATAATAAAATAAATAAAAACAAATGTAGAGAAAATAAAGAAGAGAGAGTGCCGAGAGAGAATGAAGATTGAGAAAGTAACTGAGAGAGGAAGAAAAAAAAATGAGGGCTCACCTCGATGGCACTTGTACCGAGGCACAGTGGCGTTTGTCGGTGCTAAACTATGTCGTCGGCGAGCGCAGACCGGAAAGAGAACCACGATGCTCGGTTTGGGTTTGCCGGAATGGTCACAGGGTCTGGGAACCGCGGTTGCGGTGAACTCCGACGGTAATGGCTCATCGGGTAGCGCACGGAGAAGCGACGTCAGCTCGGGACAGAGGCTGGGTCGGGTTCTCCAGTGAGGAGGCACTGGGCGGAGATCGGCGAGGTCATGGCAGTGGCGAGTGCGGCTAGGAGGCAAGGGGGACGGTGGAGTAGGGGCTGGTAGTGGGGGTTGTTCTGTGATTATGGTGACTGCAGGTTGTTGGCAGGGTGATGGTGGATGCGTTGGTAATTCGTAGCATGACCAAGGAGGATGGCCTAGATTGGGTCTCGAGGCCGCGGTTGATAATGATAAGAGAGGAAGTCGGAAGCTCACTAGAGGACGCAGCCTGAAAGGCTACGACTTCAACAGAGGACACGGCTGGGAAGGCTATGGCTACCGAAAATGATTAGGGTTAGGATTTTTGATTTCTGGAGGTGGACGTGTCTGGGAAGACGGACATAGAGTCTGTGGGATGGGTTCATGTCCGATGTATCAGACATGGCAAGGAGGGTCCGGGAATTCTATTTCCATATCTGGTGTGTCGGACACAAAAGTAGTGATTATAAATGTAATAAAAAGAGTGAAATGGAAAGGGAGGAACACAGACACAGTACATGACACAATTGGTGATAGTCGCTGTGGTGGAAATTTTTGTGGTGGCTGGCTTTGCTTTGGAATTATTCAGTTTTGGGAGAAGCAACTCTCCTTAAATAGGTGATGAACTCCTAAATAGATAAGGACTAGAATTTCTAATGGATAAATATTTCCTTTAATATAAATCAAATAAACTTTTAAAAGTAAATCAATCACATCCAATCCAATAATTGATCACAACAATAACTTAAATAATATTCAGTATTATCAAATAATTTAAACAATATAAATTCATATCTTAATCAATTAATGGATTAAAATAATATTTAAGGTCATCAAATAATGTAAATCATATTTTAATCCAATTCTTATTTAAAAATAAATTATAAAAATCCTTCTACTGTTCAAAAAAATTTATGATTTTTTAAAACCATTTTCGAAACCAATCTTTTGATTGTCCAAAAATAATAACCGAACATCTTTTATAATTCTAATAACAAAATTCAAAAGCAAATATTTTTATTAAAACTAAATAGTACTTTTAAACCATTAATTTCAACTAGTTTTTGAAGGGCAGAAATAACAAAAATTCTTTTACAATGTTTTAAAGAAAAATTACTTTCAAACACAATTTTTAAAATAAAATAAAAAAATATTAAATTTAAAAAAATAGGGGTTGCAAGATACGAGATGTGCTTGAGGTGAAGGACATGGAGCTTGAGAATATTCATACGGATGACAATGAAACATATAAGCTCACGAAGGTTCTGCCAAAGAAAATTTTGTGTACTGCAGGAGGAACATCGGAATGGCGAGCTTCTCGACCTAGTTGAAAAGGAGAAGATTTGTTAGTATTAGGTGGGGTTCACATCCTATGTGGAGAACACTCCGGAGGGCGACGAGCGTCGTCCGTGCGTCATAGGAGTCATAGTTGAAAAAGGCTATAAAGGTGGCTCAATTTTAGTACGTATCAGAAGCTTTTGGTAA
The DNA here is from genome assembly GCA_029216955.1 of Iris pallida. Taxonomy (NCBI): domain Eukaryota; kingdom Viridiplantae; phylum Streptophyta; class Magnoliopsida; order Asparagales; family Iridaceae; genus Iris; species Iris pallida. Next base: position 67,878,775 of record JANAVB010003400.1, on the reverse strand, counting down.
ACAATCGTTTCAGTATATGTGTTATACCGCCAGTATATTACTGCCAGTTTATCAGCGTATAGTAGTTTTAGAGCTGTTTTTTCCAAAATTGGTTTTGATACGAAGTGACATTTTTATGGTATACTGCTGTCGATATACCACCAGTTTATCGATGTCGGTGCTGAACCCAAAATTAGGGGTTTTATCAACACCATTGGATCAAAATCAACGATCAAGATGCTTGCGGGATTAGGGGCTTTAAATAAGTCTTTTTTAACCCTAATCCATCGTTATCTACCAGAGATAGACAAAAAAGAGAGTTTTTCTCAAGAGTTGCAATTTTCTAAGAAAGGAAGAGAGATTCGGATATTCGGAAGATTGTTTTAGAGTGAAATTGTTTCGAGGATATCATCAATTAGTTCTTCCTCGTCTTCTCATCTTCGACAATATTTCATACACTTGTAATCTATTTCCATCTATAGAAGTTTGCGCTGGATCAAGGAGGAGTTTATAAAGAATTTGGCACATTTTCTTTATTCATTAGTGGAGGCTTTTCAGGTTTGGTCTCCGATCATACCGTATTATTTTCTGAAATTTTCACGTAAATATCTTGGTGTTTGCATTGTGCTTTCTGCATGATGTTGACTATTTTATTTTGTGCGACGTTTCTTCGGTCCTCACCAGGTCCTATCGGTTTGGGGAACAAATTTTGCTTTTTGTTCTCAACAAGTATGCCCCTAATTGTATAATGTATGATTAATGCCATTTTATTCTATGAAATTGTGCTTTAATATTTTCAACCAACTTGTGGTCCATACTTTAGCAAATATTTCCATTACTAAATTAAGCGATGGATTAACAACAAATTAGCGAAAATATTGTCACTCATCATTCACTAATTCTTCGTTAGAGTTTGTCGTTAATGTTCCAATGACAAAATTTCTTTAGCGACATAGTAAATATCAACAAAAAATTTTGTTGCCAATATGTTGCTATTTGGTTTTAGCAACAAAAAAGTAAGGAAATAACCATGGAAATCCGTTACTATTTCCCTGTCCTTTATTAGTGAACTAGTGGATAACCCATGCCATAATGGCACGGACAGGAACCTGGCCTTCTCGACGTAGGCGTGCAGGCACCAGGCCAGCGCCAGGGACCCGAGCCCAGCGGAGGCGGACACGGCAAAGACCACGGTGGCGACGTTCGGGACGGCATGGGGCCTCATGGAGGCGAAGATGCGCAGCGCCGTCGTGGGGCGTCCGAGGGCGGCGAGGCCCGAGACGGCGGCGGTCTAGGAGACGACATCCCTGTGCGGCATTCCGTCGAACACCCGTATGGCGTGGTCGGCGGAGCCACGACGGGAGTAGGCGGTAAGTAGGACGGTCTGCACGAAGGGGTTAGGCCGGAATCCGAGGAGAAGGGCGTGTGCGTGGAGCGACCTGGTGGCGTCGTCGGCAGTGGTGGTGTTGAGCAAGGAAGAGAAGATGTGGGAGTCGGGAGGTACACAGCGACGAAGCATTTAGGAGTAGATGGAGAGTGGGTCGGCGGAGATGGCGATGGCGGTGTTGAAGGAAAAGGGTTTGGGGTTGGTCATGTCGAAGAAGAGGAAGGCGGCAAAGGAAGGGTCGGCGTCGGAGGCGCGGTGGAGGAGACTGCTTGCGATGAAGGGGGTGCGGAAGAGGCCGCCTACGACGGCGTGGACGAGGATGGATCGGAGGCGGCGGAGGGAGGGACGGTGCTAGAGGAGCTGGAGGCGGGGGTGCCGTTGGAACAACCGATTGCTCCGCATCCAACATGGGACCTCCTCCTCTCTTATAGAGAGGGGCAATTTAGTCCTTTCATCATCGTTGAACCAAAGCACATGGGTCGGACCAAAAACCCACTGTGCTTTATATTATAGATTATATGTATGGTTTAACCAAATAAAATACATAAATATACTTATAAATAGAATGTATATTGTGCTACATATATTAACTAAATTCATAGAGGTTGACAACGAGCAGATAATTGAGCTCGAGCAACATGAAAAATAAT